>JBBCBC010000004.1:32328472-32928472 GCA_037126765.1 Stenogyne calaminthoides | reverse complement strand
GTACGCACTGATAATGAGTGTTCGAAAACTCCGACAATATTTTTTCGACCATCAAGTTGAAGTTCTAACCACCATGCCACTGAGGCAAATCCTGCACCGACCAGACACGGCGGGATGATTGTTGAAGTGGTCTATCGAATTAGGCCAATTCGGAATTACGCTCGCACCATGGACGACAATCAAATCCTAGGTTCTCACCGACTTCTTGACTGAGCTCACTTTCCTAGAGAAGACCCAGGAGATGATCAATGTCCCCTGGGAATTGTACGTCGATGGATCTTCGACGAGCACCCGAGCTGGGGCTGGAGTGGTCCTAATCAGTCCCAAACAACAATTCTTCACCACGACCATCAATTTTGATTTTCACGCTACCAACAACGAAGCATAATACGAGGCACTGATAAACGATTTAGAAATGGCAATGGCCATTGGTGTCCACAGATTGAAAGTTTTCAGCGATTCCCAATTGGTCGCATGTCAGATGTCAGGAGAATATGAGGCAAGGGGCGAACAGATGATAATATACCAACAAGTAGCCAAAAGCCTCATGGGAAATTTTGAACAAGTGTACATCGAGTTGATCTCGCGAGCGGACAACACGCAAGCAGACGCTCTAGCTCGATTGGCCACGTCGGAAGGAGCAGCGAACATGGATAACATCGCCATCACCAAGCTCAATATATCTTCAGGAGGTCGTGCAACTATCGACATCATGGAGATAACTTGGACGAATCAAGTAAGACCATCAAGCTCTTGTCTGGAAGTCTTCCAGATCGCGACCTCAGAAAGTAACTAGATGACCAAAATCAAAGCATACATCGAAAACGGGACGTTATCGGAAGATAAAGTTTTAGCTCGCCGACTACAGCTAAGAGCAGCGAGGTACACCATAGTCGATAATCAACTTTATAAGCGAAGTTTCTCGCTACCTCTGCTAAAATGCATCACGCCGGAAGAAGGACAGATAATTTTGAAAGAAATTCACGAAGGAGATTGTGGAAACCACACCGGAGGATAATCACTTGTTTACAAAGCGATCAGAGAAGGGTACTTCTGGTTAACTTTGAGAAAGGATGCAATCGCATACGCAAAAACATGTCGCCAGTGTCAACTCTTTGCTCTGACTATCAAGCGAGCTCCGGAGGAGCTCACTTCAATCTACAGCCCATGGCCATTCGCAAAGTGGGGGATCGACCTAATTGGTCCTTTCCCTAAAGGCTCTGGGCAGCTCGAAGTTCGTGGTAGTTGCAGTAGATTACTTCACCAAGTGGGAGGAAGCGGAATCTTTGGCAACCATCACACAAGAAAAAATCATTCGGCTCATTTGGAAGAACATCATTTGCCATTTTGGCCTCCCACAGGCGATCATCACGGACAATGGAAAGCAATTTGACGGATATGAAATCGACGCGTTCTTTGCGACGTGGAAGATTACGAAGTTGTTTTCTACCCCATACCACCCCCAATCAAACGGATAGGTCGAAGTCGTGAACAAGATAATCAAGAACACATTGAAGACCTAGCTCGACGACTCAAAGGGACTGTGGGCCTTCAAGCTTCCTAACATCCTATGGTCATACCAAACCACATTTTGAAATTCGATGGGCGAAACGCCTTTCGCTTTAGCTTTCGGTGTTGAAGCAGTCATACCCGCCGAGGTCGAAATCTGAAGTCACCGGACCTCACAGTCAATCATAGAGGACAATGATCGAGCTCTATCACTCGGACTCGATCTCCTCGAAGAAAGAAGAATAGAGGTCGATCTGAAAAATGCGAACTACAAGCAAAAGTCGGAGAAATACTACAACTAGAAGATCAAGATACGAAAGTTCAAAGTAGGCGACCTTGTCCTACAAAAAATTCTCGGAGTCCAAAAAGGAGTGTTCGGCCCGACCTAGGAGGGCCCTCTAAGAATCTCGAAATGTCTACCCAATGGAGCTTACGATCTCGAGGATACCAAGAGCGTCCCTGCTCAATATCCATGGAACGCAATCTACCTCAAGAAGTATTATCAGTAGTGTATTATTCAAGGTCATATGCTTATGTATTGGGAAGTCCAAATTAAAAATGAAATCAACTTTGGCTTTATCCATTTATTTATTATAGTTTTTTACATTTAGGAACTTGGGCGGCCGGTCTCCGACCTCTCACGAGTTCGTTTATAGAATAGATTCCCAAATGAAAAAATAGAAGTCAAGGGAATTTAGAGTGTATATAGAAAGTTTAATTCTAGAGACTAAGGACAGGGGGATAAAGAGGCAACCCTCCAAGGAGGTCGCCCCGACCAAAACCTCTGTCCAAACTCTTTAGAAATTATCAAAGGCATCAAAGTTGCAAAGTCAATAAGACAACTAGGTCGCATACAAATAAGATGGCATAGCCAAGAAAAACCGCGCATACCCAAGCCAATTATAAAGGCAAGACATCAGAGTTGCAAAGTCAATAAGACAACTAAGTCGCATATAAGACGACATAGCTTAGGGAGATCACGCATCGACAAGTCGACCAAGCCAAAAATTATCTAAGGCAAAGAGATCGCAAATATCTACATCACTAAGTCGACTAAGCCAAAAATATTCTAAGACAAAGAGGTGCAACTCTTTACATCATTTAGCTATTTTCAGGTCTGAAGATTTTTAACAAAAAGATAAGGCAAATGCAAGATGAAGAAATGACGTCCGTTACTCGGAATATCAAAAAGAAGTCGAGCCATCGCGGAGAAAAGCATAATATACAAGCAAGTTTAATAAAATGCGAAAGGAAAGCAAAAACTTCATTGATAAAAAGCTCGAAGGCAGTAGATTACAACGCCCCATGGGCAACATTACAAAGATTTAAACACCCCGAAGGGCAACAACAACATTCAAAAGCCCGAAGGCAACCATCAACTTTTATAGAGAGGAAACAGAGAGATCAAACATGTGGAGCATCCGAGGTCCGCTCATTAGGGTTGGTCGGAACTGGTTGTTCGACCCCGGGAATCTCAACACGGGCTTGATCGCCCCCACCATCAGTTTGCTCCTCGCGAGCAGCACCTCTAGCCTTTTCGCCACCCTCGCCACCTTCCTCGCCTTCTCCATCTTCATCAGCCCCATCGGCGACCTCGCTGTCTTCGTCGTCTCCGGCATTCTCGACCCCCATGCCTTGAAGCATTTCTTTTGGATCTAAGATTTTGGCTTCCGGGGGGAGAAAAAAGAAGTCGCATCCGAGGTCTTTAAAATCCGCAATAGGGAGAAGGGCATCGGGTTTTGGAAGGTTATTTTGCATGTACGAAGTCAGCATATCCCTCATCTGGGCTTGGGCATCGGCGAGGTCAAGATCGGGCCGATGAATCGCACGGATGGTCTTTAATTGCAGCTCTGCAGTGGCGGACCTCGTCACCAAGATCAATAGTTTTCTGCAGAAGGTCGGCCGCGTACTCCTTACTTGTATCAAAATCCCTCTGAAGAAGCTTGACTTTCTTTTCCCAGAAGTCCCGAGTTTGAACCAGCTCTTCCTGCTTACCCTCCGCAACATTCTTGGCGGTGATCGCAGCTTCCTAATCTTTAGACGCTCGCTCCAGATCCTTCTTCATCTCACTGCACCTCGCCTCAGCCCGAACCGCCTGCGCCCTCGCCGATTCAAACTGCTCCCGGCTCCGCTCGAAAAAGTCCAGTGAGCAGCAAGAATGAACAATTCCCGAGGTAAGATTCTCGTGGAATTGTTGAGTCCGGGCCTCTTCATCCAAAGTCAAAGTCCAAAACCTCGGTAGATCCTCGGAGGCTTTTTTGAGATAAGATGGTTGGGCATCATTGGCAGCTGGGCATCAAGCTGATATCTAAGAAAAAAGCGCAACCAACACAAGTTAGAAACGGTCATAAAGAAGAATTGGACTCAGAGGAATATGTCGAGAAAGTCACCTTTGGCGGAAATCGGGGATCCACCCAGGAAGTTATCATCACCGACCTCACGATTTCGGCGGACGGTAATTTCAACCACTATATCAGGGGCGCCCGACTTCCCCGAAACCACGAGCTTCCCACTGGGCGAGTTCCGAAACTCATCCTCGTCCACGAGGCCACGGCGTTTGGACCCATCTTGGTCCGGAGCCGATGTCTCGCCTGCCGTCCATTTCGTCGCTCGGGCTCGGGAGGGATCTTTGGTCTTCATTTTCAAGGCACCGATGGGCTTACCTTTTTCTTTCCCCGCCTCTTTTTCCTTCTTCTTCTCAGCCCTCTTCCGAGACAACTCCATAGCCTGGGCCACCTTCTCGGCCATCTCCTCAGCATTCATGTTCTCCATCTCTTCTCTTGCTTTTGATGAGGCAAAATGGATGGTCTCGATGAAAGAAACTGAAACCAAAGAACAAGTCAATAAAACAGAAACAAAGGGGGAAAGTTCAAAGAGTAAGCGAAAAATGACGCAATTACCTAGCAATTCAGGCACCAGCGATCCGCGAGGAGACACCCCTAGACCAACTTGTTCCCAACACTTCTCCTTCTGAAGCACGGAAAAAGATCGTTCCTCAAGGTCGATCAGACAAACCTGGACCAGGCGAGCTAAAAATGGGAGGGAGACCTCGGAAAGCTTGGTGACGGGAGGACCTGGAAAGACAAAAATGAGTTAAATCAGTACTCAAAGAGATAAGAAGAAGTAAACATCTTATGCTTAAACTCTGCATAATCGCGGGGAACAGATCGATAGCCGAGGAGGTTCGGCTCCATCTAGACCGGGCTCTGCCATGCCCCTCCGACAAACTAGAATTTCTCTTTCCAATCTTGAACCTTGTTCGGGAGATCCTCTATAACCTTCATCCTAGCCGCGACTTAACATAATAATATCCCGTGCCAGCTTCCCACCTAGCCAGCGAAATCACGAAGTTCAGTTCCTTGGCCGTCGGGAAGACCCGAGGCTGAAGGTGACCAAAAAGGGTAAGAAGTCGCATGATGATGTTCTACCCATTGGGATGTATTTAAGTCTGAGCGAGTCCCCAGAAGTTCAGGAGGTCGCTGATAATCGGATGGAGAGGGAAACGAACTCCGGTCGCCATAGTGTCATAATTAATGGCCATGCACCCTTCCGGGGGCTGATCGGCATGGTCCACGTATATTTCGGAACCCAGAAATGGACATCGCTTGGGACCTGAAACCGATCTCGCCAAGTAAATAGATCCGCCTCCGACACCGAACTATCCACGTCTTTCGCAGCATATACGCTCTCCGTTCTTACCCGAACTGGTTTGAGTGTGGTCTCAGCAGGATGTAGGGAGAGATAGTCATGAAGTCGCAAAGTGTGATCGATCTCATCGTCCTCACTCAGAACCTTGGGACTCTCTTATCAGACAAAAAATCAAAATCCGAAGAATCGACGGATCTTGTGTGTGGCCGGGGCCCGGCCCGGCTTCTCGCCTTCTTCTCCTTCACCTTCCGAAATTACGAGCTGGGGGGGGAGGCAGCAGCCCGGGCCGCAGACGAGCATGCATCGCCGTCTGGAAGTCACTGAACCCCTTGCTTGAATCGAGACCGATTTCGTTGTCTCCGACGAAACTTTGACCACTTCCTCGGCGAGTCATCAATGGAGCAGAACTTTCAGCCACACTATTTTCCTCTGAGGCCATTCTCCGCAGGATAAACAGAGAGAAGAAAAAAGAGAAAATTCCTTTACCTTAAGATCTGCTGAAGCAAGCAAAAAATAGCGCAGAACACCAGCCGCCGGAATTTGCAGAAACCTCATCGAAAATTGCCGAATTACAGGAAGAATAAAGAAGGTGACGAAAGTTCAAAATCAGTCAAGAAGGGCAAAAGGGCGATTCACGGGTATTTATAGAAAAAGATCAAGGCATGTGACGCGGGCCGCGACCTTTCGCATCAAGCGCGTGGACACCACGCGCCATCATTTTTAGACCGGGTAGGCTCGGCGGTCGAGGAAAAAATCACGAAGTAACAAAATGGCTATCACACCTCGCGACACCCATGCAAACGGTAAGAGTTAGCTCGCATTCTTTAGTTAATAAAAGAAAGCGACCTAGGGGCTATTGTTGTGTGCATATCGCGCGAGGTGGGCCCGAGCCCACGTGTCGGTAAAATCACGAGTATGTAAGAAACCCATAAAATTCCTAAGTATAACACCTCGCGGAGAAGAGCGTGAGGTCCCTTCTCGCGACCTCATTATCTGCGAGCTGGATGACCTCGGCTATACAAAGGTCAGAAGCATTAACTATGATGTGACATGTGTCAGATGTCGGGTACACAATATCTTTCCCAAACCATGCTTTGTCCAGAAGGATTTCGGCGTAATGCAGAGTTGATTGACCCCTCAGTGTACTTAAATGACTAATTCCCTGGAAATTTGGGATTTTCCTAGCTCGATGTGCCCGCGAGGTCGATCGAGGCGGTCAGATCTCGATCGACCTCCCGCGAGCTCCTTTTTAAAATAGATTTGGTATCTTAGCATTTAATGCACATCAGGACTCGAAAAAGTCCTTGTACTTGTAAATCGGAAGAGTGAGCTCCACTCTCCCACCACTATAAATAGAGGACATTTATGACCCCAAATACCAAGAGAATTCATACCTTACCGAACATTTTGCCAATTTATCTCTTGCATTTATGTTAATCGAATACACTAACACTCAATCATACGCAATGAATGCAACTCATATCTCATAAATACTTATTTGTGTTAATAGAATCTAAAGTCACATTTAAACTCTCAAATCCGATATTTTAGTACACAACATAAGGAAAATTGAATTTTTCATCATTACAAACCGAAAACAAACTGAACTCACATAACACCGAATAAAATCGAAATGTGTTTGGCCATTACTGTTTTTTTTTAAAAAAAAGCAAAAACCATATAGTATGCGACAAGCCTGTAAAAATTTTTTTTTTTTTATCGGGCCTGTAATAATGCATAAGTTCTTAAATATAAAAACATGTCCAGATATATAAACTTAGCTAAAGGAGCTCTTGGGTGGCTGGTGGGTTCCAATTACTCGTGCATATATCCCAGCTCTTAGAGTTCTTGAAATAGAATTGATGCAAAAGAATTTTCAGTTCTAAATTATATACCTGTGATATTCTAAACAGATTATGTCACAGAATATGTGAAATTTGCAAAACATTAAAATTGTTTCAAAGTATCTTTAAAAAAATAGGTAAATGAAATAGGGTTTATATATATTGTTAGTGTTCGGTTCGATTTTCGATTTTTCAGTATTTTCACCTTAAAAATCAAAATTGAAACCAAATATAGAAAATCCTAAATTTCAAAATCGAAACCAAACCGAATACCAAATTATTTCGATTCGGTTCAATTTTTCGATTATTATCAAATAGTGCTCTCCCTTATTATGAGTACATGGTGATTTAGGTTTGACCCGTTGATTTTGTTTTTTTATACAGATTGCACGACACAATATTATATTTAAGAGTTAAGACCCGCTTCATTTATTTATATTTTTTTAAATACCTACAATATTTACCTTAAAAAAAACAAAATGAAAAAAAAAAGTAGTGGAGAAAAGTAAGATGAATGGAAAGGAATTAATTATTTGAGGAGTGGGGTTTGGTTAGACGAGTCATTGCAAGTCGTCCTACTAGTCTAAGTGTCCGTTTGCAAACACTACAAATGCTCTAGAAGCACTTATTTTTTAAAAAAAATTATATCTAACGGTTTTAAAAATAATTGTTTTTAAAGTACTCTAAAGGCCTGTTTTCAACCTCTTTCTAAACAGTTAGAATCGGGTTTTTTTTAAAGCACATGAGACTCAATTTTTTAAATAAAAAACGCTTCTATCCCATTCCTAGAGTTTGAAAAGAGGGGTCTATTAAAGGGAAGAAAGATATATACGTCCTCAATTATTAAAAAAAAAAAAAAATTAGCCAATAGCCATGTAACGCCATAACAGCCATTGCCTTGACTTGGCTTTATCTGCGAAGACTTCTAAGTCTTTGGCGCCACTATAATCTTCAGTTCATGTGCATTCAATCTCCTCTCCAACCCACCCAAAATAATTCCCCCTCTCTTTTCAAAAAAAAAAAAACAATGCTGCCCCACGCCCTTTCCTTCTTCCTCCTCCTTATCCTCCCAATACTCCCAACAACCGCCGCCGCAGACCCACCGGCCTACTCCGCCACCGACTTAATCCTCCTCCACTGCGGCGAGTCCTCCGACTTAATCGACACCAGCGGCCGCACCTGGAACGGCGATGACGGGTCAAGATACGCGTCGAACGCCACCGCCGTATCAGCTGCTTCCGCCGCTTTCCGCATGGATCCCTCCGTCTCTGATTTTTCGGTGCCTTTTCGCAAGGCTAGTATTTTCAATTCCACTTTCACCTACACTTTCCCCGTTCTCACAGGCCCCAAATTCCTTCGCCTTTACTTCTACCCTGAAGTTTACTCGCATTTCAACACCACTCAATCCTTCTTCAGTGTCACTGCGAATGGCTTCACTTTATTGAGCAACTTCAGTGCTTCTCTTTACGCCAATAATCTTTCAATCCATTTTTTTAAGAAGGAATTCATTATTAATATTATTGGGGAAAGTCAGAAACTGGATTTAACCTTCACCCCCAATCACAACTCCTCTGCTTTTGTGAACGGGATCGAGATAGTTTCGATGCCGGATAAACTATACTTTAAGGGAGACGATGTGCCCATTAAATTCATGAATCAGCAGTTTTACCTAATAAACGACGCCGCTTTGGAAAACATTTACAGGCTAAACGTTGGCGGCAATCTGGTCGATATTCACGACGATAGCGGGCCGACCCGCGGCATGTTTCGGGCTTGGATTCCGGATACTGAATACATGTACAAAGGAGATACTGGTTGGACGCCGCATTGGGAGGACCTTCAGATCAACTACACCCCAGAAACTCCTCCGTACAGTGCTCCGGCGATTGTATACCAAACCACTAGAGTGACGGCCAACTACAGCAGCAGCCTCGATTGGTATCTCACAGTTGACTCTGGGTTTTACTACCTGCTCAGACTCCATTTCTGCGAGATTTCTCTGGAAATTACAGAGCAGAACCAGAGAGTGTTTACAATTTCTGTCAATAAAGAGATTGAACAAATTCAAGCCGACGTCATTGGCTGGACCCAAGGCACTCAAATCCCCATCTTCAGAGACTACATAGCATATGTTCCCAACGACGGCCGTCATGGAAAGCAAGAAATGTTTCTATCTCTCTATCCCAACCTCGAGGGGCAACCAAAATATGCTAGTGCTTTGTTAAACGGCCTAGAAGTATTCAAACTTAGCGACTCCAATCGGAGTCTCGCAGCACCGAATCCGGATCCGGTGACGGCGGCGCCTCCGCCGTCGGCGGCGCCGGCGTTTCACAAGAAAAGCGGCGGATCTGTTATTTACGCTGTCATAGGCAGCGTGATCGGCATTCTGGCGGTGGTTGCGGTGGCGAGTTTGTTAATTCTACGGCGGAGGAGGAGGGTGAAGGACTCCGCCACCACGAGGACTAGCGGATCCGGCGGATCTCGCCGCCGATCTCGCAAGTAAGTATTTTCTCTGACTTTAAATCAAAGCAGCCACACGCAATTTCGACAGCGATTTCGTCATCGGCAGGGGAGGGTTCGGCAACGTTTACAAAGGCCTAATCGACGGAAGGCGCCACCGCGGTCGCGATCAAGCGCCTCAACACGACGTCGAATCAAGGCGCTCGCGAATTCCTAACCGAAATCGAGATGCTCACAAAATTGAGGCACACCAGACTTAGTCTCCCCATCGGCCATCGCGACGAAAGTACGGGCGAGATGATCCTGGGCTCACGATTACATGTCCCACTAGGCACTCTCCGCGACCATCTCTACAATTCGGAGAACTTCGGCGTTGACCTGGAGTCAACGCTCCGGATCTGCCTCGCCCGCCAAGGGTTTGCACTACCTCCACACCGGCGTCAAGCACACCATCATCCACCGCGACGTCAAGTCCACAAACATCCTCCTCGATGACAAATTCGCCGCCAAAGTCTCGTTCGGCCTCTCGAAGGTCGGGCCCACAAGCCCCCACACACCGTCAACACCGTGAAAAGGCGGTCGGTATGCGTCGATCAGGTAAAAACAAAGAATTGTGAGAATCCGGCGTCTACTCATTCGAGGTTGTGCTTTTGAGGTTTTATCGCTTAGGCAGATAATTCCAAATCTACAAGCGAGCGGTGAATTTGGCGAATGGGGAAATTTTAATTACTGAAGGGGACGCCGAAATGCATTATCGATTCAATTTAGGCGGCCCGATCGCACGGAATCACGACCAAATTTGTGGAAACTGCGGTGTCTTGCCTAAGGGGCGAGGGGTTTAATCGGCCGGAGATGAGCGACGTCGTTTGGAGCCTGGATTTTTGTTCTGATGCATTGGAAATGGCGGAGGGCGTAGGCGGCGATGGCGCAAGTGGTGGTGATGGATTCGTTGCGGTGAGCCCGGCATCGTGGCCGTTGCTTGGAGGCGTTGAGCGAAACACGACGGATGAGGATATGTTTTCGAGATCGATTAGTAGTGAAGGCGGTGGATCAA
Source organism: Stenogyne calaminthoides (assembly GCA_037126765.1). Classification (NCBI taxonomy): domain Eukaryota; kingdom Viridiplantae; phylum Streptophyta; class Magnoliopsida; order Lamiales; family Lamiaceae; genus Stenogyne; species Stenogyne calaminthoides. The sequence continues at coordinate 32,917,957 of JBBCBC010000004.1, read as the reverse complement.
AAACCAGCGGTGTATCAACTTCCAGTAGTGAAAAATTGAAGAGTGGGGATGTTTTCTCTGAGCTCATCAACCCAGAAGGACGTTGAGAATTCAGATCGTTGTTTGCTCTTCTTTTTTTTCTTTTTTACAGTATTGTTTAAATTTTTACTATATTGATTTTGCAGTAATATTTGATGTAAAACAGATATATTTGTATTTTGTAGTAGTTATTTTCACGGAATAAAGAAATACAACTACAACCTCCGTTCCGAAAGACTTTACGCTAACTTTATAACACAAAGATTAAGAAAAATATATAATGAGTGGAGTGTTGAAAGATAATTTTATAAATCTTTAAGTATAAAGTAAATGTTTATACTAATTTGTTTAAGTGTATGAGTGAGTCTAAAAACGATGTCATTTTATATAAATATGTGAATATTGTGAAGATGAAGTTTAATGAGAATTTTTATTTTATAGGATATATAAAGTGTTTTGGGACGTTTCGAAAAAAAATAAATATGCAAAGTGCTTTGGAACGAAAAGTAATAATTATTTTACTGCAACATTAATTTTTTGTTTTATCCCACTCGATTATTAATGAGAAGCAACAAGTATACATTTTGTGGAACGAATTTGTTGATGGATTTCAAAATAGGTAAATGTTTGTATGAAAATATTTATTTTAATGAAAGCATGCTCTTAATTATGTCTTATTACTGTCATTCATTCATTCCCTTATTCGCTCTATAATCTATAAAAGAAGAGAGTATTTTATTCAAATAATCTATCAACATCAAACTATCTATTTTGAAAACCACGTTACAATTAATTCTAGTTCGTCTATAGAAATACTTATCGTCAAATTGCAAATGGGCACGAATTCCAAAATTTAAAATAACACGTTATGGCCTACATGAAAAGTGGTTGGTCAAAATTTTTGATTACGCGTCGTTAGTTGTCGATTTAAATGCTCCACAAATAAATACTATATATCCTTTTTTCTTTGGAAATACAAATAAATATATCCTAATAATACTACACTTTTAAATTTCTTTGATTATGATATGATCAGTTGAGCACCACAAAAGCTGCCAAAGGAAACGGAGAAAAATATCCAAGCAAATGGACAATTTTTTTTTTTATTAGACAAAAAAAATTCATTATACAAAATTGAAGAACAAGGGGTGTTTTAACCCGTACAAACGCAAAGTTTAAATCAAGAAAAAAATCACAAAATACAAATTAACGACTCTAATACTAGAGACTCATATTCTAAGATCCTTTAACCAATTGCCAAAATTACTATTTCTACCTAACACATTCTTCGTCACGAACCACGACCACACCTTGGCTTTGATTTCTAATACAACTTTGGAATAGTTTGGAATTATCTCATTAAAGACTCGATCATTTCTTGACGTCCAAATTGCCCAAACAATACACGTCCATAAAGATGCAGATTTTCTCCCTTTTTGATCCGACTCAAAGAAATCACCATGTTGGAGGAAATTACGAATGGGGTCAAAATGTGGGACCATAAGTAATTTACTCTAAGCATAGCAATCATTCCAAATCTTACGTGCAAATTCACAATCGAAAAACAAGTGATTTACGTTTTCCTCTTGCAAACCACACAAAGCACACAAGATATCACCATTTGGGAAAGTAATACCTCTAATTTGGAGATCCTTCTTCGTCGGCATACGTTGTTTTAGGACCTTCCAAGCAATTGATTGTACTCTTCTAGGTGCATAGCTTCTCCAAAATCTCTTGTATGCCTTCTCCGATTTTCGATGTCTCCCATCCACAATTGTTTTTGTAGCTATTTTGTAAGCTAGATTCGTAGAAAAAGGACCATTTGTGGAATGGATCCATTTCCACGAATCTTCTTCATTCACCCTCAATTTGTACCTGCTAATATAAGAAAACAAATCATGAAGTCTCCCCTCCTCCCTCTCCCTCAAAGGTCTACACCATTTCAAATCCCACTCCCAAACACCATCAACCCACCTCCCCATATCACTTATAAGAGCTGATTTTTGAGAGCTCAATCTAAAAAATCTAGGAAATTTATATTTTAAAACACCCTCCCCAACCCACCAATCCTCCCAAAAATCAGTTTTATTACCACTTCCTACCACCCTCAACACTTCCAAATTCATCCCCCCTCCCCCCGATCCCCAATATAATTTACAAATATCCTTCCACCACCCCGAAGCTTGTGAAAGTCCCGAACTCCCTCGACCCCTTGCCCCCTCTCTCATCCCAAAAGGAAAAACCCCATATCTAGATTTTATAACTCTAGCCCATAACCTATTTGGATCATTTAAAAATCTCCAAATCCACTTTTTCAAAAGCGCTTCATTGAAACTATCAATATTTCGAATCCCCAACCCACCCTCATTTTTGTCCTTACAAATCTCATCCCAACTCACCCAAGGAATGGAACTTTTATCCTCACACCCCCCCCAAAGGAATTTCCTTTGAACTTGAATGAGCTGTTTTATGATTTTAACCGGTAAAAGATACAGAGAGAGACAATAAATCGGTACCGCTGATAGAACAGATTGGATTAGAGTGATGCGACCTCCAAAAGAGATGTGCTTTCCATTCCAAGCATTAAGACGACTTTGCACTTTGTTGACTAGAGAAGACCAGGCAGTATGCAATCGATGATTGATGCCCACATTAAGTCCCAAAATAAGAAAACGGAGTTTGACTTACCTCACAACCCAAGTATTCCGCCATGTTTGATGTCACTATTGGATCTAAATTCAGCCCCACAAGACAACATTTATGAAAATTGACTTTGAGACCAGAAACTACCTCGAAGCATCTCAAGATATGCTTGACTACCACCATGCTATCCACATCACCGGGACACGTGAAGATTGTGTCGTCTGCATATTGGAGGTGAGTGACCTGTAGTCTGCCCCTCCCAATTTCCACGGCATTCAGAATTCCAGATTCATTGGCTCTTTTAATCAGGAGACTCAATCCTTCCGCAGCAATGAGGGTCTCCTTGACGAATACCCCTTTCCAACTTGAAATCTCCAGTAGGACTTCCATTGACAAGAACTGAAATAGAAGCAGAGGACACACATTCCTTCATCCAACCTCTCCACTTGGAGCATAAATTCAGCCTTTTCATCATGTCATCCAGAAAATCCCAATCAATCGAATCATAAGCCTTGGTAAAATCCACCTTAAAGAGGAATCTTTTCCGCTTATTTTTCTTAGCTTCATCAATCAGTTCATTAAGAACCACAATGCCATCCAAAATTTGTCTGCCCCCGATAAAAGCTGATTGATTTTCCGAAATATATGGATCCAGAATCTTGCTCAGTCTGATAGCCAACACCTTCGAGATGATCTTGTATAAGCTGCTAACCAGGGATATCGGTTTGTAATCATCAAGAGACTGACTTTGATCTTTCTTTGGGATTAGAACAACAAAAGATGCATTCAATCCCTTAACAATCCTTCCGTTGCAATGAAAATCATCCATCATACGCATAATCTCAGCACTCAAACAGTCCCAATTTTCTTTAAAGAAAGCAAAAGAAAATCCGTCGGGACCCGGACTTTTCGAAGAATCGCATGACCAAACTGCATCTTTGACCTCACCAATGATAAATGCCGCTTTCAGAAACTCGTTATCACAAGCTTCAAGCTTTTTATGGAATATGTCTTCCGGCATAGATGGCGAAAAATCACGGTTTCGCACTAAAGTGTTGTTTGAAATGCCTAAAAACAGCTTCTTTCACACCTCCAACAGACTCAATCCAGGAGTTGTTGACAAGAAGGCCTTCAATACCATTTGTCTTGACCCTTCTGTTGACCCAGTTATGAAAAAAAATTGAGTTTACATCTCCTTCTCGTAACCAATTGGCCTTGGCTTTTTGATATAGGAAGCTTTCATGCCAAATCATCTTTCTTGTCAACTCTGCACAACACCTGTTTCTCTTGATAATCTCTTCTTGATCGAGCTCGAAAGTGTCATCTATACGATCCAGAACTTCGATCTCTTTTTTCTTTCTCTCAATACTCGTATCCATATGACCAAAAACTTCCACGTTCCAAGGTTTCAGATCTGATTTTAGGAGTTTGAGTTTCTCCTTGAGGACAAAACCCGCCATCCTGTCACATTGTAACTGTTCCATTTTTCTGAGAAGAATTGCTTGAACTCCGGATGTGAGAGCCAGCTGTTGATGAACTTAAACGGTTTTGGCCCCCAGTCTTGTCTCACCATTTCCAGATAAATAGGACAGTGATCGGAGAAAGTCCTGCATAGCCCTTTTAGAGGATAATCTGACCACTTATCTAACCATTCAACATTCACAAGTATTCTGTCCAGTTTACTCTTGCAGGTGCCATCTGGTCTATAACAGGTGTATTTTCGACCAACAAGAGGTAGCTCCGTAAGTCCAGAACGTAGGATAAAATTATCAAAAGCATTTATGTCTCCAAAATCCACATTAGCACATCTACCCACTCTTTCTCGTTCCGTTCTAATAGCATTAAAATCTCCTACAACACACACATTCCCCATTTTGTTGCCCAACAGCACATTCAATAACATCCCAAATCACTCGTCTATCATTTGATATACACGGAGCGTAAACATTAAAGATGCATACCTGCTGTCCATCTGCAATCCAGAATCCATTAACTACCAGAAAACCAACAGACGACCATGAGCTAGTTTTGCAGAACACCTCTTTATTCCAAATTGACAGAATTCCCCCTGAACGTCCCACTGCCCCCTTACTGACCCAGTCACAATTTTGATCCTTCCAAATAGACCTGCAAATTCCATCACTAATATTTTCCATCTTAGTCTCCTGTATGCAGCAGAATTCGATTTGGTGTTTAGAAACCAGACCCTTAATTTCCTTCCTCTTAGCCCTTTTTCCCAGCCCTCTAATATTATAGCTGAGAATCTTCATTGATGAACCAATTCCTCACCTCTGCTAGCAGCTTTTCTCAGCTTTTTTATTCTTCTTTTATCTTCCCTCTCCAGAATGGCGAATTGTTTCAACAGCGCCTCGTCTGAAATTTTTCCTTGTAGTCCTAATTTTTTTGCCACCTCCCAAGCCTTTTTTGCTTCATCAGAAATCGATTCTTCCTCAGATTTTTTGATCCATCTATACTCTTCAAAGCATAAATTCGAACAGGAGGGGAGCACTTTTTGGGCTTTTGGCCTCTTGCTCGAATTTTTCATCTTTTTTCTATTAGCAGGAACCGGCGTCAAGATGGTGGGTGAATTGTCAGACGAGATATCCGATATTGACGACGACGAGGTATCCATCGCGCTCAGTGATGTATCTTTGTGGGTCGGTCCAGAATTTTTAGGAGATGGAGCGGGCAAGGCGGACCCATCATCTGACAGAACCGCAACCTTGAGATCCAGGGGTCGCTTAAGGAGATAAAGGCCAGGAGAGATTTGACCGGAAACATTTGCAGGGATAATAGCGAGATCTGATCCCCTTTCCAGTGATACCAACTCACGCGTAATGACATGATTGGGATGGGCCAACTTGCACAAGCCAGGGTTATTCAGCGAGCATCTTTCATTTTCCACTCCAGGCCCAATAAGATTCTTTGAGCAAGAGGGTACAAGCCCATCAACGGTTTGGGCCTCCCATTTCCATCTGAAATAATTTCAATTTGGGCCTGACTAAAACAATTCCCACCAGGCCCCACACTTTCATGATTTAATTCCACGTTTCTGCACCCACACCCATCATTCACATTCGTAGGAGGAATAACCGACTTGGGCCCACCACAAGCAAGCATCTCGGAAGAATCTCCCCCCGCACTAATTTCGGGCCCCACTACCGCAGACAAATCTGTACGCATGACCTTGGGAAAAGGATCGCCGCCATTAGTAATTATCTCGACAGGATGATCGAGATTTTGTCTGGCGGTTCCGGGACACAATTCTTAATATGCGGATTAGGATTTGAATCCGTAGCAGCGGCCCTGCCGCCGGGATTCGTCGGTGTCTCTTCCCCGTCGTCAGTGTAGACCGAATCACCGTCATGCTCCCAATACTGTTCTTCATCCTCCAAATCACAAATATCATCGGTTTCGTCATCTTCGAGATCTTCGATCACTTCTTCTTCCTCCCTTATGCGGATATAGAAGACAGTGCCATCAATTGAGACAGCCACCTGACTCCGGGGAATCTCCGGTAGGGAGGTCCTGATCAGAACGCGAGCCCTTTGGAGAATACTTTTATTTAGTGTATCCTCATCTAGCCGAATGAGGGTTCCGAATTTGCAGGAGAGCAGATAGAAAAACTTGGGGTTCCAAGCATGTAGTGGAACCCCAAACCACTTAGTCCACACGACTCTTCTGTAATTGACATCGCCTTCACGCCAAGGTCTAATAAAGTCGAACCATTCCGAGAACCGTTCAAATTCCTGTGTGGAGAAAGAAGTGAAATCCATTGGTTGAAATAGTACTAAATCCCCACCGAGATACGAGGCCTTCAGGATATCATTGCATAATTCAATGATCGAGTAGCTCATGTCCAACCATGTGTACTTCTCCTTGAGACATCCTGTGTAGCATTTTCTGAGGCAATTCTACTACAAGAATCTCTTTCAAGTCGGGTAGAAACAAAAACTTGAGTGGAAAATTACACAGGCGGCTAGCTTTATGTTGTTATCATAGATATTCATCTATTTAATTGGATGCCATTTTCATTTCAATTGTTGGATCCAAATCATGTGATAATTGAAGCAAAAATATGCAATAGCGATAATTCTAGGGCGCTTCTTGGCTGAACCAGAAAATTTAGTTAGGGGTTCAACTTAATGGAAAAAAATTAAAAGAAATTAAAATATATTTTTATACTATGTATATAGTTTAAAATTTATTTTATTACATTAGAATTCATTTAGTTAATATAAATGTAATAGTATTCAAAATATTGATCTCATTTTCAAAAAAAAATTATATGTATATAAATTGAATAATCAAATTAAAAAAAAATATGAATTCAGTAAAGGTTATTCATAAAAAAAGTATAAAATTAAATTATTAATAATTGTATTTTCAACAATAAGTGTAACAAAAAATAACCTCAACTTGATTTATAATTAAAGGAAGGACCTTCAATATTTAGCCCCAAATAATTTATAAGAATGGAAAAAAAAATAAAGGAACGAAAATGTGATCAACAAAAATTGAAATCTGGTTTGTGATTGATGGAATGACATTAACAAAGAGACACGAACCAATTTGAAAAATACTATTTATTAAAAATAAAATAGAACTTATATATATATATATATATATATATAAATTTCCTAAATTAAAGGTTCAGGGGGGTCTGGTGCCCTTGTACCCAATGTGGTTCCGTCCTTGAAAAAACTGGTGATATACAGTCTTCTAATAAGACTAGAATATATTATTCCACTTCTTTCTTTTTCTTTTTTTTAATGTGGGAATGGGCTATACATTACTATTGTTCTTTCTAATTATTGGTCTCTTAAAATATGTTTGTTTCACAACTATCCCGCTCGGGCTTTGAACTTTAGAATCTCAAATCCTTAAGGTATGTTTGTTTCGAAATTTAGGTGTGCGGGGGAAGTCATGACTTCGAAATTCTATGGATTTGAAAGTCTTGATGAATAGTAAAACATACGTGTTTGTTTTGAGATTTTGATAGGGTGATATTTTACTTTATGTCAAATCAATATTTAATAGTGATTGATTTTATATTATTATATTGTGTTGAGAGTGAAAAAAATAGTGATGTGATTGTATTGAATTTTGTGAAAAATAGGAGTGTACGTGTATTTTATAGGAGATGATTTTGACGTCTAATTTTAAATCTCAAACTATAATGGGACGTGGTTTTTAAAATCCTAAGTCCATCCGGGTAAGTCCCGAAACAAACATACCCTCATTTGTTTTGAAATTTAGAGTAAGAAATTTGAAATCTTATTAATCCGACTCTATTTCGTCACCCACTATTAATCTACTTTTTATTCTCTCAATACACTCACATCATTTACTTTTTTATTTTTTCAATACATTTAAAATAAGAGCGAGTCTCTTGTGCACGTACTCAAGTGCACCATGCACTCATGCATTTGAATAACCTATTTAAAAAAAATACTTGACTTATGTTATGTGGATACATGGGTAGTGTTAGGGTTATACTTGAAAGTGTGCTTTTACTTTGTATAACCAAACTGAATTTCTATCTTATTTACATAAATTAATTATTTATCACATGTTGCTTTAAATATGAACGAATGTTATATATATATATATTTACTGCATACTTGTTCAATAAATAGTGTGTGTTACATTGTAGTTAATGTGGTGATACAAGATCGCGGAAGATCACATTAACAGTTCCTTGTAAATAAGTACAAATTCACAACCTAGATGGAAATGAACAATCCATCGTGAAAGGTTGAAGTGTAAGACTCAAATTGGCTTGTTTTGACCAAGAGATTACACTAGTGCATTATGATGCGCTGAATAGGACCTACATCAAGGATAAATTCTTCAGTACTGAATGTAGAAGAATTAGACCTCAGTGGTTTGTTATTTCTTAATCTCCGTTCCTTAAATAGAATCGTGTGAAATTAATAATTATTGTTTTGACTTATGTTGAGTAGAGAATCAATATGATTCAATACTTTGTATCTTGGGCAATATTATTAATTACATGACGATAGCTAAGATTTAATACGAAGAATCGTGTGCAAGTACGTCTTGCGTGATTTGTCCCCTTGGTGGGCTCAGAAGTTTTATCATACCAAATCTTGCAAGTGGAATTAGTTTCCGGTATGGATAATAATGTTGAGTTGTTCTTACTCCAAGGAAAAATATATTAATTAATATAAAGTTTTTCAGTGGCTTGAATTAATTAATGGACTGGATAATCTTAAACATAGAAAATAATAATCGGGAGCCATATTACAGTAATATGGGTTAAGATGGATAGTGCAATATTAATTATATAGTAGAATTAATTAATATTAATGGGCTTGAATAATATTGTGGCTCAATATTGATAATTCAAAGTCCATTGGAAGATCCAATTTTAATTCTCCTAAAGGCCCCTTAAGTAGCCCAAAAATAAAGTCCAATAACTGGAAAATGTGATTAAAATAAAAAGAAATTATTGTTGCTAATTTTTCTATTTTTTCGAAAAATATAGGGAAGAAAGAGAAAAAGATTTTCTTGATTTTCTTGAAAGGATTTTATGGAAAAAGATAAGTATTCTTGGAATACAAGATTATCTCATAAATTCAAGAAAAGTCAAAATATTGATTCTTTCCTATATGAGATTTTCGAAAATCTCCTATAATAAATAAGGGGATATTTTGTTGGGATTTATTTATGAAAAATAGAATATATGAGGTATATTCAAGATTGTATCTTGGAGAAGATACAAGGAAATTTCTCATTGGCTAATAAACCCTACAATTTTCGCCCCCATTGTATATTATAAATAGGGGATGAATTTTTCATCCCCAACATAATTCCATGTGTTGGAAAAATTAGAAATTTACAAAGGTGGTGCAACATAGTTTTATTTTTCACTTTTGTTTATTGTTTGTGAGAATCCCCCCACTGGGTTATCAAGCAAAGGACGTGGGAATACTTTGAGAAGGACTTTCGGTTTGTTCGTGGAACGTTGCTCGTCTTCTCTACTGTCTTGTTCGTCAAGAGGTTAGTTCACGTAAACTCCTAGCAATTCCGCATGCGTAGGATTTATGTGGCTTGTTTATATGCATGATTTGTTGTTGGATTATTATTTGAATTAATATAGAATTAATTCATACTAGTAATAATTGTAGAATTAAATTTGTATTTAAATATTCATCCCGAATAGATCCGGATAATTAATTCCCCAACACGCCCCTGTAAAGTGAAACAAACGTGATCAGTGGCTCCTATATCCACTACCCACGAATGGGAGGCATAACAAGTTTCAACAACTAGTGCATGAGTATTATCTTTCTTTCCGGCCTTGCTAGGCATGGAACAGATTGGCCTCCAATGTACTTTCTCACCGCACCTACAACATTTCCTCTTACTGAGTTTCTCGAGACCTAACCCTTAACTTATTTTAACTTTGCTCTGAGCAACACTTGAACTGACTTGGTCTTGACCTTTTGTCTTTTCCTCATTCTTACTATACATTAGTCTAGAAGGAGTAACAGGACGGTTTGTCACCAAGTACTGATTTTGGTGTCCCATTATCTTCTCAGCTGAATCTAGAGCTTGAATTAGATCATGCAAAGTGTACTCCTAATCGCTCATCAGGTAGTTTAGATAGAAATGGTCAAAGCTCTTCGGTAGAGAATGGAGAATAAACTCGATTTTAGTTTCGAGATTACACTTATCACCAAGAATCTCAAGTTTGTTAAAATAAGCCAATATCTTGAGAACGTGCTCCCTTACGGGCATTCCCTTCTCCATTTTTAGCTTGACCATGTCTTGCTTGGTGTTCTGCTTAGACGTATGGGTCGGATGTGAAAACTTCTCTTTAAGACTTTGCATAATGTCTGCAGCAGTTTCAATATCTTGGTGAAGATGTCTCAATAAATCCGACAAGGAAGTCAAGATGATACACGTCACCATTTCATTGGACTGCTCCCATTCATTATACCCCCTCATATCTATTTCGTCGGCATTCTCAGCAGGTTTTTCGGGTTTAGGTACAGTAAGAACTCAGTTATAATGTTGTGCAGTTAGAACAATTGATAGTTTACGATTCCAAACAACATAGTTTTCTCCAGTCAATTGATGGTCTTTAAGTATATTAAAAAGTGAATTAAAAGATTGCGACATGCTGAACAGAAAATAAACATATTTTGAATTAACGATTTAATCACAAAATTTATCACATAATTCGATCACATGTAGCATATTAAAATCTCAAAATAATATGAACATGCATCAGCCAACATCTCAAAACAGTTTAAATAGGTCACGTGGGGTGAACTGTCTATTTAAACACATTTAAGCAGGTTACAAACAAAGTCAGTTACAAACCTTTAATTCACAATTAATAGTTGGCTCATACTTGACCATATAAAATTGGCAGGGACTTCGGGGAATTATATGCATATCAATTTTATACCTAAGTAATAATCATGATTAAATATAGAATTATTACTTCGTTTTGATCAAGCCTCGTTGGGAGGGTCATTGTCGCCACTAATAATAATTCACAATCATCCCTTAAGAATTTATTCATGCGATGGCTATCTTTTGATCGTTCCGTTGGGGAAATTTCTCCAAAAGATTTCATAAATAAATAAATATCATAAATAAATAAATAAATAATGGAGGTCAAAATTAATTTGATTAAAAAAAAAAATTAATTATTTAAAACATACTTAGTAATTTTTAAGTTGAGATTTTCATAGTAATTTCTCATGCAAACACATTAAATAAATTAAACAGAAGCACAAGAAAAAAATATATCAAAACAATTAAAAAAAATTAAACATATTGGGCACAAAATATCCAACTGTCATGATTTAATTTTCTTATCTTAATCTTAATAAATCCTCTATCTTGAAGTTCTACCACTCATTCATCTCGAAAAAATAATTTTGTCACGACCGACCACGCCACGTCACAAGACCGGACGAACAAAGACGTCGACCACCCCGCTTTATTCGCGTTCATCATCGCAACACCCATCGCCGTCGGCGCTGAGGTCTGCAGCGATCGGTGCTTTCGTCTTCATGACGGCGATCGATGCCCGTCGTGTCGCGATTGACCGGCTTCAAGGGCGCGGAATGCCAGCGTGCCCCGATGTGCGTCCGCAGCGTCCCTGAATGTCGTGTCCACCAGCGGCGGCTTAGTTCTGCTGGGAGTGCTCGTGCGCCTTGAGCACAGCTCCCGCCCGATCCTCTTCCGGCACTCGGCTGCCAGGCGCATGGGCTTGGGACCTTCGTCCCCGTGCTTCCTGGTTGCCCTGCGCGTCGGTGGCGGCGTCTGGCGGCGTCGCGTCGTGCGATTACCTCCCTTGGCACGTTTACGCCACGATGCCGCGTCGCGCCTCGCCCGGTTTTGGATCCGTCTTCAATCCCCCATCTTTGTCTTCGATTCGGTTACAATTTATTTAACGGAAAAATAAATAAACCTTAAATCTAGACTAGTCTATTACATTAAACAAATCAAAAAAATATCATAATCTACTCGTAGATTTTCTCACGAGAAAAATGAATTCGAACGAGTCGAATTAAAAACCATTCATATGCATGAAATAAATAAAACATTAAATACCATGACAATTGGATACCTGCAAAAAAGATCTAGCAATTCTACTATCCAATTTCAAATGTAATGAACAACAATTTAAATTACAGAGCTCGAAAACGAGGCTTTGATACCAGTTGTTGGGGAATAGTGTGCCCGGATCTATTCGAGGTGAAATTAAATACAAATTTAAATTGAACAATTATTTCTAACATGAATTGACCTGTTAATTTTATTATCAAATACCAACAACAATCATGCTTACAATAATTTCACGTAAATTCCTACACATGCGGAATCTAGGAGTTTACGAGAAACATACCTCTTGGAGTGACAACCTTTGAGACGATGGATCAACCTAAGTTCCTTCTCAAGTATGTCCCAAGTCCTTGCCCGTAATCCGGTGGAGGATTCGCACGAACAATTATAACAAAGGAGAAAAAGAAAAAATATTGCACCACCTTTGTGGATTTCTAATTTTCTCAAGATTGGAATTGTGTAGGGGATGAAAAATTCATCCCCTATTTATAAGAACTAGAGGGGACGAAAATTTAGTGATTTAGGGCTTCATGGGAAATTTCCTTGTATCTTCTCCAAGATACAATCTTGAATATATCTCATACATTCTATTTTCCATAAATAATCACAAAAGATCTTTTCCTCTCATTCTTATAATATTTTCGAAATCTTTAAGTAAAGAAACAAGATTTGGGATTTCTTGAATTTATGGGATAATCTTGTATTCCAAAAATACTTATCTTTTTCCATAAAAATATTTTCAAGAAAATCAAGAAAATCTTTTCTGTTCTTTTCCTTATTTTTTTCGAAAATAATAGGCAAAAATTAGCAATATTATTTTCTTCTCCTTTTCATTAATTGGACTTATATTGGGCTACTTGAGGGGCATTTAGGAGAATTAAGATTGGACCTCCAATGGGCTCTAAATTTCTAATATTGAGTCACAATATCATTCAGCCCATTAATATTAATTTACTCCACTATAAAATTAATATTGCATTATCCATCTTAATCCATATTACGATTATATGGCTCCCGATTATTATTTCCCGTATTTAAGATTATTTAGTCCATTAATTAATTAAGCCACTGAAAAACTTTATATTAATTAATATATTTTTCCTTGGAGTAAAGACAACTCAACATTATTATCCAAACCGAAAATTAATCCACTTGCAAGATTTGTATGATAAAACTTCTGAGTCCACCAAGGGGAGAAATCAGACAAGACCTTCCTTGCACACGTTGCTCTGTATTAAATCTTAGCAATTATCATGTAATTAATAATATTGCCAAAAATACAAAGTATAGAATCGCTCTCTGATTCTAAACCCAACGTAGATCAAACCAATAAATACTAATTACACACAATCCTATTTAAGTGATAGAGGTTAAGAAATCAATAACCACTGAGGTCTAATTCTTCATCCCATAAGTCAGTACGGAAGAATTGTTGGGGTTATACTGGAAAGTATGTTTTTTACTTTGTATAACCAAACTGAATTTCTTATTTATTTACTAAAATAAATTATTTATCACTGTTGCATTAAATATGATTGAATTTTATATATATTTACTGCATACCCGTTCAATAAATAGTACGTGTTACATTGTAGTTAATTTGGTGATACCAGGTCATGGAAGATCAAATTAACAGTTCCTCGTAACTAAGTACAAATTCACAACCCAGATGGAAATGAACAATCCATCGTGAAAAGGTTGAAGTGTAAAGCTCAGATTGGCTTGTCTTGACCAAGAGATTACACTAGTGCATTATGATGCGCTGAATAGGACCTACAGGAGGATAAATTCTTCAGCACTTGAATATGGAAGAATTAGACCTCAGTGGTTCGTTATTTCTTAATCTCCGTTCCTTAAATAGGATCGTGTAAAATTAATAATTATTGCTTTAACTTATGATGGGAAGAGAATCAACATTATTCGATACCTTATATCTTGGGCAATATTATTAGTTACACGACGATTGCTAAGATTTAATACGGAGAATCGTGTGCAAGCACATCTTGCTTGATTTGTCCCCTTGGTGGGCTCAGAAGTTTTATCATACCAAATCTTGCAAGTGGAAATTTATTTCCGGTATGGATAATAATGTTGAGTTGTCTTTACTCCAAGGATAAAGATATTAATTAATATAAAGCTTTTCAGTGGCTTGATTAATTAGTGGACTAGATAATCTTAAACACGGGAAATAATAACCGGGAGTCATATTATTGAAGCATCGTAATATGGATTAAGATGGATAGTTCAATATTAATTTTATAGTGGAGTAAATTAATATTAATGGGCTTGAATAATATTTTAGCTTAATATTATAAATTCATAGCCCATTGGAGGTCTAATCTTAATTCTCCTAAAGGCCCCTCAAATAGCCCAAATTGAAGTCCAATTAATGAAAAGGAGAAGAAAATATTATTGCCTATTTTTCCATGAAATTTTCGAAAATATGAGTAGGATAGAGGAAAAGATTTTCTTGATTTTCTTGGAAAGATTTTATGGAATAAGTATTCTTGAGATACAAGTTTATCCCATAAATTCAAGAAAGGAAAAAGATCTTATTTTGGGAAATATAATGGACAAGAAGGGAGGAGAAGATTTTGTTGGGAGATATTTTGGGAAATAGAATATATTGGATATATTCAAGATTGTATCTTGAGGAAGAATCAAGGAAATTTCCCAATAGCTCAACAAGGCTAAATTTTTGTCCCCCCCTAGTCCTATAAATAGGGGATGAATTTTTCATCCCCAATGTAATTCCATGTGTTGGAAAAATTAGAAATCCACAAAGGTGGTGGCAAATAATTTTAATTTTCTCCTTTATTAAAATCGTTCGTGAGAATCCTCCCACCGGATTACGTTCGTGGACTTGGGACATATTTGAGAAGGCACTTTGGGTTGATCCATCGTCTCAACGGTTGTCTCTACAAGAGGTATGTAATTTCGTAACTCCTAGATTCCCCATGCTTAGGATTTACGTGAATTACGTGTACGCATGTTGTTATTGCTTATTTAATTATTATGTTGAATTAATTTAGGATTGATTCATGCTAGTAATTAATTGAATAATTTAAATATGTATTTAAATACACCTCGAATAGATCCGGGCACCCCGTATTTTCCCAACAAGAATTTATCCTCTCTATAGGTCCTCTTCAGCGCATCACAATGTGTTAGTGCAATCTCTTAGTCAAGACATGTCAATCTGAGCTTTGCACTTCAACCTCTACCAATGGAGTGTTCAATTCCATCTAGGTTGTGAAGATGTACTTATTTACAAGGAACTGTTAATGTGATCTTCTGTGATCGGGTATCACCACATTAACTAAAATGCAATATGTACTAATATTGAACGGTTTGTGATAAATAAATAACATTCATTCATATTTTAAGCAACAGTGACAAAACATTTATATTCAGTAAATAAGAGTACATTAGTTTGTTATTACGTAAAAGCATACTTTCACGTATAACCCCAACAGTTTCTTCAAACTTAGCGAATGGTGATGCATACCATATGAATGTAAAAATCATATGAATCCATAGTTCTGAGTGAATAGTGGTATACAATAGAATCATATAAAAATTATTTTGATCATATATTATCTTTTACCACTATTAAATTAAAATTAAATCCCAATTCATATATATATATATATATATATATATATATATATATATATATAACCACCAAAATTAGATTTTTTTTATCCAGGGAACTTCACCGACATATGAACATGCAAAAATTTAATGGACTTAATAGTAATAGCAGTAGGAGCCCAAATTGGTTGAGTTGAAAATAAAATGTTCTATATTAATATTAATTGGTATTTATTAATTTTAAAATATATATTTAAAAATAAAAAAATAAGAATAAATATAATGCACTATAAACAAATTGATGCAGACCTTGCCTCTACATAAATCCGCTGGTGAATGTATTAGATAGGAATTGTACTTTTGAAAGTTGGTTGATAGACCCCCGATTGTGAAACTTAGAGTCTGCTTGCTCAGCTTATAAGTTCTTTAAAATAGTTTATAAGTTGTCTAGGATTTAAAATAATTTATAAGTTGTCTAGAAACCTATAAAGTATCTAAATTTATTTAATAAAATAAGATTGACAGTGTGTGTGCGTGTATTTTCAGAGTGTTGTTGTTAAAAATGTTATGCAACATGTGAAATAACATATGACAGCGGAAGTATAAAAACGCAGTGCAAAGGATTTCAAAATTTTGTATAGTCTGTAATCTAGACTACACGAACCTCATGGTTAAAAATATCACTATAACAAGTAGTGAGATACACACGAATCTCTTACAAGATCCTAAAAGGTGTAGTGAAAAACCACACACCAAAATCAATATATTCAACCAAGTAACTAGTGATCTTATTCAACCTAAAACTTGATCTAATAAGATAAAATCAATACTGATGGGAAATGTTGGGATACACTCAACCAGTACAAATAGACATAGGATCGACCCTCACACTCCACTCACGGTTGTGTCTCAGATGCTACTCTCTTAAGTTTGGAGTAGAGCAAATGGTATTTCACTTTAACTCAAAACTTGAATGTCGACCAATGCAATCTATTTATAGACTTTCGGACCAACTACATTGTCCTATCCACTTGGTGTGGACAGCCTTGAACTTCTCCTCCACTATCTCCATGATCTTGGTGTAACCACCCATGATCTTTCTGTTCTTACTCCATCAGTGCAACCACTTGATAATATCCGAAATTATCTTCAACCTGCAATGTAGGAAACATAGAAAAACACATCTATTAAAACGGAGTCAGTGTTAGGAGAAAGGACAAATTCATGATGTTGTGCAGAATGTTGTCCAACATTTGGAACAACATCCGAGCAACATCAACAAACTCCTCCAATTTGGCCTTTCTACTACAACACACTTGATGTTAAAAACAACATCTGAACTTGTATCAGGAAAGAAATAAATAATAGTCATTCAGAGAACAACTACTATTCAACCAAATCATAAATATAAACAAACGCAAGCACCAAGTACATCAGCAGTGTACTTAGGCCAAAGTATCCAACATAAAATAAATGACATAAATATAAACCTTTCATCTAATAGTCCATTAACAGAGTTTATAAAGTAAAGAGCAGTAAATAAAAGATTACAACACATAAGGAAATTTCATAGTGAAATAAAGGGAATGACTGCATTGTCCATAATCTGCAAATGCTCCCCCATACTTCAAAAACTCCCCTTGTCTTGAATCTGATCACCAGTTGTCAGCTCCATAAAGCTGATCAATGATAGAAATACTCTCAGGAGACAAGTTCTCCCTGGTAGGTGTCTTCAACAGCTCATCATCAGTGTTATCAGGGCTATCATCATTAACTGGTTCAGCTTCATCGGGTACCATTTGGTCAGCAACATCAGTCTTTAGTGCATCTTCAACATCTTCCTCTACAGCATCATTAACAGCATCTTCCACCTCTTTGTCTTCATCCTCATTCTGATCCTCGTGTGCAGCAGCACCTTCATCATCCTCAGCATCATTATCAACATTATCAGGATCATCTGGTTGATCATCCTTCTCACCTGCATGACCAGATGGACCAACTCCATCATCACCATCATCATTAGGACCATCATCAGGTGATCCTCCCCCTGTTGGAGTAGAAAGCAGGTTTCTCCAGAAGGTTTTCTGTCTAATCAGAGCATCTATATTGTGCTGGATGGATTGAATTTGATCAGTAATGAAAGAATAAGAAAAAATGACAGTAAGGATACCATTACTTCTGGTGACTGTATAAGGAATGTTGCCAACAGAATGGGCAACATTTTCTGGTTGCTGTTCAGGATCCTCCATAGGTAAATCAATTACACGATTGCCACCTTTCACAACTGGGGAAATCCCAAAACTGGGAACAAAACCACTTATCTTTTCTCCCCTAGGTCTGTCAAACTCTAAGTTATCCAAGAACTGACAGATCAAGCTTGGATATGGAAACAATCCACCATCACAATGTTTCCCAGCAAGAGACATCATATTATCAAATATGATTTGTCCCATATTAAACTTGTTCAGATGAACAATCTTGTAAAGTAGGAAAACATGTTCTTTAGTAAGCACAGTGGAGTTTCTAGATGGAAACCAGTTTGAGACCAATAGTTTATGCATTACAGAATATAGAGAAGTTAATTTGGCAGCAGAAAATTATAATGTCCATTCAGAATATCTTCCTCCAGTTATCACAGACATCACTTCCCCAATTTCTAGATCAACAGGATTGTCCTCTATATTCCTAGTCTTTAGGAAAATATTGATGCGTCTAGGAGTGATGGTAACAACATTATGCCTAAACCTTACTTTCCCATAATTAGAAGATTGTTTATCACCACAACTCTTCTTCAAATTAGCATAGAATTCAGCAACCCAAGGCACAAAGTATGTTTTAGCATATTGCAGAGCATGTAAGAGGGATCTACTCTCTAGAAATCTTATCATATTGTTGGCTTCAAATTCAAAAAGTTTAATGATTCTTTCATCAACAATATGCCTCTTCAACGTGGTTTTCACAACTCTAGACTTTCTATCAAATTCAATTCTATCATCAGGGTCTGAGTCAAGCATAGTTACCTCATCAGAATCAGAGAGATGATCAAACTCCTCAGCAGTTTGATTTTCAACAAGGCTCATCTTCCTGTACATTTTCATCAACTTCATCATCTTCTTCAGGTTCCTCATCATCATCAGGATTCTCTGCTTCCAAGTTCTCTTCCTCAGAGTCATCTGTCTCAGCTTTCTCCTTCTCAGAATCATTTTCTTCAACATCCTCAGATGATTCTGCAGCATCAGGAGCAACATGCACAAATGGCTCATTTTTCTTTTGGTTCGTTTTTCTTTCTTTGCCATCAATTCATCCATTGCCAAATCATCATCAGAGTCCTCAGGTTCTGCAGCAGGGACTTTTGGAATCTCCATCTCTTCATCAGAGTCCTCTACAGTGATAGGATCATTAGAACCACCATCTATTCTTTTTGGGCGTTTTCCTGTATAATCTACCTTTTTGCCTAGGTTTCTCTGTGACATTCTCCTCTTTCCCCATCTACCAACACCTCTTCTGGGAGCCAATTGCTTCTTCCTCAGCCTAATGTTCTTCAATTTCTCCCCCATTCCTTCTGAATCAGTGGAATCGGCATCATGCATTTCAACATCAGCTGTTTGTGTAGGGTTTTCAGAAATAGGTTCAATAACAGGAGTTTCTGAGGGTATTTCTGGATAGGGTTCTTCAGCCAAGGGTCTAGCTGAGAGATCAACATAGTCAGAAACATTTACTAAGTTAGAACCAAAATAAATATCAGGCAAAACAGTCGGGTTTTGTTCAACTGCTTGTTTTACAAGAAGAGCAACAAGTGATTTTGGAGCGGAATCAGGAATGTGTAGTGCAGGAGGTTTAGGAATGGAAGTAGAAGATGATCCACCAACATTTGTGGAATCATAATCTGGGTTTTGTGCGGTCATTTCTGCGAGAAGGTTCAGAGGGTTTGAGTTTTCTGGAGAAGAAAATTTTGAGTGAGAAGGGTTTGCGTGAGAATGTAGCTGATCAGGAGAACTCGAAGGGTTTTGTTCATCAGCCATTTCGCCTTTCTGTCCAATCATATAAATACACAGTGCAATTAAATTAATGTTATATGAAATATAGGAGGGAAAAAGAAGCATATGACCGAAAATAATGAAATAACACAAGAACTACAACAAACCTCGAATCCAATATGAAACAATAATGTTTTCATCTTTCAATATTAAACATCACAAACAATTCGAACTTAAGTAGAGAAGAAAGACGGAGGTTATTTCACAAAACCACCAAGAAACCGACCAAGAGTGGGGCAAAGAAACCACCCACTAAGGTAAGTGTGAACGTGTGTTGTGTAAGAGCCGCCAAAAATATTTTCAAAAACCAAGAAACCATATCCAAAATTAAATAAACACAAATCAGTCCAAATAACTCGTTTAATCCACAAAATCGGCTTAAGAAGAACATTAAATAAATCATGTATGATAGATAAAGTTTGAATCACTTAAGGTTTCACAAAATGTCGGCACACATATATCTCAACACTCAATTTTGCATGAAATTCATCATCAAAGTGTTGCATATTTTGAATTTTTCTTTAAACACATGTTCACATTGATCCATCTTTTCAAAAGAGTGTATTTTCGTAGTAGCGAGCTCCGTGCCTCATAGTTACTCAATGGATTGTGAACAAACATGGATGTATATTTAATCACCTTTTGAAAAGAGAACATCGTAGTAGCGAGCTCCGTGTCCCATAGTTACTCAGTGATTACACATCTAAGTTGTGTTTTATTTTTAATGCATTTAAGAGATATATGCCCAGGACTCTGTATCTAAACCATGATTCAAACAATAAGATCAAAACACTATCATTTAAAGCTCAAAAATAAGCAAAACAGCAGACAAACTCATTATCAGAACCACAATGTTGCTTCAAATGTTGGAAACATTTGTCACAACATCTAGTGTTTATTTTCAGATATAGCAAAGACCAAGAGATTTTCTAAGAGAAGAAAATCTCTCATTATCAAGGGTTTTTGTGAAAATATCAGCAAGTTGTTTTTCAGTAGAAATATACTCTAACTTCACAACTTCTTTCTCTACAAGATCTCTTATAAAGTGATGTCTTATACTTATGTGCTTAGTTAAAGAATGTTGCACAGGATTCTTGGAAATATTGATAGCACTAGTATTATCACAATAAACAGTCAAAACACCACTTTCCAACCCATAATTATCAAACATCTTTTTGAGTCATAGTAGTTGAGTGCAGCAACTTCCAGCAGCAACATATTCAGACTCAGTTGTCGATTGTGAAACACAATTCTGTTTCTTACTATGCCAGGAGATAATGTAGTTTCCCATGTTGAAACATCCTCCACTAGTATTTTTTCTGTCATCACAATCACCTGCCCAATCTGCATCACTATATCCAACTAAAGAGCAATTAGTATCATTTGAGTACCAAATACCTAGATCACATGTTCCAGCTACATATCTTATAATTCTTTTTACAGAATTAAGATGTGATTCCTTAGGATTATCTTGATATCTAGCACAAAGACATACACTATACATAATATCAGGCCTACTAGAAGTTAAGTACAAAAGACTTCCAATCATTGATCTATACAAAGTAGGATCAACATCTTTTCCAATCAAGTCTTTACTCAACTTTTGAGTTGAACCCATAGGAGTTTTCATAGTTTTAGCACTTTCCAAACCAAACTTTTTCACTAGATTCTTAGTATATTTGTTTTGACAAAAGAAAATACCATCTTTCATTTGTTTGATTTGAAGACCTAAAAAGAAATTCAGTTCTCCAACCATGGACATTTCAAAAGTACAGGTCATTTCTTTAACAAAACTTTCATGCATATTATTACAAGTTGAACCAAATACAATATCATCAACATATATTTGAGCAACCATGATATCATTCTCAGAATTTTTAATGAACAAGGTTCTATCAGTTTCACCTCTCAAAAATCCAAACTCAAGTAATAAATCAGTAAGTCTACCATACCAAGCTCTAGGTGCTTGTTTTAGACCATACAAAGCTTTCTTTAACTTGTAAACATGATCAGGAAATTCTATATTTTCAAAACCTTTAGGTTGTTGAACATAAACTTCATCATCCAGAATACCATTTAAGAAAGCAGCTTTAACATCCATTTGATGCAAGTTAATGTTAATGAAACATGCAATAGCAAGAAGTAATCTAATAGATTCTATTCTAGCAACAGGAGCAAATGTTTCATCAAAATCTATTCCTTCAATCTGAGTATAACCTTGAGCAAACAATCTAGCCTTGTTTCTCACAATATTACCAGATTAATCAGTTTTATTTTTGAAAACAAGTGTCCAAGCATCATTTCTTTCAAACTGATTAAGCTCTTCATGCATAGCATTTATCCAGTTTTCATCATTAAGAGCTTCTTTAACATTCTTAGGCTCAATTGCAGAATGATAACACTCAAAAGTTACCTGATTGCATATGGATGACATGCAAACTGATCTTACAAGGTTATTGATGTGAATACTCATTCTTCTTCTAGTTTATACACCTGTGGTAGCTTCTCTAATGATCTGATCTTATGGATGACTTTTCATTATCTTTGTTGAGGGAACCAACTGTTTTGGATACTGTGAATCTTGTGACAGATTTTCAGTATTTGAACTTTTGGGTAATGTTGTATCAGATGTTGAAGGAACATTCTGATCAACATCCTTACTGTCTTCAACGTCATCAGTATCTCTGGATACTTCTATCAAATCTGAGACATTGTCTTCAGCACTTTTTCCTGCAAGACTTGCAAGTTCATCAAATACCACATTAACAGATTCTTGCATTGTATCAGTTCTCAAGTTATAGATTCTATATGTCTTGCTATTCTTAGAGTATCCTAAGAAAAATCCTTTATCACTATTTGAATCAAACTTATGCAACTGATCTCTTATCATTCAAAATGTAACAAACACAACCAAAAACATGAAAGTATTTCAAATTTGGTTTCTTGTTATTCAGAATCTCATAGGGAGTACAATTACTACCAGAACGAATGTACACTCTATTCACAATGTGACAAAGAGTATTTAAAGCTTCAGCCATAATTTCTTAGAAAGACTTTTTGATGTTAGCATAACTCTTGTCATTTCTTGCAAAGTTCTATTCTTTCTTTCAGCAATCCCATTTTGTTGTGGAGTTTTAGGTGAGGAAAACTCTTGCAAAATACCTTTCTTTTCACAGAAATTAGTAAACAAGTTGTTTTCAAATTCTCTTCCATGATCAGACCTTATCCTACTGATCTTTAAACACAAAACAATTTTAAACCTTTTGTAAAGAATTTTAAACTCAAAAAATGTATCAGATTTTTCTTTCAGAAATATAACCCAAGTATATCTAGAAAAATCATCTACAAGAACATAAGAGTACCTCTTTCCACCTAAACTTTTAGTTTCCATAGGACCCATTAGATCCATATAAATCAACTCACAACACTTGTTTGTTGTACATGCTGACAATATTTGATGTGTTGTCCTTACTTGCTTACCTTTCTGGCATGGTCCACAGACTTTTCCTTTTTCAAAGTTAAGATCAGGTAAATGAGCAACAGCACCTAGTCTATGCAGTTTTTGAATACTTCTGTAATTAGCATGACCAAGTTTTTGATGCCACAAAATAATATCATCTGCTTTAACACTTTTACAAGTATGATTTGAACTAATCAAATAGCAATTATCAGCAGATCTATTGTCAGTCATTAAGCATTCATCATTCTTATCAAACACATAGCATGAATTCTTGTCAAATTTCACATGTAAATCATCATCACATAACTGACTAATACTAATCAGATTAGCAAGTAAACCATTTACATGTAACATTCAAGGTTCATTTACCAACAACTTTACCTTTTGAACCACCACCATAGGTAACATGACCACCATTACAGGATGTATAATTGGTCAGATGATTGATTTGACCAGTCATGTGTCTAGAACAGCCACTATCAAAATACCAAGATCCAGGAACACATGCTTTCAAAGATGTATACACAACATTACAAGACATGTTCTTATGAATCAGTTTTTTAGTGTTGTTAACCTGTTTTATGGGATGTTCAACTTTATCAGGTAAAAATATTCCAGCTTTTAAGTCTCTTCTTAACTTAGAACAATATGAACGAATGTGACCTACTCCAGCACAATAAAAACAGACATACTCTTTAAACAAACCATCAGATTTTTTTTGTTTACCTTTAACAGATTTTGGTAAAGAAGTTCCAGCTTTTACAAAAGAAATAGGTTCACAGGATATAGGAGTATTCTCAAAAGATTTCTCAAATCAAAGTCCAGTATTACCATGTCTACCAATCATCAATGCATCATTCAAATCAGTAGTGTTAGTAGAAAACTTTTTAAAGCTAAGAGTAGTGCACTTAAGTTCATTTTTCAATGCAGAAATTTCCACATCTTTTCTAGTTAAAAGAACTTCAAGCTTAACAAGATTTTCTTTCAAATCTGAATTTTCTAAAAATAAGAAACTCAACACCTGTTTTTGAGTTTCTAGATCGATTTAAACCCGGATATTCAGAGTCACAATCAATGAGAACTTGATGTTTCAAAGATTGAGAATAGTTCAAAGAAAAGCAGTTAATCTCTTTAATCATATTTACTGAATGTTGTTTCAAATGTTGTGATAACATCTGAATCTGTTTCAGACCAATAATCATCGAGATCATCATCAAATGTATCATCATAAACTATTCTAGCAGACATAGCACTTAGTTCACATTTATCAGCATCAGTTTCATCATCAGAATCATCACTCAAGGTAGCATTAAAGTTCATCTTCTTCCTAAGCATAGTATTAGCACATTCATTAGCATAATGACCATATCCAGAACATGCATCACATTTAACCTTTTTTCTGTACTCAGGATCATATTTGAACTTGTTATCCTTAGAAAATTGTTTTAGGTTGATTGAAACCGGAAGACCCGACTTGGAACAAGCTTTTTTATCGAGGGAGGGAAGAGTTTTAGTTAAACTTATCCTTTGATTGAAATTGACCATTTGGTCTTCTGAACTTTCCTTTTAGATACGATTTGAATTGCTTAGTTATAAGAGCAAATTGTTCAGAAATATCTTCATCACATAAATCATAAACATCTTCATCAGATTCAACTTCAGTTACATAAGGATGTTTACCAACATTATCAGAAGTTTCACCTCTAAAAGCAAGTACTTTCTTGTCTTTATCTTTCTCATGTTTATTATCATCTAACATATTTGAGTTTATCTCATAAGTTTTCAAGATATTGATCAACTCATTTTGACTCAATAAATCAGTGTTTTTAGCCTCTTCTATTGCACATATTTTAGCATCAAATCGTTTAGGAACAGTTCTAAGTATCTTATTGACTAACCGAGTGTTGGAAATTGGATCACCAAGTGAGTGTGACTCATTAGCAATCTCACTTATCCTTTCATTGTATGATGAAATGGTTTCATCATCTTTCATCTTCAAGTTTTCAAACTTGGTTCCCAACATTCTGAGTCTAGTCCTTCGAACACTTTCTGATCCTTCACAATGTTCCTGCAATATTTCTCATGCATCCTTAGAAGAAACACAATTAGATATTAGTTTAAACATTGAAACATCAGTAGCAGTAAATATATTGAAATAGGTCGATGTGCATTCATCATTGGACCAATGAATTTCCTTTTTGACTTGCGATTCTCCATCTTTATCATCAATTGTTCTCCGTGGATTCCAACCAGATAATACACTACGCCATGCTCTCTCATCTATAGACTTAATGTACATGCGCATTTTAGGTTTCCAGTATGGGTAATTTGATCCATCCAAAATTGGAGGTTTTAAAGAAGGAGTCAGTGGATAATCCATTGAAAAAACACACTTTAAACAGGACCTTTAACTTAGTGTATCAAGTTTATGGCTCTGGCACCAACTGACAGTGTGTGTGCGTGTATTTTGAGAGTGTTGTTGAAAATGTTATGCAACATGTGAAACAACATATGACAGCGGAAGTATAAAAACGCAGTGCAAAGGATTTCAAAATTTTGTATAGTCTGTAATCCAGACTACACGAACCTCATGGTTAAAAACATCACTATAACAAGTAGTGAGATACACATGAATCTCTTACAAGATCCTAAAAGGTGTAGTGAAAAACCACACACCAAAATCAATCTATTCAACCAAGTAACTAGTGATCTTATTCAACCTAAAACTTGATCTAATAAGATAAAATCAATACTGATGGGAAATGTTGGGATACACTCGACTAGTACAAATAGACATAGCATCGACCCTCACACTCCACTCACGGTTGTGTCTCGGATGCTACTCTCTTAAGTTTGGAGTAGAGAAAATGGTATTTCACTTTAAATCAAAACTTGAATGTCGACCAATGCAGTCTATTTATAGACTTTCGGACCAACTGCATTATCCTATCCACTTGGTGTGGACAGCCTTGAACTTCTCCTCCACTATGTCCATGATCTTGGTGTAACCACCCATGATCTTTCTATTCTTACTCAATCAGTGCAACCGCTTGATAATATCCGAAATTATCTTCAACTTGCAATGTAGGAAACATATAAAAACACAACTATTAAAACGGAGTCAGTGTTAGGAGAAAGGGCAAATTCATGATGTTGTGCAGAATGTTGTCCAACATTTGGAACAACATCCGAGCAACATCAACAAAGATGTTTAACATTGTTGTGTGAGAGAAATTACGAGGTGGGACCCACCTCGTACCAGGTTTATGATTTACTTATAAGTGCTCGACCTAAGAGAGGCCGACCATTTGGGATATGTTCCAGATCGTCAGTGACCTAGGGAGGTCATTATTTAAGGAGAGTCAAGCACAAACGAGGTCGACCAGGAAGGACAGTTAGAATTTAATGCGATAGGACGTGATACAAAGTTTCAGAGTATAATATCTTCCTAAAATCGGCAAGGATATTGGCGCAAATCGGTGATATGACAGTTTTAGGTACCTATTTCTACGATTAATCAGAGAAATCGGGTGAAGATCCCGGGATTTGTCCAGATGTCGTCCATCAAACAAAGCGAACTACGACTAGGTCCCAACGAAGTCGACAGTTAGGATTTTCGACGACAAATAGTAGCGTGGACATTTAATGCGCAAACTGTAGCTAACTTGTGAGATTTACTCTCCAAATTGTACTATAAATAAAGACATTAAAGTCATAATAAATGATTCGAATTTTATCTTACCAAACTCTCTTGAATTCTATACTCAACATTTATTAGAGAACATTCATTGTGTTATTCAATCTTTAGCATTCATTGAACAAATACCACATCAATTACTTGTTTGATTAGCCAACCCTTTAAGCCACATTAAATACGTAACTCGATTAAACATCTTATAAGATCTATATACTGGAATTTTACCAGGGAAGTTCTATCTAAATTCTGTTGTGTGAATTTAAATTGAATATTTTTTAAGTGATCATTATTTTAAAAAAAAATTGTTTGTCCTCTTTCACTGAATTTTGCCAAATTGGATAAACATAGAAAGATTTGGAAACAAAGTGATCATCACGTGTGCAGTGAAGGTCGAATCCTTGCCACCAAGAAAATGCTCAGATTCCTTCAGAGGCATTTCATCAAACGTTTGACGTCCAGAGAGAAGATATGTGCCGCAAAATTGATATGCTAGGAAGACGATGCCCAGGTTATGCAGGTGAACAGCGGCGTCGCCAATTGACTGTAGTGTGAGAATCATGCGGCACAACTCTTGAATCTCTGTGGAAGGACAACACAGCAGTGGCCCTCCCATGGCGATGGTGACTAGCGACCGCCGGCAGGCGATGATGGTGACGGGCGGAGTTGCTGAAATCGCGACCCCCATCTCTTCCTGACAAGAATGGTGTTTGGCGCCGACGGCTAGAGTACACGGCGGGGGCACCTTTTCTTGACCAGCATCTCTTCCGAAGCACCGATTCGAAAGGGAAGAAACTGAAAAGTGCCGTTAGTTTCGGAAAGGTCATCTTTCTTCCTCTTTTGCTTTCCTTTCATCTAAAAGGCCATATAAATGTTGGGCCATTTAATAATTGTTTTGGGCTCAAAATATCAATGGTTTAGCCATTTTGACTGATTCTTGAGTCGGCAAAACAAATTAATTAAATGGTTAAATTAAAATTATGCCTTTTTGGGTCTAGAAATTAATTTGGGGCCTTCCCGCTTTGAATAAATTTGGGCCTTCAAATTTTAATTGGCCACGCACCTGTTGTTGCCTGAACGTGGCGGACTGAATACTTGGGTCTACTTTTATAATTGATTCAACTTGGAATTAATAATAAAATGAGCCAGTATTAGTTAAGGCAAATTTAATTGATGTCCATATGGACCAAAGCTTGCAAGCCAAACTAATCAGGATTGCCTAATTTGGAATGCTGGCTCGCTGCATACAGCCAAATTGATTGGGCTTGTGACGGATTAAGCTATGGACTAATTTATTTAATAATACTTAAAGTATTATAAATATTACTTTATAATTTTGGATCCCTTTAATATCAAATTTAAATTTGATCTAAGATTAAATATTTTGCACGTGGCGTGCAAATTGTGATTTGGATTTAATCCAACATGTTTTGACTCGTGTAATTCGCTTGAGAATTATTGACGAGTAAATGATGGCGATTGATGCCTCATTTGAAAAGATGCTTGAGATAACTAATAAAAATTCGCTTGAGAATTGTTTATAAGTTAAATGATAGCGATTAAGGTCTCATTTAAAATTATGCTTGAGAGCATGAATTGTGGATTAAATTTAATTCAAAAAATATTGTTGACTCGTATAATTCGTTTGAGAATTGTTCACGAGTAAATGATGGCAAGCAAAGCATCATTTAAAATTGTGCTAGAGTGCACAATTGTGTTTGGATTTAATCCAATTGACTCGTAAAATTCGTTGGAAAATGTTTACAAGTTAAATAGTGTCAATTGAGGCCCATATGAAATTGTGCTTGTGAGCACTAAGTTTGCCTTGGATTTAATTCCGAAAGGAATTGCTTGAGAGTCAAAAGGTGGCATTACGGGCTATATTGAAATTGAATTTAATTTTGGTATTTCAATCATTATTAAATCAAAGTTTCAAACTCGAATTTGTTGGGACTAACAAAAATACATATTTTAAAGTCCAACAAAGAAATTGAATTTAATAGTGAATTCAAAACGTTTGGTTTTCCAATTCGTTTCGAGATTGTGTCCAAATTAATATTTGGTGAATATTAATAGATGGACAAGCAACTCGAATGTGGGGGGTGAAGTCTCGCCACAAGATACATTTGTAAGAGATCTCTCTATGGAGACATTCGAATGTGAGGTTGTTAAATAGCAAAGGCGTAGCCTTAAAGCTAGATGGAAAACCTAAGACAAATGGTGCCTAGTGGAATGTTTTCCACAATATATAAGGATTTGTTCATCCATGTTCTTGAAAAGTCACCACACAAGGAGATAAGATCATGAGAAAATGATAAAATGATCCTAAAAATTATCTCGAATTGTGGGGGTGACTAGTAAAAGATTGAAGCACTGGTAGTGCTTATCGGTCCATAGTGAACAAATCGTACATTCCTAATATGGAATGTGAAATATCCAGTCGTGTTGAAAAGATACACATTAAACTGGATATTTTGACACAGACTCCAACCCCATTAGTGAAAATGTGGAGGAGTAGTGTCATAAAAATTCTCTAAACAAATATGCAATGAATTGAAAGATTATTGCATTTGGATAAAACCCGACCGGTTAAAGATGAGATGTTTATGAGGATAACGGGTAAGGGGAATGGAGCTAAAACCCACACATGAAAGGGTGTTCATAGCGGTAACTCATCCATGATGACTGGAGGATCCCAAGAACTTGGTTCAATGAGACAACTAAGTTATGAAGCACTCAGTCATGCACTTGAAAAATATTTTTCAAGCTCATTCTCGAATCCCTTCAAGTGCAAATTGCACCTTCAGGTGCATAAACCTGATGATGTATGGTAAGGTTAAGCTTAACAGCTTTTAATGATTCATATACCTTTTAAGGTGGAGTATTGCAGGGTACTCTTGATGGGAGATCACCTATATAAGTGTGAAGTGGGGCCGCTTCAACTGACATTTCAGTAAACACTTATGAATCCGAGATATGGTCCACGACCAAAATGGACAACAACGTGAGAACCAAAAATATTAGGAAGGTTATTGTGTTTTTGCTATTGTCTTGGAATACACTAAAAGCTGCTCAGTTCAAGACATCGCGTTCACTGAGCCGCGAGTATATCCGATAGTATTCAACTAGGGAAGGTTCAAAGCCACAAGCTACTTATCCCGATGCAATAACTGACCGCTTGAGCTCTCTTCATTGTCCGTGTCAAACCTCGTGTTGTTTTGTAAAATCTTTATTTGAGTCAACTTTGTCCATTCATGTGGGGGATTGTTGGAATTTTTGAGGTGAATGGAAAAGTCACCTTGAAATGGTGTGTTTTAGATGAAGAGGTATGAGTGAAATTGTGTATGAAATTAGTGAAGGGTTATTTCAAAGATTGCACCTATTCACGAATCGATACCTAGAAATCTATAAATACACCCTCCTCATTCCACAATCATAACCAATTAAACTCTCCATCATTTAGTAAATAATTGATTCTTGAGTTTGGTCATTTGAGGTCGAAGTTTTATATTTTCTTCCCTCATTTTCGTGTTCCGGAGAAAGCTCAGAATATTGTTTGGTTCGCCGATAGTTTTCGATTCGTAGTGCAGCGGTCGGAAAGCTTTAAAGTCGTTGTATCTTGGGGGCGATTGTCATGATACCGTATTGCACCTGAGTACGGGGTAATATCGTCTTATGGAAAGAGAGTCTAACTCTTGCCTCGACTTATTCCGTGTCAGTTTTTCAAAGTCATCTTCGTCTACACATTCCTAATTTTTCCAACACTTAAAATAAGCACTTAAAAACTTATAAGCTCCAAAAAAATAAGTTGAGATATCTCAATTTATTTTACCAAAATTGTATAAGTTATACCCCAACCTCAACCCGGTTCGAATATGGCTCGGCCCGAACCCGACCCTGCAGTGTCCAAACCAATATATATATATCAAATTAGAATTAAAAAATATTTTTCTTAAACTATCAAATAACTTATAAGCTTTATTTGTCAAATACATTAACAACTTATAAAGCTAATTAAAAATTACATCTTATAAGATGTTATAAATAAATTTAGTCAAACGAGTCCTTAGAAATGAAATCGTCATTGTTAGTTTTCTGGGTTAAAAGTAATATTGTATGAGTTGGAGCACCCATTGTTATCCAATTTATGTAATAAAATTATTTTTTGTTGATAATAAGAAAAAAGAATAAGGCTCCGTTTACTTCGAAAATAAGAATTAGAGTAGATAAGATTAGGTGGAATAAAATAGAGGATATGATTAGAGTTTTCAATTTTATCCATCGTCTACTTGAATAAATATGATAGAACTCAATTCATCTACTTACCGGAATACCCTTTCTATGCATACTCTCCTCTCCACCTGTTTTTCATCTTCCCCAGGAATTTATCATTCAATTCGAAAGTTTAATAGCAATAATTAAGACATATGAATTCATTCCTAGAATAACAATATATTCAAGAACAGACACATATATCAAATTCAATTCATTCCAAAAAGAATCACTGAAGCCTCAAATCAAATTTGAATTGGAAGGAATTGGAAGCTAGAAATCAACCAGACACATAAATAAAGAAAATATTGTTGCTTGAATGATTCTTCTAATTGATGTTGAGGTATATAAATACCTATCTACAAAATCCAATAAATATGGAAAATAAAAGGAAAAAAAATATAAGATATATGTAAATAATATTTTACAACTAAAATACCAGAAGAAGAAATACCACCATCTACACAAAATCTTCCACGATCTGCACTATATTACATATTATTCGGTTCCCATTAAAATCAGTTTTGAAGCATGAAATCAAATTCGAAATCAAATAAACTGGATATGAGTCGTCGGCGTGAGCGGAAAGAGGACGTTTTAAAAGCAAGTGACCGCACTGTCGAGGTGCGACAAAAATAAATACCCAAATCTATCCTACTAACTCGTAGTAGTGGCAAGTAAGGGGTCGATCCACAGAGAACGTAGAATAATTAATATGCTAATTGTATGAATTTATGAGGACAAACACGGGACACAAAAATTGGGGGTTTTAAAAGGAATTTTATAACTACTAAAACACAAATAATAAAAAGCAAATAACAACTATGAAACTTTAGCAAACGAAATTAAGAAGAAACAAGTATCCCAACACACAGTTCATTCATTCCCCGTGTTAAAACGACCACTTTGACATCGACGTTTACTTTATTTGTTTTCAAGATTAATGCCCCTCGGGGATCAAAACGCTTCGATTTTCCGGTCCTATCCCTTAAGTATATTTAATTGAAAAGACGTCCCTTCAAGAAAACCTTTCTAACTAAGCAGTTTAGGTTAGCCCATAGATTTAACCCAGTTAAAAGCATTAAACCCTAGGATAAAGAGCAAACAAATTCCCAAGTACACTTAACTCGACCCGTAAGAACCTGGTCTAATTCACCCTAGTGAAATCCACTAATTGTTACCAAGAGTCTCCACATATAACAATTATACGGATTACATGCTTAGACTTAACATGCATATTTAAACAACTAACCTAAATGACCAATCTAAATCAATTAATTTAAACACGCAAGAAGTTGAAACAAATAAATTAAACAATCACAAAACGAATATCGTAAACGTCTCGAATTAAATAATCACATTAAACATGAGTTCAGAAATTCCCGAAGTTGGGATAAAAGAAACTAACTAAATACGAATCTCAAAACTGCAGTCGTGGTACCCTCCCAAAAACTGCCGTCTGCTTCTCCAAAAATCGCCTCTGCTGAAAATTCCCCAAAATCCACCAGTGGTACCTCCTGCCTTCAAACTTAATTATATAGTATTAGGTTAATGAACCCATTTACATGGGCCTTGGCCCATTTCGTCTGTTCCCTATCTAAGTCGGTCAAATTGAAAGTAAATCTTGCCGCATCCACTCCTTCTCTAGCTTGCTGCTCGTATTTTATTAATAAAGTAACCATTGGGCTCTTTTCTTTTTGTTGACTGATTTTGTGGGCTTCTGCTACGATCCAAATTAATTATGACATTTTCCTTTCGTACTTGACTCGTCTCAGGCATCCTCAAAAAGTTCTAAAAATTACCTGAAATCATCCAAGAACATAATAAATAGATCAAGTGTAGAATTTCATCATTAAAATACACATAAGTAATTAATCATGCAATCTTAATACAAACGAGTCCAATAAATTGCACTCTAGTCTATTAAAAACATGTATAATTTACTACTTACCAAATACCCTCACACTTGAACCTTTACTTGTCCTCAAGTAAACCAACATTAAGAGAGTAACAATGGAGAAAATAAGAGATTCACTCAGGTCCTTTCTACACACAGAACGTGATATCAAAGCAAAGTAGCAACTCATGAAATCCCGGACTAAGATCAATGCATTTAGAAATTGTGAACTTTTGAAAGATTTTCACTCAAGTTCCCAAAATCATTTACGATAAATCCTCAACTCATTGACTTGTCAAGCACCTAACCATACTTCGACTCTCCTTCTTCTTGCTTCATCTAACTCGACAATCCTAACAGACTTTGCATTCGAATGTACCCCTTATTTTTTTTTTAGGTCTGCAGCAATACTCTACTTGTCGGGTTTTAGCTCTAATTGTTTTCGACTTTGAACGTTCGAACCCCCGAAAGTAGGCAGCTGTCTCAACACCCTTTTTTTTTTCAAAACCGCAGCTTCACTCCATCGTTAGGTTTTAGCTCGAAATTTTTCTTCGAGCCCCTAAAAACGGGCAGCTGTACCGGTTTTTTTTTTCGAACACGAGGGGCACACAAAAAACGCATCATCCATTAAGCTAAAACTAGTTAGACTACTTTCTTTCTTCTTCTTTTTTTCACAGAGTCAAAGCACGGTTAAGACACCTAACTCATCAATTCACCAACTTTTTATCATAAACTCAAACGGACCCTCATGAAAATTTTCATCTACTCACAAAATCCGCATGCATCAAACAAAACACATTTAACCAGAAACTCCAAAGTTTACCACAAAACAATAATATCACATCCCTATACAAATTACAAAATAAAAAACACACACAATCACAAAAATTCAGATCATGTCACAAATTCCCCCCACACTTAGAATAAAGCTTGACCTCAAGCAATATATAACAAATCAACATGCAGGATAGGAAAATGTAAGACATGAAAAGAGTAAACCTGATTAGTAGCGAGGGTCAGTCGAGTGGTGAACATTCTGCCCTTGTGTGCGCTCTTCGACCTGTGATCTTAGAGAACCTACAAAAGGAGGATAAAATAAAAAAAGACGACCAAAGAGGGACTGCAGAAATTTCACTGCTACTGTGACACTGGGTAAATTGCAGAAAAGTTGCAGCAACTCACGATATAACGGGGGCTTATGGGGGAGAGAAATCAACAACTAAGACACTAAAATACTCAGAAAAATAAGCCCCCACAAATCACACACAAAAAGCACAAAAAATATTCACACCGTTCCCCAGCAACGGCGCCAAAATTTGACCGCACTGTCGAGGTGCGACAAAAATAAATACCCAAATCTACCCTACTAACTCGTAGTAGTGGCAAGTAAGGGGTCGATCCACAGGGAACGCATAATAATTAATATGTTAATTGTATGAATTTATGAGGACAAACACGGGACACAAAAGTAGGGGGTTTTAAAAGGAATTTTATAACTACTAAAACACAAATAATAAAAAGCAAATAACAACTATGAAACTTTAGCAAACGAAATTAAGAAGAAACAAGTATCCCAACACACAGTTCATTCATTCCCCGTGTTAACACGACCACTTTGACATCGACGTTTACTTTATTTGTTTTCAAGATTAATGCCCCTCGGGGATCAAAACGCTTCGATTTTCCGGTCCTATCCCTTAAGTATATTTAATTGAAAAGACGTCCCTTCAAGAAAACCTTTCTAACTAAGCAGTTTAGGTTAGCCCATAGATTTAACCCAGTTAAAAGCATTAAACCCTAGGATAAAGAGCAAACAAATTCCCAAGTACACTTAACTCGACCCGTAAGAACCTGGTCTAATTCACCCTAGTGAAATCCACTAATTGTTACCAAGAGTCTCCACATATAACAATTATACGGATTACATGCTTAGACTTAACATGCATATTTAAACAACTAACCTAAATGACCAATCTAAATCAATTAATTTAAACACGCAAGAAGTTGAAACAGATAAATTAAACAATCACAAAACGAATATCGTAAACGTCTCGAATTAAATAATCACATTAAACATGAGTTCAGAAATTCCCGAAATTGGGATAAAAGAAACTAACTAAATACGAATCTCAAAACTGTAGTCGTGGTACCCTCCCAAAAACTGCCGTCTGCTTCTCCAAAAATCGCCTCTGCTGAAAATTCCCCAAAATCCACCAGTGGTACCTCCTGCCTTCAAACTTAATTATATAGTATTAGGTTAATGAACCCATTTACATGGGCCTTGGCCCATTTCGTCTGTTCCCTATCTAAGTCGGTCAAATTGAAAGTAAATCTTGCCGCATCCACTCCTTCTCTAGCTTGCTGCTCGTATTTTATTAATAAAGTAACCATTGGGCTCTTTTCTTTTTGTTGACTGATTTTGTGGGCTTCTGCTACGATCCAAATTAATTATGACATTTTCCTTTCGTACTTGACTCGTCTCAGGCATCCTCAAAAAGTTCTAAAAATTACCTGAAATCATCCAAGAACATAATAAATAGATCAAGTGTAGAATTTCATCATTAAAATACACATAAGTAATTAATCATGCAATCTTAATACAAACGAGTTCAATAAATTGCACTCTAGTCTATTAAAAACATGTATAATTTACTACTTACCAAATACCCTCACACTTGAACCTTTACTTGTCCTCAAGTAAACCAACATTAAGAGAGTAACAATGGAGAAAATAAGAGATTCACTCAGGTCCTTTCTACACACAGAACGTGATATCAAAGCAAAGTAGCAACTCATGAAATCCCGGACTAAGATCAATGCATTTAGAAATTGTGAACTTTTGAAAGATTTTCACTCAAGTTCCCAAAATCATTTACGATAAATCCTCAACTCATTGACTTGTCAAGCACCTAACCATACTTCGACTCTCCTTCTTCTTGCTTCATCTAACTCGACAATCCTAACAGACTTTGCATTCGAATGTACCCCTTTTTTTTTTTTTAGGTCTGCAGCAATACTCTACTTGTCGGGTTTTAGCTCTAATTGTTTTCGACTTTGAACGTTCGAACCCCCGAAAGTAGGCAGCTGTCTCAACACCCTTTTTTTTTTTTTTTCAAAACCGCAGCTTCACTCCATCGTTAGGTTTTAGCTCGAAATTTTTCTTGAGCCCTAAAAAAAGCAATTGTATGCGGTTTTTTTTTTTTTCGAACACGAGGGGCACACAAAAAACGCATCATCCATTAAGCTAAAACTAGTTAGACTACTTTCTTTCTTCTTCTTTTTTTCACAGAGTCAAAGCACGGTTAAGACACCTAACTCATCAATTCACCAACTTTTTATCATAAACTCAAACGGACCCTCATGAAAATTTTCATCTACTCACAAAATCCGCATGCATCAAACAAAACACATTTAACCAGAAACTCCAAAGTTTACCACAAAACAATAATATCACATCCCTATACAAATTACAAAATAAAAAACACACACAATCACAAAAATTCAGATCATGTCACAAATTCCCCCCACACTTAGAATAAAGCTTGACCTCAAGCAATATATAACAAATCAACATGCAGGATAGGAAAATGTAAGACATGAAAAGAGTAAACCTGATTAGTAGCGAGGGTCAGTCGAGTGGTGAACATTCTGCCCTTGTGTGCGCTCTTCGACCTGTGATCTTAGAGAACCTACAAAAGGAGGATAAAATAAAAAAAGACGACCAAAAGAGGGACTGCAGAAATTTCACTGCTACTGTGACACTGGGTAAATTGCAGAAAAGTTGCAGCAACTCACGATATAACGGGGGCTTATGGGGGAGAGAAATCAACAACTAAGACACTAAAATACTCAGAAAAATAAGCCCCCACAAATCACACACAAAAAGCACAAAAAATATTCACACCGTTCCCCAGCAACGGCGCCAAAATTTGACCGCACTGTCGAGGTGCGACAAAAATAAATACCCAAATCTACCCTACTAACTCGTAGTAGTGGCAAGTAAGGGGTCGATCCACAGGGAACGCATAATAATTAATATGTTAATTGTATGAATTTATGAGGACAAACACGGGACACAAAAGTAGGGGGTTTTAAAAGGAATTTTATAACTACTAAAACACAAATAATAAAAAGCAAATAACAACTATGAAACTTTAGCAAACGAAATTAAGAAGAAACAAGTATCCCAACTCACGGTTCATTCATTCCCCATGTTAACACGACCACTTTGACCTCGACGTTTACTTTATTTATTTTCAAGATTAATGCCCCTCAGGGATCAAAACGCTTCGATTTCCCGGTCCTATCCCTTAAGTATATTTAATTGAAAAGACGCCCCTTCAAGAAAACCTTTCTAACTAAGCAGTCTAGGTTAGCCCATAGATTTAACCCAGTTAAAAACATTAAACCATAGGATAGAGAGCAAACAAATTCCCAAGTACACTTAGCTCGACCCGTAAGAACCTGGTCTAATTCACCCTAGTGAATCCACTAGTTGCTACCAAGAGTCTCCACATATAACAATTACACGGATTACATGCTTAGATTTAACATACATATTTAAACAACTAACCTAAATGACCAATCTAAATCAATTAATTTAAACATTCAAGAAGTTGAAACAGATAAATTAAACAATCCCAAAACGAATATCGTAAACGTCTCAAATTAAATAATCACATTAAACATGGGTTCAGAAATTCCTGGAGTTGGGATAAAAGAAACTAACTAAATACGACTCTCAAAACTGCAGTACTCTCCCAAAAACTGCAGTCTGCTTCTCCAAAAATCGCCTCTGCTGAAAATTCCCCAAAATCCACCAGTGGTTCCTCCTGCCTTCAAACTTAATTATATAGTATTAGGTTAATGAACCCATTAACATGGGTCTTGGCCCATTTCGTCTGTTCCCTATCTAAGTCGGTCAAATTGAAAATAAATCTTGCCGCATCCACTCCTTCTCTAGCTTGCTTCTCGTATTTTATTAATAAGGTAACCATTGGGCTCTTTTCTTTTTGCGGACTGATTTTGTGGGCTTCTGCTACGAGCCAAATTAATTATGACATTTTCCTTTCGCACTTGACTCGTCTCAGGCATCCTCAAAAATTTCTAAAAATTACCTGAAATCATCCAAGAACATAATAAATAGATCAAGTGTAGAATTTCATCATCAAAATACACATAAGTAATTAATCATGCAATCTTAATACAAACGAGTCCAATAAATTGCACTCTAGTCTATTAAAAACATGCATAATTTACTACTTACCAGCAAGGCACCAATTGTAGGGGGCGGTTTGGGGATGATGATACAACGGCGGGGCTGGAAGGAGATGGTGCTAGCGAGGAGTTTGATTGTGGCTTAAGGCTTTAGTAACACAAAAAAGTAATTAAGAGGTGTATGTTGCATTCATTGCATATGATTGAGAGTTAGAATATATGTTCTTCATAAATGCAAGAAGTAAAATTGCAAGAGGTTTGGTAAGGTATGAATTCTCTAGTTGTTTGGGTCATAAATGAGCCCTATTTATAGTGTGAGGGAGAGTGGAGCTCACTCTCCCGGTTTACAAGTACAATTGGTCGAAAGTTGGCCTGCCAAACATTAAATGCTAAAGGTCTGATTTGATTTGTCCTTGGAGGTCGCGGGAGGTCGCCTGACGTTTGACGACCTCGCAGACCTTGTTTGCACGTCGATCAAGGTAATTCCCAGATTTGCAGGGAATTAACCATTTAAGTACCCTGAGCGGTCAATCACGGTCGTCCTTTGCCGATTTATCTCTGACTCAGGCATGGTTTAGGAAAGATCTTCTGCACTAACTTTTTGACGTACATCTTGTCGTAGTTAATGCTCCGTCCTTGGGATCAACCGATGTCTCGAGCTCGCAAAGGGTGAGATCGCTTGAAGGAACCTCGCCATGCGAGGTGCGAGGTATTATACTTAGGAAATTCACATGCTTCTTTAAGTCTTATGGCTTGTTAACGCATGGGTTTAGGCCCACCTCACGCGATATGCACACAACAATAGCCCCTAGGTCCCCTTCCTTTGCTCGCAGAGGAAAGCTAGCTACTTTCTCAATTTTCACTTTCGGTGGGTCGCGGGAGGTGCGATAGCTTCGTGGATACACGTGGTATTGTCCTCGTAACTTGGTGCTTGTGACGGTTGCTCTCCTCGACTGTTGAGCCTACGGATAGTAGGCAATGATGGCGCGTGAATCTGATGCAAAAGGTCGCGAACCGACCTCACACGCCCTAAACTCTGCCTATAAATACGTCCTCCCTTCATCTCTTTCCCTTTTCACTTTCGCTTGGCTCATTTAGCAGAGGCACTTTCTCAGATTTCCCAATGAAGATTTTCCAGCTTCCGGCGTACGCTCTTTGCTTCTGATCCTGTCGCGTTCTTGTGGTTACAAAAGGTATAATTAAATTTTCTTCTATCTTTCTGGTTGTTTCTTTGGTTAAATGGCATCTGGGGACAATAGTGTGATGGCGAGTGCAGCCGAGAGTGCGGCTCCATTGATTATTAGTCGCCAGAGAAGGGGGCAAGAGCGCCAACGGGAAGAGGAAAATGTGGTTGAGGTTTCTTCGGAAACCGTGAGATCTATGCCCGTGTGGGCTGGGGGGTCTGTTACTTCGTGGCGGTGATGCCTGCGTTGTATGGCAGACGTGTCGCCCTCTCAAATTTCCATCGAACCAGAGGTTTAAATTATTGCAGAGGTGGGAGGCGAGGAGATTCCATGCACCTCGGGATCTGTAAATTTTTTGAAGTTTGATTTCTTGTCGGACGAAGTGATTTCCGAGGTCCCAAGCGAGGATGATGAGATCGATGAAGTCAATCGATCTCTGAGACTCCATGAGTATCTCTCCCAACATCCTTCCGAAAATAACATTAAGCTTACCCGGATCAGGTCGGAGAGTATTTTCAAAGAGAAAAAGGTTGAGAGTGTGGTCACGGAAGCCGATTTATTTACTTGGCGAGATCGCTTCCAGGTTCCGAGCGATGTGCATTTTTAGGTTCCTGAGCACAAGAAGGATTATGTCGATCAGGTCCCCGAAGGCTGTGTCGCGATGAACTATGACACCATGATGCTGGAGTACGCTTCCCTTTTCACCCTATCATAAGCGAGCTTCTGAATTTATGGGGCTTGGCCCCAACTCAGATCACACCCAATGGTTGGAACATGATAATAGGAATGTTTTCCCTGTTTGGTTGCATTCAACCTCGGGCTTTCCCTTCGGGTAAAGAGTTGAACTACGTGATCTCGCTGGCGAAGTGGGAGAAAGATGTGGGGTACTATAATGAAAACCCGTCCTTATCTGAAAATTATTAAGGACCTTCCGAACAAAGTCCAAGGCTGGAAAGAGAAGTGGTGGATTGTTGGTGGTGTTAGTGTTAGTGTCCTAGAGACAATCATTTGTAAGGACATAATACTCGATTATATTCAGTTTGATTTAATATTATAGTTCATATAATATTAATGTATGGCAATACACTTGTTTGAATATTATGTTTGATTGTTTGCATTTATTCATGTAAGTGTTCTCATGAACCAATATTGTCATTGAGGATGTGAGACCTCAGATGACTTAAGCATGGTTCTCAAATTGCCCCGATCAAGGATCATCAAGAATGGGATATTGATGATGCAATTGAGATTGGTGTGCGATCTGCATCATACTCTTAGAGAGTGAAGTAAGATCTCACTTACTACGAGATACTAGGTATCTCATGATGGATGCATAGATACCTTAGAGGGTATTGGTACACCCATCCGAGAAACCGTTTGATGTAATTCCACAATATATATCTACGGGTGTCTCGGTTAGTGGGAGCGATCTGATACTCCTTTGACTTGAGGTCAATACGCACGACATGTCTGAAGTGATGAACTTTGACCATGAGCGACGCTTGCACCTTTCCATGGGTAGATATGACTTGGATTGAGTTCATCACGAAATGCATTTGAGTGGTAGTTGAGCCAAGAATAGGATTCATTCCTCAAAGTGGATTTAGAGAGAATACTCATCTTCTCATCATAATTGGATCTAAGTCATTGGTCGATGCACGTCAGCTTGGACTTTGTGGCCAAGTGTGACATACGTGATCAATTAG
The DNA here is from genome assembly GCA_037126765.1 of Stenogyne calaminthoides. Taxonomy (NCBI): domain Eukaryota; kingdom Viridiplantae; phylum Streptophyta; class Magnoliopsida; order Lamiales; family Lamiaceae; genus Stenogyne; species Stenogyne calaminthoides. Next base: position 32,876,623 of record JBBCBC010000004.1, on the reverse strand, counting down.
TGATTAGAGATAATATGATTAAGTTATTTGAATAGACACTTCATCATGTTCTAGACTTAATCGAGTATTCACGAATGAAGGGAAGATATCACAATAGCCTACATGTTACAGGTAGTTGCAGAATTCCTCGCAACGTAACTCGTATATTGAGAATGTCTGATTTATTGTCTAGGGTTCAATTAAGACCGTTAGTTTGACTAATCACTCGATATACGAGGGCATATGGGTCACACAACAAGTAACAGTAGTTTACCGATTATGGTTGGTTGATTAAATATTATATTGGATATTAATATTTAATTTATGGAGAATATAATAATAATTATATTTAGAATTAATTATTATTATTATTTAATTAAATTGGATTTAATTAAATATGATTCCCAATAATAATATATGGTATATTATTGTAGGATTGATATATATGAAAATCAAATCCGTAGGATTTTATGAGATTTGATTTGCAGGATTAGGGATTTTATTTCCTAATAAAGATAGCTTAAGATTTAAGTTGGGCTTCCCCTATATATATGAGTCCTTGGGAACCGAATCAAGTCCTCTTCCATAGGGTCGAAACCGAGACGAGGTTCTAAGTCAGGTAGTTCTTGCGAGGAACCTCCCATTGTGATATGAACTTTTTCTTCTGCTATCTTTTCTAGGTCGGACATTCATTTTTCCACCTGATCGAATGTCATAGGTGTTGTTTCTAGATCTATTGCATCATCTATTTCCATCTCACTACTTTATTTATTTTTCCAGGGTGAGGTTTGATTCGTACAATCTCGTCTCACTTCAGACTTCCTACCAAAATAAAATGCGGAATTTAAATTGACACATGTGTAAGTCAAACATTTTCTTACAGCAATCTGGTCACTCTTAATGGTGCTGATCTTCTCGTCAGATCCGGGGAACTTTATACAATAAAAGTAAGAAGAGGACGTAGCCCAAAATTCATGCTTGAAAGGCCTACCGAAGAAGGCATTGAAGTTTGATGGGATGTCGATGATCACGAAGTCGAGCTCCCTGGTCGCTTTGACCTCCTTGTCCAAAGACAAAGTGATTTCAACCGCTAGGCGGATCATTCCATAGGCTTCGACGGGCTGGTTTCCAAATCCCCGGATCCCGACCTCACATGGTTCAACGTAGCTATGGAAATCTCCGAGCTGGTCCAGTGTTTTCTTGAAAAGGATGTTGCAGAAGGCTTCGTAGTCGATCATGATTTGTTGAACCAATGCTCCCATTATCTTTGTTGATATCACGAGTGGGTCCCAGTTTGGAAAAACCACTCCATCCTTATCCTCCTCGGTGAAAGTGAGTGTCTTTGAGTTGGGAGCAATTGTGTTGATTGTGAGGCAACTTAACACGACATTGTCAACAACGCGCATTTCTGCTTTTTGACGTCGGCCTGAGAGGAAGATCGCTGGGAGGGATCCATCGAGAGTACCTCCTGATGGGCAAATCATGTGAATTACTCGATTCTCGGCACCTCCTGGGATCTGCGGACCTCACCGACCCTGGTCGAGTTGGTTTGCTTGGAGTTGGTTAGGCTGTTCGTTTCCTGGCTTAATGAATCAGGCCAACTTTCCTTCCTCGTATAGCTTCCATAACTCTCTCTGCAGGTCGCGACAATGCTCAACGGTATGCCCGATGGTGTTATGATAGTTGCAGAATCTCTTCAGGTTAAGCTTGGAAGTGTCTTGAATTAGTTGCCTGGCCGGGGGGATTTGTTGCCTGCCCTTGATCATTTGTGCAGGATTCATGGTAAACGTCTCGAGGAGTTTTACCTCGAGAGCGTTATCAAAAGGCTTGAATGATCCCGGAGCTCGGTAGTTTGTGCTGGGTTTCTTGTAGGGTTTTTTGGACTTCGGTTCTGGCTTCTTGACTTCGCTCTTGACCTCGCTAGGCCCCTGCTCGCCCAGCCTTTGGGCGAGTATTTCGGCGTTGTTAATCATGATGCCCGCCCGATATCTGAAATCGGCATAGCTTGACGGGTATTCCTTGTTCATCATTTTCCACAACTTACTCCCCTTCTTCAAACCGTGGACTACCCCTAGGACCTTGGCCTCGTCTCCAAGAGGCTCGCCTTCCATGACGAGTTTATCCAGGCGATCAATGTACGTCGGATCGGACTCATTATCAAGCTGGTAGACATTCACCAGTCGTTGCTTAGTTCCTTTGTGGGGAGTCAGTGTGGCGAAGTGGGTAAGAAACAGTTAGGCCATTTGGTGAAAAGATTCCACCGAGGTCGGTGGGAGAGTGTTGAACCAGCAGTATGCCTGTGTTGGGGTTATATTGGAAAATATGCTTTTACTTTGTATAACCAAACTGAATTTCTGTCTTATTTGCTGAAATAAATTATTTATCACTGTTGCTTTAAATATGATTGAATGTTACATATATTTACTGCATACCTGTTCAATAAATAGTGAGTGTTACATTATAGTTAATTTAGTGATACCAGACCACATAAGATTAAATTAACAGTTCCTTGTAACAAAGTACAAGAATTCATAACCCAGATGGAAATGAACAATCCATCGTGAAAGATTGAAGTGCAAGGCTCAGATTGACTTGTCTTGACCAAGAGATTGCACCAGTGCATTATGATGCGCTGAATAAGACCTACATGAGGATAAATTCTTCAGTACTAAATATAGAAGAATTAGACCTCAGTGGTTCATTATTTCTTAATCCCCGTCCCTTAAATAGGATCGTGTGGAATTAATAACTATTGCTTTGACTTATGATGGGTAGAGAATCAATGTGATTCAATACTTTATATCTTGGGCAATAGTATTAGTTACATGACGATTGCTAAGATTTAATACGGAGAATCGTGTGCAAGTACGTCTTGCTTGATTTGTCCCCTTGGTGGGCTCAGAAGTTTTATCATACCAAATCTTGCAAGTGGAATTTGTTTCCAGTATGGATAATAATGTTGAGCTGACCTTACTCCAAGGAAAAATATATTAATTAATATGAAGCTATTCAATGGCTTAAATTAATTAATGGATTAGATAATCTTAAACACGAGAAATAATAACCGGGAGCCATATTAACAGTAATATGGGTTAAGATGGATAGTGCAATATTAATTATGTAGTGGGATTAATTAATATTTATGGGCTTGAATAATATTGTGGCTCAATATTGATAATTCAAGGTCCATTGGAAAATCCATTCTTAATTCTCCTAAAGGCCCCTCAAGTAGCCCAAAGATAAAGTCCAATAACTGAAAAGGTGTTTAAAATAAAATAAATTATTGTTGCCTATTTTTCCTTGAAATTTTCGAAAATAATTAAAGGAAGAAAGAGAAAAGATTTTCTTGATTTTCTTGGAAATATTTTATGGAATATGTATTCTTGGAATACAAGATTATCCCATAAATTCAAGAAAAGTCAAAGATCCTATTTCTTCCCTATTTAATTGAAATTTTCGAAAATCCCCATAAAATAAGGAGGTGGGATTTTGTGGAATATTTAATTATGAGAAAAAAAATATATGAGATATATTCAAGATTTCTTGGAGATCAAGAAAAATATTTTCCCATCCTAATCTACACCAAAAAATCGGCTACCCCTTATGTTATAAATAGGGGATGATTTTTTCATCCCCAATGCAATTCTGTGTGTTGGAAAAATTAGAAATCCACAAAGGTGGTGCAACATAATTTTATTTTTCCTTTTGTTAATTGTTCGTGAGCATCCTACCACCTGATTATTGAACAAGGACGAGGGAATACTTAAGAAGGCTCTTTGGGTTTGTTCGTGTGAACGGGTATCCATCTTCTCAACGGTTGTCACTCCAAGAGGTTAGTTCACGTAAACTCCTAGCAATTCCGCATGCGTGGGATTTATGTGACTTGTTTATATGCATGATTTGTTGTTGGATTATTATTTGAATTAATATAGGTTTAATTCATGCTAGTAATAATTGTTAGAATTAAATTTGTATTTAAATATTCACCCCGAATAGATCCGGACAATTAATTCCCCAGCAGCCTGATCGCCAAGAGTGAGCGGGAAAATGCGACATTGGGTAGCATCAGTTGCCCCCATCGAGTTCATATATGACGTGTATTTGCTTATATGGTTGATCGGAACAGAATCACCATTGTACTGTGTGATGGAATTGGCGTTGATTTTGCACCGGGGCGAGCATGACTGTGGGAGAGAGCTGTGAAATGGGAATTTTAGTGGTTGGGGGCCCTCCCCCCTTGTTCGCCAACTGATCCTGGAGATCCTTGATATTCTGCAAAATAATTACCATTTGTGGGGAGTTGATCTGCCCAGCATCCTTGTCGCGATATTTGCGAGGTGGGGTGTTTCTTCCTTGGCGGTGAGGTGAGGGAGTTCAATCCAGGTGCGAGAGGTGATGGTGTTCTTTCCTGTCCGCTGAGGTGAAGAACGTCCAAGTCGGCCTTGCGCAGATATCCTCTGCCTGGGTCTACTCTGGGCCACTGATCCCATGTATGACCTTTCTGGTTCGACGTTGCCACGATTCATTGGCTCGCGCTCATTGCGATTTGGTCCGCGACCTCGGTTCGGTTGGCTGCAGCTGAAACTTCCTGAGAAAAGATGTCGGTGGATTGGATTTGGCCCCTCGTTATGGTTGCGACGATATTCCTGAGAGTGTTGAGACTGGTGGGAGTTAGCCTCCTGACTTTTTTCGCGGTGGGGCTCCTCATCCATTTTACCCTTGCCTCTGTTTTGGGCCTTTCTGTCTAGCCTCTGATGCAGGTCGCCGTGTGAACGTTCTAGTTCAGCCTGCTTTCGGCGTAACACCGCCATAGCCTCGTTGATCTCGCTCGGGGCTCGAATTTGTTCGAGCTTTTGGGGGACACCAAGTGTGGGCCCTCCGGCCTTGCGATTGCTGACGGCTGAGCCGCCAGCCCCCGCTCTACTGGAGTGATGATTGCTCGACTTAGCTCCACCTTTAGAAATGAAAGTTTCTTGAGACATGTTCAAGGCTTGAGGATGATTTCGAAGGTGTGAATGAATTTTTGATCAAAGATTCGTGAGGAATACTCCAATGAGAAACCATTAAAAACCTTTAGCTCTAAATTTCTTAAAGAGTACCCTTCTTCTAGTGCCAATTGTTGTGTACTAAAATATCAGATTAGAGAGTTTGATTGTGGCTTAAGACTTTAGTAACACAAACAAGTAATTAAGAGGTGTATGTTGCATTCATTGCATATGATTGGGAGTTAGAATATATGTTCTTCATAAATGCAAGAAGTAAAATTGCAAGAGGTTTGGTAAGGTATGAATTCTCTAATTGTTTGGGTCATAAATGAGCCCTATTTATAGTGTGAGGGAGAGTGGAGCTCACTCTCCCGATTTACAAGTACAATTGGCTGAAAGTTGGCCTGCCAAACATTAAATGCTAAAGGTCTGATTTGATTTGTCCTTGGAGGTCGCAGGAGGTCGCCCGAGGTTTGGCGACCTCGCAAACCTCGCTTGCACATCGATCAAGGTAATTCTTGGATTTTACAGGGAATTAACCGTTTAAGTACCCTGAACGGTCAATCACTGCAGTCATTTTCCGATTTATCTCTGACTTAGGCATGGTTTAGGAAAGATCTTCTGCACTAACTTTCTGACGCATGTCTTGTCGTAGTTAATGCTCCGTCCTTGGGACCAACCGATGTCGTCGAGCTCGCAAAGGATGAGATCACCTGAAGGCACCTCTCCATGCGAGGTGCGAGGTATTATACTTAGGAAATTCACATGCTTCTTTAAGTCTTATGGCTTGTCAATGCATGGGCTTGGGCCCACTTCGCGTGATATGCATACAACAGATTTCTGTATTACAACTTAATAAGCTAATTTTATCGAATCATTTTCCTTTCCAATCTCAGTTACGAACAAAAATTGCAAAAATAACTTAAAATTCTATTTAAAAATTAATATAAATGATTTTTGGGTAAAAATAGCAAAATTAAACTACAATCCATTTAAAAGATAGGATGAATTTCTTGTGTAACTAGAAATCGCCATCTTAGCTAAGGGAGAATCCCAACATTCCGTGCCCCGTGTATCGCTCACACGGCTAATTGTTGTCCTCCGAGGAAATACGGGAGAATTCCATTGTCGTCGTCGCTTCTTCTAACACAACTTCCGTTGCTCCAATTCAATTTTAAAAAGGGGAGAATCACGTTGACAATCGGAAATCGAAGACCTCATGGTATATGTAATAGTGTTTTAACAGCTTGAGCTAATTTCGCTTCGTCAGAAATTTCATATGTTTGATTATGAATCTTGATTTTACTATGCATATTTTTTATTGTCTTAACTTGCAATTTTTTTTTTTTCAAATATGAGTCAAGCCTTCATTTTGTGGATGACCTTCTCAATAGATGTCGATCTAGCGTGTAATTATTGTTTAGTTTAAAAAGATGGCGACTTTTTTTCAGTTATGGTTCATTTGCAAGTTTTTCATATTTATTAATTATTTAATAGCTTTCTTAATTCGTATGAAACACCTCAAAACAACAAACAAAATGAGATGAAGAGACTAACTCTTACAAGTATATATGATTCACGACTATATGGAGTGTGGATCTAGTAATGTTGAGTTCGTATTCTTTAATTTTTTTCTCATATTAAACGATATTGCGACCAACTCTTCGATGAGTTATAATTTTTTTTTAAAGGTAAAAATGAAATATATATAAACTGAGTACATGGGTACTCAAAACCCATATAGATACAATTGATGAAAACACCAGAGACAAAAACACAACCCATATTACAATTTAGATGGAATACACTCAAGGGGTCGACAATCCCAAACATAAAAAGATGCAAAAAACGAAAGAGGATAATGAGACCGAATCCATTTCCAAGTACTGAATTTGATACTATCCATGAGTTTATCCAAACATATGAGATAACTTACATATGAATTGCACCAATTTTGTAATTTGAATTTATTGGTAACAAATATGGGCCTGGGATGGGCTTCTTACTATGCCCATTAATTTTTGTTTGCAAAAATGGCACTGTACACTTGCCACACTATTAATATTAGAGTAAGTAACTTTTGTTTGTCCCGGTGCAAACGAGTCTTACACGTGTATGGGGGGGGGAATACACGTGTTCAATGTTTTTAAAACTTTTTTTCATCGAGGTCACTTGGGTCGATAATCTCGAAGATTAGGTTTCGAGAAGCCTGATCGCTCCGAGTCAAAGTCTACAGAGGCGGTGATCTGAAGCCGCTTTTGTAAACCTCGAGATAATCCCAACCGAGTCACGAGTGTCGAGATCCCGAGTTGCTTGGATCGGATAACTAACTTCACGAACCCTCGAAGAATGCGTTGGTTTGGTAACTATCTGTTCTAGCTACCCGGCCAGCGGAATGGTTTGGCCCTTAGTTTATACTCGTTTTAAGCTTTGCGAAAACCTTCCCTTTATGAAATAGTGATTAGTTTGTGATTCACTTATGCAACCGATTGGATTGATTCCAGTGAATATCGGTGAAAAGTATGCTTTCAAAATCAAGTCAATGCAATGAGATAAGCATAGATAAGGAAAGCAATAAAGAACACAACAATTATAGTGGTTGAGACTCAAGCTCCTACGTCCACTCTCTCCGACTCTTGAGGAGAAATTCACTATCAACAATGAGCTTTACGACTACCTCGTAGTTTACTTACTCAACTTCGTACCTGAGTTTTCGACTACTCCGCGTGGTTTACTTACTCAACCCGACCTTGAGCTTTCTGACTACCTCCGTAGTTTACTTACTCAATCACACACAAGCTTTCAGACTACCCCTGTAGCTTACTAACTTCTCCTCTAGAGTTTTCTGACTACTCCGCGTAGTTTACTAACTCTTTACAACACTTCTCACCAACAAACACACTCCAACTACCTTCACAAGGGTTTGGGGTTTCTTGGTTGGTTTTCAACTAGGATGAGATATCCTTTACAATGAAGCACAATGCAAAGGGTTAGGATATCTCGACTAAGCTTTGGATAATTCTTATCAAGCTAGGCTTAGTATAGTGAGCTCTCTTCAATATTGAAGCACTTGGGAAATTCTAAGTTTTTCGAGTGCTTTTAACTTTTACAAGAATAGGCTTGAGCTCTTAAGTTGCGTATAAATTTCCCGTAACCTTACAATGTAGAGGGTCACCAGTATTTATAGGCATACACCAAGGTTACTCTTGAAAACTATCCGTTGGAGAGACAACTTCGTGAGTTTCCTCTTGTGGTGTGTGAAACGACTATATTTAGGGTTTGAAACTCCCTAACACTTTCTAGGCAATAGCCTTCCATGTAGCCGGTCTTCACTTTTTGCAGTCTGGAACTTTTGTACATCTGACATCCTTTTTCAGAGACACTGCCAGTGTCAGTATGGTACAGTGTTGTCTTTCTCTTTTTGACTTTTGTCTCCAGTTAAAGGTAGACACCTTCAACGACTCTTTTTGGTTACAAACTCTGAGTTTGATATAACCTTAATCAACAACGCCGACTTAGTTCCTTTTATGCGTATCACGAATGTCTTGGCGGATATCTATCTTTCTAAGGAATCGCGATCTTACCGAAGATTGCATCCTTCGGATAGATATATTGATGCCTCGGAACATTCGAGTTCATATCGAGCATTGAAGACATTCATCGATTCTTGAATTAATGCGTGCCTTGATATTCTTGATCTTGATTTCTCGGTCTTGATCTTTGTGTCTTGAGTCTTACGAGTCTTGTGGTCTTACGAGTCTTGTGGTCTTCGAATCTTTGTAGTTTATCTTGACCGATGTCTTTGAGTCTTTCATTTGAGTCTTGATTTTCCAGATCCTCTCGAGTCTTCAAGAACTATCTGAACTATATCTGGCGACTATACATTCGCAGATAACATCCTGAATATTCTAAAACTGAATCGACTCAACTTATCAAGACCATTACGAACATGTCATACTCGGGGTTTTGGGATCTAATCAAAATCATAAATCTTTATTAAAATTCATCTCCCAACAATTTCCCTTTTTTTTGATGATGCCAAAACCTATCTTGTTACAAACAAATAACCTATACTCGAGTTTCAGGTTTATCCTATTTCAAGATTGGTTGTCTCCTAACAATTTCTTAAGACAGAGAATCTCTCAACAATTTTGAGTTTCTCAATAGTTTAATCATTCAAGAATTTCTTCAAGAATGAATCTCTTTAACTAGTTCATTACCAAATACTTAAACAATTTCTCCCTTTATCAATCATACAATCGGTTCGAGACATTCATTCGGGCATATCAAAATAAAATACATGTAAATAAGATAATGAGATATTATCTTTTGAGCATAATGATAAATCTTCATTGATGATTGGTATCCGTTACATATTACAATGAGTTTATCAACAAAATCAAAAAGACAAAATATAAAGATTACAAAATCTTCTTCGAGTCTTGATCTTTTGATTTTGGCTCTTGATCTTCGCTCTTGGTTTGCTTCATTCTCAACTTCATCACGGGCACCTCCAGTCAAACATTCCAAAAAATCTCTTCTTGGTTCATTTCTTTCCTTGATGATGTCCGGATTTGCTTTTCTGTAAAACCCAATCGACCAAAGATCTTGAGCAATCTCTTGAGTAATGGCCTTCTCATTCACCAAGTCATTTTCAAGTTTTGGAGGTGGATAGGAATATGGACCGGGGCTACTATCTGTACCTCTTCTTCATCATAAAGTTAATCCACTCTGTAGATACTTTGGATAGAAGATAAGAAGGTATTCAATTGAAAGCTTCATTACGATCCGAGCTTTCCTCTCCATTCCCCGAGAACATCATAATTGAACCGAAGGTCCTCTTGACTTCTTCCCACATATCGTTGAGTTTGATAGGCATCCATTTATCAACGTGGGGCCACTTTTAGTGCTTTTGATGTTCCTTTCCTCTTGCTACTTAAACTTCCGAAATCACTCCTTCGCTTACGCTCTTCGTCTATCTTCTTTTTCGATTCTGAGGGCGTTTCACGGACAAAGCAACTTTCTTAGCTTGTTCTTCTTGGAGTGTCTTGAGCATTTTCGTGTTGAAGACTTTCTTCCGAGGTTGAGACTTCGATTCCCTTTGGTTGTTTCTGTTTCTTCATCATCCGAATCAGTTTTCTCTGGATTGGCTTAGAAGCCTTTGACGTTTGCTTTCGGGTTGAACAACGCCCAAGGCTTTTCCTCTTCATAGGCGATCAAAGCGGCTGGCTTGTTCCAACCTTTGCTCTAAGCACTTAGTTTCTCTCTTGCAACATCAAGCATAGCTTGCTCGAAACTTCGAGTGTAGATAGGCTTTTTCTACCGGCGAACTTCAACTTCTCGGTCCTCAGACTTCTTTAAAGGCTTTTTGCTAGATTATACATTTCAAAGATCTTTCGAGCCTTCTTCTCCAAAGTCGTGCCATGAATTTTTACGAGATCTTGAACTTCCTTTTCCCCTTTGGCACCGTAATTTGGAAGAAGCTGGAGAGTCTTTGTGTCCGTATGATATTGCTCTTTGCTTACACAACGAACTTCTCACGCTATCTCGATCTTGTTAGTCTTCCGGCCTCCTTAGATGGTTCTTGGCACGAAAATTCTTGAGGATAAGTGGGCAAGCGGCGAAGAGTGCTTCTTTGAACATCTGTCATCTTGGTCATGAGCATTGAGCTCATTTCCTCCTTGGCGAGAATTGATTAGCACCTCATTCTTTTACGCGGTTTTCACCTCTAGAAATCGAGAACTTTCCCGGTGTTTCGCTTGAGTTCATCACTTAACTTAGCCTTGACTCCTCCGAACTTCTCATTTAGCTTTCCTTCCATGGAGGTCATCCGGGTGGTTAGAGTGTTTTGAATTTGCACCGATTCAAGAAGAGTGACTAAGACAATCCATCTTTTGAGCTTGATTGGCCAACATTTCTTCCATCGAGCAATCTTGATCATCATTGGCTCAACCTTCTCAAGTTTCTCTATCGGAGAGAGTGAGATCAATCTCGAGAATCTTCCGTACCTCTGTGTTGTCACGATCATCTTGAGCTCCGGCTTCATTTCGAGCTCCGGTCTCCAATTGCGCCTCGGTCTCGAAGAGTACTATCAACATTCGATGTTGACTAGATCGAGTTGATCGCCAACGAAGTCTCCCTTTTCAATCTGAGGCGCTTCTCAACATCTCTCTGTTGGTCCCCATCTCCATCTTGAGATTTGTCTCATTTGCTTGGGGCACCAACCTCGGTTGCTCTCCTCTCGGCCAACTTCCTCGAACAGCTCATCAAAATCGGAGTTTTTCATCCCGAGCTTTGTCGCCGAACCACGAGAAGTCGGTCAAAAGGCACGTCTCCTCATTCCACTGATCCTCCTCTAAAAGCGGCAATATCAAGCATCTCGGGGAAGAGTCGATTGAGGATAAATCTGATTGTCCTTAATCGAAGAAAATATCTTGCGGATCGGGATATAAATTTGAGCTCGAAGTGTCGGTCAAGTATGAACCGTTCCCTTGCTCCTCCCTCACCTTCTTATTTTCGCCTTTCTTCCATCTCGGGCTCTGGTTCATTTGAAGTTTACGCTAAGGGATCAAGAAGTAGATCACTTAGGAGCTCATCAAGACTATTACGCTCACGAGTCTCCATTGACATCCCGAAGTTTGTGCGGTCGGGTTCTCGGTTTGTATCGTGTGGGTTACGAGGGGCTGGCGGTATATCTTCGGTTTAGTCCGAGTTGGCTCGTCGATCTGAGCTTGCACATCTTGGATCGACTCTGAAATTTGGCTCTTCATGCGAGCACGCACACCGAGGTAGGCATCTCGAGGTCCGAGCTCCTTTGAAAATTTCGAGAAATTTTATCTCAGATCTTGGCGATGTCTCGAGCACCTCGAAAAAAGACACGCTCCTCGGTCGATCCCGTGTCCTGGAGATAACCTGAGCCAACACTTGTAATGGTGAACTCTGGGCAGTTTGGCCCTTAGGTTGAATCTCTTCAGAATCACTTCCATCTTCATCGGTGAGAACCACCAATCTTCTGCGTTTTGGAGCAAGATTCTTCTGTTTCATCATTTTTGCTCCTCGCTCCATCTTTGCCTCCAACAACATCTTCCCCCTAGTTTGTTGGGTCTCTTTTTTTCAAAGAATCGCAGAAGGTGATTCTACCTTTTTTCTCTTCCCCGATAACTTTTCTTCTTGCAAAGACTGAAGTTTAAGGAGAATTTTGGATTTAGGAAATGGGGTCGAATTGGCGAAGATATCCTCCTCCTCTCTGCACATCTCCAAAATGTAAGCAATTTTGGTGGCATGGTGGATCTTGCCTTTGATTGAGATCGCCCTGTCAATCTTCCTCAAAACTTTGGTCTCCTTTCACTCACCGTCTGGATCAGAATTTGGCCGGCTTGAAATCTGTGGTGGGTGAAGCTTTATCGCCTCCATCAACTGAGTTTCGGGTACTTATCGCTCAAAACTCCCCTTGAAGACTCATGATGCACTTGCTCACAATATCCATCAACACACAATATTGGGCTTGGTGCCTTTTATGTAGTGTCGCCTCAAACTTAACAGATTCTCGGCAATCTTATCTAAGTACTCTGCTCTCTCCCCGACATATACATCGTAGGATCCTCTCCTCTATCACGAGCTCAAAAAACATCATTGATTTTTTTGAACAATATCTGATCCCTCTCAAAAATCGGCGTATTTGGATGATCGCTCTAAGTGTGATCTGATTAACTTAGAATGCATCTGACCCTCTTCATCTATCTTTAAATTACGAGATGAATTCGATTACCTCTTTTCGCAAACTCACGGTGCGGGTCGAACTGCGACTAGTTGGGTGAGTTTAGCCAATCGAATCATATGCAGAGCCTCCTCTTCTGGCTTTGAGTTGGTTGTGCTTTCGAGTGAGACAACGAACTTCGTACCCACGGCTTGTTGGTTTCGGCTAATCTCTCGAGCAGGGGTTGGAGCCATTTTAGAGTTTGATTGAAGAAGAGAAACTTTTAGGGTTTGGAGATTTTTCCGGGCAAAAGGGGATTTTTTAATTGCAGAGGATTTGAGAATGAAAGGTTTGATAAAAATTTTGGCTTGAATGGTGATTGGGGTTTATATAGCCTTGAGATAGTGGGGAATCGTGTTGGTTAGGTGAGTAACAAGCGGTTGAGATTAATCTCCGATTAATTGGGTATCTGAACCGACGATCTCAGAAAAAGTAAGCCGCAAAAACATCCTCATTGGTCATTAATGTAGCGAGCATTAAATGACTATTGACCTTCTTCGAATTAAAAACGATCCCGCCCCAAAAAAAACATTCCTCGGTGTTTTTATATTTATTCGAATGATTCTTGAATTTACTTGAGCAATAAATGGATCGCGTGAGTCATTACTTCTTCGGACCAATTTCCCTCTATCGGTCTTCGAAAATCGATCTTGATAAAATGTCAAGATAATATCGAAAATCTTGAATTGGTTCAAAGATTTCTTGAGTTTTCTCGAGATTGAGATTCAAGATATTTCCATTTTATCCCGAGTTTCTTAGAAGGATTCTCGAGAAAACTTCATGCATCCGAAAACCTTCAATTTTTTTGATTTTATTCTATACACTGGTTCTAAGATCCCTAATTCAACCGAAAGTTCTTGAAATCTTGATTCCGCCAAAGGTTTAGTCAAGATATCGACTCTCCGCTTATCGGTATGAATTTTCTCCATCCTTATGTCCTTCTTCTCGACATGATCTCTCGATGAAGTGATGTCGATATCCACATGCTTACATCCGGTGTGCAATACAGGGTTTTTGTGAAATAGCAATGGCACTATTATTGTCACAAAATATTGGTACTTCATTGGCTACAACTTTATAATCCCTCAATTGTTGTATGCGAGCCAAAGAATGCATGCCGCAGCCTTCTTCATAGCGACCATATATTCAAATTTTCCGAAGAGTACTTGTTGCTATCGAGGTTTGTTTCTTCGAAAACCAAGATATCGACTTGCTTCCTAGAAATTGACAAGTTCACGAAGTGGACTTCTGTCATTCTGCATCCTCCATAATCGAGATCCGAGTAACCACTTAACTCTAGGTTATCATCATTTGGATACCATAATCCTCTATTCACTTTGTGCCCTTAAGATATTTCAAGATCTTTTTGGCAAAGATCCATGTGACTAGCCTTAGGATTAACGGTATCTTGCACATATCCCAACAAAGAAATGTTATATCTCGACCTACTTGGCGTGAGATAGAGCAATGATCCAATGATTCCTCTATAATCGGTATGACTTCTCGATTTGCCTTCGTAATCGAGGATCCATCTTGTAGTTAGTATTCATGGGAATTCTAATCGTATTATGGTCTGTACACCATATTTGGCAATCGGATCTACGGTGTACTTTGCCTGGTTGATGAATATTCCTTCCTTTGATTGTTTCACTTGAAGTCCTAGAAAGAAATTCATCTCTCCCATCATTGACATCTCAAACTTGCCTTTCATCAGTATTGAAAACTTTTCACACACGGTGATGGTTTGGAGATCCAAAAATGATGTCATCAACATATATCCGAACTAGTAAGATATCTTCCCCATCCTCTATCCCCAACGAGTTCTATCAACGATTCCTTTTGACAAAACCATGGTCGATAAGAAACTGAGAAAGAGTATCATACCATGCTCTGGGTGCTTGTTTAAGACCATACAAAGCTTTTCTTACCCTGTAAACTTGGTCATTCTGTTTGAAACCAGGAGGTTGTTCCACATAAACCTCTTCTTTAAGCACGCCGTTAAAATGCACTTTTCACATCCATCCGACAGATTGTGGAACTTCATGTGGGCAAGATATGCAAGAAACAACGATGGCTTCTAGTCTTGCAACAGGTGCAAAGGTTTCATCATAATCCAAGCCTTCTTCTTGGGAATAACCTTGTGCAACTAGCCTTGCCTTGTTTCTCACAATGTTGTTGTTTTCATCTCTTTTGTTCTTGAAAACCCACTTGGTTCCAATGACATTGTGCCTTTCTGGTCTATCTACTAGCTCCCATACTTCATTCCTCGAGAATTGATTCAGCTCATCTTGCATGGCAGTGATCCAGTGAGAATCTTGTAGAGCTTCACCAATCTCAGTAGGTTCTTTCTCTGATAGGAAACAACAGAATAGTGCACTCTCTCCATGGAACCTTCTAGTCTTAACATCTTCAGTTAGATCACCCACAATCTGGCTTGTAGGATGGCTATCTAACCATTTCCTTCTTGATGTTCCCCCTTCAATGGTATCCTCAACATTTGAAATGTTAGGTTCAGTTAAATCAACAAACTCAGGGAACAACAAAACAGGAGAAAGGGAATCATCTTCCTCAGGGGAAATTCTATTCAGAACATTGTCAGAGACATTTGTTCCCCTTTGGTTGATAGATTCAGAAATTGCCTCAGCTGTGACCACATCTTCATTGGCATTACGTACCTGAGTCTGAACTGGTGTCTGTTCAGATTGGTCACCTTTGGAGTGTTGGTTTTCCTGGGTCTCACCATCCTGATTTCCATCCTGAACTTCTTTATCTGAGTCTGAGTCACTCCAATCGTAGATAGTGACTGACTTCTTCTTTTCAGATTCAGTGGATGATTTATCTTTCTGTTTCAGGCTTAATCTGGTGATCCTGGTTGTCAGTTCCTTTGCATCATGTTCCTGTTTCTTCTGAACACAAACAGATTCATCAAAAACAACATGAGGTGTTTCCTCCACAATAAGAGTCCTACAGTTGTAAACTCTGAAAGCTTTACTGACTTCAGAATATCCTAAGAATATTCCTTCATTAGCTTTACTATCAAATGCTTTCAACTGATCTTTACCATTATTGTGTATGAAACACTTGCAACCAAACACACGAAAGAAAGAAACAAGAGGCTTCCTTTCATTCCAAAGCTCATAAGGCGTTTTCCCTTGACTTTTTGTCAGCATGGATCTATTCTGAGAGTAGCATCAAAGGTGTTGGCAAATTTTCAAATTTCAAAAATCTTTTAGGAATATAAACTTCAACTATCATTGTCCTTGCGCCTTCTTTTCGAGTTCATTTCCTTCTTTCAAAGAACACCATTTTGTTGAGGGGTCCTTGCGGTGATGTTTCATGTAGAATTCCATTTCTTTGCACAATAATCGAAAATGATATGATTTATAAACTCGATTCCTTTTGTCGATCCGATTTTGACCACACTCGATTTTTCTCATTCTTGAGCCTTTTCAATGAATCGGCGCTTTATATTCGAGTCTCTTTCTTCGAGTAAGAATATGACCCATGTATATCTTGAGTAGTCATCAACTACTACCAATGTGTATTTCCGCCATTAGTGCTCACATGTGTTATAGGACCAAACAGATCCATATATCAAAAAGTCAAGTATTCTCTCAAGAAAAACTTCTACTTTGCTTTTAAATGATGCTTTGACTTGTTTTCCTTTTCTCGCACGCATCACAAATGTGTTCCTTATTGAACACTTCATTAGGCAACCCTCTCACAAGAGCTAATCTTGCAAGCTTGTTCGGGGTTTTGAAGTTTAGGTGATTCATTCTTTATGCCATAACCAACCGGGTATCTGTGGAACTTTTAGCAATTAAACATGTATCTTTAGGAGTTGAACTCCAATCGACCAAGATACACATTCCATTTTCTTGTACCGGTCCAAGAATACTTTTACGTGATGTATCATCTTTCACAAAGCATAAGTTCTTGGAGAACTCAACATTGAAACCCCTTATCACGTAATTGGCTAATTGATGACAAGTTATGCTTCAATCCGGATACATATGAAACACCATGGATATGAATCGAGTCGAATTCCAAAGTTCCATATCCTTGATCCGTCCTTGGAGTTATCTCCAAAAGTGATATGTGGGCCTCTTTGTTCAACATAGTCATTGAGCATCTTCTTGAATCTGTCATATGTCTTGAGCATCCATTTGTCAAGATACCATACATCGAGGCTTTTTTTTCATCTCTCGCTCATCGGTGCCATGTGATCTTTCATCGACTTAGTGCCCTGGTTTTCCTCCCGAAAAACAGATCAATTCTTAGGTACCCATTTTGTGTAGGGTCCCTACGAGGTTAGTTTGTACCTTCGGAATCCAAATCGCTCGACAACTCTAATCACTTTAGAGTGGCTAATTTGTCTTCCATAAACATCAACATATACATCCACTACTCGGGTGCCTTAGCGGTTTTACGTATATGTGTGCTAGCTTTTAGCATGAACATGTGCCTTAGAGTTCTTCTTTGGTTCAGCCTTCATTTAGGATGCTTAGGCTTTTGTGCGGCCGGCCTAAATCTTTGATGACTCGGGTTTGGATAACCTTTACCCTTAGGCAAGTGAGGTTCGGGTTATGCATCTTTGAAATCTGGGTCTTCAAAGATCTTGAGGACTTGGTCTCTTCAGTTGAGAATGTCTCTCATTGAGTGTTTCTCATCGAGGATTCCTCTCGATGGTTCGATTGTGGAGCCTTCGGGTTTGCATTCTTAGCCCGAGGCTTTGAAGTACTTTTCGAAACTTTCCAATCGATCGCTTTCGAGTTTTCTTGCCTTCACCGAGGTTTGGGCTTTCTAACCCGATCATTGGGTTTTCTTCGAGACCATAAGTCATTTTCCCTTGTCTACAACCTTGGGCATTTCTTGATTTGAAGTGTAGGTGCCTTTGGTTTTACAAAGATAGTCTTCTTGCTACTTGACGCAAACATTTAGATGACCTTGTGAGGTTCCCCCGGAATATATCCCAATCCAGATTTTTTATAGTCACAGATCTCTGGTAACTACGAATTTCATCTATTACATTAGATGCTTTATTCAATAGAGTTAACTTCTTACATGCACTATCCTCACGATTCTGTAGAGTTTTATGCTTCTCGAGAGGTCATTGAACTTCGATTCGATTAGTTGAATCTCTTGATGGATTTCTCTAGCTTTTTCGATTAGGGACACTATCAACTTCTCTTTCTCGAGATTTGTACTTTTCGAACATCCGGTTCATCGGTAGCTCCCATTAATTGAGAAGTGACTTCGATATTGCTAGAGTTTTTCCATTTTAGATTTTCACTTTTCGATTCCTTATTACGCTCTTGAGTTTGATTTAGCGAGTTCTTGCAAAACGGCATAGTCCTTCATCGATTCTCGAAAAGAATCCATCAGTCAAAATGATTTTTTCGGTGGAACTTGAAAACTCTTGTCTTTAGTGTAGGAGCAACAACAGAGAAAGAAAGAGTTTATCTCCTCAATGGCCATCGACGGATGTCATCACTTTCACCGTGTCCGAGAATATCTCATCGAAGAGCTAGATCCTCCTCGAGTGTTCTTCTTCGCAATCATGGCCTTTTTGCTTGAAAACTTCTGGTCTCTTATAGCTTGCCTTTCTCTTCTCTCCTTAGCACTCAAATCTGGACAATCATACTGGAAGTGACCTTTCTTCTGGCAGTTATAGCATCTGTTGGCATAATCATCCTGATCATTTTCTTCTTTGGACTTGAAGTCCTTTCTTTTGGATGAAGATCCTTCACTTTTCAGTCTTTTCTTCTTCTCGGTTGATCGTCCTCGGGTTTTTTCTCGGTACTGTGGTTCCCTGTAATAGTTTTTGTACTTTCCATTCTACTATTGAGTCTATCAAACCTTCTCGCCATCAGTGCTAGCTTTTCCTCAAGCTCATCCTGATTTTTGGCATGGGGGTTCTCAGACTCTCTAGTTTTACAGGTTTTATCTTTGGCTTTTAAGGCCACATTCTTACTTGATGAAGAATCATCTTTCTTTGTCGCCTTTTTGGATTTCTTATCAATTACAAATTCATAGGCTTTCATCTCGAGAAGACTTGTTGGTAAGGCATTGAGTTAATATTCTTGGTGTTTTCAATCACCTTTGCATGAATATCCCATTTCTTAGATAGACCTCTAAGAATTTTCAATGCAACTTCTCTCAAATTGGGTATTTCTTTCCAAGTGCATTTAGATCATTCATGATGCTTTAGTGAATCGACTTCGGTTTGTCTATTGATTCACCATCATCCATTTCAAAAACTGTCAAACTTTCCAATTGCCACCGAAAGTTTGTTTTTTTTTATATGATCTCGTGCCTTGGCACATAACAAATGACTAGTGTATCCCAAATCTCTTTAGCAAGATATTACGGTGAGAGATCATTCCCATCACACCATCATCAATTGTCTCAGTATAGTGTGTCTTTTGCAATGTAGTCTAGATTGACTAACTCTCTCTCCTCAGAGTCGGTTGGTCATCGGACTTAGGAAATTCTCGCTCTAGGATCAATTCTCTCATCTTCATTCCTCTGGGATTCACTCTGAAGAACTGGAATGGTCCTCGAGAGACCACTCTCCACATACACTCATGTTTGGAATACGAGATGAGCCCCGCATTCTCGGTCTCCATAGGTCATAGTTCTCCACCGAGAACATGGGAAGTTTTTAGAAGACATTTTTTTCGATCTCTTGAAAAATAAAAGGTTTCAAACAAATAAGATCGGTTCAGGATAGACCACAAGTATGTTTGAAAATAAAACTTTGGTCAACACAAAGCCAGTGGTCAAGTTGAACCTTCGCTCGATACCACTTGTTGGTCGGTGCAAACAAGTCTTACACGTGTATGGGGAATACATGTGTTGGTGTTTTTAAAACTTTTTTTCATCGAGGTCACTTGGGTCGATAATCTCAAGATTAGGTTCGAGAAGCCACGGATCGCTCTCCGAGTCAAAGTCTACAGAGGCGGTGATCCCGCTACCGCTTTAAAACCTCGAGATAATCCCAATCGAGTCCGAGTGTTAGAGATCTGAGTTGCTTGGATCGGATAACTAACTTCTTGAACCCTCGTAAGAAAATGCGTTCGGTTTGGTAACTATCTGTTCTAGCTACTCATTTGTCTTGAATGGTTTGGCCCTTAGTTTATACTCGTTTTAAGCTTTGCGAAAACCTCCCTTTATGAAATAGTGATTAGGCTGTGATTCACTTATGCAACTTCAAAGTGGATTGATTCCAACTGAATATCGATTGAAAAGTATGCTTTCAAAATCAAGTCAATGCAACGAGATAAGCATAGATAAGGAAAACAATAAAAGAACACAACAATTATAGTGGTTCGGAGACTCAAGCTCCTACGTCCACTCTCTCGGACTCTTGGAGAAATTCACTTTATCAACAATGAGCTTTTACGACTACCTCGTAGTTTACTTACTCAACTCGTACTGAGTTTTACGACTACTCCACGAGTTTAGTTACTCAACCCGACCTTGAGCTTTTCGACTACCTCGTAGTTTACTTACTCAATCACACACAAGCTTTCGGACTACCTACAGAAGCTTACTAACTTCTCCTCTAGAGTTTTTTGACTACTCCGCGCAGTTTACTAACTCTTTACAACACTTCTCACCAACAAAACACACTCCAACTACCTTCACAAGGGTTTGGGGTTTCTTGGTTGGTTTCAACTAGGATGAGATATCCTTTACAATGAAGCACAATGCAAAGGGTTAGGATATCTCGACTAAGCTTTGGATAATTCTTATCAAGCTAGGCTTAGTATAGTGAGCTCTCTTCAATATTGAAGCACTTGGGAAATTCTAAGTTTTTCGAGTGCTTTTTAACTTTTACAAGAATAGGCTTGAGCTCTTAAGTTGCGTATAAATTTCCCGTAACCTTACAATGTAGAGGGTCACCAAGATTTATAGGCATACACCAAGGTTACTCTTGAAAACTATCCGTTGGAGGGACAGCTTCGTGAGTTTCCTCTTGTGGTGTGTGAAACGGCTATATTTAGGGTTTGAAACTCCCTAACACTTTCTAGGCAATAGCCTTCCATGTAGCCGGTCTTCACTTTTTGCAGTCTGGAACTTTTGTACATCTGACATCCTTTTCCAGAGACTTTATCCCATCGATTGTCAATTATGGTGCGATGTTGTCTTTCTCTTTTTGACTTTTGTCTCCAGTTAAAGGTAGACACCTTCAACGGCTCTTTTTGGTTACAAACTCGAGTTTGATATAACCTTAATCAACACTTCCGACTTAGTTCCCTTTTGTCTGTATCTGAATGTCTTGGCAGATATCTATCTTTCTAAGGAATCGCGATCTTTACCGATGTGCATCCTTGGATAGATATATTGATTGCTTTCGGAACATTCGAGTTCATCTCGAGCATTCAAGATACATTCCGATTCTTGATAATTATTGCGGCCTTCGATATTCTTGATCTTGATTTTCGGTCTTGATCTTTGTGTCTTGAGTCTTTGAGTCTTGAGTCTTATGAGTCTTGTGGTCTTCTTCGAGTCTTGTGGTCTTCGAATCTTTGTAGTTTATCTTGACCGATGTCTTTGAGTCTTCTCCGAAGTCTTGATTTTCAAGATCTCATCGAAGTCTTGAAGAACTATCTGAACTATATCTGCGACTATACATTCTGCAGATAACATCCTGAATATTCTAAAACTGAATCCTGACTCAACTTATCAAGACCATTCTGAACATGTCATACTCAGGGGTTTTGGGATCTAATCAAAATCATAAATCTTTATTAAAATTCATCTCCCAACAACTTTCCAGTCCAACATACTAGTAAATAGTACTACTAGGTCCAAACATATTTTTTAAGTACTACTAGGTCCAAAATCTATTCTAAAAAGACTCATATACCCTTACCTTCTCTTTTTTTCAGTCCCTTTTTTCTGCTTTCTCTTTTCCTTATTCAATTATTTTCTTTTTTTTATGTCTTCTTATATACACAAAAAAAATTTAGAAAAATGGGAAATTACAGAAAAAATGTGAAAAATTCATATTAAAATTACATACTCATGCCCAAAAAATTGGGAAATTGTAGAAAAATTCATATCCCAAATTACATATTTTCGTACTAATTTCAACATGCACATATTCATCAATTTGATGAATATATTAATTTCGACAGGCACATATTCATCAATTTGATGAAAATATGCACAAAAACATGCATGTATGCATCCAAAATGATACAAATACAGATCCAAATCTGAACTTTTCTCAACCCATCTCGTCTTCTTCCATCATCAATCATCCATCTTTGCAGTCTTCCTCCATCATCAATCATCCAACGAAATATACAAAAAAAAACACAACTCTTTTAAAAAACCAGAAACCCAGATTCAAAAAATAGAGCCACTAAAGAAAGCATTCAACACCTCCATTCATGTACGCAAACTGCACAAACCCATATTCCCTTTCTCTCTCTACAAAACAAAAGCATCATTCTTTACACCTTTTCACAAAACAAAACAAAATAATGGCAAGAAGAAAAGCTCTGTGGGAAGAAGAAAAGAAGACGGCAATTTAAAAACAGAGAAATGGTGAAAATACCAGAAGAAAACCCATATTCTTAGCCTCCGTCTCCATCGCCATAACCGCCGCCTCCCACCACAGATTTGACTCCTCCACTGCCATAACCGTCGCCTCCCATCACATATCTGCCGCCCCCTACCACAGCCATGACCTCCGCTTCCCACCACTACCACCACAACCGTGGCGAAAATCACACGGATCCGCACACAAGATCGGCGGTGGCTGCGCGCTTTCGCGAAAAAATCACACAGATCTACTGCGCCTTCGTCTCTGCCTTTTGATCGGCAACGGTGTGGTGGCGTATTCAAGGGGGCTGATTTGGGTGGGAATTAGGGTTTGGGCTGGATAATTTATTTTTAGAGAGAGATGAGAGAAAATAGAGAGAGGGGGTAAAGAGAGATGAGATAAGGGGGCAGCAGATATTAGGGGTATAATGGGCTTTTTAAACACATTTTTGGACCTATGAGTTCTCTAATTTTGATTTAGGACCTATGAGTACTGGACCATTTTTTGACCTATTAATACTTATATCTTAATATTAATATACAGTACATTATTGGAGTATTATGATTTGCATGATAGAAATGAATATATACAGTCGTACAGTATATAGTGACGCATGCCAACGTACAATGAAATGTGCGAAAACCGACTCCCACTGATTCTTCAACTTGGGTTTAGACGAATCGCTGCCGCTTCCCCAAACAGAGGCCTCGTCGACGGTAAAACTGAAAACTGGATCTTCATATCATTCGCTATTTTCTGAATTTGAATACTGAAATCTTTTGGTGGGTATAGTGTAGTGGTGGGTGGTATCCATATATAGTAATTTTACATATCAGTTACTTTAAGCCCTAATTTGATTTTGCAACGCGTTTCGGTTACTTTATCGTCATTGTTTGTCTCCTCGTTCATAAGCAGTTAGTATTTTTTGAACAGCAAGCGAGTACTATTTGTTTTTTCAATTCTTTCTTTTTGTTTTTGGTAAATTTTAGGGTTTGCGTTACTCCGGTTTCTCAGAGATGGTTCTATGATTTGAGAATGGCTGAAGGAGAATTAAATTATTTTGATTTTCGCTATTTTTTTTTTTGATCGGACAAAGTTAGATGTTAGTTGTTAGTAGTTAGTACACCAAGCACCCAAATACTCCACGAAATCGTCAATCCACCTTATAACTCCCATAACTCCAAATTCGTCCTGGGTCTCCCACTCAAATGAGGAGCCCAGTTGCCAGGTGGACCAAGCCACCTGGTTTTTTATTTTCGCTAAATGTTTCTGGACATACAGGCAATTGCGTGTATGGAATCTATCTAGATATTTGTTTCTTCCTTTCTTTGGTCTTGTATCTTTTGAAGAGAGTAATCAGGCATGAGTTATTTTAATAGTTATATATCTAGACTCAATTTTGTAGGGGGATAATATATATGGGAAAGTAGTACAGTACATTGGGGCTGAGTTGTGTATCAGTTCAATTGGGGTTTACCGTTTACTTGGGCTTTCAACTTTTGTCTCAGAAAACTAGATTGTTATTATCATTGTAACTTGTCAATATGATAATTGTAGTACAAGTGTTATTGAGCTAGCTAGGGAATTTAGAGATGGCAACTTCTGGTTATGCCGATTATGAATTTCACTGGTAATAACTATCCAATTTCTTTTGCAATTTTACCCCTGAAGAAATTTTACCTCTGGTAATAACCCCGTTCACATTCACCTATGATATAGATTTCATTTGAGAATCGAGAAAGTCATCCCCAACCCACATTTGAGAATCGAAGATTCAACACCAATCAACCCATCTTTGAAACGAGACAGATGACAATGGCACCAGTGGAGGTGCCGCTGATGGAGGGTGAGAGGGAGCAGGCAGTGGATCAAGAGGTACGCTACTTTGTTATGATTTGCAGAGATCAATTGTCTCTTTTGGTTAGCTTTCTGAGAATTTAGAATAGTTTGTGTCTCTGATTTCTTACAAATTTCAAGGTATGTTCGATGACAAATTAATTTCTGAGAATTTCTGCTACATTTTGACTTGTCATTGAGCTCTTGGGACTTGTCTCGGAGCTTGGGACTTGTATCGCTTCTTTGTCTTACTTGTCTTGGAGATCCTTGTTAAGCCATTGAATTTAAGTTTTGAGGTCACTAGAGGAAACATGCATTTCTTCATTTTCTTTTCTTATTTTGTTATTTTAGCTTCTAGGTGTACCGTTGGGAATGATCTCCATCTCAATTTTAAATATGTTTGCGTGACATATTTTAATATTTTCAGGCCAAGGCGTATAATCTTTCATTTATTAGGAACTCTTATCATATTTTTGGAATACTTATCAGGCCTTGGGAGCATTTATTGCGGGGGATGATGGGCCTGATGAAAATGGTGTTGATGGGTCTGATGAGGATGATTGTTATGACATTGTGTGTGCAATCTGTGATAATGGCGGCCGCGTATTAATGTATGTTTTCTTGACTCTCATTTCAAATTTATGCGTTTTATATGCTATGTTCTCTTGATCAGGCCTTCGATGAAACATATGATGCTTGATCAGCTTTATGCCTGTCTCAGGGTTATTCTTGTTGAGCATGTGTATGCTTTGATTTTATCAATGCCAATGTGAGTTAAAGTGTTTTGCATAATCTGCATCTTTTCTAAAGAAAAGGTAGGGGGATGAATTGAAGAGTTCATATAGGAATTGGGAGTGATAGACACCATGAAAGGGGTAGCATTTTCTCTGTTCATTAACTGAACCCAAACTTACCTTCCCTTTAAGTGTGGTTCTAATATACCTTCAGGGTCAAAGGTGAAGTCGCAATAGTATCCTTTCAATCTATTCTCTTGGTTGATAGGAGTAAGATACAGAATTTTCAGTTTCTTCCCACGCCTCAAATTCCACATTTACCTTATATTACCAACCAATGTCATTTTGGTCATTATCGTTGATCATTTTTAATGTTTAACAAAAAAGGACCATTTATAAATTTATACATCCAATCATCTATTCTAATATTTATATACAGTGGCGGATCCAGAATTTAAAATTTGGGGATACGAAATATGATTAATAAAATTTGGGGATACAAAACATAACTAATAAAGGGCATGGGATGATTGTGGTATGAAAAAAAGCATGCACCACTACACCAAACAACATAATACAAGAACATATATGGTGGGATAAATTACAATTTGGGGATGCAGCTGTACCCCCATGTACCATGCTGCATCCGCCACTGTTTATATAGGGTACAATAACTATATAAATTATTTATTTTAATTTTTATAATGTATTTATATTTTTCATTCTACTGAAAATTAGTTGATGCCTGCACATGGACCTTAAAATTGACCTTAAGTCCTCTGTTTGTCTTCAACTTATAAATAGATAATATATGATATATCAGAGTTAAAATACTATAGATGATTTAAGAATAATTTAAAACATAAGAAAATAATAAGTTGGCCGCCTGACAAAAGCCTAGCGATTTCTATAACATTTCAACATAAATTTATCTTCTTTCTTTTTTTTTTTTTTGGTTCAAAACTGAGCATAATAAAACCTGTTGCCATATGGGGCCTATTGTTTATGTAGACTATGTTTGCCTTGGGAAATATGTTTTGTTATTTATTCTTATTCATTTATTTCTGGAGAAAATGTATATTTGTGCCCCTGTACTTTTCATTATATTTTCTTTTGCTCCCTGCACTTTATCTTCTATATTTTTGCTCCCTGCACTCCATTTTGTTAACTTTGCGCCTAAAACTTTGTTTTCTGCTCCTTTGATTTAATTTTATCATCTTTTGCACCCTTCCGTGACAAAGTAAGGGGCAACAATATTGGGGGTAAGCGGCAAAAGAAAAGGAAAGAAAAGTACAGTGGGGAAGAGTGTAGAAGATAGTATAATGGACAAGAATAAACAAAATAGAAGTGCAGTGAGTATTAACTAAGAAATTAAATTGCAGGGGAAAAATCCAAAATATTGCACGGGAAAAAATACGTATTTTTCTCTATTTTTCTTATGCAGATACTACCTCCGTCCCAGAAGACTTTGCACAGTTGACTTTGACACGCGTTTTAGCGATCGAGTTTTGTATTAGTAATTGAAATGATAAAGTGACTTTTAAGGAGGGGTATGATAGATAAGCCCCTCATCTATCATACTCCTCCTTATAAATCACTTTATCATTTCAATTACTAATACAAAACTCGTTCGCAAAAACGCGTGTAACAGTCAACTGTGCAAAGTCTTTTGGGACGGAGGGAGTAGTTGTTTATGTTGTCTCTATGGAATTTAGTTTGTTTCGGTTATATGCCTTTCTGTGCTTGGGCACACACCTTCTTCCCTATAATGTATCTTTTGTTTGTTTTTTTTTAAATTATATGGCACTCTATTTTGTTCTTCAATACATCCATTTACCAAATTAGCCATGGTTAGGTTTCAAGGGTTTGAGTGGTTGTTGACACTGTACTTCCTCTGTCTTTTGAGAGAAAATAGGTGAATACGTTTGTTCTTCATCCACTTCATTATTTGGATTGCGGAGAAAGTTAAAAGAAGGCAATATTTCTGTGAGATTGGCAGAAGCTTGAGTCTTCTAGTTCTAGATTGTTATGTTGTAGTTGAATAATTTTTTGATAATTGATATTGAAATTATTATTTATTTAATTCTTTTTCCTCTCACATTTCTGCATCCCTCTGGGATGTTGTGCAAGTTTCCAAGCTTTTCATATTATTCGTAGAATAACACTATCATCATGCACATACTGCAACTGAACACTTACCCTATTTCCTAAAATTTTGACAAAATTAGTTGTGATGGTAAGTGCATGAGGTCATTCCATCCAACTGTTGAAGATGGTAACTATTCTGGTTGTGCATCTCTGGGCTTAAGTCATGCAGAATACCAGGTATGTTTCATAATGTTATTCTCTTTTATTCCCCATTATTTTCAAGCACTCTCACTTGTGTTATCTGGTTCAGCATGGTTGAAAATGGTGTTTGGATTTTATTCTCAGGCACTTGAAGATGTTGCTTTTTATTGTGAGAATTGCAAGTATAAGAAGCACCAGTGCTTTGCATGTGGGGAATTGGGACCCTCGGATGAATCATCTAGTCCTGAGGTATGTGATTCTTCGAAATAATGAATGACAAGTTGGTTTAAGGGGGAATGTGTATAGACACACACAAAATATCAAATCACTAATGCTATGGAAAAATAACATCATGATGTTTATTTCGTATTGATACTGAACTTTGCAGGTTAAGATTTCCCAATCCAGAAGTTCAATATACCTACTACTGTTTTTAGTTACTAAAATCAATTTTATCTTTTCACTTTTACTTTAAAATCTAATCAATATTTGGTTGTTTACTCAAGTGTAATCTATCCACTTATAGATACTGATTCTTCTCATGTCATTTGAATTTGTCAGACAGAGCTAGATGAATCTCTCATTGTAATACTTCCTTCAATAAATACCACATTTATAATCACAATAAGAAATACATCTGCGACCAAGAGATTAAACATTGTTTGAAATCAAAGATCTCTAATAATCACAAAACTTCAAGTATAAACTTCCAAAAGCAACCAATGGATCCAATTTTATTCGTTCATCGTTCCAGGGCCTTGCATTTGATAATGATGAATAAAATAACAAAAAGACCAAAGCATTTCAGAAACCTAAACAATGAGCATAGAAATATTACGTATTTTCAGTAATCTCTTGCCTAGGATAAAGCCCATAACCTGAAGATGGACGAATCTTCCGCATCACTTTCACTATCCGAAGAAGATTTTGATGGTAGAACTGCCGTCTAAAATAAATTATCCCATTTACCTTGCTCACAGACGTGCCTGGTTTTTTTCTTTTTTTTTTCTTTTTTCAGGTCTTTCGTTGTCTTAATGGAGCTTGTGGCTACTTCTACCATCCTCATTGTGTGGCGAAACTTCTCCATCCTGGTAATAGTGCTGCAGCAGAAGAACTCAAGCAAAGGATTGCTTCTGGTGAACAGTTTGCATGCCCAGCTCACAAATGCCATGACTGTAAGGAAGTGGAAGTGAGGTCTATTAAAGAATTGCAATTTGCTGTGTGTCGCCGATGCCCACGTGCATACCATAGGAAATGTTTGCCAAGGTTGATGCTTTCTAAAGTTTAGTTAGGGCTTGATAAAATTATCTTAACTGTTTCTTTAGTTCATAGGTTTGAACATTTTGACAGGGAGATTACATCTGCAGACGATGTTAACATGGAAAGAGGAATCCTACAACGAGCTTGGGAAGATCTGATTCCCAACCGCATATTAATTTACTGCTTGTGAGCCCCCCGTAAATTTCACCATTGGTTTTTTAATTTATATGCATGACATTATATGCATTGTCATGTTATTTGTTCTTACCTGATTTCATGTTTCTTCTCATCAGAGATCATGAGATCGAACCAGATACTCTCATGCCTGTCAGGGACCATATAAAGTTTCCTGGAGGAAAGTATTGCAGTTCTGAAAAGGGTGATCGTTCCAAAAAGAGGGCGGGGAAATTTTCTTTGCAGGCATCCTCCAAAAGGCAGAAAGTGGCTTCAGATGGAAATTCTCTTGGGAAGCCGAAACAAACTAAAATGCCTGCAAGAGATATATCTTTAGGTGATGAGTTATATACCACCTTTTTCGGTACCGATTCTAAACTCCTCGAATCTAGCAGTAGGGGTGTTGTACATTACAAAAATGAGATGATTCAGATGGTTAAGCCTACAGCAAAGAGAATAGAAAATTCTTTGATTCTTGATGCTGCTACAAGAAGAAGGTGATGCACTTTCCTAGTGTACAGTCATTCTCCCTATCACGAGTTAATATCAAGAGTCGTCTTGTTACTTAAGTCGCGTCCAATTTTAGTCCGTATTTTGTTACTTTTCTTATTTTGGTCCTTTTGGTGTCAAGTTTGGTCTTTTTCTGTGTCCGATTTTAGTCTTGTACTCCCTCCATCCTGGATTAGATTGAACGTTTACTGTTTGCATGGAGTTTAATGTGGGAATTGTAAATTAGTTTTATAGTAGATAAAGTTGTTTTTTTATGAGGTTTGAATGGTAAAGTAATGGCATGTTGTGTAAATAAAAGGAGATAAAGTTGCTTTTAGTGTGGGAAAATTAATGGCATGTGGTATTGTGGTGTAATGTTGAGATATTTGGAGGGGAAAGTTTAAATTGATTGAGTTGGTTTATTTCCATTTTAGGAAATGTTCAGTCTAATAAGGGACGGACCTTTTTAACAAATGTTCAATCTAATGCGGGATGGAGGGTGTATGTTCTTACGTTTTTTAAATTTGGTCCTTTAGGACCAACATTGACACCAAAAGGACCAAAATTGAAATAGTAATAAAATACAGGACTACAATTGGATACGACCTAAGTTACAGGACAATTCTTGATACTAAGCCACCCTATTGTGCTTCCGTTTTCCCAAATGAACACATGCATATGCACTTCTAGATATTTACATACAGATGCTTGTTTATGTATGAAGGAAGATGCTAAGAGACACTCTTTATACTATTTTACTCTCTTTGTTCCTTGTGATGCAGAATACGGGTTTTGATGAAAGATGCTTCATCCTCACTAACACTCAGCCAGATTGAAGAAAGGCATGCATCGCCATCAACATATGTTCAGTCAATATTTTCTGTTGAAAATATTACACTGGGGAAGGTGGAGGGCTCAGTTCAGGTGCGATAAAGGGTCAATCCTTCAGATAAATTGAAAATTTAGAGTATATTTAATTGTATTTGAGTAGATTGTTTATTTGTATTGGGAGTTAATACTTCGATAACTGCAGGCCCTACGTGCTGCACTGAAGATACTGGATGAAGGAGGCTGCATTCAGGATGCCAAAGCAGTTTCGCGGATGCTCTTCTCCTCCAGGTGTTGAGATGGAAAGTAAGTGTTTGATCTTAAAATTTTACTTTATATATCTATCTTTTTGTTATTGTACGAGTAATAATGAATTTTTTGCCCTTACACATAATTTATTTGGTTGTTGATATCTAATATAGCTTGTGTTGGGTTCTTAGATGTTTCTGCAAGATTAGGCATCCTTGGAATTTATTAAGTCCTTATTTCAATACCTGTAACCAGAGTTTTGTTATAATTTTTTGTGGAAAAAATTGGGTTTAAGATGCTTGTCCAGCAAGTCAGATAGTTCGAATGAGCATTTGGTATCCTTTTAGGCACATGCAAATGGAGGAACAGGGGGCAATTAGTATGATGGTCTTCTTTTCCTTACTCTTTATTACATTTTTGTAAACCATTTGGAAGATGTCACACTAAGAAATGTCGCAAAACATCTTAAGAACTGCCATATTCTTAGACCAAAACAAAACATGATTAGGGTCAAATTGGCCCCTTATCTAATGAGTTTTCAATCAGATCAAATGAACCCTTTATTTTATTAAAAAACTATGCATATTATCAACCTCTCCATCTATTTTACGAATGAAACGGTGTTAGTAGGAAGAGCTCATGGGTTCCACTAATTTAAACCTGTTATGAGAGAATTTCTGAAATTGTGTATTATTGATGTACGAGACTCATTTATAGGCAGAGAAAGACCTATGGTTACAACCAAAATAAGGAAAACATAATTGTGTGTTACTGATGTACAAACTGTATTTATAGAAAGAAAAAGACCTAGGAACCAAAATAAGGAAAACATCATAAAAATCTAAGTAATAGTAATAGAGATCTACTCTCTTAACATAGAAAATCTAAACAGGGAGACATAATAATAACATAGTCCTCAACAAATCCGTTACCCCTAACCCATCCGCTTAAAAAGGACGAAAAAAGTTGAATTTGACAAATTTAAGGGAACATAATCAAAATTGGTGCAAGTTAAGGGACATAAAATAACATTTACCCTATTATGGTTCCTTGAATTTCCAATGAGAAAGAAAGTTCTTTTAATTATAAACCAGATTATGGTAGACTTTCCGTGGCGTGTTGGGAAAGAAAGTTACTGTTTTTCTTGTGTTGAGATGGATGCTTATTTAAATTTGCATAGAGTAGCAAACTTCCACTGAGTGTGATTATACAGACTCTGATACTTTTTGGGAGCATAAACAACTGAACTTCTACGGTTGTTAATCATTATTTATTGAAGTGCTCCTTATAGCAACTGTAGAAGTATGAATATGTTCTAGATTTCTGTTTGTGCTGCAGACACTAAGATCTAAAGAATTTATCAGGCCTGTATTCATATGGTTAGCTTTTTTTTTTTCTGCAGGGGAAGCTGAAAGTTTATCTTGCTCCATTTCTTTATGGCATGCGCTATACGTCATTCGGTCGCCATTTTACCAAAATGGATAAGCTGAAAAAGGTTAGTTAAACTTTTGTGCCAATTTAATTGAGTAATTAGGAGTAAAAATTTCATATAACGGAATTTTGTAAATTGTGGTATTAGGTCAAGAGTTAAAACTGAAAACTCAGTGTAGGTGTCTGTTCAAATGTCACAATACACTAAGGATAGATAAGTTCTTTGAGTTATAGTTTTTCTCATATTCATGCCACAAGTGTTCAGCTGAAGTAGGTCGACCCTGTTTCTGTTATGTGCAAACGTATGATGTACCTGTATCATATTTTCACAAATGGGAAAAGTCTCTCCACCATATAAGTTATGTCCATTAGATCTAACTGCAAAAGTAGCTCTTCGTAATTTACTCCCAACGTTCCACTTTAACTGTCACTTTTGGGTTTTCACACAGATAAAGATCATTTAATAGTTAATATACTAATTATGATTTTGTATAAAATAATTAATATACCCTCTTGTGGTTATTAATTAATAATTTATGGTCAGTTATTCTACCTACAAAAATTAAGAAAAGGGAAAAGTTGGAAAAATATATTTGATATCTCTTGGAAAACAAAAAGGCGACCGATCTTTTGGAACAAATTTTTTCCCTAAAGCGACAGTTAAGGTGGAAAGGAGGGAGTACGTAAAATGATTTTAATTTAACGTTGGTCTGTTTTCTATCCATTGCATATGGTGGTTCTGTTATTCCAGGAATGACTTGATTTAAAAATAAAGATCCAAGAGTCACTTATCACATGAATATCATAAGCTTGTAGTAGAATGCAAATTAGAATTAAATACAGTAAACATCTTTATTGGGATAAAGGAAGTACTAATATATTCAATTTGTCTGTGTGTGCATTGAGAAGCCTTTATATCAGCACTGCCATATTTGTTTATTGCAGCAATTTTTCTTTCACAATACCAGTTCAAGAAATTGACTCTGATCCTTAAATATTCTTTATCTTCTCTGAAAATTGACTTTTTTCACCATGCAGATAGTTGATATTCTCCATTGGCATGTTCAAGATGGTGACATGGTAATGCACTTTCTCTTCATTTATGGTTGGTGTTTCCTTTACCCTCTCTCATTATGCACATGTATAACTTAATTACCTTTTGGGTCATGGGGTGTTAGTATAGTTGGGAGATTTTATGATAAAGCTTGATAGAAGGCGTTTGATATAATGGGACTTCAGCCCTTGATTGCAATCATGAAGTTGCACGATAAATTTATCAGTTGCCCACCTCTTGGATTGTACAATGAGATGGAGGAGCCAAAACTCTACAAACCTAAAATTCAACCTCTGTGCTGAAAATTAAAATAATCTGACCAAAATGCCCTCTTAGATGGGAACTGTAACTCATTCAAGACCCTCTCAGAAACCTCCAAGAAACAGATTAAAAACTTTCTTAATGTCAACCTTCAAAGTAACCCTCCGAGACATTCTGGACCAAGCATAATGTCTTATAATCACTTGACTACTTGAGCGAGGAAAATGTTATCCAAGAGTTGTCTACCGGGAACAAAAGCAGCTTGTGAGCATTAACAAGATCCGTAGCATAGCACCACCTCTAATCTCTTGAACATAATCTTAGTGATAACCTTGTAGATAATATTGCAGCAAGCGGTAGGCCTAAAACCAGTGACGGTTGGATTGCTTCATAGAACCCCACTACAAAACATCATCCACACCGGATAGATGTCCTCAAACTCTATCGCCAGTTCATTATAGGACTTAGTAGGGCCATTAGGAGTGTGAAGAGTTGCCACGTAGTTCTTTCTTATTCTTCTTCACCAAAGGGTGAAAATATTTAGTGTTCTTGTCTTGATTGTTCAAGTATTGAGACTTGGCCAACTGTGACAAGAATAAGCTCTCAGCTCTATCCCAAAAAACAGGCTGATCCTGAACGTCCCCTATCTGATTCATAAGTGTTTCATTTCCCGGATCATCAAAATAAAGCTGAGAATATAAATTAATAATAAGACAACAATATGAAGAGTGTCATTTTGTTGAATAGAAATTACATTGGTGGATTTCATTGCAGTGTTTTTACGTTTACTTAGAATGGATCATCTTGGGCTCTTAGGTTTTGTTGTTCTCTGATCAGCTAGTTGATTTTTGCTGCGGCTCGAACGATTTCAGCTGCCTTATGAAACAGAAGCTTGATGAGATGGGAAAGAGCTGCTTGTTCAAAAACTATGACATCGTGCAACCTAAGGTTAACACAAATATCAAAATATCTTTTATCTGTTATGACTCTATCAAATCGAAATATCTTGTACTATCTTTCATGACTTTATCAAATCAAAATAAATAAAAATCAGCAGTTGATGAATACTGCATTTTTCATTATGTTCTTTCGATGAAATATTCAATGCAGAATTTACTCTCCTTTTGGCGTGTTTTATTATGCTTTGGACTTATCACATACTTGGTTTGGGTTGACACTGGTTGCTTCTGAGCCCTTTTTTTATTTTTCTGAGGGTCTTCCCGTTTGTCGTGTACCCTTTAATATATAATGCTGATAATTTTATCTGCTATCTGATGAAGTGTCTTCATTCTGTATGGAAACACTTATTCTTTATTATTTCTTTCAATTATAAACCACATACATGTTGACTTTGTCTCAATGATATGTCGTCCTTTTGCAAATTGATAATTCCTCATCCAGAATGTGATTACTGATTTGTTTGTTGCCATCCAAAATCCACTTATTTGAGGATTATGAGATCTTTTGTAGTCTAGTGCATCTGTATTATTTTACATGTCTGCCCGTTTTGCAATTTGCAGAATGATTTTAATTTTGAGCGAAGAGACTGGATGACAGTAAAACCAGATGAGTTGCCCGATGGGTCACAGTTGGTGAGATTTAACTTTTCTGTAGTTTTGTGCCTTTTATCGAATTTGTCTGCAACTGATTCAATTTGTTTAAATAGATCATGGGGCTGAACCCACCATTTGGAGTCAAGGCCACTCTTGCCAACAAATTTATCAACAAAGCCCTTGAGTTCAAGCCGAAACTCTTAATTCTAATAGTTCCACGGGAGACACAGCGGTATTATTTTATAACTTAATTTGTTAAAACAACAAAGATTTATGCATATAAATGAAATTTGAAAGGGTCGGATTTCATTTGTTTTCTGTCAACCAGATTAGATGAAAAGGAGTCTCCATATGATTTGATTTGGGAGGATGATCAAATGTTGGTTGGGAAGGTAAATATGCGAGTTAATATCAATTACGTCCTGGAAGTTAGGGTGGATCCAATATAAATAATCTTTCTTTCTTCTTTATAAATTATAGTCCTAGGGGTCCAATTTCGGTCTTTTTTTTTTGTCCAATTATAGTACTTAGTTCTTTTTTGTGGAAAAACTAAAAAATCGATATTGCTTACATCTAGGACTAGAATTGAACATCCTAGGACTGAATTGGACACACTAGGACTGAAATTGATAAAGTAGAAAGAAAATTGATTTATATTCAATCCACCCTAAGTTATAGGCTTTAAATTTGTATTAACTCGAAATATGTGTTTACTTCTATGATTCCTTTATGTTTTCTTCTGGATCTATCAGTGCTCTTCATTGTGCCCTGTTTGTTACAGTCCTTTTATCTACCGGGATCTGTTGATGTGAACGACAAGCAAATTGAGGATTGGAACGTGAATGCACCGATACTTTCTCTGTGGAGCAATCCAAATTGGACGCCTACACACCGCTCTATCGCTGAACAGCATACCCACCCCTCAAAGAACTATAGCTTGGATGAAAGTCATACTGCCATATATGTTCCTAATTCTGATCGTGATAAAGCCTTCGCCAAACAAGGCGTAGACGTGCACGCAGATGCACCTGAAAATCTTGAGGAAATGAACCACTCAGAATTGACTCTAATCCACCAAGAAGGTTTGCCACTTGGTGTCGATGGCAGTGAAGGGGGTACAATTACGAAAAATGCCCCAGTGAAGAACCACTCAGAGTTGAAGTCCAAGGACTTTGGCCGGAAAGGAAAAATGAATAGGCGATCACTAGAGGATAAGCCCTCCATCAATCAATCTGTGTTACCAAACGTGGCTTATAACTTGGAAAGTTATCCTCCTAATCATTTTGAAACGACGTCTCAAGTTCATTCGCAAATGCCCGACTTTCAGCAACAATTCAATCAACCGAACTCCTCTATGCATCATCCTTACTCTCACATTACTTATGGGAATCAGGGAATGGAGGATTTGGTGAGGAAGTATAGCTTGAAAAGTGAAGAAAATTACCAACCTACCCCTGATTTTGGTTCTGGGGGAATGGAGGATTTGGTGAGGAAGTATAGCTTGAACAGTGAAGTAACTTACCAACCTACCCCTGATTTTGGTTCTGGGGCCCCACCTGATCAGTGGATGAGAGATGGAGCTTATAATTATGCTCATAGATCCTACAGTGGGGAGATTAATGAGGATCATCATCATAGAGATGCTACTTTTCAATCACATATAAATGCTCATGCCTATCCCCCTTATCCTCTTCCCGGATTTCCATCAGCGTATGGACAGCTAAATACATCTGCAATGCATCAGTATGCTTCAACGAGTGAAATGGCATTTGTGCAAAATACGAGCGCGATTTATCAACATCGTGCTCCTCAACCTGCATTCCAAGGCCCTTTAGGTTTCGTTCCACATCCGTACGACTACTCATATTCTCAACAAAACTCTGCGGGTTGGCTTGATGAGTAGATTTCAGCTGGGTGTACTGTTGTTTGTTTAGTGTGCGCGTACACGTATAGACCTTGGATGAGGCAACTTCATAGCTTCCTTTAAGTTTGTACTTGATTTGGTAATCGGTTGTCTAGTTAAGATTTCTTTCCTTGTTGCTTTCTTTTTTTAATAAAAAATCGTATGAGACGGTCTCATGCACGAGACAAAGTGCAATTTAACACAATCAATACCCATCCCTCCTAAAGTGTTAAAAACAACAATGCTCAAATTACACTCCGTCTTATCGTGAGACCTTCTCACGCAATTGTGCTTTTTTTTTTTTTTGAAAGATTCTTTCCTTGTTCCTGACATTATGAGAACAATCAATTCTTCACCTAAAAAGTCAAGTCTTGTATGCATTTAGGTGCACCTTGCATTCATAGTGCATTTTAAAAACATGCAATTTGTTATATTAAAAGATGCAATTTGTGTTACATTGAACTGTACAACTATTAATAAGGAAAAATAATCGCACGATTCAGTGTAAACAAGTTGTATCTTTCAGTATAACCAATTGCATGTTTTTAAAATATAATATGAGTGCTGGGTGCACCTAGATACGTATGAGACCCACCCCTAAAATTTCTGTTTATTAAACCATTTATCTATGTTTTTAAAAGAACGCACCCTAATTTTAAAAAAATATTTATGTGAAATTTCAATAAAGACGAAATGTTTAAAAATTAATGAGAACCACCCCCTAAAAAATTTCTGCTTCTTAAACCATTTATTTATGTTTTTAAAAGAATGCACCCTGTTTTTAGAAAATATTTATCTGAGATTTTAATAAAGACGAAATGTTCAAAAATTAAATGTGATTGGGCAAATTATAGAAAATGTCTGATTGTTAATTTATAGATATTGTGCTTTAAGTGTTGATATAAATAAAAAAAAGGTCTTCAGCTACGGTTGCAGTGGAATTGATACACAATTAATAATTAATATTTATTTAAAAAAGCATAATTAATATGATTACTAAAAAAATTAATAATTAATAGTATTTAAAAATGCATAGTGCACTAATACATGCAAACATTTTTTAAAAAATCATAAAAATCCTTTTGAAAGCATGCCCCTTTTTTGGGGATGGAACAAGTAAAATGTTGGTCTTGTGCCACAAGATAATGGGAAAAGAGTGACCCACTTATAGGTACAAAGTTCAAAACCTAATTAATTTCAGGTTCAAGGATTTTAAAAAATTACTTGTAGATGCAAAATAGATTTCTAAAAGACTCATCTACCCTTATTTTTTAAATTAAGTCATCTGTCCTTTTTGTTCAGCGTTCTTTTCTTTCTTCATTTTAAATTTGCAAACTGATGTATGGTTGCAATCCAAACAGTGCGGCTCAATTTGAAAAGTGAGACATCATACATGTAGAGAAATTGTGTGTTTTTTTAAACCTTTATCTCACCAAAATTACTAGCAATTTACACCAAAAAAAATGCGTGACAATTTATTTCAAACTGCTAATTTTTTAAAATAATTGATATAATATTGACAATTCCTCTGTACGGTTTTGATCATATGCCCGCAGGTGGACACAAATTTATATGCGCACCGCTTATGTAGCGCGCCACATATGCAATGTTCCACTATTATTTAATTAATTTCTTTAATTAATTCAATCTTCGCATTAATTATATAAACCTGAACCCTAAACTATGAACCTTAAACCGTGAACCATTCGGGCCGGGTGAACCATGAACCACTCGGGCCGAGTTCGGGTTTGGGTCGGGTTGGGTCCGGGTCGCGTAATTTTTTTTAATTATATAAACCTAAACCCTAAACTATCTAAACCATGAACCATTCGGCCCGGGTGAACCATGAACCACTCGGGCCAGGTTCGGGTTCAGGTCGGGTTGAGTCCAGGTCGGGTAAAAAAAATTAATATAATTAATAAAATTGGATAAAGTATGGAATATATATAAATGAGAAGATTTAATTAATTAAAGAAACTAATTAAATG
The DNA here is from genome assembly GCA_037126765.1 of Stenogyne calaminthoides. Lineage (NCBI taxonomy): Eukaryota > Viridiplantae > Streptophyta > Magnoliopsida > Lamiales > Lamiaceae > Stenogyne > Stenogyne calaminthoides. The sequence continues at coordinate 32,838,295 of JBBCBC010000004.1, read as the reverse complement.
ATAGTGGTGACCTTGCATATGTGGCGCGCCACATAAGCGGTTGGACATATAAGTTTGTGCCCACTTGCGGCCATATGATCAAATTCATTCCTCTGTATATCTCTGAAACAGGACTATTACCAAGCAAAAAATATGTCCACTAATCTACAATTACTATCATTGTTCATATCCAACTTTCTCTCCAATCTCAATCCTCCATTCTTGAAATCATCGACAATTATTTCATCCTCTGTGTAGCAGAATTCAAAAACTCACCTCACTTCCGAAAATCCCTCCTCAATCGAGTTCCAAATCCCCTGATTCCATATTTTCATTCTCAACATGCACATGTTCATCAAATACATGCACATGTTCATCAATCCCCATGCACATTGGTAAGTAGTAAATTGTGCATATTTTTAATAGATTAGAGTGCAATTTATTGGACTCGTTTGTATTAAGATGACATAATTAATTACTTATATGTTCTTTGATAATGAAATTCTACACTTGATCTATTTGTTGTGTTCTTGGGTGATTTTAGGGTCTTTTTGGAATGTTTTGGTGAAGCTTGAGACGAGCTACCTATGTAATTATGAGTGAATGAGGATCAACCTGACCTATGCGTAGAAAAAGCCCAACATGCTCGCATGGGCATAGCTCAGTTGGTTCTTGGGTGGCAGATTGCTACAATGACGTAAGATCGAGTCCTGACAGCTGCAGTGTGAGAGTTTTATCCCTCCAATGTGGGGGATAGCTCCTTGTGGGCACCAGACACGGGTCCTCCCACCTAATGGGTCGCTGAGTCACCATGATTTACCATCTCCATCATTTCTGTCAGGCCGGGGGGTGGGGGCCCTGGGGGCGATGGCTTCGCCTTTTTGCTACAAAGAAAAAGCCCAACATCAATGCCAATTTTCACAAAAAGTCCGAAAGAGTACCAGAAGTCGAGGCGCATGAATTATTGGATTAATGACTAATTAAATTAGTCATACAAATCAAAGAGCAAGAGGCCTTGGGTAAGGGCATCTCCTGTTGGTGTATACTGTAAAACAAACTTCTAGTGAGCTTTTGTGGATGTATATTCAATTTCCTCATTATCTGAAATAAATGGGTTTTCACATTATTGCATTCTTATAAATTGCTTATGTGTCTGCTTATCTTATATTGTAGACTATGTGGTGGGTTTGTAGTCACACAGAAGATCACATTGTCAAGTTCCTTATAAGATATAAACAGTATTCACAACTGAGATAGTTCTGGACATAACTATTGGTTTAAGTTGTAGTATAAACTTGTTGGTGGCTTGTCTTGGCCATTAGTTTATACTAGTGCGCTATGTCGTATTGAATGGGTCACAGATAAGACATGTTCTTCTATTCTGACTGTTATGAAGAACTAGAGGTCTTGGTGACTTTTGTAATTCTCAACCCTAAGTGTGGTATTTAGATATGTGGGGTGCTTGTTCACTGCTTTGGTTTACTATAGGTGAGAATCTTGGTAGATCTCTCACACTTCGTATTTTGGGTAGTGACGTCGCTAGCATGATATCTATTTATTGTCATTGGGGCACCGTGTCCTGGACATCCAGGATGATGACGTCCCCTTGAGGAAACTCATAAAGGATTGTCGTATTAAACCTGCAGGTGGATTTAATCCGTACGACAACAAGGTTGAGTGGTACTACTCAAGGAATAATAGATATTAATTAATTAAAGCAGTCAGAAGCTTTAATGATTAATGGACGTGCAATATCTTCAACACGGGGAATTATAAAGTCTAATAGAAGCCCTGATTCGGTTCGGGATAGGACTGGAGTGCAACATTAATTCTCTAGTGGGATGAATTAATGTTCTGGGCTGAACATAAGAGTATTTGGGTCCGGAAGAAGCCCAAATCCTATACCTTCTAGTGGATCCCTAGTCTGGCCCACGAAAACCTATGGAGCATATAAAAAGAGCCTTGTTTTCATCCAAAACCCTAAGCACACGAAATTAGATCTGAAAAACGCAGCAGCCAGCAAACTAGGGTTTTGGGAGACGAAATCGCATGCAATTCTCCACGTTCGATAGACTGCTGTCCACCCGGCATTCGAACGAGGTTGGGAAACATATTAGAAGATCTGCATTGGAATCAATACCTCGATCTTCAAGGGTAACAAAATATGAACTTTTGCTCTTGTCGCATGTTTAGGTTTTATTATCTGTTACGTATTCGTTTTGGCATCCAATATCGATCCTGGCAACGAACAGCCCTCACCGGCGTGTTCCATCATCTCCAACAAGGATCTCTATTTTGGAGTACTCTATCCTCCATTTTGGAGTATGGAGTACTCTATATCAAAAACCTTCTCCAACAATAATACTCTATATTATTATATTTTCTATTTTTTTTCTTTCTTTCAATTAAATTAATACATTTAAATAATTAATGATTTATGCAATGTATTATTAAATTATAAAATTATTTTTTTCAATTAAATTAAATGGTATTGAGATATTGTTTTCAAAATAATTTATTTATTTATTTAAAATTAAATTATGTTATATAAAATATTAGAAAATACATGCGTACATATAAAATAAGATAATCATAATCGTTTACAGATAATAATAAAAACAATAACAAAATAAATTAGGAAATATATTACTCCGCGTTGGAAAATTCCTCCCATAAATGGTCGATAAGAGCATCTCGAAGTGCATAGTGAGCCGACTTATCTTTAATTTGACGATGACGTGCAAGAAATTGTTGAAACCGAGCTCGTTCATCGTGTGCAATTTCAACCTCTGGGGCGGGTACTTCACTGTAATCTATATTAGGCGCCTCCACATCTCGCTCATCTTCAATGATCATATTGTGCATTATAATAGACGTTGTCATGATATTGTGCAATACTTATTTCAAAAGTACGTAATATTTATTTTGTTTGAGTCATTATCTCGTAATTTTATTTTTTAGTTCTTGTTTGAGAAAATAATTATTATTAAAACTAATAAAAACTCCAACAATTAGTTCTTATTTGAGAAAATAATAATTATTAAAACTAATAAAAAAAATTTAGTTCTTAATGTTAAAAATAATTAGTTCAATTTGTAATTCTTTTCGTTCATGGTGTAGTATATAAATGACCAAATAGTAGTAAAAAGAAAATAAGAAAGAAAAAGAAAATGGCAATGTGGTAAATAAAACCATCCTCTAAAATGAGGATGGAGTACTTCAAATTTGAAGGACTCTTCCCAATCCTCTATCCTCCAAATCAATTTTGGAGTATTGTTGGAGTGGTGCCATACTCCAAATCCAAGAGTATACTTCTGCGACGTCGGTGGGGGTGGCTCGCCGTGGCAGTTCCAGGTGGGGGAGCGTGAGGCGCGGCGGTTCTAGGCGGGGGAAAGTGAGCAGCGACGATTTCTACAAGGGAGAGGGTGGGTCATGACGGTTTCTGTGAGGGGGAGGGTGGCAACGGGCACAAGGGAGGCGGTTTTGTTTTTTCTGGTGCATGTGGTGGCAAAATGATTTAGAGAAATGGAGAGCATATTATTAGGGTATTTTAATGTGTGAAGTGAATTTGTAGAATAAATGTTTGGAATTAATTTAATGAGAGGGGGTATTTTAGTTTTTTTTATCACTTGTCTTGCACCTTTTAGTAATTTTAAAAGTAAGTTAGACTTAAGAGTAACACTAAAGGGATTTTTGCACCTCTTAGTGATTAATTCATGGAAAAATTGCTTTAAGGTGCATTTTATCAACAAGTCTTACTCTAAGGTGTAAAATATTTTAATTTTATTCTCAACCTCACACCCTACTAATTATATATTTTTTATTTAATTTTTAATATACAAAATTAGTCACACAATTTTTTGTTAGAGTGGATTTCGAAAAAATATATGTCACACTCACTAATTATTTGATTTTCCTCTCTCTCTCAAACAATATTCACCGCCCTTATCCACACTCTCTCTCAAATAAGACAAAAACTTATATGCAATATTGCATACAAGTGATATGTGCAATTGGAATTTTTTTTATTTTGTTTCTCACGGGTCAGGAGGACGGGTTAGGGCAGGTTGTTGGTGGGCTAATGGGCTTTCTTCATCTTCTTTCGCGTCAAAGAAAGACGTTATTTGTCAGTTTCTTCTTCTTCATCTTCTCTTCATATTGCTGGCAGATCTCACGGGTTCTTCTTCCTCGTTCGTGCCCTAATTTCTTGTCCAATTTAATTTTCTTCGATTCGCTCCGATCACTGAATGAAATCAGGTTGTTCAATTTAAATTTTGGTGTGGATTCTGCGAGAAGAAAGGAGAATATGTGTGTGGTGTTTGATTACCCCTCAACACAAAGTGTGTGCTGAAATTCAGATCCTTCTGCACTCTTTCACGTTGTTCTGTAAATCTGTAATTTTAGACTGATGATTTTTTTCGCATTTGTACTGGTTTTTGTTCATGTAGTAACACTCTTTTGCTCATATGGTAACACTCTTTTTGTTCATGTAGTAACACATCAAGTTGTTCTTTAAATTTGTAATTTTGGACTAGGGATTTCTTTTTGCACTTGTACTGGTTTTGTTCATGTGGTAACACTCTTTTGCTCATATGGTAACACTCATTTTGTTCACGTAGTAACACATAAAGTTGTTCTTTAAATCTGTAATTTTGGACTGAGGATTTTTTTCTTGTACTGGTTTTGTTCATGTGGTAACACGTTTTTTTTCATAGGGTAACACTTTTTGTTCATGTAGTAACACATGTTTTTTTAGTAATATGTAACACTATTCATATATCGTCGTAATACTATGTGAATACTCATGTGTTACCATATGAACAATAATGTGTTACCTTGTGACCCATGTTACCTTATGAATATTTATGTGTTACGATATGTTTTATTACGTATTACGTGTTACGTAAGATATGAAGTTTTTTCAATATAACAATGTAGTACTCCCTCCGTCCTATTTTTTATTATCCATTTACTGTAGACACGAAGATTAAGAAAAAGTAGGAGATAATAATATTAAATGGTGTAAAGTGGGTAAAGTGGGTTTGGTGGAGAGAAATAATAGTATTAAATGGTGTAAAGTGGGTTTGGTGGAGAGAAATAATAGTATTAAATAGTATTGAATGTTGCTTTATTGCCTTATTTGGAAATGGATAAACAAAATTAGGACGACTATTTATGGAAAACGGATAATCAAAATCAGGACGGAGGGAGTAACACTTATACATACATGTAGTAACCAACAAAAATTTGACAAAAAAAAAATATTTATGTGTTACGATATGTTTTATTACGTGTTACGTAAGATATGAAGTTTTTTCAATATAACAATGTAGTAACACTTATACATAGATGTAGTAACACACAAAAATTTGACAAAATAAATAAATAATGTGTTCAGTAGGAATAGAACCTGCGACCAAATTCATTAACAATGAACCTGAACCACTAGGCTACAACACATATTTAATAAAGATATCCTTCTATAAATACATATTCGCCCGCGCCAACCTGAAGCCCACTGCCCGCCCTGCCCTCGCCCGACCTGCCCCGCCCCTGCTGACCCGCAAATTTGGACCATTTTTGCCTTATTTATATTGTATTGCACATAACACTAGTGTGCAATATTTCACACAAGATCTTCTCCTCAAATAATATCCATCACTCTCACCCACCCATACCCTCTCTTTGCCATATACGATCCCTTGCCCTGCACACAAATTACAATGGCCCAAATAGATGAAGAACGAATCTGGGTTCAAGAGCTCTCATCGTCGCCGTTCTCAAATAACCGGAATATATGGGTTTGTCGAAGAGGAGGCTGCAGCAATGCGACTCCCGTTTCTAGGTTCAAGCCACCACCGTTTTTTAGTACTCCTTTTGTTTTTAAATTTTTAATAAAAAAATGTTGTTAAAAAAAAAGAAAAAGAACTAGGCTTGGTAAAGAAGAAGACCAGAGAATATCAATTTTTGTTTTGTATCTTTCATATAAGTTCTTTCATTTTGAAACTAGAATTTGACTTGTCTGGTTTCTGAGCAAAGTCTTTTGATGAGTTCCAATCTCTGTTTTTCATCAAGATGACAACATTCCTTAAATAAACTACAAAACACCATAATTAGAACAAGGCAAAGTATAGGTGAACAAGTTTCACACAAGAATTTGTGAAACTAGTTAAGGAGTATGATTTATATTACTAAATAATATTAGTTGTGATAACTGAAGGGTGTGACTTTTTGCTATAAAGCGTATTACTCATAACACAGAAGGGTGTGACTTATATTACAACAAATGTATTGGTAGTAATAACTGGAGGGTGTGACTTACATTACAAAAGAGGATTAATAGTGATAACTGAAGGGTCATGCTTGTAAGAAAAGGAATCAATTTTACGGTAAACAAGTTTCACAATGACATTTTACTATAAAGCGAATTATTCATGATACAGAAGGGCGTGACTGATATTACAACAAATGTATTAATAGTGATAACTGAAGGGTGTGACTTATATTACAAAATCATGATAACTGAAGGGTCATGCCTGTAAAAAAAGGAACCAATTTCACGGTGAACAAGTTTCACAACATACCAACTCTTAGAACAACAATAGAGTTAAAACCCCGTGTATTACACGGGTTGAAAATAATTTATATTAATTATTTAAATTATTTATCTAGTCTGATTAATTTAGTTCACAATTAAAATCATTTTTTTATTTTTTAATATTGTATACATACAATATTTTTATTTTTAAATATATTTATAAATTATAAATGTTGGGAAATTTATAGTTTTGATGGAAGTTCCAAAACAGTTGTAATAGGACCAGTCGAACCTGTTAGTAGACTGATGATATGATAGGAATCCAGCTGAACATGTTAGACAGTTGATGTATTAGACTAGGTCTTTCTTAAAGAAGAACTCAAGTTGTACAAGTCAAGTGAAGATCGAATAAGATCAAGAGTGAAGATCAAAGAAACGGAAGATCGAAGATCAAGTGAAGATCGATAAGACCCGAGAGTAAAAATTAAGAAGATTTACTTGAAGTGAAGATCTATGAAGGCAGAATCGATTGGTTGAAGCTAAGATAACCATAGACTGAAGATCGATGATCGAGAGAAGTGGTGATTAAAAAAATTAAGAAGACTTTACTTGAAGACCAGAAGACCTACTCTATGAAGAATGTCAACATAGTTGGACTTACAATGACGCCTTGAATAAGTTGTCCTTGTTACCAATCGGGGTCGATTGGTTGAAACAAATTATAAAGACAAACCGCTTTCGCCATGCTTAAAGAACTCGTTGTCAAGTTGTGAAGATCGTCAAGATCGTGGTGATTAGATCAAGAGCTAAGATGGAAGAAAATGATAAAGATTTACGAGATCTTGAAGATCGAGTAAAAAAAAAAATTAAGAAGACTTTACTTGAAAAAAGACCTACTCTATGAAGACATGTCAACATAGTTGGACTAAGATAATGATCAAAGAATAAGTGTCAAGAGAAGTGGTGATTAGTTAGCCAATCGGGGATCTTATCGTAAAACATACGGTGTAAACGTATGTACAATGTCAACATAGTTGGACATTACAATGGATATGGTGTCCTTGTTACCAATCGAGGATCAAGTCAAAATTGCAGGATATTAGTCAAAGGACAAACAGGACAAACACTTTTTTTCGCCATGCCGCCCTCAAGACGTCAAATCAATCTCGCAGAACCTACCAAAAATAGCTTGAAATTCAAATTGCTCTCCAACGGCTCTTTGATTTCGAGGTCTATAAATATGAGATTGCTCTTCAGAGTGAAGACATGGAAATTATCATCAATCTCAAGCCATAAGCAAATTTCCGCACGAAGAACACAAAATTCAAGTTTATTTTATAAGTGTTCATCTCATTGTTCTTAGCATAGAAATCTCATCCTCTAGCTTTATGCTACATAAACACTAGGATAGATTTTCAGTTGGAACAACAACAAATCTTTACCCAAACCCAAAAGTTAGGTTAAGTTTGTTCTGCAAGATTTCAGACTAGGGTTTCTAGTTCTGATTTCTTGGATCGGTTGAGTGAGAACTCTTAAAACATCTGTTGGTTGTAATGTGTTGGACTAACACAATAAACTAAGTCTAGTTGGTTAAGTTGGTGCCCCTTGTGATAGGGAAGAGTGGACGTAGGACTGGTTGTCCGAACCACTATAAAAATCTTGTGTGTATTTACTTGCTCTTAATTGCTTTACACCATCGCACACAACCGATTTTTAAAGCGCATATATATATCTCGAGTTAGGATGGGTCAAGATCAAACAATCGATCTAATCAAATTTTGACATTTCGGTCGGTGATTGAAAACAGACTTCAGAATCTGATTTGATGAAACTAGTTTTTCACACGGGTATAAACTAGCTTCCACACATCAGTTAAACTGATAGACACCGAATTGATCTCGCCCAACAAAGCGATCAAGAAGTTGGATATCACCAAACCGATTCACTCAAGATTCGATCGTGCAACCTGCCATCACACCTGATCTTGCACGAAAAGTTTTCAGAAGTCTATTCACCCCTCCCCTCTAGACTTCTGCCCTCACAAAACCCGTTCGGGACCTACAATAAATAATACTATGTATTTTTAAATTAGTATATTTTCAATTATATAGTATGAGAATTAAAATATTATATCGTGCTATGAAAAATAAACTATATTTAGGCAAGGTCTCATATACATTTGGTGCACGAATTTTAGATCTGTGCACCCGCTTTGACCCTGCCCATATTTTGATATTATGGATCCTCCTCCATTTCCCCTCTCTCACATGTTTCAAGGCCCATTTTTTTTCCTTTCTTTCAATAATAACACGTTTTTGCAGGCTTTCCATCCTCCAAAATTCTTCCAAAGCTTATCCAAACAAATTCCCCAGATTTCATATATCAAATATTTTGGATTCAAAATCTTTAATTTTTTTTTAGTTTTTCATAATTTGATAAATCTAGCAAACAACCAGTCTCAGCCTTATTGCTTAGAAACTTGTCTAATGATTTGTTGGGCATAAATTCATAGATTATAGCTCTCCTGCTTCTCTCATAGCAAAATCCAAGGAGAGCGATAATGTTGACATGGGAGGTTCTGTTGATGCTGGCAACTTCGTTGATAAATTCTTCCTCGTTTCTATTCATCTCCATCAAAACCTTGACGACAACAAGGGAGCCATCGGGCAGCATACCTTTGTAGTTGCATATTTCTATTATAGGTAGTTGCACGATTTTGTTAAAAGTAGTTACACGTTTCAGTGATAGTAAGTTGCACGATTCTACTATAGGTAGTTGCACACTCTTTTTTATAAGTAGTTGCATGTTTTTGTTATAAGTAGTTTCACATTTTTGTTATAGGTAGCACATTTTTCTTATAGGAAGTTGCATGTTTCTGATATAGGTAGTCGCACGATTCTATTAAAAGTAGTTGCATGTTTAAGAGATAGTAAGTTACACGATTCTACTATAGGTAGTTGCATGTTTTTGTTATCAGTAGTTGCACGGTCTTGTTATAGGTAGTTTCATGTTTCAATGATATGATTTTTGAATTAATAATTTTTTGAAAGAAAATAAACAATTAAGGTTAAGGGAAAAAAGACATGGCTGAAAATTGAACCTTGTATCTTAACCTTGAAAGCCGCATATTCAATCGCCACACCACAGCCGAACCTTGCAATAGTGATGACACCATAATATCTTCACTAATGTATGACCCATTTTTTGTTTTAAGTGGATCACTTATAGGTGAGTGCACCGTACACTTGGTGCACAGGAGACCCACTCCTATATTTATAGAAACTTATAGAGAATAAGGGGTGGTTGACAAATAATTACATAAAATTAAACAAATCAACTTGAAAAAAAAAATCAAGCAATCAAGACTAGTTGGGAAAAGAGGCAGACGATGCAAATTCTTGGATTTGCTATCGTTTTTTTTTTTAGAGAAAAAAATGAACCTCTTAACCAAGACACGAAGAACAAATATCAGAAAGGTCATCCATAAAAGGCGGACGCTCGACCCAACAATAAGGACTAGCAAAACTCCTAGCCGTCCTAGCCAAGCAATGAGCCAAGGAATTAACATCACAATTAACCCATTCAAAGAGCATTGTTGAAACGAACCAATTTCCTGAATGCACGCACCAACAATATCGCCAAAAACAGTAGCATTACGAACACCACCACTTACAACATCCACTACTACTTTCGCATCCATCTCTATCACAACTTGAACCATGTTTAATTGCTTGATCCATGGCAAAGCTTCCAGTAAACCAATAGCCTCGCCCTCCTCTGGTGTGTAAAGACCCGGCATGACCTTTGACAAACTGTAAACATACCTACCCCTCTCATCAAAGGATGTGAACCCAAGCCCCATTTCCATTGAATCTTCAAAGAAATCAACATCAATATTTACCCTTATAAATCCAGCCGGAGGCAAATGCCATTTCCTACAGCCCACATTCGATGTTTGACCCTGCTTATCGCGAAGTAAACGAGCGGTCTTCCATTCTTTCAGAAAATTTCTAGAAAGAAAAACCGCAATCTCAGGGGACTCGTGTTTAACATTACATACTTGGTCATTTCTCTCCTTCCACAACCTCCAAAGCATCATACAAAACAATTCAACCTCATCTTCACCAAGATGCACCAGCAATAATAAAACTGTTGGGGAACGTTTTGCCCGGATCTATTCGAGGTGCAATTTAAATACAAATTTAAATAAATAATTTACTACTAACATGAATTAACCTATTAATTCAAATAGTAAAAACCAACAACATACATGCGTACAATTAATTTCACATAAAGTCCTACACATGCGGAATCTAGGAGTTTACGCGAAATGTACCTCTTGAAGAGACAACCGTTGAGACGATGGATCAACCCAAATGCCTTCTCAAGTATATCCCAAGCCCTTTGCTCGTAATCTGGTGGTAGATTCGCACGAACAAATTTAAAAAAGGAATAAAGAAAAATTTATTGCACCCCCTCTGTGGATTTTTAATTTTTCCAAGACTGAAATTGTGTAGGGGATGAAAAATTATATCTCATATATTCTATTTTCCATAAATAATCACAAAAGATATTTTCCTCCTTATCTAATGCAATTTTCGAAATATAATAAGTAAAGAAACAAGGTTTGAGATTTCTTGAATTTATGGGATAATCTTGTATTCCAAGAATACTTATCTCTTTCCATAAAATCTCTTCAAGAAAATCAAGAAAATCTTTCCCTTCTTTACTACATATTTTTCGAAAAAAATAGGAAAAAATAGGGCAATAATATTTTCTTTATTTTAATCACATTTTTATTAATTGGACTTATATTGGGCTACTTGAGGGGCCTTTAGGAGAATTAAGATTGGATCTTCTAATGGACTCTAAATTATAATATTGAGCCACAATATTATTCAGTCCATTAATATTAATTTATTACACTATAAAATTAATATTGCACTATCCATCTTAATCCATATTACGATAATATGGCTCCCGGTTATTATTTCCCGCATTTAAGATTATTTTGTCCATTAATTAATTAAGCCACTGAAAAACTTTATATTAATTAATATCTTATTCCTTGGAGTAAAGACAACTCAACATTATTATCCATACCGGAACTTAATCCACTTGCAAGATTTGTATGATAAAACTTCTGAGCCCACCAATGGGACAAATCAAACAAGACTTTCCTTGCACGCGTTTCTCTGTATTAAATCTTAGCAATTGTCATGTAATTAATAATATTGCCCAAAATACAAAGTATAGAATCGCTCTCTGATTCTAAACCCAACATAGATCAAAGCAATAAATATTAATCACACGCAATCCTATTTAAGTGATAGAGATTAAAAAATCAACAACCACCGAGGTCTAATTCTTCATCCCATAAGTCAGTACGGAAGAATTTATCCTCTCTGCAGGTCCACTTCAGCGCATCACAATGCACTAGTGCAATCTCTTGGTCAAGACATACCAATCTGAGCTTTGCACTTCAACCTCTACCAATGGAGTGTTCAATTCCATCTAGGTTGCGAAGATGTACTTATTTACAAGGAACTGTTAATGTGATCTTCTGTGATCGGGTATCACCACATTAACTACAATGCAATATGTACTAATATTGAACGGTTCACAATAAATAAATAACATTCATTCATATTTAAAGCAACAGTGATAAAAGATTTATATTCAGTAAATAAAAGTATATTAGTCTGTTATACGTAAAAGCATACTTTCACGTATATCCCTAACAATCTCCCACTTATACTCAAAGTCTGTTTTTAAGTATACCACAACACGTCTCATGTCCTACATGAACCACTTATACTTGAAGCAGATTGACAACGCACTTGACACACATTCCTTCCACATGTCTCTCGAATGTTTTCTGAGACAGACCTTTTGTGAATGGATCTGCTAGGTTATCTTCCGATGTGATCTTTGCCACCTCTATATCTCCAGTCTTGACGATTTCTCGAATAAGATGGTACTTTCTTTCAATGTGTTTGCTGGCTTTGTGGGCTCTTGGTTCCCTTGAATTTGCAACTGCTCTAGCATTATCACAAAAGATAGTGATAGTGTTGGGCAAAACAGGAACTACGTTCAGAATATTTTTAACAGCAGTCCAGTGTTCTTTTCCCAGATTACTCTGATATCTTGCTACCATTCCTACGACAAAGCAAATATCCTGCCTCGTGCACAACATTACATACATGAGGCTTCCAACTGCCGATGCAAATGGAATTCCCCTCATGTCATCTATCTCGTTTTGTATCTTAGGACACATTTCTTTTGACAGATGGATTCCATGTCTGAAAGGTAAGAAACCTTTCTTGGAATCCTGCATGCTGAATCACTTCAAAACACTATCTATGTATGAAGCTTGCGATAAGAGTATCATATTTTTCTTGCGATCTCGAGTTATCTTGATCCCAAGGATGTGACCGGCTTCTCCTAAGTCATTCATATCAAACTGATTTGACAGCCATACCCTTACGTCTGACAACACCTTTATATCGTTTCTAATGAGCAGAATGTCATCTACGTATAGTACTAAGAATACCAAGGTAATTCCGACACACCTTTTGTATACACAACTCTCGAACTCGTTTTGATCAAAATCGTAAGATTTTATAACCTGATCAAAACATTGATTCCAAGCTCGGGATGCTTGCTTTAGTCCATAAATGGACTTTTTAAGCTTGCAAACGAGATGCTCTTGGCCTTTCGTAATGAAGCCTTCAGGTTGGCACATATAGATTTCTTCTTCAAGACTTCAGTTTAACAAAGCTGTCTTGACATCCCTTTGCCAGATTTCAAAATCTAGATGTGTAGCTATCGACAAGAGAATACAGATGGACTTAAGCATAGCTACAGACGAAAAGGTTTCCTCATAATCGATCCCTTCTTTCTGAGTATATCCTTTCGCCACAAGTCTAACCTTGAAGCTCTCAATCTTCCCGTCTGGTCCTCTTTTTCTCTTGTAAACCCACTATCCAATGGATTTTACCCCATTAGGTGGTTTGATTAGCTCCCACACTTGATTGTGATCCACCACAGCTTCCATCGCTGTTTGCCAAGAATCTGCATCATTATCTTGGATCGCTTCGTTGTATGACTATGGGTCTGATTCTTCTCCTGAGATCAAGTCCGAAGACTCTCCTATCCCTAAGAATCGCTCGGGTTATGTAACAACCCTTCCACTACGACGAGGTTCCGATTGTGTAGGTGTGACACTTGGTATATCGACTTGTACAATTGATGTTGGAGTTGCCCCATTTAATTCATCTAAGGTAATCTCACTGTTGGGCTTTCTTTTGTTCATATAGTCATCTTCCAAGAATCTAAAGTGTGTACTTATTACAACTTTTTGATCCTTGGGGCCATAGAACATACACCATTTCGTTCCTTCGGGGTACCCTATAAACAGCTGTTGGTCCCGGTGCTAACGAGTCTTACACGTGTATGGGGGGGAATACACGTGTTCAGTGATTTTTAAAACTTTTTCTTCACTGAGGTCAGATGGGTCAGGTTGTCCTGATATTTTTGCCATGAGAAGCACAAATCGCCCCGAGTCAAAGTCTACTGAGACAGTGATCCTGAGATGCTTTCAGAAGCTTCAGATTAGCCCAACTGATCCTGAAATTATCAGAGATCCTGCGGAATGGTTGGCCCTAAGTTTATACTCGTTTTAGCTTTGCTGAAATTCTTCTTCCTTTTAATGAAACATTGATTAAGGCTATGATCAACTTAATGCAGTTCAGTAGATTGATTCCAACTGAGTATCAGTGAAATATACTTTCAGTGAAAAACATGCAACAGATAAAATGCAGTACATAAAGCAAACAACACAACAATTATAGTGGTTCAGAGACTCAAGATCCTACGTCCACTCTCTCTGATCTTCAGAGAAATTCCTTAACCACTTCCTAAAGCTTTCAGGCTAACTCATTGTAGCTTACTCACTTTTCTACCTTGAGTTTTCTGGCTGACTCACTGCAGCTTACTAACTCAAACACACACAAGTGTTCAGACTACCACAAGTAGCTTACTAACTTCTTCTCTAGAGTTTTCTGGCTGACTCACTGCAGCTTACTCACTCTTTACAACTCTAACTCACCAACAAATCACACACAAACTACCTTAACAAAGGGTTTGGGTTTTGTGTTGGTTTTCCAACTAGGGTGAGATATCCTTTATAATAAGAACAAATGCGAAGACTATGATATCTCTACTAAGCTTTGGATATATCTATCAATCTAGGCTTAGTGAAATGAGCTCTCTCCAATGTGAAACACTTGGGAAATTCTAGGTTTTTTGAGTGCTTCAATTTGCAAGAATACGAATGAGCTCTTGAGTTGCTTGAAATTTCCTGTAACCTTTCAATGTAGCAGGTCACTGGTATTTATAGGCAACATCTCCAAAGGTTACTCTTGAAAAAACTATCCGTTGGAAGAGATAGCATCAAGGGTTTCCTCTTCTGGTTATTGATGAACGACTATTTTTTAGGGTTTGAACACTCCCTTGTATGTTTTAGGAAATATGCAGCCAAGTAGCCAATCACCAATTTCTGTGAACTGGAAGATATCAGACCTGACATTCTTCAGAGAAATGTCATTTTCTGTGTCAGTATAATACAGTGTTGTTGTCTCCTCATTGGTTGAAATCTTTGTTTAAGCAGAGACAAACAAACGACTCTTTGTTCTTGATCTGATATGTTCCTTAATGTCCACAAATGTCTAACATTCTGTTTGTTTTTACTAGGAATGAACATAACACTATTTCATAAAAATAGCTTGTTCAGGATCCTTCTGATCAGTACACAAATAGTTTTCAGGATCTTTGGGTCTTCAGGATATTTTCAAACTTCAGGATACCTCTGAGTCTTCAGAGTCTTCTAATCTGGTTCATCTGATCAGCTCTTCTGATATGGTCATTTGATCATCTGATCTTCTGATCTTAGGTTTATCTGATCAGGTATTCTGGTATATATTTCTGACCAGCTCTTTTGGTCATCTGATTAGTTCTTCTGAGTCTTCAGTACACTAAAATCCTGATCTATATCTGCTGACTATACATGGTGCATATAATCCTGATCCCTAGCATCTATTTGAAACCTGATCCTGATTCTATTCTATCAAGATGTCCTGATACATGTCATACTCAGGGGTTTTGGGATCTAATCAAAATCTTTTATTAAATTCATCTCCCAACAATAGCCTTAATTCTGAACGTGGGTCCAACTTACCGGCTCCCTTGTCCAACACGTATGCCAGACACCCCCAAATTCTCATATGTCTTAGACTGGGCTTTCACCCTGTCCACAATTCTTTCGGGGTTTTAGGAACCGATTTGGATGGTACCATGTTTAGAATGTAAACTGCTATTTCCAAGGCATGACCCCAAAACGATTTGGGAAGATCCGAATAACTCATCATTGATCTAACCATTTCTAAAAAAGTTATGTTTCTTCATTCTGCTACCCCATTTTGTTGAGAGGTACCGGGAGCAGTCAACTGGGATACAATCCCTTCATCTGATAAGTAGTTCAGAAAATCATCACTGAGGTATTCGCCTCCATGATTAGATCATAGAGACCACGCCTCCTCACCCCCTTGCCTCAACCACCGACTATTCGTCTCCACTTGAGCACGATGAGGATCTGCTTTGATTGTAGTATCCCAACCTCTCTTCACTTCAGCCCCATTCGCACTAAACAGGACTTCACGTAAACTTTCAAAATGACCTAGTTTGCCACACACAAAACAAAAAACTTGCAGCCTCTCATAAGCAAAATTGACCACTGTTGACGAAGCTCCAGTAGTCAATTGTTTCTTCCTTTTCAGCGGTTCATTAACATCAATTGCAACTCGAATATGCATAATTGACAACCATGGTGCCGTCCGATTATATTCATCATACTCCAGAAAACGTCCTATGAAATTGCCAAGGGATACGCCAATTTTCTCTTTGAAGTAATCAACTGGGTGTTTGGGTTATACTGGAAAGTATGCTTTTACTTTGTATAACCAAACTGAATTTCTTTCTTATTTACTGAAATAAATTATTTATCACTGATGCTTTAAATATCATTGAATGTTACATATATTTACTGCATAATTGTTCAATAAACAATACGTGTTACATTGTAGTTAATTTAGTGATACCAGATCACAAAAGATTAAATTAACAGTCCCTTGTAACTAAAAGTACGCTGTTCACGACCTAGATGGAAGTGAACAATCCATCGTGAAAGGTTGAAGTGTAAGGCTCAGATTGACTTGTCTTGACCAAGAGATTACACTAGTGCATGACTGATGCACTGAATAGGACCTACAGGAGGATAAATTCTTCAGCACTGAATTAGGAAGAATTAGACCTCAGTGGTTCGTTATTTCTTAATCTTCGTCCCATAAATAGGATCGTGTGTGGCTAGTAATTATTGCTTTGACTTATGACGGGTAGAGAATCAATGAGATTCAATACTTTATATCTTGGGCAATATTACTGGTCAAATGCGATTGCTAAGATTTAATACGAAGAATCGTGTGCAAGTACGCTTGTTTGATTTGCCCCCTTGGGAGGTTCATAAAATTTATCATACAAAATCTTGCAAGTGGAATTAGTTTCCGGTATGGATAATAATGTTGAACTGTTCCTTGACCAAGGACAAAATATATTAATTAAAGGAAAGTTGTTTCAGTGGCTTCAATTAATTAATGGGCTGGATAATCTTAAACTCGGGAAATAATGACCGGGAGCCATATTAACAGTAATATGGGTTAAGATGGATAGTGCAATATTAATTATGTAGTGGAATTAATTAATATTTATGGGCTTGAATAATATTGTGGCTCAATATTAGATATTCAAAGTCCATTAGAAGGTCCAATCTCAATTCTCCTAAAGGCCCCTCAAGTAGCCCAAAGATGAAGTCCAATAACTGAAAAAGGTGTTTAAAATAAAATAAATTATTGTTGCCTAATTTTTACTAAATTTTTCAAAATTAATAAATAAAATGGGAGAAAGATTTTCTTTGAATTTTGTTATGGAATGAAGATAAGTATTCTTGGAATACAAGATTATCTCATTAAATTCAAGAAATCTCCCACTTGGCTATTTATTAAGTGAATTTCGAAATTTTGATTAAATAAGGGAAGGGAAGATTTTCTTGAAAAGATATTATGGAAGATATGTATTCTTGGAATACAAGAACATCTCATAAATTCAAGAAGATCCAAATCTTGGATTCCTACTCCTTATTATTTTCGAAATATACCATAATATTAGGAGGTGGGATTTTGTGGAAATATTTAATTATGGAGAAAAGAATATATGGGATATATTCAAGATTTCTTGGAGATCAAGAAAAATATTTTCCCATCTTATTTTCACACAAAAATTTCGACCACCCCTATATTTATAAATAAGGGATGAATGTTTCTTCCCCAAGGCAATTCCATGTGTTGGAAAAATTAGAAATCCACAAAGGTGGTGCAACATAATTTTATTTTTTCCTTTTATTAAATTGTTCGCGAGTTCCTACCACCGGATTGTTGAACAAGGATAAGGGAATACTTGAGAAGGTCTTTTGGTGTGTTCGTGTGAACGAGATTCATCTTCTCAACAGTTGTCACTCCGAGAGGTTAGTTCACGTAAACCCGTAGTAATTCCGCCTGCGTAGAATTTATGTGAAATGTTTATATGCATGATTTGTTATTGAATTATTATTTGAATTAATATAGGATTAATTCATGCTAGTAATAATTGTTAGAATTAAATTTGTATTTAAATATTCATCCCGAATAAATCAAGGCAAATAATTTCCCAACAACTGGTATCAGAGCCTCGGTTTTGGGCTCTGAATTTTAAATTATAATTTAATTCGTTTTCATTAAATTTGAAATTGGATAGTAGAATTGCTAGATCTTTTTTGCAGGTATCCAATTGTCATGATATTTGATGAATGTTTATATTTATGCATGCATATAAATTGTGGTTTTTAATTCGATTTGTTCGAATTCGTTTTGCCTCGTGAGAAAATCCACAAGTAGGTTTGGATTTGTTTGATTCGTTCAATGTAATAGACTAGTCTAGATCTAGGTTTATTTATTTTTTGCGAATAAATTGTAACCGGATCAAAAATGGAGGCGGAGACAAAGAATTAAAAGACGAGATCCGGAGCCGGGTGCAAGCGACGACGGACAGCCAGCTTGACAAGACCGTCGTGGGGCGAGGCCGGTGGGCTGAAAGATGAGATGGATCGTGCTATAGGGCGCACGAGCGAGAAACGACCGGCGTCTTGTGGGCGGATGCGGAGGGCGAAAGCGGCGAGGCGAGGGCGGCGATCTGTGAGGTCGATTCGGCTTGGGCGGGCACGATTTGGTGTTATCTGGCGCTACCGCCGAGATCTACCAAGGTGGTAGGTCTTCGCCGGGCGGCGATGCACTGGCACTTATCGACGCAAGACGGGCGTCGACGACACGGTGGGGAGGTAAAGGCGTGCACTCCGACCCGTGAGCTGGTCGACGATGTGGCTTGACGAGGCATTTTTTTTCAAGACGGTCAAGTGGGAGCTTTTCGAGACGAACGATGAAGGCTTTGAAGATGACTTCTTGAGATCAAGACATGACAAAATTTAACTGTGACAATTGGATATATGTGCCCAATGTGTTTAATTTTTGTTTTGATGTTTTGCATTATTTTGTGCTTATTTAAATTGTGTTTAAATATGCGATGCATGAGAATATGTTTTGGAAAAATCTCACCTTCGAAAATTACTAAGTATGTTTAATAAATTAATTGACAATTTTATTCCGGATAATAAAATTGAATTAATTTTGACCTCCATGATTTATTTATTTGTGGATTCTTTTGGAGAAATTCCCCCCACGGGACGGCCAAAAGATAGATTTCACATGAATAAATTCCGAAAGGATGATTGTGGGTTATTATTAGTGGCGACGATGACCCTCCCCATGAGGCTCGTTCAAAGCATAGTAATAATTCTGTATTTAATCATGGTTGTTACTTAGGTATAAAATTGATATGCATATACTTCCCCGAAGTCCCTGTCAATTTTATATTGGTCAAGTGGGAGCCAACTATTAATCTGGATATTAAAGGTTTGAAACTGTCTTGTTTGCAACCTGCTTGAATGTGTTTGAATGTGTCTATCAAGATTATCTTGAACATGTCATACTCAGGGGTTTTTAGATCTAATCAAAACTTCTTTATTAAATTCATCTCCCAACAATTTCCCCTTTTTTGATGATGCCAAAACCATCTTGTTACATTTAAGAAAACCTAACCTATCCTCAGGTTTCAGTTTATCTATTACAACCAAAATGGTATTTCTCCAATCAAGTTCTTTAACAATCTGGCATATCAAGACATGTAAAAAGATAATGAGATATTATCTTTGAGCATAAAGATAAAATTTTCATTGATGTAGGATAAGAGTTACAGATTACAATGAAAAAAAAAAGTACAAAGTCTCCAGTCTTCTTCCACTTCATCCTCTGGCACTTCCAGGTTGAACATCCCGTAGTATCTCTTCTTCAGTTCATCTCTTGCCTTGATGATTTCAGGGTTGTTTCCTGTTAGGCCTAGCTGGATGGCATACTGGGCTATTTCCTGAGAAATGGCTGCCTCATTTACATAGCCATTCTCAAACCTAGGAGCTGGGTACATGTATGGACCAGGAGATATTATCTGAGTGTTTCCTTCATCTGCCAAGTTGATCCAACTTTGCAGGTACTTAGGATAGAATGTCAGTAAGTACTCAATAAAGGCTTCATTCTTATCTGAGATGCTCCCCCTCCATTCTCTCAGAATCTCATAATAGAACCAGAAGGTTCTCTTGATCTCTTCCCATGCATCATTGAACTGTATAGGCATCTACTTGTCAATGTGCGGCCACTTCTGAGTCTTTTCTGTACCTCTCCTTTTGCTTAGAAATTTTTTGAATCCACCTTGTTGGGAGATGAATTTAATAAAGAAGATTTTGATTAGATCCCAAAACCCTTGAGTATGACATGTTCAGGATAATCTTGATAGTTGAGTCAGGATTCAGTTTTAGAGTGTTCAGGATGTTATCTGCACAATGTATAGTCAGCAGATATAGATCAGGATAGATTCTGAAGATTCTGAAGACTCGGTAAGTTTCTGAAGAAAACTGAAAACTCAGTATGAAACTGAGAATCTGAAGACTCAGTATGAAACTGAGAATCTGAAGACTCAGTATGAGACTGAGAATCTGAAGACTCAGTATAAGACTGAGAAACTGAAGACTCAGTATAAGACTGAGAAACTGAAGACTCAGTATATCAATCAGTATATCTCTGAAGACTCAGAAGACTCAGAAGACTGAAGACTGAAGATACTGAAGACTGAAGACAAAGGATACTGAAGGCACAGTAATTACTGAAGACTCAGTAATTACTGAATACTCAGTATAAACCTGAATATTCCGAGGCAAAGAAACTGAGGAATATAGCCGATGGAATCCAGCTGACGTGGACCAATGAGAGGAAGACAACCAGCCTGAAAAAGCTACAGAACTTACAAAGAATAGTATGGATTTGAATGTGATTCTCTCCAACGGTAACATTCAAATCCACACTATAAATACAAGTTCTTCCTTCATTATTACGTGTGGATGAGTGGAGAATATGCAAAAGATGCTACAGAGCCAAGAGCCTTATATTCAAGCATTCCCACCATAGAACACAAGTCTGTAGATATACACATATATTCAAAGAGTGTTCTAGAACCCAATCTAAGCAACCCACGATGTATCCTAAGCTTAGAGAGATTTTTCCAACCTTAGCATTGAGGCTAAACAAATGTAAGGGAAAATCTCACCATAGTTGGAGACAACACCAAACCCAAACCCCATTCTCGTAAGATATAACTAGTGGTGAAGTGAGGTAGTTGTTAGGCAATCCCGAGAGAGGGTGATAAGTCCCGTTGGAGTGTGAACTCGTTAAACATCTAGAGGCGAGCCCGAGAGGGTGATAAGTCCATAGGCGAGCCCGAGAGGGTGATAAGTCCAGTTTGAGTAAGTAAACTACAGAGGTAGTCAGAAAGCTCAAAGTAGAAGAAGTGAGTAAACTATCTTGGATAGTCAGAAAGCTTATAGGCAATCCCGTGGAGGGTGATAAGTCTCGTTTGAAGGAATTTCCCTAGGAACAGGGAGAGTGGATGTATGAGCTTGAGTCTCCGAACCACTGTACATTGTTGTGTTGTTTACTGCTTTATGTTCTTATCTTGTCATATGCATTCGATTATAAGCAAAACACAACACATGAGCTTAAAAAGAAAAAAATCTGGAATCACCATTCTTCACCCCTGTTTTTATATGCATTTCATGATTTTCCGCATTTCATGGGTTTTCACAAAAATCCTACGCATGCGGAATTGCTACGGGTTTACGTGAACTAACCTCTTGGAGTGGCAATGGTCTCGTCGATAAAAACACACCAAAAAGCCTTCCCAAGTATTCCCTAGTCCTTGCTCGTCAATCCGGTGGAAGGAAGCTCGCGAACAATTAACAAAAGGGAAAATAAAAATTTGTTGCACCACCTTTGTGAATTTACTAATTTTTCCAGCACATGGAATTGTACTTGGGGATGAAGAAATCATCCCCTATTTATAGATAGGTGGTGACCGATTTTTGTCATGGAATAGGGAGGAAAAAATCTTTTCTTGATCTCCAACAAATCTTGAATATATCTCCTATATTCTTTTCTCCATAATTAAAATATTCCATAAAATCCCACCTTCTCTTGTTATGGTTATTTTCGAAAAAAATAAGGATAAAGATTCCAAGATTTGGATCTTCTTGAATTTATGAGATATACCTGTATTGCAAGAATACATATCTTCCATAATATCTTTTCAAGAAAATCAAGAAAATATTTCTTTCCCTTATTCTTTCAAAATTTTCGAAAATAACATATAAATAACCAAGTGGGAGATTTCTTGAATTTAATGAGATATCTTGTATTTCAAGAATACATATCTTCATTCCATAACAAAATTCAAAGAAAATCTTTCTCCCCTTTTATTTATATTTTTCAAAATTAATGAGGAAAATTAGCAACAAAATTAATTTTATTTTTAAACACCTTTTTCAGTTATTGGACTTTATGTTGGGCTACTTGAGGGGCCTTTAGGAGAATTAAGATTGGACCTTCCAATGGATCTTGAATTATCAATATTGAGCCACAATATTATTCAAGCCCATAAATATTAATTAATCCCACTACATTATTAATATTGCACTATCCATCTTAACCCATATTACAGTCAATATAGCTCCCAATTATTATTTCTCGTGTTTAAGATTATCTAGCCCATTAATTAATTCAAGCCACTGAAATAGCTTTCCATTAATTAATATCTTTTATCCTTGGTAAATGAACGACTCAACATTATTATCCATACCGGAAACTAGTTCCACTTGCAAGATTTGGTATGATAAAACTTATGAACCTCCCAAGAGGGCAAATCGAACAAGCGTACTTGCACACGATTCTCCGTATTAAATCTCAGCAATCGCATGTGACCAATAATATTGCCCAAGATATAAAGTATTGAATCTCGTTGATTCTCTACCCGTAATAAGTCAAAGCAATAATTACTAACCACACGCGATCCTATTTATGGGACGAAGATTAAGAAATAACGAACCACTGAGGTCTAATTCTTCCTAGTTCAGTTCTGAAGAATTTGTCCTCCTGTAGGTCCTATTCAGTGCACTAAACATGCACTAGTGTAATCTCTTGGTCAAGACAAGCCAATCTGAGCCTTACACTTCAACCTTTCACGATGGATTGTTCATTTCCATCTAGGTCGTGAATGGTGTTCTTTTGGTTACAAGGGACTGTTAATTTAATCTTCTGTGATCTGGTATCACTAAATTAACTACAATGTAACACGTACTATTTATTGAATAGTTATGCAGTAAATATATGTAGCATTCGATGATATTTAAAGCATCAGTGACAAACAATTTATTTCAGTAAATAAGACCAAAATTCAGTTTGATTATACAAAGTAAAAGCATACTTTCCAGTATAATCCCAACAGAACAAACTCAGGATGTTCCGCCCTTGCAGATGGTCACTTTTGGTCAGACTATCCAGTACCCGCTGGAGCCTACTGTGGAGATTATAGAAATGACTGATTCAGGGGTGCAGACAGATGCTGAAATTTCCATTCCAACAACTGTTGATCTGACACCAGTCTTAGAGAAGTTAACCAAGCTGGAGCCTATTGTTGATCAGATTGCTAAGCTCGAGCCTCTGGTGGACGAAATGTCAAAGATTGCTGAGGCACAAACTTCTCAAAGCAAGATGGTTAAATTGCTAAACACATCTATAGTGAAAGCTGATCAGGTAACTTCATTATCTACATCCATTGATGATAAGTTTAGTGAGATGTATGCTAGAATAGAAGATGTATCTAAGGATGTGTTAGGCGAGATGGAAAAGAAATTTGTGCTGAGGACTCAGATGTTGGAAGAGTTGGTGAAAGCAAGAACTAAGGAATTGATTAGAACATATGTTGAGGAAATGAGTTCTTCACTCATGACCAAGATACATGCTACTTATGGTGGTCTTGCTGAGGATACAACAACAGGGTTGAATGTACTGCAGAGACTTCAGGATGAGAATCTACATATTGCTGCAGAACTTCGCTCGGTTGGACGTGAGCAGCTACACATGGACAGAACACTTTCTCAGATATTGGCTGATTATGATGCCAAAAAGGGGGAAAATTATGATATGCTCACACAGCTGCCAGCAATTGAAGGGAGATTACTGACTCAGGAAGAAGTCATTATATCCAAAGGAAAGAGGAAACAACCTGAAATATCTATAAATCCTGAGGCTGCTGCTGAAGTCATTCAGGAACGTGTAAAGAGACAGAGGGCTCATGAGTCAAGCAAGATGGGAGAGGCTCATGGTGTCCTGAATCCTATTCCTGAAACCCAAGTAGTTCCTGCTGTTGATAAGCCAATCAGAAGGAGATTGTCCGGGGAGTTCTCTGAGGTTGAGGCACATAGAAGTGAAGAATCTGAAACCGATGAACTCTTCAAAGAGGGATTTGGTGAATATGATGTGGCCTCCAAGAGACTGAACGGGATTGACACAACTCAGTGAAGATGATTGAAGCTGAAAAGAAAAGAAAAGTTGCGGTTTCTGTGTCAGGATCAGAAATGACCAGAAAGGCCAGAGAGGATGCGAAGAGGATCAGGGGAGGATTCCATAGATTTGTCCGAAGGAGGAGAGGAACAAAACCAAGAAGGAGGCAATGGCCCCATACTGATAAATGGATGCCTATTGAGATGAATGATAGATGGGAGCTTGCCAAGAGAGAATTTGTGTTCAGCTATGATGTGCTGCAAGTTTGGCCTCGTCCTATTGCTGACACAGAGATGATGCATTTATTGCATATCTTCTGAGGAACTTCACTGGTATGTGTCAGAAATGGTTCAATCTGTTTGACACACTGGGATATCAGTTAAAAGCTCCAGGACAGATGAAGTACCCTCCACCCAAGTTCAAGAATGGGATGATCAACTTCGACTTCATTCATGCAGAGTTTGTGGATCAAGCTAATTATTTGGAGCTGACAGGAAATGATGCAAGGACCATCCAGGAGAGAGAGGAGCTAAAGAAAAGATACTATGGAATGTTCAATCTCAACCCTCCAGCTGATGAGATTGAATCTGATGAAGAATGATGTATATTTTCATTTCTTTTGATTTTCAGTAGAGTATGATCAAATTTGTATCCTGTACTTAACCTTCTGATTAATGAAAACTCTACTGATGTTTTTGTTCTGAAAAGATAATATCTCATTATCTTACTGATTCATGTTTGATGGTTGCCTTTAATGTATTTATCTTGTATAGGAATTGAAACCTGATTAGATGATAGGTTTATTTCTATTATGTTCGCATATTTGTAACAAGATGGTTTTGGCATCATCAAAAGGGGGGGAATTGTTGGGAGATGAATTTAATAAAGAAGTTTTGATTAGATCCCAAACCCCTGAGTATGACATGTTTCAGGACATCTTGATAGTATATGATCAGGATCAGGTTTCAATAGATGCTAGGGATTAGGATTATCTGCACCATGTATAGTCAGCAGATATAGATCAGGGAATTGTTAGTATACTGAAGACTCTGAAGAATCAGAAGACTCTCGAAGGCGAAGTCCCGAAAACTTCGAGAATACATCGAGTAGCTCGGGAAAATCTCAAGACCCAAAGATCTGAAAAGATGTTTGTTTGTGTACTGAACAAAAAGGACCCTGAACCACTATCTTAATAAAATAGTGATATGTTCATTCCTAGTACAAACAAACAGAATGTTAGACATTTGTGGACATTAAGGAACATATCAGTTCAAGAAGTCAACCTAAAAGAGCCGTTTTGTTTGTCGATGTTCAAAGAAGGATTTCAACCAATGAGGAGGCAACATCAATGTACTTTACTGACACAGAAAGCGACATCTCACTGAAGAAATGTCAGGACTGATATCTTCCAGTTAACAGAGGTTGATGATTGGCTACATGGCTGCATATTTCCTAAAACATGCAAGGGAGTGTTCAAACCCTAAAATAGCCGTTCATCAATAACCAGAAGAGGAAACTCTTGATGCTATCTCTTCCAACATATAGTTTTTCAAGTGTAACCTTTGGAGAAGTTACCTATAAATACCAGTGACCTTCTACATTGAGAGGTTACGGGAAATTTCAAGCAACTCAAGAGCTCATTCGTATTCTTGTAAATTGAAGCACTCGAAAACCCTAGAATTTTCCAAGTGTTTCACATTGAAGAGAGCTCATTCACTAAGCCTAGATTGATAGAAATATCCAAAGCTTAGTAGAGATATCCTAGCCTTTGCAGTTGTTCTTATTGTAAAGGATATCTCACCCTAGTTGGAAACTAACCCAAACCCAAACCCTTTGATAAGGTAGTTTGAGTGTGTGTGATTTGTTGGTGAGTTAGAGTTGTAAAGAGTGAGTAAGCTGCAGGTTAGTCAGCCAGAAAACTCTAGAGAAGAAGTTAGTAAGCTACTTGTGGTAGTCTGAAAACTTGTGTGTGTTGAGTTAGTGTCGCAAGTGAGTCGACCCCGAAAAACTCAAGGTAGAAAAGTGAGTAAGCTACAGTGAGTTAGCCTGAAAGCTTTAGGAAGTGGTTAAGGAATTTCTCTGAAGATCAGAGAGAGTGGACGTAGGAGCTTGAGTCTCTGAACCACTATAATTGTTGTGTTATTTATTTTCTGTACTTCATTTTATTTGTTGCATGATTTTCACTGAAAGCATATTTCACTAATACTCAATTGGAATCAATCCACTGAATGTGCATTAATTGATCACAACCTTAATCACTGTTTTATTAAAGGAATAAGATTTTCAGCAAAGCTAAAACGAGTATAAACTTAGAGCCAACCATTCCGCACTCTTTATTAGCTAGACCAGATAGTTACCAAAACCGAACTAACTTTCTCGAGTATTCAAGAAGATAATTATCGATCCAAGCTTCTCGGGATCTCTCGATAAAACTTCGAGGATCGGTTTAAATTTAATCTGAAATTTTTTGAAAATTTCGCTTTCGGGATCTTTTTATCTCGATGAGACTTTTGACTCGAGGCGATTTGTGCTTCTCAGGACAAAATTCTCAGAACATCCTAACCCTTCTGATCTTAGTGAAAGAAAAGTTTTAAAAATCACTAAACACGTGTATTCCCCCCCCAAACATGTGTGAGACTCGTTTGCACCGGGACCAATAACGAGACTGATCGAGATCAGATGAGTAAGATGAGTCCAGAAGTTAACTGATGAGCTGAGAAAAATTAGAATAAAAGAAAAGCTAAGCCAGCTGATCAGAAGAATCAGAAGTGACCTGATCAGATGACCAGAAAAGATAAAGCTGATAAGATGATCAGAAGACCAGATCAGAAGACCAGATCAGAAGACCAGATCAGATGACCAGATCAGAAGATGAGGTTTGGTAGATCGAAGAAGGGCATATCGGAAGAGGAGGTTCTTTGATCGAAGAGGAAGCAAATGAGACCGATCGAGATCGAGGCGGATCGAGATGGATAAGATGACTGACGAACTAACGATATGTTAACTTTGATGTGCTAATCTGATGCAGATAAACTGATATGCTGACCTGATGCTATCTGAGATCTGATCCGGAGTGAACAGATCAAAGTAGAAGAAATCGAGAAACTAAAGTCACCGATCGATGTCCGCGTAAGACAAGTCATCTGAAGTCATGTTCACTGAGAATCAGAACGCTACTGATGATCAGATAGCCTGAGTGCAAGTGACTTGAGGGTCAGGATGTCTCCGTCAAGAGTCGAAGTCGAAGAAGCTTCGAGTGTCGGTATGCCCTGATCGATAAGGTCCGATTGAAAGAAGTCTGCTTAATCAAGAATCCTGAAGACTCAGAAGAATCCTGAAGACTCGGAAGAATCCTGAAGACTCAGAAGATCCTGAAGATTATAGTTCTTCCATCAAATTACGTGTGGGAAATAGCTAAGTGTGGGAAATGCGTGAAACATCCAAAAAGCCAAATCATCCAGCATTTCCACCATAGAACACTGAGTAAGAAATACACGCATATATTCAAGAGTGTTCTATCCTAGATCTAAGCACAAATGTAATATCCTAAGCTTAGAGAGATTTTCCCATCCTTAGCATTGAGGCTAAACAAATGTAAGGGAAAATCTCAACCTAGTTGGACACCAAACAATCTTATACCCAAACCCAAAAGTTAGGTTGAGTTTGTTAAGCAAGGATCGTATGTTAGTTGGGCTAGCTTACTTTCTGGGTGTGAGTGAGAACTCGGTAAACATCTATAAGCGATCCCGTAGAGGGTGATAAGTCCCGTGAGAGTGAGAACTCGTTAAACATCTGTATTGTGTTGGACTAACACATAAAACTAAGTCCAGTTGGTGCCCCTGCTGATAGGGAGGAGTGGATGTAGGAGTTGGACTCGAACCACTATAAAATCGTGTGTTCTTTACTGCTTTATGTTCTTACTTGCCATATGCATTCAATTATAAGCAAAACACATAGATTTAAAAACAAAAAATTGGAAACACCATTCCCTCACCCCTGTTTTATATGCATTACATGATATTTAACGCATTCATGGTTTTTCAAAACGGGACCAACAATTGGTATTAGAGTGGGAGTTCAAAAGTTCACTGTTTTCAATGTGACCATCTGAACTGATCTTTTTGAAAAACCCATTTTCTGTAAAAATGCATATATTTTAATGTTTTGGCGTCATTATCAAAAATGGGGAAATTGTTGGGATATTTGAGTTTTGATGAATTATGCCAAAACATTATCAACTTGTGTTATTTAAGCTAATCTACAGATAACAAGTTGAGGGGGAACGAAAGAACAAGTTGAGGAACTCATGAAATCGGACAAAGATGATCAAGATCGATGAGGTCATAGATGAGGCCGATCGAGATCGGGTTGAGTAGGATGAGTTCGAAGTTAAGCGACGAGTCAGGCAAAATCAGAAGAAGAAGAAAAACTAAGCCAACTAATCAGAAGAAGGATAGTTACCTGATCAGATGACCATATCAGATGACCAGACTAGAATACCAGATTAGAAGACCAGATCAGATGACCAGATCAGAAGAGAAGATTGCTGATCAGAAGAGGAGCAGATGAGACTGATCGAGATCACACGTGATCGAGATCAGATAAGATAACCTGATGCAACTAACCTGATATGCTAACTTCGATGTGGTTAATCTGATGCAGATAAACTGATATGCTGACCTGATGCTATACTGATCTGATCAGGTGAGCTAATCAGATCAAGCGAGAAGAAATCAGAAACCAAAAGTCACCTGATCTGATGTCCTCAGAAGACAAGTCATCTGAAGTCATGTTCATCGAGAATCGTAACGCCATCGATGATCGATAGCTCGAGTGCAAGTGACCGAGGGTCGGGATGTCCGGTCGGAAGAAATTTGAACTCGAAGCTTCGAGTGTCAAGATGCCTAATCGCATAAGGTCCGCCAAGAGAAGTCTCTTGAATCAAGAATCTCAAGACTCGAAGGATCACAAGACTCGGAAGAATCATGAAAGACTCGAGAAGATCTCAAGAATATAAGCCGTTAGATTCAATTTGAAGTGGACCAATGAGATAAGAAGACAACAAGCTGAAAAAAGTCATAGCAAAAAGCTACAAAATAGTATGGATTTGAATGTGACTCCATCCAACGGTAACATTCAAATCCACACTATAAATACAAGTTCTTCCTTCATTATTAGGTGTGTGGAAATCGTGAAACATCCAAAAGCCAAATCATCCAAAGATTTCCACCATAGAACACTGAGCAAGAAATACACGCATATATTCAAGAGTGTTCTATCCTAGATCTAAGCACAAATGTAATATCCTAAGCTTAGAGAGATTTTCCCATCCTTAGCATTGAGGCTAAACAAATGTAAGGGAAAATCTCAACCTAGTTGGACACCAAACAATCTTATACCCAAACCCAAAAGTTAGGTTGAGTATGTTAAGCAAGGATCGTAAGTTAGTTGGACTAGCTTACTTTCTGGGTGTGAGTGAGAACTCGGTAAACATTTGTAGGCGATCCCGTAGAGGGTGATAAGTTCCTTGAGAGTGAAAACTCGTTAAACATCTGTATTGTGTTGGACTAACACATAAAACTAAGTCCACTTGGTTAAGTTGGTGCCCCTGCTGATAGGGAAGAGTGGATGTAGGAGTTGGACTCCGAACCATTATAAAATCGTGTGTTCTTTACTACTTTATGTTCTTACTTGCCATATGCATTCAATTATAAGCAAAACACATAGATTTAAAAACAAAAATTTGGAACCACCATTCCCTCACCCCTGTTTTATATGCATTACATGATATTTAACGGATTCATGATTTTTCAAAACGGGACCAACATAATGTTAAAATGTCATAAATATTAGGATCAGTTAATGATAACTGTAAATTTGTATATACATCAAAATATACTGGTCCATGAGCTAGACTAGATTGTATAATACCCATTAAAGATTGTTTCCAATTCAAATTTCTAGACTAGATTGTATAATACCCATTAAAGATTATGATGATGGTGATGATGATGATGTTGATGATGATGATGATGATGATGATGATGATGATTATTATTATTAGCCACAAGACTTGGAGGTGACCAAGGCATTAGAACATTTTCTTTTTAATAGATTAGGTATGATTTGATTTTTTTTTAAATTAATTTTTTTCATTTATTTAAAATTGCAGATTTTCTTTGGGAAAAAAACTTTCCACTACAAAGTCACCCAACAAAACCAGGTACAAAGTGCAAAAAATTATATCTGGTTGTTATTTGTGCTCAAATCTTGTATCTAGTTGTAATTTTTCCATTTTGTTTTTACAAATCAATATCATCATTACATGAGAAAGCATAATGAGTAAATTTTTGTATCATATATGATAATAAAACTGTACAACGAAAATTTCAAGAATTCAAATTCACATTAATCTGATTCCAACTCATATATAAACCCTTCAACTAATACATAAAAGAGTGCCCAACTTTCTTTCCAGTCCAAAAATAAGTGCTCAAGTACTAATAGGTGCAAGAATTATTTTTTTAGTACTAAGAGGTCCAAAATTATTCATAAAAAGACAAAAATACCCCTTGTTCCCTATTTTTCAAAATCTTGTCTTCCCCTTAAGGGAATTGATGGAATTCAAAAATAGGAACATGCATATATGCATTTAGATTACATTTTAACACATCCACATACTTTCATACTAAAAAAACCATTAGAATCTTGAAATTTTCATATCAAAATTAAAAATTACATAAATTTACACATCTAAAAACAAAAAATTTACATACATTTGTCCAAAATCTAAAAAAATATATATTTTCGTCTCCAGTTCAACATGCACATATGCATGTAAACATGCATATGTGCATTAAAAAATGAATCTGTGCATCTCAATCTACAGCCAGATAAAAAAAAAAATCTGCATCTTCAATTTGCAAAATAAAATATCCAACACAAGCTCTAGATCTGCATCTTCAATTTGACCACCCCTCAAACCCAAAAAATTAGCACAAAGCTGCAAAACACATAGCAACCTCCGCTCACCTTCAATTTGATACACACATAGCAACCTCTGCTCACCTCTGCAAAAATACAGATCTGAAATGAAGGAAAGATCTAGAAAATCGCATCAAAAATAGCAACAAAAATCACACAAAGATCTAGAAAAATCCAAACAAAAATCGCACAAATGAAGGAAAGATCTAGAAAACCGCATCAAAAAATTTCATATCAACATGCACAGATGCACGAATACATGAACAGATGCACGAATAGATGAATATGTGCAAAAAAAAACATGCATATGTTCATAAAAAATGATGAACCTATGCATCTCAATCTAAAAAATCAGATTAAAAAAAATTGCAAACACATCCAGATCTATCCATCTACAACCCAGATTCAAATTGAAAATAAAAATTGCAAACAAACTCGAAAATCAAACAGAACACTTTC
The DNA here is from genome assembly GCA_037126765.1 of Stenogyne calaminthoides. Classification (NCBI taxonomy): domain Eukaryota; kingdom Viridiplantae; phylum Streptophyta; class Magnoliopsida; order Lamiales; family Lamiaceae; genus Stenogyne; species Stenogyne calaminthoides. Next base: position 32,806,192 of record JBBCBC010000004.1, on the reverse strand, counting down.
GTCTTCAACGTCGGCTCTGCTGCCGCCGCCCCCTCACCACCTCCACCAACTACAACCCAAAATAATACCAAAGGTCCGCTGCCCCCCTCGAAATCTGACCATCAACGTTGCTGTTATACATATCCCTGAAACCATAAATTGAAAGCAAACATGAAACAATACTGAATCAATTCACAAAGGAAATATTTATATTAAAAAAATTAAAAAACTAACTTTTTCTTTGATTTTGTTACAAATCGTTGAGGTTTTTTCCTTTGACTTATCTGTAGGGCTTAGATTGTTGTTGCTGTGAGGGCGCCTGCTAAAGAAATTGTTGAAAGTGATTCACCACCGCCTAACCATGTTTTGACCCCCCCTGAGATCCACAAAAAAAACACCATGAAGCGCTACAAAATACCACAAATCCACACAAATTTGTTCAAGCATCGAAGGTTGGATGTTGCAGCGCTCGAGCACGACGGTGGTGGTGGTGGGGGCGGCAGCGGCGGCGACGTGTATGCGTGGATGGTGGTGGTGAGGTGGCGGCGTCGCCTGTGTTGGTGTGGTGGTGTGGCGCCGCCGTCTAGTGTGGTGGGGGCGGCGCCTCCATCTTGAACGGGCGACAACGAATTTGTGAGAGAGGAGAAATGATTTGTGAGGCGTTGTTAGAGAGAGAGAGAGTGCATAGAGAAATGAAACAAAAAATAATTTGAGCGGCTGATATTTTAGGGGATGGGGGGTATTGTTGGTTTTTCAATACCCATTTTGGACCTATGGGTATTTTAATTTTATTGTTGGACCTGCTAGTGCTTATATGGGCTTTTTTGGACCTGCTAGTACATAAAAAAGTATTTATCTTGTAATACACACATGAACATTGTAATAATTAAAATAATAATTAACAAGAATTTTTTTATTAATTTAATTTCTTTAAAACTAATTTTATTAACTATAATTTTGACATAATATTTTTTATTAATTTAATTTCACTTAGACCATTTGATTTTAGTTTTTTATACTCCCTCCGTCCCATAATTATTGTCCGGTTTACTGTGTGCTCGATTTTTAAGAAAAAGTGATAAAGTGTAAGGGGTAGAATTGGTAAATCAACTTTATTGTAAAGTGAAAAAGTGATAAAGTGTTAAAGTGTAAGGGGTTAAGTGAGTGGCAATTTGTGTAATTTATATGTATTGTGAAGGGTGTTTATATTGATGAAACTTTCAATTTTAGGAAAGTTGACAAAAATTGTGGGACACCCAAAATAGAATACTGGACAATAATCTTGGGACGGAGGGAATACTATTTTTGTCAATAATTATTTTTGAAACTATATTAAATTATTTTAATTTAAATAATATTGTATAAAAAATAATTACAGATTAATAAAAATATTGTATAATTATTGAAAATATTTAATTTATAAATTAATTATATTTTTGAATTATAAATTATGTTTTTCTGAATTAATAAACATAAATAAGATTTTAATTCATAAAAAAAATCATATAATACATAAAAGAAAAATGAAAATGATTTTTTTTTTTCACATGAGCCTTGACCTGAATGTGACCTTCAATAGCAGGTAAAAAAAAGACAAATTTCAAAATCGTTGCAAATTTATAAGACCAGATTAAAAAATTAAAACCATCGAAATCAATTTCAAAATCATAACAAATTACTTGACTATAAAAGTTTAATCCCAATAAATACCCATATTGAAACTCAATCTAAAAATTGTACCTTGCGGATTTTTTCCAAAAAAACATTACTAAGATTTGGATAGTACGAAGTACCTTGATGTACGTTTTCTCTAGAATCTTCGGGGCAGTGAATTCTGATTTCACTTTTACTAAAAATAAATATTACTCCATTTCTTAACAAATTGCAATAACCGTGAAAAAAAAACCCCAATTCCAAACCGCCTTCGGTTTTGGTTCATAGCATATATATATATTGCCAATCTATAAATGTTGGTTTAGACGAAAGGTTAATTCTCGGGACAGAGAATAATTCTCGATGATTACAGGCGAAAGTTTGGGCCTCCTTTATCATTCGCAGTTCTCATTTTGAAAACTTTGCGTGGCTATTCTTGTACAAGGTAATTTAGCATATCAATGAATTTGATTTAAATCCTAATTAGGGTATCGTCATGCGATTTGTGGTTTTTGTATCGTCGTTGTTCGTCATCAGTACTATGGCTGTTTTAGGAAGCACACAGTATTGTTTTGTTTATTTTTTTATTTGTTTTTTGTATGGTGAACTTACGATATGAGCGACACTTATTGTTGTAATGTTATTGTTCTGTGATTTGCTGAAAGAGAAGTAGTTTTCGAGTTTTGTTCATGATCATTATTTTGATTTTATTTAATTGGAACCATATTGATGCCCCTGTCTATAATTGAGGGTTATGAAATTCCTTTCAGATTTGTGTAATTGAATAAAACGATGTCATCTTCTGATGACGAAGGCGAGACGGTTCCTGAGAATGTATCAGAGTATCAGTTTCTCTCTGGTAGTGAAGAACCGATTTCATTTACTGTTTTACCACTTAAGTGGAATAAAGGAGTGATCCCTGCTGGAAAGCCACGGCAGATTTTCTTGAGTGGAGAAGCGGATAATGGCCTTCTAAAAATCTATAAGCAGGTTACTGCTTGGAAGTTTGATCTTTCGTGCCAGAAGCCTGAGATCTCAGTGTTATCAGCAGAAGGTCATTGGATCAGGCTTCTGAAGCCATGGAATCCTTATAATGACATAATTAGATCGATTCTGGTCACGCTGCATCTTTTGCACTTTTCTAGGTGGAATCCTCAGCAATCTCAGAAAGCTTTGCGGGACCATCTTAATAAGACTTTCAGGTTAAAATGGAACTTGCTGCATGTTTGATCTCTCTTTTGATTGTCATTGAGACTTGTCTCTTTTCTAAATCTTTTTGCAACTTTTTAGCTTTGAGAAAAAACCTTGTGTGGAGGATCTGCCAGACCACTTGCCTTTGATTAATGAAGCTGTTAAGAGGGACAAGAAATTGGCAAACTCCAAGGTTTGTAGTTCTTTCTTGAGAACGTTAAGCTAAGATGATGTGATTTATTGCCTATTCAGATTACTATTACTCTGAGCTAAAGTTAATCATGTAGATTAACTTCTTCAGCCACCATGTATTGGAAATTGAATATATTCTGATAGCTGTTTTTCACTCTAATCAGATCTTGAGTACAATTCTTGAGGAAAAGCCTTGGGAGAGGAAAAGTTCCATTCAGGTTCTCTCTCTCTCTCTCTCTCTCACACACACACACACACACACACACACACACACACACACACACACACACACACAAACAAGCACAAACACAAACACAGGCATATGCACACTTCCACACATGCACCGAAACATATAATAAGCCTAAAACCTGACCTTAAGTAGTATGCTCATTTAAAGTACTGCCTTTCCAGGGTGTAAAGCCTTCTTTTATAGTCGATGACGTCAATGAAAAAGAAGACCAGGGGGATGACGAGACTGATGAAATTGAAGATATTGAGTCTGATGAGAGTGATTGTTTTGACCATGTGTGCGCAATCTGTGATAATGGCGGTGATGTACTTATGTAAGTTTATGCTCTACTCTCTTTCGCATTTAAGCTTCTACATGCTAATTCTTGTCTTAAGCTGGCACGGTAAAAATGCATCATGTTACTTCACTTTTGTTCTGGTCTCGTGCTCATGCTTGCTTGATTATTTTCTATTTTTTATCGTGAGTTAAGTGTTTTGCATCAATTTAAGCTTGAGGGGAATACATGAAAGAGTTCATTTAGGATACTAGAAAGGGAAAACAAATGGGAGAGAGGGAGCTATATTTCAGTCTCTAATAGTCCCTTTTGTTGTACTTCAATTTTACAATAACCAATTTCTCCCATGAACATTCTTGAGTACTATAAGACCTATCCTTTTTTGTCTTCTGAGAAATTACTAATAATATTCTACTATGTTGCTCGGACTCGGGTGCGGGTGTCGGACATTGGTACGGGGATACGTGTCCGACTCTCAAAATTTCTAAATTTAGGATCCGTGGACACGGCAAAAAAGGATCCAGAATTAGGACACGGGTGCGGGGATACGTTTGAGCAAGTATATTACAAAAAATTATATATTTTCATATAAAGCACATAACATTAAATTCAAGGATAATTTAATGATTAAATGAGCAAAATGCGCAGCTCTCCAATTCAATAAACTCCATGTCCAAAATACATTAAACATTCAAAGTTTGATAGAGAATAAACAAAAGGAAAAAAAAACCATTTGATGAAAATAACTTGCAAGTTGCAATTTGCAAACACCATCAAGCAACAATGTAGCTCTCCAATCCTGGATCATCAAGTGATAATTCTTCCAAATCCACAATAGCATTCTCCTCCACAGTAGCTTTATCAGCACCTATAAAATACAATATCAAATATTTTAATTACTCTATCATAAACATTTAAATTACCAACAATTAAATGATTAATATTACATACCCATCTCCCAATACTTAGTTTCTCCTTCTTTGTAATCATTTCCGCTGCGTGACAACAAGCGTAAATTATAATGCACGAACACAAGATCATCAGCTCTGCTCGGTGCCAATTTATTCCTTTTTATACTTTGAATGGAAGAGTAGGTACTCCAATTTCTTTCACAACATGATGAAGAGGCCGGTTGCATAAGTAGCTTAAAAGCTAAACTTTGCAACAGAGGTGTCGATGCACCATGATTTGCCCACCACGACACCGGTTCTTCATGGAATCTTGCTTCAATCACATGAGGCTCGTTGAAATAATCACACCCGGTAGAAAAAGCCCCAAATTCGGCATACACTTTTTTTAGATCACTCGGATTCTGAAACAGCTTCTTAAAGCACCTACTTCTATTCAAGGACACCTCATTGTCCTCATGAGGTGCAATCCTTGGAATTCCGTTCCCACTTTGAAGCCACGCTTCATGGTAATACTTAGGAACTAAAGAATGTGCCATGCAATGCAATGGCGTATTACTTTTGTTCCATCTACTCTCCAAAACTTGTTGAACAGCATCAAAAAATTCAGATGAACCGGAATTCATATCCTTTTGTTCAGGTTCGAAAATAATCTTTTTCACATTTTCTATCATTGAATCCCACATATCATAGATCAAATGCAAAACAGGAGTATCCGTATCAGCCTTTCTTAGCATATCAACCATAGGCTCGGTAAATTTCAAAAAATAATCTAATTTATCCCACCAACTATCATTAACAATGCATTGCTTAACTTCATGCGCTTTAACTTCGTTACTCCCTTCCCTATAAAGTCTCCAGTCCGAATCCATAACCATTTTTTCTAATGCACTCCTAACTTCCTTCAATCTTTTAGTCATAACGATACTAGATGCAAATCTAGTTTCGGCCACCCTCAATAGACTTAAATGAGAATAGTTATTAAAAATAGCTAATGCCATGCCATGATTAACAACAAATTTCCGAATATTTTGGACATCACCAACTAATTCAGAAATCCACTTACACTGAGCATATTGGGGAGATTTTTCACTAGGATCACATGTACTTTTCAATGCTAAATTCAGACTATGTACCACACAAGGAGTCCAAAATATGTGAGGATACCTGGATTCGATCATAGAACCAGCAGACTTGTAATTACTTGCATTGTCTGTGATGATTTGCACGACATTTGATTCTCCAACCTCTTTGGTTGCTTCTAAGAACAAGCTGCTATACTCACCATCCTTGATTATACCACTTGCATCAATAGCTTTAAGAAACATTGCTCCTCCGGAAGATGCAGCCATTAGATTGATCAATGGCCTTCTTTGTCGGTCTGACCATCCATCGGAAACAATAGAAACTCCCTTCTTTCTCCATGAATCTCTAAGGGGCTGGAGTTTTCTATACACATGCTCCTTTTCTTGGGCAAGCAACGTTGTTCTTATTCTATTGTATGTTGGTGGAGTATATCCTGCCAAACTATTATTCGCCAAAGTCCATGAATATTCTATGAAGAACGGAGACTTTGCAAAGTTAAATGATAGAGCACTTGCGTAGAACATCCTAGCACATTCTTTGTCTGCCTTCTCTCTTTGGCTAATATTGAATGATTTCTCCAGTGCCCCGACCTCTCCCCCCTTCCGTTTCTTGTGTTGCAACAAATTCGAACCTTCCGGCAGAGATATATATTCTGCTTTTTGCTTGTTCCGATGCACCTCTTGTGATTTTCTTGTCTCAACCTGATCGTGCTCCTGTTTGATTTGGAAAAGTATTTCCTTATTTACTTCTTTGCAAGCGGCGACACCATAGTTTGGAAGCTTCATTAGATGAGCTTTCACTTTTGAGTATGATCCAACCACTTTTTTACTGCAATAGTTGCATACCCATGTCCGGTTTCCTCCACCTCCAACGGCAACACTAATGACCTGAACATGACTCTACAATGGCTTTTCATCAATTCCGGCACGTACGGTTGGACCAGCACTGCCTCTGTTCTCTTCGCCTATGTTCGCCATTGATGAAAATCTTTGGTGGGAGGATGATTGCGTCTGTGTTAAACTTAAATTGTTGAGGAAGGAAGAATAAAAGTTTTAAATAAATAAAAAATTAAAGGAAGATTAGACAATTGAGTCTCTTCGAATTCCGATATTTGTGGTAATGTGGGATTATGGACTTATCTTATTTGATTTAATCAGTCAACTTTATTTAAGTAAATGTATATATTATTATATATTTTTTGTTTTTTGTTTTTAATTATATATTATTATATATTTATATTATAAATTATGACTTACGAATTTGAATAATTAATAGAAGGCCATGTTATTAATTCATTATATTTTACTGGATATATTATTAGTTTTATGGGTTGACTCATTCAATCAAATAATTTAAAGTGTAAACACGTGGCAAATAACAATTGGACCAAAAACAGGGTTGGACCCCTTCTTCAACCTTCTTCTTCATCGCTTCTTTCTAGCTTTCTGCAACAAATTAAAATGAAAAAAAACAGAGATCAACACAATCGGAGATGCATCCCTTCTTCAACCTTTAACTCTTTCAATTTCTGCAAAAGATCGAAGCACATATCAAAATTTTGAGTGAATCTGCAAAAATAGAAACAGCCGAGTCCGATTGCCAAAGGAAGAACCCAGTACGGATTTCATACCCGTATCCGTGTCGCACCCTGCGGACACGGGTACGCCACCATTTCCGGCGAATCCGAGCAACACAGATATTCTATTATTACATTCATAGTTATTACGGGCGCAAGGCGCAAAGCTGCGCCTGATGCCTTAGGCGCGCGCTTTGCATCCCTGGAAAAAACAACATAAAACCTTGAAAATTTCTTAGTAAACCTAACCATAGAAGTAAACCTAAGTTAATCATACTAACATATAATTAACTAACAAGTTGAAGGTTAAAAACATATAAATCACACAAAATAAAGACATAAACTTCAAACCATAGAAGTATGATAATAACAAATAGTAAATATCCAGCTTAATCACGAAATTAAAGACAAATAGCAAACTAATCATCTCCATCAACGAATTCATCAAAAGAAAACTCCTCCTCCTCCTCCTCCTCATCATAACGTGGATCGTCCTCACGAAATTCTTCTTCCTTCACATCTCCACCTTCTAAGTTAAATTTAATTTCATCTTCATTTTCATCTTCATCTCTAAGGCTGCTAAAAGATGATCCTCTCACACTCACACCCTTGCCCTTGCCCTTCCCCTTGCCCTTCGGCTCTTTGCTCTTCTCAACTTGGTTAGGACCTTTAGGTGCGACTTTTTTCCCCTTTGATCTAGTATCATACGCAGGCTCATCAACTCCCATGGCTTCTGTAGCAACACCCCAAGTCAAATTTTCACCTTGGTGAACCAACTCATCTTCATCTTCCATTAGATCAACCACCCACTCATTGCTTTCATCTATATCCCTCAAAGAGATAGGATCAATGTGATCACGTGCGTCATACCGATGCCTCAACGCACGATTATACTTGATAAAGATCAAGTCATTCAGGCGTTGTTGCTCTAGTCTATTTCTTCGTTTGGCATGAACCTAACAAACACCAAAAGTTGTAGTAATATGCACATGGATATAGTAAAATAATAATTAATAAACAAAAGATGCACTTACATTTTCAAATATACTCCAATTACGTTCGCAACCTGAAGAACTACAAGTGAGGCTCAATACTTTGATAGCAAGCTTCCGCAAAGTAGGGGCATCAGCCCCAAAATTTGCCCACCATACAGCCGGAGCTACCGCTGCTCTGTGTCTAACTGCAAGAGGTAGCCCAAATTCACCCTCTGCATTTCTATATGCATCAAGCTCTGCGCTAATTTTATCTTGCTCAGAAGACTCCGGGAGTAATTTCATCATGACCTCATAAAATTCTTTACTCACTTCTTTATCCACATGATCACTTTTATAAAAGAACTCGGGATTAAAGAAGTACCCGACTGCGTGCAAAGGTGTATGGAGTTGATCCTCCCACCATTCATCAATTATAGCAAATGCTTTCTTGTAGTGCTCTTTTTTTTTTGGAAAATGCATCCATGATTGTTTCCTTGGCATGATGCATGGCCTCATAAATATAGCCCATTACCGGTTTTTTTTCACCATCAACTAACCTCAAACCACGAACTAAGGCATATATCTTGAGGATGTGTGTGACACTTCTCCAAAATCTTGGAGACAAAATTATTGTGGTCACTTTCTTGCCATCAACTTCGTTGGACCATTTATATTGTGCCCATTCTTCGGAAGTGAACATGTTCTTCAAGACATCCTTCAACTTTAGCATCCTCTGTAGAGTGAGAAATGCAGTAGCAAATCTAGTTACTCCAGCCCGACAAAGCTCCATTTCTTTAGTGAAAGTCCTCATCATATGCACTACTCCAGGTCGAACATACACGTAAGCAGTCACACTCATTACTTTCTTCAACGTTGCTTTCATTTCAGGCATTTTTCCGATGTCTTCCAACATCAAATCTATGCAGTGTGCTGCACAAGGAGTCCAATATAGGTTTGTCCTCTTTTTTTGCAATATCTTTCCTGCAAAAGTTACTAAAAGTTAAAATACACTTGAACAAATAAATCTACGTTTCAATCTCAAGAAGTGTGAATAAATTCTTGGTAGCATTCTTACCAGCAAGGACCATGTTGGCAGCATTGTCTGTGATGACTTGGATGATGTCTTCTTCTATATCAGTCTTCACTATAATTCCATCAATCAACTCAGCCAATTTCTCTCCCGTCTTTGCATACTCAGAAGCATCAATGGACTCAATGAAAACTGAGCCTTTAAGAGAGTTAACCAAAAAGTTAAGCAATGTCCTTTGCCTCCTATCCGTCCAACCATCAACCATCAAACTACATCCACACTTCTTCCAATCCGCTCGAAGAGATGCAATGTAATCTTTCTCAACTTGATCAACGGCCTTACTTAAACAAGTAACCCACACCTCGTGAAAACTAGGAGGCCTGAAACCGGGTCCATGTTGGCATGCAAGGTCAAACATCTGTTGAAAACTAGGTAGTTAACAGCATTGAAAGGAATTGCTGCATCATACATCCAATTAGCTACACCCATTATACCTCTCTCCCTGAAATCCTTATTATATGCTTCATTCATCGTCGTTTGTCTCTCTTTCAATCCACTTCCGCCAGGATTTTTAACAAACATGTCCATAGGACCTTGTTTTTGTCTCTTGTTTTGCGAAGGCATGCTCATGGAGTTGCTAGGTTCCACATAATCTTGAGATTCTTGACCATCATATTCATAGTTGTCGGATATGTGGTCTGAATCCTTAGATGCAGTCTTCTTTCCGTCCATGAAAGCTTTTATCTCTTGGCGTACATCAAGGGGACACTTGGTGCACATACTAGCATTTCTAAATCCTCCAACAAGATGTTGTTTTGCATGGCAGAAGCCTGCTCTGTATATTTTATCACAAAATCTATACTGTAAATCATTCGTGTTTTTGGGTATAATCATTTTGAAGTACTTCCATGCCGGATCGTTGGACGGATAGGCAATTGGAGTTGGATCAGCCACAGGAGCACTACTCTCCTCCATCTCAAATTCTCAATGAACAACCAACAAACTGAAAAAACAAAACAAGTACCAACTGAACAAGTTATTAAAAGAAACAATTGCATATCAAGTTGTTAGTTGTAACTTGTAAACCAACAAGTACCAACAAACTGTAATGAGTCTAATATATCAACCATTGCATATAATTAAAAAACTGTATATCAAACTGTAATATATAATTAAAAAAAATAAAAAACAATTGCATATCAAGTTATCAACCACCAGAAACTAGTTATCGAGAAAATAAATAAAAAAGGATAGAAGTTGCAGAAATCATAAAACGAAAAAGACAGAAAAAAGATAAAAAAAACTAACCTGGACCGGACGGCTGGACGACGGCGGGCGGTGGGCGGTGGATGGATGCTGGTGGCTGGACGGCGGGCACGGCTGGATGGTGGCGGGTGGGTTGGGCTTGGGCGTGAGCGGGGGAAAAGGGGGGAAGAAGTTGTTTGCAGATTTTTTTAAAAAGTGAATCTTGTAACCCTAGATGTGATTCACTTAAATATTAAGACTTTAGAGATATTTTTTATTATTCTGATATTATTGGACACATAAAAAAACGTTTTTTTTTTTATTTCAAACAAATAGTAAAAAATAACATTTTTATGCCATGTATGCAAGGCATGCCTTAGGCGGGCCTTGCGCCCTGAGTCGAGGCGCCGAAAGGCGCGCCCGGGCGAGCGCCCAGATATTCCCGACCGCCTGGACCTAGGGCAGGCGAGGTGGCTGGCGCCCCAAGCGCCTAGCGGTGCGCCTTTAATAACTATGATTATATTGTCACTTCACACCCAATTTGTATATTTTTCTTAATATCTCAATTTTCCCCGTCTATTTGCCAAGCACTAATCGAACTTTAAAACTTGACTTGGAAGTACAAGAGCCAGTCTCAGTTATGTGGTGAAGCTAGGTGTATGAAGAAGATAAATATGATATGACAGCTTCAATAATTGGGAAACAAGGTCACATATTGAATTTGATGAGTAGATTGATAAATGCGCTTCAAATTATTTGTAAAAGCGAAACACAAACATTAAACATATGATGACTGTAATTTAGCTTTTATGCAAATGAATGGAATTTATCTTCTGTTTATTCAAACTAAGAAGAATTCAACTTGTGAATTTTTTAGTTGTTAGTTACTCTTATGTATATTGTTGCTTTATGTTGGGTTTTTTTTTTCTCTTTTTTTCCCCTGGTCCGAAACTCTGTTTTGTTCTTCTAAGCTTCCTATTACTAAATTATGAATCGTTGAATGGTTTCTCTTATTCTATCTGTTACTGTTATTTTTTGTATATAACTTGTGTGCCTTAAGCCTTTAACTACGGTTAAATGGTCGATGACAATGTACTTACACTCTCTCTCTTTTGAGAGAAATGTAATTACTTTTGTTTTTTTTGTCCCCTTCATTTGTTCAGTGGAATTGTTTAATTGGATTGCAAATAAAGTTAATGAACAAAACAATAGTTCTTCAGGATGGTTTGATGCTCGAGTTGTTTCATCTGTTATGTGTTGCTTGAATAATTCTTCAGTAAGGCAATGTTTCTTTTGGGTTTCAGAAACCCGGTTTTGGGTTTTGAAGTTTTGAACCCGTTTCAGTTTGGGTTTTTAAAATCTGGTTTTAACCCAATGTTACACCCCTACAAATAACCTATAAAACCTATTAAAATATCAATCTAAGTACAATTCCATCCTACTCAAACAAATAATATAGTAATACATGAAGTTAAATCCTACCCTACTCAAAAACTCGTATATTTTAAAATCCCCTGGATTAAAAAAACCCCCTGGATTTCAAAAACAGGTTTTTAAAAGTCACTTAAAACCCAAAACAAGCATCACCAAAGTGATATTATCTCTTTCGTTTTTTTCTTTTTCCAATTTTTTGCTTCCCGTTGGGAAGTTGCATGAGTTTCTACACCATAGTTATTAAAGGCGCGCCCGAGGCGCACCTAAGGCGCACGGCGCTCGGGGCTCTAGCCACCTCGCTTGCCATAGGTCCAGGCGGTTGGGAGGGGGCGCCTTTCGGCGCCTTGACTCGGGCAAAAGGCGCGCCTAAGGCGTGCCTTGCGTACATCTAGGGTTTGAAATAAAAAAAACATTTTTTTATTTGTCAAATAACATCAGAATAATAAAAAATACTATCTCTTAAGTCTTAATATTTAAGTGAATCACATCTAGGGTTTCAAGATTCACTTTTTTATCAAGTATAATCGTGCGTTGAAGCGTAGTTAATCGGTATGACTCACGTGATCACATTGATCCTATCTCTTTGAGGGTTATAGATGAAAGCAATGAGTGGGTGGTTGGTCTAATGGAAGATGAAGATGAGTTGGTTCACCAAGGTGAAAATTTGACTTGGGGTATTGCTACAGAAGCCATGGTTAGGTTTACTAAGAAATTATCAAGGTCTTATGTTGTTTTTTCCAGGGATGCAAGGCGCGCGCCTTGTGGCGCCTTGCGCCCGTAATAACTATGTTCTACACTTTGCTTATCATAATCTTAATTTGTCTAGATAATGTACAATATATATGTGCTTTGTGTATCTTCATGTGTATGAATATTTCCTCAGAACCCTATGCATGTCTACAACAAATATCCTGTTCTTCTCAGTACCTTTTAATGTTAACAACACACACATGCACCACCCAGGATTTGTAATCACACATTTTTATCATGACTGGATCACAATGGCTACTGAATAATGCAATTCTTATCTTTCCTTCTAAAAATTTGTCAAAATTAGCTGTGATGGCAAATGCATGAGGTCATTCCATGCAACTGAAGAACATGGTGATGATTCTGCTTGTGCATCTCTGGGCTTCTCTGTAGAACAACTGCAAGTATGCTTCATTGTTCTGTTGTCTTGTCTTCTCATCTCAGATTTTGTAACTACTCCCCCTCACGCATTTTTATTCAGCATGATTGAGTTTAATGGTGTTTCTGATTTTATTTTCAGGCATTTGATAATGTTCCCTATATATGCGAGAATTGCAAGTACAAGGAACACCAGTGCTTTGCGTGTCAGAAATTGGGATCTTCGGATGATTCATGTCCTGAGGTATGCGATCCTTAAAATTCTTGGAACATCATCTTTTTGATATGATTCTCCATGATTAATATGTACCGTTTTCTTGAGGAGGTGCCCCCTCTTTGACTAATTTGTTTTTTGAAAATTTACCATAATGCAGCTAGAGTTGACTCTCTTAGTTAACTTTTCCTTTATTTTTGTTTTTCTGCATTTATCTGCTCATTTTCCCTTAAGACAGATTTTGTGTGCCTGTGGAGATACGACATTTGTTTGGCTTTCAATTCTAGAGGTCCACGGTTCAATCCCCAAGAATTACATTTTTAGTTTTCAAAAAAAAAAAGAACTATGTAATGATACAAAGTTTGTGTATCAAATTGTGAAGTTTAAAAAACATATTTTTTAATTGGAAAAAAGTAAAAAGATCGTGATTTTTTATGCAATTAACCCTTTTTTATTAAGACAATATCCGCTATTCTACCACTCTCATTGTTTATTTGGTGGGCCTGGTTATTTCAGGTTTTTTGTTGTGTTAATGGAACTTGTGGTTACTTCTATCATCCTCAATGTGTGGCCAAACTTCTCCACCCTGGGAATAGAACTGCAGCAGAAGAGTTCAAGCAAAGGATTGCCTGTGGGGAACAGTTTGCATGCCCCATCCACACATGCCATGTCTGTAAGGAAGTGGAAGTCAAGTCAGATACCGAATTGCAATTTGCAGTGTGTCGTCGATGTCCTCGTGCATACCATAGAAAATGTTTGCCAAGGTGCTCTGGATGCTTTCTGATAGTGGATCCCCCCCTGATAGTTTAATTCGAGCTAGTGTTAGTCACAATTTTTGTTCCAAGTTCAGAGGTCTGATAATTTTGGCAGGGAGATAATGTCTGAAGAGGATGTGGATGAAGATGGAACTGTACGAGCTTGGGAAGGATTGATCCCAGATCGTATATTGATTTACTGCCTGCAAGTTCCCTGAAAACTTTCTAGTTTGGCTTTAATGCCTGCTTTTTTTTTGCATTTCTTCTTACTTTATTTTTGTCCTTACCAGAGATCACGAGATCGACCCAAATATTAGCACTCCTGCAAGGAGCCATATAAAATTTCCTGAGCGAGGAATGAAGAAGAAACTACCATCAGAATCTAGCGGGAAAAAAAATCTGAAGAAAAAAGGTGTATCTTTGGAAAATAATGCAGGGAAAGGCGTTTCTGCAAAATCATCAAAAGGGGTTGACAAGTTGTCCTCCAGTTCAGTTAGGGTTGATCTTTCTGAAGATAAGGTGGAAAAATTCCTGAAAAAGAAGAAAGGGTCTACAAATGGAAATTCTCTTGGGAAGTTGAAAAAATCTGGAATCCGTGCAGGAGAGAAGCGTTTAGGGGATAAGTTGTATGAGAAGTTTTGTGCTACACATGATGAAAATGAGACGATTCAAATGATCAAACCTACAACAAAGAGAACTGATAATTCTTTGAGTCTTGATGCTGATACAAAAGACAGGTTTGAAAATTAATGCGTACATATGTGCGCTGCCTTATGTATCAAGTAAAATCCTAAGAGATGTTCTTTACGCTATTTTATTGCTCTGTTTTCCTCGAATTGCAGAATATTGGGTTTGATGAAACAGGCTTCATCCTTGATAACGCTGAACCAAGTTAAAGAAATGCATGCATCACCATCAACACATGCCCAGTCAAGATTTTCTGCTAATGATTTTACACTAGGGAAGGCAGAGGGTGCAGTTCAGGTGCGATTAAGGGTATTAACGGAAACTGATCGCTTACTTCTATTGGGACTTGATACTTTGCTAACTGCAGGCCATACATGCTGCACTAAAAAAAATGAATGAAGGCTGCCGCGTTCAGGATGCCCAAGCAGTTTGTGGGGCTGATCTTCTCGCACAGGTGCTGAAATGGAGAGTAAGTATCTGGGGTTAAAATTTATCTGCAAATATCTTTTTTTATTTTTGATTTATTATTTTCATTGTAATGAATTTTTTGCCCATACGGCTTACACGTAATTTATTTGATTTGATGGCTAATATAGTTGGGTATTTGATGTTTCTGCAAAACTACGCATCCTTAAAAAAAATTTAAGTTTCAATTGTTAACTTTAACAAGAGTTTTGTTATATTACTCTTGTATCTCTTTTAGTTTCAACATCCTCATGATATTAGAACTTGTGGCTTTTGGGCCTCTTGGTCTCTTTATGTTCAGTTTTGATATTTTTCAGCATATTTTGGGAGGGTTTATTAGTGAAAGAGGTCGAGTATATGGGGATGTCATTGTACCTGCATTGTGCTGGCTGTATAGTTAAAAAGGAGTAGAGGAATATTTGAATATAGAGATGAATTTTACAGGAAGTGTGGGATAGGGTTAAGTTTGGCCTTAATGTTTCGGATATTTGGAGTTAGTGTTGTATAATCTAACCTTGAGGTTCTCGTGCCTTTGTACTATATTTTTTTAATATGTATTTAGTTTTCATCAAGAAAATAAAAATAGATAGAGTCAACATCGTCAGGATTGGGGGTTAAATATAATAGCTTGAAGAGGAACAACTGGTTTGTAGGGAGTATGATGTTAGCTAAGCTGCTGTTATAGTTGATGTAAAAGATTTAGATTTTTTGCTGGTGATTCTTCTATCAGAATAGGTTTTTCTGGAAAATTTTATCTGTTTTCTGTTGATGAGAATTTTTTTTGAACAATTATTCAGCAAATCATGTACGCTTTCATTACTTGAAAAAATCCATCTAAATTAATGATGGATGGAAGGATTATTTGAAAGGTGCCTGATTGATGTGCCTCTTTTCTGCTTTGCTACATTACACAGTTTTAGATGGCTTTCTTAACTAATTTTAATTAATGGTTCTAAGCCATCTGAACTTCTCAGGTGGTTTTTGTTATTTACCACAGTGCCCCTTATAACAACAATGTTTGTTGAGCAGTATGATTTCAAGAAATTTTTGGTCCTTTGATTATATGGTGATTATTTTATATCTGCAGGGCAGGCTGAAAGTTTATCTTTATGGTGATTATTTTATATCTGCAGGGCAGGCTGAAAGTTTATCTTTCTCCATTTCTTTATGGCATGCGCTATACATCATTTGGTCGCCATTTCACCAAACCATGTAAGCTGAAAGAGGTAGGTTACTGTTTTTTTCCACTCTGTAATTAAAATCCCATTTGACCTAATTGCAAAAATAGCTTCACATATTGATGGTTATTTTGAGATTGGGGAGAATACAAACAAACTCCCTTCCAAATATATAAGGCAATTGTTAATTTGACTCATCTCCTTTGTGTGTTATCCTCACCAGACTTTTTCATTACATAATATGATTGATTTTTGCTGTGTATGTATGCAGGGAACATTTTGTTCATTTGCATCACCTTTAAGGATTACTTTTAAAAAATGAATTATTTGATTTAATCTTTTGAAGTCAAATGAAGGTATACAGTCACGTATTCAGTAGATATCTGCCTAAGAAGTAAAATACAAAATATTCTACAACACTTTATGCATATTTATTGGAAATTTGGGATGGAGGGGGTAAAACTAGATAGTCAACTTAATTGAGAAGCCTTTATATCAGCACTGCCTCATTCTTTTAATTGTTTGTTTTAATTGTTATTTTTCTGTGGTACCAAACTGTTCTTCAATGAAAAAACTCCAGATGTTGCCATTCTTTCCTGTAGGTGTTTCTCGGAATATTGTATTATTTTACATATGAATCTGACTTCGTTATTTTCTATGTTGGTGGTGTGATTCATGATGCAGATAGTCGATATTTTCCATTGGTATATTCAAGATGGTGACATGGTATTACTCTCCCTTTTCATTTATTTATTGAGAGATTGGTTTTTGTGATTGCTTTAACCTGATAATTTTAGAGCATTCTCTTGGGTATTTTTGTTTGCAGTTGTTATATTAATTGCACGTCAAAGTCTCAAACTTCAGCCTGAAGTCTCAAATTTTGTTGAATATAATTTAGATTGGTTATATTCTTTGACTAACAATATTTTTGAAGTTACTCCAAATGGATTTTCTTGGGCTCTTAATTTTGTCGTTTCTTTGATCAGCTAGTTGATTTTTGCTGCGGTTCGAACGATTTCAGCTGCCTTATGAAAAAGAAGCTTGATGAGACGGGGAAGAGCTGCTCATACAAAAACTATGACATTGTACAAGCTAAGGTCGACAACCATTATTACAATACCTTCTATTTCTTTTAGAGACTATAGCAAATCAGTTTAAATAAAAATAAGTTGTTGATGAATAGAACATCTTACTAGATATTATTTTTTATGAGATGTTCAATGCAGAATCTGCTCTTCTCTGGGCATGTTTACCATGCGTATGCCTTGAACTTATTACAGTCTTTTGGGGAAATGCCAGTCAGTTTCAACTTAATGATATGTCATGTTTATGCTAATTGATATTGATTTTTCATGTCTGTTCGTTTTGCAATTTGTAGAATGATTTTAATTTTGAGCGAAGAGACTGGATGGGAGTGAAACCAGAGGAGTTGCCGGATGGGTCACAGTTGGTAAGATTATTATTTCTCATTTCTGGCGTTTGCATTTTATCAAACAGCCATTTATTTGGTTTGTTCTGGTAGGTCATGGGGCTGAACCCACCGTTTGGAGTTAACAGTGTACTTGCTAACAAATTTATCAACAAAGCTCTTGAGTTTAAGCCCAAACTATTGATTCTCATAGTCCCACAGCAGACAAAGCGGTAAATATTGTTATTATTATTTTAAACTTTTATCATACTTGAGATTTAAAAAAAAAATTCTCATATGAAAATATTTGAAAAGCCTGAGATTTCATTTGTATTCTATCAATCAGATTAGATGAAAAGGAGCCTCGTTATGATTTGATTTGGGAGGATGATCAGATGTTTGTTGGCAAGGTAAATAGTTATTCTCCCATGATGCTTTTTGGTTTTCCTGTGGACATGTCTATTTTTGAGTAATGGGGTGCACCAATTGCGCTATGCAACTGGTGCACAACTGTAACTAACTAATTAATTGAACAACTAATACTTTTTAGTGAAGCAACTAATATCTTTTAAAATACACACCAATTGAACTGGTGCATACAAGTTTTTGCCCTGTTTTTTTTCTAGTTTATAAATGCTCTTCAACATGCTCTATCTATCTCAGTCATTTTATCTACCGGGATCTGTCGATGTGAATGACAACCAAATCGAGGATTGGAACAAGGATCCACCACCACTTTACCTTTGGAGCCATCCCGATTGGACGGGCAAACACAGGGCAGTCGCTGAACAGCACGGCCACTCATCTGGCACTCTAAAGAACTATAGACCTGATAATAAAAGTCAGAATGACATGCATGCCCCTAATTCTGCACAGGAATCTCACAGTCCTACTGTTAAATCCCCTGTTAAACACAACGAAGATTTGCCTGTAGATAAACCCCAAAATCTGCAACATAAGGACAGAGTGGCTAAAACCACAAGCCCCAAGGAATGGAGTAAAAAAAATCATACACCACCTAAGGACCCCTCAGTGTCGAAACCCAAGAATTTTGGTGGGAAAGGAAAAAAGAATAATAGACGACCACTGGAGGACAAGTCTGAGTTTGGTCGGAAAGGAAAGAAGAATAGACGATCAATGGAGGATAGGCCCTCTAACAAATTCTCTGGGCCGCGCCATCTCTCACCAAATATGCCCGATCATGAAACTCGACCCCGAGTTCATTCTGATAGGGTCGATTATCAGCAGTTCAGTCGAAGGAGCAATCAGCCTTGCACTCAAACTGGATATAATAACCCGATTGATGAAATGGAGGATGTGGTGAGTAGGTACTACATGAATGTCGAGGAACCTCATCGAGGTACAACCAGCAACATCAGACCGGAGTATGCCCCGCCCGATTACAGTTTTGGGGCCCCAAATGATCAATGGGTGGGCCCACTTGATGACAGAGTTGGTACTTTTGCTGAACCTAATCCTTGGAACGAAAGGGCAGCCTATCCTCCCACCTACCCTGGGGCCCATTTCCCGTCTCCGTTCGGGGAGATGGGTACGTCTGCTATGCAACGGTATGCACCTCGTTTGGATGAGATGAATCATGCTAGGGCGGTTCCTGGACCTCCTGGTCAAGTTATGGGTCCCACTTATCATCCTCCCCAAACTGGCCCTTTAGGTTTTGCTCCACATCCGTACCAGCACTCTTACTCTCAGCAAAACTCGTCCGGTTGGCTTAATGATTAGTTTAATTTCCTTTAGGCTTGCGTTTGGTATGGTAAGTTGAACTTAATCTGTTTTGCCATGTGATATATTTTAATAATGTATCTTCTACCCTTTTTATATTTTAATCAGAGTTCAACTCATAAGTGGAAGTTTAATCTTTAAGACTGGTAGAAACTTGGTGATGTGGTGCAATCCGCAAGTACTAAACAGTTAGTGTTGGTATTAACCTGTTATTGTTCTCTTGAGAAGAATTGTTTCAATTACTGGTGGTTGCGAATTATTTTTGTGCGTTATTCTCACGATCGTTTCACAATATCGTGATGCAAGAATTATAATTTGATTGGTAGGTTGCGCTTGTGTTGATTAAAAATGATGGTTAAAAATGATGGTAGTAAGGTCCTGATTCAGAATTATCTATTTTGGAGGGGGTCTCATGTGCACCGTGTACTCCCGGTTCAATGTTAATAAATTGTATATTTCAATGTAATAAGTGTTATGACCGTTGGAGATTTTGAAATTAAAAGTATCAGTCGTATTTAGGGCTTCAATAAAAGTTGAAATCACATTTTGTCAAATGCGAGTTCATTTAAGAATAAGGGCAACTTTGGGCGCGTGTTTCCTGTCTTGTGAGACGTGTCTGAAACACAAATATCATACGCGCATGAGATTCGTTCTTAACAGAATTGCAGAGCTCGTGCCAAATTCATGGAAGTGTGATTGAGGTATTTTTCTCTCATACTCCTCAGATAATTTTTCGATAATTTTCGACGATGTTAGCTTATTCCTTCTCCGTTCACTTTTCAGGTTATCGTTCTCATTTGGAGTGATTCCGTTTCCCCTGTTCCTCCGATTGTTCTATTTACAAATTTACTGTTTCATTGAGTTTGCGTTATTGGTACTTTTGTAATCGTTTGTTGCGATTAATACACTTGCGGCTATTCATATCACATTTATTTGCTATTTTGGGTATAAGAGCCATTACAATTGGTATCACCCAGTTACGATCATGACAGAAAATACTCGTATGAAGGCTTTATTTGAGACGCAATGAAGTTTTGAACTCATCGACATCAGTACTTTCGTCTCATTGGGGTTGAGATTTAATCGGGTTCCGTCTCGACGAAGCTCACTGGGATTGACGACAACATCGCGTCCTTAACCGAGAAGCTTGATGCTCTGCTCAAGCTTCAACTCGATGAAGCGAAGGGCAAAGAGAAATTCTCTCAAGGGGAGTCTTCGTCCAATGTTTCCCATCGCCAGGAGGCCTACACACTGCCGTTTCAACACACTCAGCAGAACTCTTCCAACGGCCAACTTAACCATGTCCTTCACCACCACAACCGTATGGATTTTCCAGAATTCAGTGGTGAGAATCCCCCGCCTTTGGCTTCGCCGGGCGGCAAGGTATTTTAATTTCAATCCCATGGATGATTTTACTAAGGTTAAACTAGCTTCGTATTATATGGTTGGTCAAGCCGATTTGTGGTTTATGGAATATGTTGAGACTCGACAACATGTTCCCTAGGATCATTTTACTTCCTTATTGTTGGATCGTTTTCTTGTCCCGGGTCATGAGGATGTTGTCATTGAATTCACTCAATTGATCCAGAAGTCTGATGTTAGTTATTATATTGAGCAGTTTGAGGAATTGAAGTCTTTAGTCCGCGCTAAACACCCATATTTGCGTGAGGATTTCTTGGTTTCTTGTTTTCTGAAAGGCTTAAAGGGTGAACTCCGGTCCCCAGTTCAATTGTTTAAGCCTACTACTCTCACTCAGGCTATGTCATGCCCAAATGTTTGAAACCACTCTTGATGTTTGGGGTAAGAAATCCAAATTTCCAACTAAGTCACCCTTTACACAACACAAATCATATACCCCTTTTTCCATCACAACACCAGCCCCTTCACCACACATGATCTCACCCAAAACTTCTTCCAAAGATGTTGTTCCTCCTTTTCGGAGACTCTCTAGGGCTCAAGTACAAGAGAAACAAGAGAAGGGTTTATGTTTTACGTGTGATGAGAAGTACTCTCCTTCTCATATTTGCAAAAATAAACATCTCAATGTGGTAATTGCTGAAGAGTCTGAGGAGATAGCAGATCATGAGGACAATGTTTTACCCATTGATTGTGATGGGGGTGAAATCAGTCTCCATTCGTTGAATGGAAGCAGAACCCAAAATTCAATGAAACTTAAGGGCAATCAGGGGCAGAGACTTGTCTATTTTGGTGGATAGTCGCAGTACCCACAGTTACTTGAATTCTTTCACTGCTTGTGAGGTCCAATGCATGATTGAGGAGACACCTCCTTGGGTAATTACTGTTGTTAATGGTGAAAAAACTGTAAGCAAGGAAAAATGTCCCAAGTTTTCTTGGACTATTCATGGCCACTCTTTCGAGGCTGAATTGAGGTTGATTCCATTTGGGGGCTGTGATATCATTTTGAGGCATGATTGGATGTGGAATTATGACCCTATTACTTTCCATCTTAAGAACAATTGTTTGGATGTTACTAAGGATGATAGAAAAGTTCAATTACAAGGGGTGGATGAGGGTGCTTCTCTCAAACTCATGAGTGCCAAAAATTTCTCTAACTTTATGAGAAAAACAACTAATGGCATTATGGCTCATATTTTTTTGATGGAGGTTTCTACTGTACCAGTTCAGCGGGGTTCTCAATATACTGTTATTAAGGACTTATTGGAGGAATTTGAGGATTTCTTTCAGGAACCCAAGGGTATTCCCCCTGCTAGACATTTGGAGCACGACATTCAGCTAATTCCCGGTTCATCTCCTGTGCAACAGAAACCATATCGATATTCTCATGTTATGAAAAATGAGATAGAGAAGATGGTGGAGGAGTTGTTACAACAAAAACTTATTGAGCTGAGTTCAAGTCCTTTTGCAGCTCCTGTTATACTTGTTAAGAAAAAAGACACAACATGGAGGATGTGTGTCGATTACAGAAAGCTTAATGATGTTATGGTGAAGGATAGGTTTCCCATGCCTATTATAGAAGAGTTGTTGACAGAGCTACATGGTGCTTGCATATTCTCTAAGATTGATCTTCGCCAGGGTTATTTTCAAGTACAGTTGAGGAAGGAGGACATATTTAAATCTGCTTTTGTCACTCACCATGGCCAATTTGAGTTTAAGGTGATGCCTTTTGGCCTTACAAATGCTCCTGCTACATTTCAAAAATTGATGAACAGTATTTTTGCTGAATTTCTGAGAAAATTTGTTCTTGTTTTTTTATGGCATTTTGATCTATAGCCATGATTTGGAATCCCATGTTCATCATCTCAGAATTGTGTTGCTCACCTTGAGATCACATACTCTCTATGCTAAGATGTCTAAATACAATTTTGCACTTGATCATGTTGACTACTTTGGTTATATTATTTATGGTCAGGGTGTTTCTACTGATCCATCCAAAATTCAAGCTATGTCTAGCTGGCCTACCCCTAAAACGGTGAAGGGCTTGAGGGGTTTTTTGGGCCTCACTGGTTATTATAGAAGATTCATAAAAAACTATGGCTCCATTGCTAAGCCTCTCACTAATCTGCTCAAAAAGAATAGTTTCACTTGGACTAAGGAAGCTGATGATGCATTCTTGTTACTCAAGGATATGATGACTAGAGCACCTGTTCTTGCTCTACCTAATTTCAAAAATTCTTTTATGATTGAGACAGATGCTAGCCAGACTGGGATTGGGGTTGTTCTCATGCAAAATAAGCAACCTATAGCTTACTTTAGCCAAACTTTGTGTCCACGAAACCAAGCCTTATCTACTTACGAAAAGGAGTTGTTAGTTATTATGACAACAGTGGAAAAATGGAGTTCTTATTTGGCTGGTGGTCATTTCATCATTAGGATCGACCACTGTAGTCTTTAGTTCTTGAAGGATCAAAAAATCACTAATGCTCTTCATACAAAGTGGTTTTATAAGCTGATGAATTACAGCTTTTCGATTGAATACAAACTGGGCAAGGATAATTGTGCTGCTGATGCTCTTTCACGAAAGTTTGAAGAGGACTTGGTCGAGCCTCTTATTGATTGCAATGTGGTCACACATATTAGACCTCTTTGGATGTAGGATATTATTTCCAGCTATGAAGGTGATACTGAGGTCCAATATTTCATCTCTCAGGCTTTACTTACTCCAACACAACATAATCCATTTCAGTATTTGGAGGGTCTACTTAAATATCATGGGAAAATTGTGGTGGGTAAGTCCAATGATATACAACGGAAAATATTGGACACTATTCATTCTTCGGTCATTGGAGGACATTTTGGGATACACAGTTGCTATCACAGAGCTAGGGCTATATTTTTCTGGAAGGGCCTCAAGCGAGACATTTATGAGTATATCTCTCAATGTGATACCTGCTCCAAATGTAAGGATGACAGTGCTGCTTCTCCAGGCCTTCTCTAGCCTTTAGAAGTTCCATTGACACCTTGGAGCCAGATTTCGATGGACTTCATCGAGAGCTTACCCAATTCTCATGGCTTCACTGTGATTTGGGTAATCATTGATATGCTCACCAAATTTGCTTATTTCATTGCCCTTCGTCACCCATATTCAGCTGAGAGCCTCGCTACACTTTTTATGGACAATATTCATAAGTTACATGGGATGCCGGAGTGTATAGTAAGTGACAGGGATGTGGTGTTCCAAAGTAATTTTTGGAAGGAGGTGTTTAAATTACATGGCACCAGGCTTAATATGAGCACAACTCACCATCCTCAGAGTGATGGGCAAACTGAGAGGTTGAATAGATGCTTGGAATCCTATTTGAGGTGCATGACTCATCACAAGCCCAAACTATGGTCTCAATGGCTTTCTCTTGCGGAGTGGTGGTATAATACTTGTTTTCACCAATCCATCAAAACCTCCCCATTCCAGGCTCTATATGGTTATGAGCCTCCTCAACTATCCTTAGGCCCTTACCTCCAGACTACTAATTCACAAGCTCAAGCTCTCATTCAAGATAGGCCGCGGATGATACAGGTGCTACGGGATAATATGCTTCAAGCTCAACATCGAATGAAACAGTATGCCGATGCTAAAAGATCTGAGAGAGTTTTTCAGGTTGGAGATTGGGTTTTTCTGCGCATCCAAACGTTCAAACATGGTCCTACTCAATTGGGAAAACACACTAAATTATCAGTAAAATATTTTGGCCGTTATGCTATTGTGGAGAAAATTGGCTCAGTCGCATACAGATTATCTCTACCCCCTGGCACGAAGATGCATAATGTGTTTCACGTCTCTCTGCTAAAGAAGAAGATTAAAGGAAAGTATAGTCCACAATCAACTTTACCTGACGTGGGTGTCGATGGCTGTCCTAAGGTCGTTCCCGTGGGGATTTTGCAGCGGCGTTTAATTAAGGTACACAATTTGCCAGTGACTGAAGTTCTGGTACAATGGAGTAACCTTGCTCCGGAGGAAGGGACGTGGGAACGTTGGGACACACTCGCTCAACAATTCCCTGATTTTTGCTCGGGCTTGAGGACAAGCCCAGTTTGAGAGGGGAGTATTGTTATGACCGTTGGGGATTTTGAAATTAAAAGTATCAGTCGTATTTAGGGCTTCAATAAAAGTTGAAATCACATTTCATCAAATGCGAGTTCATTTAAGAATAAGAAGAGCAACTTTGGGCGCGTGTTTTCCTGTCCTGTGAGGCGCGTCCGAAACACAAATATCATACGCGCACGAGATTCGTTCTTAACAGAATTGCAGAGCTCGTGCCAAATTCATGGAAGTGTGATTGAGGTATTTTCCTCTCATACTCCTCAGATAATTTTTCGATAATTTTCGACGATGTTAGCTTATTCCTTCTCCGTTCACTTTTCAGGTTATCGTTCTCATTTGGAGTGATTCCGTTTCCCCTGTTCCTCCGATTGTTCTATTTACAAATTTACTGTTTCATTGAGTTTGCGTTATTGGTACTTTTGTAATCGTTTGTTGCGATTAATACACTTGCGGCTATTCATATCACATTTATTTGCTATTTTGGGTATAAGAGCCATTACAATTGGTATCACCCAGTTACGATCATGACAGAAAATACTCGTATGAAGGCTTTATTTGAGACGCAACAGAAGTTTGACGCTGAACTCACTGATTACCGTACTCGTCTCACTGGGGTTGAGACGAATCTGGGTTCCGTCTCGACGAAGCTCACTGGGATTGACGACAACATCGCGTCCTTAACCGAGAAGCTTGATGCTCTGCTCAAGCTTCAACTCGATGAAGCGAAGGGCAAAGAGAAATTCTCTCAAGGGGAGTCTTCGTCCAATGTTTCCCATCGCCAGGAGGCCTACACACTGCCGTTTCAACACACTCAGCAGAACTCTTCCAACGGCCAGCTTAACCATGTCCTTCACCACCACAACCGTATGGATTTTCCAGAATTCAGTGGTGAGAATCCCCCGCCTTTGGCTTCGCCGGGCGGCAAGGTATTTTAATTTCAATCCCATGGATGATTTTACTAAGGTTAAACTAGCTTCGTATTATATGGTTGGTCAAGCCGATTTGTGGTTTATGGAATATGTTGAGACTCGACAACATGTTCCCTAGGATCATTTTACTTCCTTATTGTTGGATCGTTTTCTTGTCCCGGGTCATGAGGATGTTGTCATTGAATTCACTCAATTGATCCAGAAGTCTGATGTTAGTTATTATATTGAGCAGTTTGAGGAATTGAAGTCTTTAGTCCGCGCTAAACACCCATATTTGCGTGAGGATTTCTTGGTTTCTTGTTTTCTGAAAGGCTTAAAGGGTGAACTCCGGTCCCCAGTTCAATTGTTTAAGCCTACTACTCTCACTCAGGCTATGTCATGCCCAAATGTTTGAAACCACTCTTGATGTTTGGGGTAAGAAATCCAAATTTCCAACTAAGTCACCCTTTACACAACACAAATCATATACCCCTTTTTCCATCACAACACCAGCCCCTTCACCACACATGATCTCACCCAAAACTTCTTCCAAAGATGTTGTTCCTCCTTTTCGGAGACTCTCTAGGGCTCAAGTACAAGAGAAACAAGAGAAGGGTTTATGTTTTACGTGTGATGAGAAGTACTCTCCTTCTCATATTTGCAAAAATAAACATCTCAATGTGGTAATTGCTGAAGAGTCTGAGGAGATAGCAGATCATGAGGACAATGTTTTACCCATTGATTGTGATGGGGGTGAAATCAGTCTCCATTCGTTGAATGGAAGCAGAACCCAAAATTCAATGAAACTTAAGGGCAATCAGGGGCAGAGACTTGTCTATTTTGGTGGATAGTCGCAGTACCCACAGTTACTTGAATTCTTTCACTGCTTGTGAGGTCCAATGCATGATTGAGGAGACACCTCCTTGGGTAATTACTGTTGTTAATGGTGAAAAAACTGTAAGCAAGGAAAAATGTCCCAAGTTTTCTTGGACTATTCATGGCCACTCTTTCGAGGCTGAATTGAGGTTGATTCCATTTGGGGGCTGTGATATCATTTTGAGGCATGATTGGATGTGGAATTATGACCCTATTACTTTCCATCTTAAGAACAATTGTTTGGATGTTACTAAGGATGGTAGCAAAGTTCAATTACAAGGGGTAGATGAGGGTGCTTCTCTCAAACTCATGAATGCCAAAAATTTCTCTAACTTTATGAGAAAAACAACTAATGGCATTATGGCTCATATTTTTTTGATGGAGGTTTCTACTGTACCAGTTCAGCGGGGTTCTCAATATACTGTTATTAAGGACTTATTGGAGGAATTTGAGGATTTCTTTCAGGAACCCAAGGGTATTCCCCCTGCTAGACATTTGGAGCACGACATTCAGCTAATTCCCGGTTCATCTCCTGTGCAACAGAAACCATATCGATATTCTCATGTTATGAAAAATGAGATAGAGAAGATGGTGGAGGAGTTGTTACAACAAAAACTTATTGAGCTGAGTTCAAGTCCTTTTGCAGCTCCTGTTATACTTGTTAAGAAAAAAGACACAACATGGAGGATGTGTGTCGATTACAGAAAGCTTAATGATGTTATGGTGAAGGATAGGTTTCCCATGCCTATTATAGAAGAGTTGTTGACAGAGCTACATGGTGCTTGCATATTCTCTAAGATTGATCTTCGCCAGGGTTATTTTCAAGTACGGTTGAGGAAGGAGGACATATTTAAATCTGCTTTTGTCACTCACCATGGCCAATTTGAGTTTAAGGTGATGCCTTTTGGCCTTACAAATGCTCCTGCTACATTTCAAAAATTGATGAACAGTATTTTTGCTGAATTTCTGAGAAAATTTGTTCTTGTTTTTTTATGGCATTTTGATCTATAGCCATGATTTGGAATCCCATGTTCATCATCTCAGAATTGTGTTGCTCACCTTGAGATCACATACTCTCTATGCTAAGATGTCTAAATACAATTTTGCACTTGATCATGTTGACTACTTTGGTTATATTATTTATGGTCAGGGTGTTTCTACTGATCCATCCAAAATTCAAGCTATGTCTAGCTGGCCTACCCCTAAAACGGTGAAGGGCTTGAGGGGTTTTTTGGGCCTCACTGGTTATTATAGAAGATTCATAAAAAACTATGGCTCCATTGCTAAGCCTCTCACTAATCTGCTCAAAAAGAATAGTTTCACTTGGACTAAGGAAGCTGATGATGCATTCTTGTTACTCAAGGATATGATGACTAGAGCACCCTGTTCTTGCTCTACCTAATTTCAAAAATTCTTTTATGATTGAGACAGATGCTAGCCAGACTGGGATTGGGGTTGTTCTCATGCAAAATAAGCAACCTATAGCTTACTTTAGCCAAACTTTGTGTCCACGAAACCAAGCCTTATCTACTTACGAAAAGGAGTTGTTAGTTATTATGACAACAGTGGAAAAATGGAGTTCTTATTTGGCTGGTGGTCATTTCATCATTAGGATCGACCACTGTAGTCTTTAGTTCTTGAAGGATCAAAAAATCACTAATGCTCTTCATACAAAGTGGTTTTATAAGCTGATGAATTACAGCTTTTCGATTGAATACAAACTGGGCAAGGATAATTGTGCTGCTGATGCTCTTTCACGAAAGTTTGAAGAGGACTTGGTCGAGCCTCTTATTGATTGCAATGTGGTCACACATATTAGACCTCTTTGGATGTAGGATATTATTTCCAGCTATGAAGGTGATACTGAGGTCCAATATTTCATCTCTCAGGCTTTACTTACTCCAACACAACATAATCCATTTCAGTATTTGGAGGGTCTACTTAAATATCATGGGAAAATTGTGGTGGGTAAGTCCAATGATATACAACGGAAAATATTGGACACTATTCATTCTTCGGTCATTGGAGGACATTTTGGGATACACAGTTGCTATCACAGAGCTAGGGCTATATTTTTCTGGAAGGGCCTCAAGCGAGACATTTATGAGTATATCTCTCAATGTGATACCTGCTCCAAATGTAAGGATGACAGTGCTGCTTCTCCAGGCCTTCTCTAGCCTTTAGAAGTTCCATTGACACCTTGGAGCCAGATTTCGATGGACTTCATCGAGAGCTTACCCAATTCTCATGGCTTCACTGTGATTTGGGTAATCATTGATATGCTCACCAAATTTGCTTATTTCATTGCCCTTCGTCACCCATATTCAGCTGAGAGCCTCGCTACACTTTTTATGGACAATATTCATAAGTTACATGGGATGCCGGAGTGTATAGTAAGTGACAGGGATGTGGTGTTCCAAAGTAATTTTTGGAAGGAGGTGTTTAAATTACATGGCACCAGGCTTAATATGAGCACAACTCACCATCCTCAGAGTGATGGGCAAACTGAGAGGTTGAATAGATGCTTGGAATCCTATTTGAGGTGCATGACTCATCACAAGCCCAAACTATGGTCTCAATGGCTTTCTCTTGCGGAGTGGTGGTATAATACTTGTTTTCACCAATCCATCAAAACCTCCCCATTCCAGGCTCTATATGGTTATGAGCCTCCTCAACTATCCTTAGGCCCTTACCTCCAGACTACTAATTCACAAGCTCAAGCTCTCATTCAAGATAGGCCGCGGATGATACAGGTGCTACGGGATAATATGCTTCAAGCTCAACATCGAATGAAACAGTATGCCGATGCTAAAAGATCTGAGAGAGTTTTTCAGGTTGGAGATTGGGTTTTTCTGCGCATCCAAACGTTCAAACATGGTCCTACTCAATTGGGAAAACACACTAAATTATCAGTAAAATATTTTGGCCGTTATGCTATTGTGGAGAAAATTGGCCCAGTCGCATACAGATTATCTCTACCCCCTGGCACGAAGATGCATAATGTGTTTCACGTCTCTCTGCTAAAGAAGAAGATTAAAGGAAAGTATAGTCCACAATCAACTTTACCTGACGTGGGTGTCGATGGCTGTCCTAAGGTCGTTCCCGTGGGGATTTTGCAGCGGCGTTTAATTAAGGTACACAATTTGCCAGTGACTGAAG
Source organism: Stenogyne calaminthoides (assembly GCA_037126765.1). NCBI lineage: Eukaryota > Viridiplantae > Streptophyta > Magnoliopsida > Lamiales > Lamiaceae > Stenogyne > Stenogyne calaminthoides. The sequence continues at coordinate 32,776,364 of JBBCBC010000004.1, read as the reverse complement.
TTCTGGTACAATGGAGTAACCTTGCTCCGGAGGAAGGGACGTGGGAACGTTGGGACACACTCGCTCAACAATTCCCTGATTTTTGCTCGGGCTTGAGGACAAGCCCAGTTTGAGAGGGGAGTATTGTTATGACCGTTGGGGATTTTGAAATTAAAAGTATCAGTCGTATTTAGGGCTTCAATAAAAGTTGAAATCACATTTCATCAAATGCGAGTTCATTTAAGAATAAGAAGAGCAACTTTGGGCGCGTGTTTTCCTGTCCTGTGAGGCGCGTCCGAAACACAAATATCATACGCGCACGAGATTCGTTCTTAACAGAATTGCAGAGCTCGTGCCAAATTCATGGAAGTGTGATTGAGGTATTTTCCTCTCATACTCCTTAGATATTTTCCGATAATTTTCCGACGATGTTAGCTTATTCCGTCTCCGTTCACTTTTCATGTTATCGTTCTCATTTGTAGTGATTCCGTTTCCCCTGTTCCTCCGATTGTTCTATTTACAAATTTACTGTTTCATTGAGTTTGCGTTATTGGTACTTTTGTAATCGTTTGTTGCGATTAATACACTTACGGCTATTCATATCACATTTATTTGCTATTTTGGGTATAAGAGCCATTACAATAAGTTGCAGGATTTTAAGATACATTATAGAGTGTCAGTGCACGTGATGCATATGTATTATTTTGACTGGTAGGTTGCATGTGTGTTTATTATATTTGATGTTAATGTTCGACTTCTATGTTGCAATGAAAAAACTAAAGATGTAAGACGTTTGAATGGTGTACGGAATTCTAATATTTGTTGCAAGCTGCAACTTGTTCTATATATTTCATTAAAAGGGTTTATGAAATTACGATGAGATGCATCCTAGTCTCTCACATATCCGATCACCATAATAAGGAGAAAATGATTCGTACACATATTGATAAACAAAAATCTTGTACAAAAAATATTTGTTTTTTATTTATCTGTAAAATAAATGATTCTAATAATTTTGATAAAAAATATTTTTACCCAAATGAACCGCACCTTTCTTACCCACCCCAAATGGCCGATCCACTGCTCCCCTCCTCAACTCGTAGTTGGCTGACATGTATGAAATAAAGCTAAGTTTTGTATGTATTTGAGTGTATCGCACATTCATAATGCATTTTAAAATTATGCAACTTATTACATTGAAAAATATAATTCATTTACATTGAATCGTGCAACTATGTATATGAAAAATTAGTTGCACGGTTCAGTGATAAATAAGTTGCATATTTCAATATTACAAATTGAATGATTTTTAAATGCACTATGAGTGCACGGTGTATCTGGATGAACATTAGCTATTTATGAAATAAAGAGCTAAATATCCAAAGTCAATAATGCCCTCGTCAGTATTTCAAAGGGAAGTGTATTACTCATTCCGTCCCACAATAACGTGCACAATTTTCTTTTTTGTTTGTCCCAAGATAACGTGCACATTTCCTTAAATAACAAAACACTCAAAACTTACACACTCACAATATCATTATAATTGATTTAAATAATACCAATAAAACAAATTTTCTTAGTTTCCGTGCCCGGGAAAATGTGCAAGTTATCCCGGGACGGAGGTAGTATTTCTTTCTTCCCTACACAATGGTCTTGCATTTTGATTAATCAAGTAAAACAAATTACATTGATATTTTTTCTTTTATCCGTATTATTGGTCTAATAAATACTTCATATATGCTGTTAGTTTTTTTTTTTCAAAGGTTTGAAATTTAAATATATGATGTTACTAAATGATTTTAGGACTTGAGAATGGTTCTATTTTTTGGATTATAAAAATTGTAGGACTTCGGTTATAGATGTTTGACACATATTATTGCCCTCTCTAGTCTAGCATAGGAGGGTCTAAATAGTAGAAGTAAGTGCCCAGTTAAATATGATCCACAGGACTAAGCACGCGTTGCAGGCTTGCAGCCTTTGAAATATGTGTTATACAATTATATTGATGTTATACAATTATATTGATAGCCCAATTTGTTAGTGAATTTTAACCTAAGAGGATTACTTCAAATGATCAAACACTCGAAATCTTTTCTTATTAGTTGATTAAGAAGGACAATCATAAAATTACATACAATCAGATGAATCTAGAGAGTATGCGTGAAAATAGTAGCATCGAAGATTGTGAGGTTAAATTTATTTATTTTTACTCATTCCGTCACAATCTTAATGTAACTCTTTTTATTTTATTTGTCCCAATCTTAATGTAACATTTTCTAAAATGGAAATACTCACTTCACTTTATCACATAAAATACTAATAAACAACTCTTTCTACCACCAACACTTTATCACTATTTCTTAATTTTCGTGTCTACAGTAAGACTTCCCTTAAGATTGGGACGGAGGGAGTATTATATTCTACCGGATTATTCAATCCCCATTTCACTTTTCTCTCTCTCTATATCTCTCACCAAATTTTTTTTTCTCACCCAATTTTTTTCTCTCACCGCCTATTTCTCTATTTTCTCTCAACGGATGTTGCCCATCTCTATTTTTCTCTATATATGTCCCTCTATCTCTACACAAAACGGCGGCGGTTGGTTGATGTTTTGTTTGATGGCGGAGGTCGAATCTGGTTGGTTGATGGGGCGGCGACGGTGTTGTGATGGCGGTGGTGGATTTGGTATCACGGGGCGGATCTAGGGTTTGGGAGATGGCGGCGGCAGTGTTGTAGCGGTTGAAAAAAAAGCCACGGGGGTTTGGGGGATGGCGATGGCGATGACGGATCTGCAAGTATGACGATGATGTTGGCGGATCTACCATGGGGGGTGACGGATCTGCGAAATGCAGCGGTGTTGTGATGGCGGCGGCGGCGGTGGATTTGGTATCGTGGGGCGGATCTAGGGTTTAGGAGATGGCGGCGGCGGTGTTGTAGCGGCTGAAAAAAAAAGCCACGGGGGTTTGTGGATGGCGACGACGACGGTGGATCTGCAAGTACGATGACGATGGTGGCGGATCCGCCTTGGGGAATGGCTACGGCGGTGGTTCGATTGACTGCGGTGGCGGGGTGTTTTTGTGGTGGATCTACGATTTTCTATTGGTGGTGGTTTGGGGTGGTGGCAATTTGCGGTGGTGGTTTGAATGGTAGTGGTGGCGGTTGGTGTTTGGTGTTTGAATTTCCATTTGCAACAACTATTCAAATCAAGTAATTTGATAAAATTACGTATGTATTAAATTTTTGCATCTTTAGATAGGTAATTATGTATTTTAGCTTATGTATGGAAACAAAGTTGGCAATTCTGATTCTGTTTTTTTTTATAGAAGATTCTGGGGAATTTTGAACCCAGATAAGATTTTTGGGAAAAGAATGACATTTTTCTGGCACATATGCAATGAAAAGATACAATTGCTTAAGTGCGTATAGAAATTTTTACGCTCGTATGCAATTTTTACTCATGTATGCAATTTTTTTTAATGTATGCAATGTATGTCTATATGAAATGTATTTAGTGTATATGCAATGTATTTTAATATATGTAATTTTTTTTACTGTACAATGTTTTTTTTATAGATCTAAGTATTTTTAATTTTGACATTATTAAAAATAAAAAGTTATTATATTTTTAAAAAATTGTCAAATGTGTTCGATTTTTTTCTATTTTTCTCTATGAAAATGAGATTGGAAAAGTATTTATTAATTAATAATTATTTAAATTAAAGAAAAAATTAATTATTGTTCCTATCTATATATTTGACATATATATATATATATAATATAAAATAGAGGAAAGAAAAAGGTTGAAGGGACAAGACTTGTTAGTAAGCAGAATTAAGAAGAAAAAAGAAAAAGAAAACGTGAAAATCAAATAAAGGAAATAAGGGCATAATTGACAAATCACATGCCTCAAAAAGTAAAATTTTACTGGATTGCTATTTTAAAAGTCAACTTGTACCTATTAGTTCTTGCCCCTTAAATCTTTTTAGCAGGTATCCAATTATCATGTTTTTTAATATATTGTTTGAATGCGGTTTTAATCAGATTATGTTAGATTTGTTTTTTCCATGAGAAAATTCACGGGTAGATTAAACTGTTTTATTGTAATAGATTAGTCTAAATGTTAGATTTATTTTTTGTAAATATATTGTAATGGATCAAAGACAAAGATCAAAGGACAGACCGAAGAATCGGATTGTACAACGAGCATTTTTTGCCGGATGTCGTACAAGGCAAAGGGCAAGTCAAGGCTCAGGGCGTGGGTGGCGTGCCAAGGTGCATGGGCACGCGATCTGGTGCGCACGGCCGCCCGAGACACACACTGGATGGGCCGAGGACTAGTGCAACTACAAAGGTTGTGCACGCGCGGATGCGCTGGGCGCTGGCTGAGGCGTTGCGTGCGAGGGTGGGCACAGGCCTACCAGGACGTGCACGCGGGACGCTGCTAGGATGTGCGGGGCGTGCGTGGGCATGCACAGACGGATGCGCGGACAGCGCTGGACGCTGTGCGCGGGCTCGGGCGGCCGAAGGTTGCTTGGCTTGGCGTGGCGTTACGTTGTGATTTTTCTTGTTGCGGTCGAGTGGGAACTGATCGAGATGAACGCTGGGCTTTACAAGAAGAACGATTTCTCGGTGTTCAAGACGGGAAAATCAAACGATGATAATTAGAATTTTTTGTCTAATATGTGTTTGATTTTATCCTGTTGTTATGCATATAATTATTTGTTAATTGTGCATGAAATTTCGTGAAAAACCTCAAGTTCAAATTTACTAAGTATTTTTCTTAATTAAATTTATTCAAGATAATAAATTAATTAATTGACCTCCATAATTTATTTATGTATGAAGTCTTTTGGCTACACATTGATAAGCGCCTCTCTCCTTATCAGATAGGCCAAAAGACAAGTTCACATGATTAAATTCCTTTTGGATGATTGTTGATTATTATTAGGGGCGGTATGACCCTCCCATCGAGTGGCTTATTCAAAATGAAATAATAATCCTGTATTTAATTATGGTTATTACTTAGGTATAAAATTGATATATTAACTCCCCATCGGAGTCCCTGTCAATTTTATATGGCCAAGACAAAGCCAACTATTAATAGTGTATTAAAGGTTTGTAACTTGTTGTAACCTAGGTTTCACGTCTAGGGCAACACACAGGTAATGGACCAGATCAAACAAATAGAGAACTGCAATTGTAAATAACACTAGAATTTGGTTACCCAGTTCACCTTTTGAATAAGACTACGTCTGGGGGCGCCAAAGCCAGGAATGTTTTATTATCGTTTTTCTGCCTAGAATTCTAAGATTTTTCTCTTTACAATGAATAGTACATGTTGTATTTATAGACAAGAATTTAGGTTACAGATCTTCATGGGCTTCCTTCGCGGGCTTGCTGAGGCTCCATCCGCCGGTGCTAGGGTTTTCTTAGTCAATCCGCGATTTCCACGCCCGGATACACTTGCCTTGCTTATGCCCCGCGATATCCGTGCCATTAACTGCCCGTATCTTTCCCATGTTTATCTCTTCATAGACTTCGGGTTGAAGTCGCTTCCAACCTGCAGACTTCTCAAAGTCGCCCAACGACTTTCATACAATTCCAAGTCGCTCTGCGGCTTCCTTAGCTCAAGTGAAGTCGCCCCAATTGATGGAAACATAATGGAGAGTTGCCTCGCCAGGTTGGATTATTTCATGCCACAACAATTGCCCCTCAAGTCGAGGTCGCGTGCTCGCATCGGGGTCTTGACTTGACCTGTTATTTTATTGACTTATGGCAAGTCGACCTTGGGAATTGTTCCCAAAGTGGATGATCCTCCTAGGGGAGGTGAATCGTCGCCCCGGTTCCTTGAATCGGCGTGAGACCTGAAGGATCCGTCATGATGGCATAGCCGATAGGTGACATCATGCACCGCGAGTCTCCCCAATCGATGTTCGCGGTGTCGATTACGTGCGATTTGCGCAACTTTGCTTCCTTCGGGGGGGGTCTTAATTATACTCATATTACATTTCGACCCCCCTCTTCTTCTATAAAAAGGGCGAGGGTTTTAGGTATAAACCCTTTCCCCTCAACCATTGCGCAGCTGAACCTTCCCCGAATCCAAGCTTCAGAGTTTCCGGCGAACTTTCGAATTTCCGATCGAAGCTGAACTAGGTAATACATTCACCCTCTCTCAAATCTTCTTATGGCTTCCAATCCACCATCCACCCCTGCGCCGCCCCGCTTCCTGGTTTCGTCATCTTCGGACGACAATGATGTGGCTATAGCCCACCTCCATCGTCGCCAAGGCCCTAGCTCCGCTATCCCCAATGTGGGGGTATCCCCGTCTGTTGGTGCCTCAGGCGCCAATCGGGATGATGGAGTTAACGACGACGAGCAATTCCTGGCGGAGTTGGAGGAAATCACTCATCTTTCCACACTAAATCTCAGCCCTCTTCGCGCTGCTGCATCGGAGAGGATGGCGGAAGCGGGTCCCTCTAACCCGGCCCGAAATTATGGAGCCTTTGAGCGGGTCTTCGATTATAATTCCTACCAACTCCGAGCTCCATACAAGCGACCTGAACGCACCTATCAGAAGTTGGTCAAGTCGGACTTCGTGGCATCCCACGAGAAATACAAGTCAGTTTTGTCTGATCGATATATGCATTCCCTTTGTCGCCTATACAAGGTGCCCTAGGACGTGCATTTCTATGGAGTGACCTCTGACGAAAGTGCCGACCAGCCACCGCCCGGGATGATTGCGGTGAACGAGCATACCATGGAGGCCGGAATCTGATTCCTGTTGCATCCGACTATTTCTCATCTGTTCGCGGCCTGGAACCAAAGCCTTACGCAGATCACTCCGAATGGTTGGAGCTATATTCTCTCCACCATGACGGTGCTGGGACAGGCCGGGCTATACCGGTTGCCGAATCCTGGTGAATTATCTTATGTGATGATGCCCATTGCCCAAGCCGGTGGCTACAATACCGTGCGACTTCGGAAGGGCCGAGAGCTCGTGAGTGGGATCCTCAACAAGGTAGAGGGCTGGCATAGCAAGTGGTGGTTCATCGGGGGGGCGTGGGAGTCTGTGGATCCTACAAGCACTCTGCCTATACAGGTCCCGACCGAATATGCAAATCGAGTCAAACATGGTAAATCTTATGCTTTTGGTTCCGAGGTCGTACTGATTTAATTCTCTTTTTCTTTTGCAGTGTTCACTCCTCAGAAATCCGATCTGTATTGGGACTTCTTGGAGGCCTTCAACCTAGTTTGTGATACCCCTCCGAGTTGCCGGGACGTCAACGCCTTGAACTCCGAGCTCGACCATCTCAAGGTCGGCTTGTACACATATCCGCGTCATCTTAAGATTCCTTGTAAGTAATTTGTAATTGTCACTACTTAGAAGTTTTACACAAGACTTGTTTGACCGGATTTCCCTGCGTGCAGTTCCTACTATCCCAATTTACCAACGTCAACCACCTGCCTCCGTGATGCCTGCTCGCAAGAAATCGGTACTTGGCCAGATAAGGCGCGCGGCGACCTCTGATGCCGCTCCTCCAAGCTCGACCCCTTTCGGTCCCTCTGTCGTCGACAAGGGAAAAAGAAAATCCACGTGGCCGACTCCGCCGGCTTCCGAGCCTTCTCGGAAGAAGGTGAGGGAGGAGATAGGCACGTATCAGTCGGAAATAAACCGGGGGCTTGGAAAGTTTCCCCTACGCCCGACCTCACAGCCTGCTCCTACTCCCGAGGGAGGTCGTGATTCGGAGGATGACTCCTGGCTGGGCTGGGATGCGGATCGGGTGAACGAGTAAGTTTTTTTTTTTTGGTGTTTTTTTTACTGACGACTTGCTGATTTTCGTAGTCCTGAGTTCACTCCGAATAAATTTTCCCCGGAGGTGTTGAGCTTCCTGAGGTCACCCCAACTTGTTCCGGCCGGGGTTCCAGAGAATTGGCCTACAGAATCTGCCTCGGGGGTGGACGCGAACTGACCATGCCAATGCCCGCCGTCAGAAAGTGACAGGCAATCTGTATTCGACCCTTGTCTACTCCCAGAAGGCGGCCTTCTTCTTGGAGAAATCCAGTTCCCAACTGGAGACGGAGCTTGAGAACTTGAGGAAGGCGAGGGCCAGGGTTGCCGACCAGGCCAAGTAGATCCTTTCCGCGGCCAAGACCCAGAAGGAGATGGAGAAGTCCAACTCCGAGTACCTTCAAAGAATCTCGACTCTTGAAGGTCGCGTGGCGGAGGATGAGGGCGAGCTCGTGGCTGAGAAGGAGAGCGTGGCTCGGGTCGAGGGTAAGCTGGTCGAGGCGGAGAAGGAGCTGGTTGAGGCAAAGGGGGACCTGGTCGCCAAGGAGGTGCATTTCCAGGCAGTCGAGGAGTTGGATGTCAATTTTGCCTACGTGATGGCATTCGCAGGTGCCATTCGGATCTGCCATAAGGAGAACCCCACCAGCGACCTCAGCGGGCTTGTCGCCGAGCTATCCGACTATGTTCGCGACAACCCTCCGGCCCCCGGCTTCATCTTGGAAATCAAGGACCTGGAAGACATGGGTATCAACCTCTCATTTTTTGCCAACCTGAGCCGAATTGTGCACCCCACTCTCGATCTTAAGGAGGCGTCACCGGGTTCTGCTGATCCAACTCCCGAGGCCCCTTTTGGAACAATCCGTCCTCCGTTGGAAGTCACGGGAGGGGAGGCCTCTGAGGGACCGAACGCCAGTTCGGCCGGGCCTTGATGAAAAAACTGATGTAATTTTTATTTACTCTTTTTGTACCGGCCTTCGGGCCTTTGTTTACTCTTTTTGTACCGGCCTTCGAACCTTTGTTTATCAATGTAAATTTTTTCTCTTTCCTCCCCATATTGTGCCGACTTGATTTCCTTATGCGACCTTGAATTTGCTTTAATCCTCATCATCTTATTGTTTACGCAACTTGATGTCGGATATTACTTTAGTCGTCTTACAAAGTCGGGGGTAATCACACCTCATTAGGTTGTGATTTCGCCTCCAATATATTTTTATACGTATTCCCCTCGGCTTTTACACAGAAATTTTGAAGAGAAAAAACTAACATTCTTATTTGATCGGTACAATTTGTATACATAGATGCGAACCTACTGATAATATCTCCGTAAGTGAGTCGCATTCCATGGATACTACGCCTTGGTACCTTCTGGTCTTTCGAGCTCGTATGCTCCATTCGGCAGAACCTTTGAGACTTTGAACGGCCCCTCCCAGTTCGGACCGAGGGCACCCTTTGATTCCCCAAATATCTTTTTCAGCACCAGGTCTCCTTCCTTGAACTGTCAAAGCCGTACTTTAGAATTGTAGTATCTCTCCGACCCTTGTTTGTATCTTGCATATCTCATGTTGGCCTCTAAGCGTTTCTCTTCGAGTAGGTCTAGGTTTCTGGCCAGGGCCTCGTCGTTGTGGTCGAAAGCAATCTGGCTTGTGCGGAGATTCGGAAAATTGACTTCTGCACGTACCTCTGCCCAAAAAAGCGAGTAAGGAGTTTCTCTGTTGAATTTCGCAGTCGCCCTATATGCCCATAGCACATCCGGGAGCTCGCTCGCCCATTTTTCTTTTCCTCCCTCAATCTTGGCCTTGAGTGTGTGCTTGATGATTTTGTTCACGACTTCGACCTGACCGTTCGATTGGGGATGGTACGGAGTTCAGAAGAGCTTCGTGATCTTTCACTTTCTGAAAAAAAACGTCTATTTTTAGGCCGTCAAACTATTTTCCATTATCAGATATGATCGCTTGCGGCAATCCGAATCTGCAGATGATGTTCCGCCATATGAATTTGATGAAGTGATCTTGATCTATAGTTGCCAATGCCTCAGCCTCGGACCATTTCGTGAAGTAATCTACCGTTACCAGGGCTTATTTGACCGAGCCTGGAGTTGTTGGGAGCGGCCCAATGATGTCTATCCCCCACTTTGCGAATGACCAAGGACTGAGGATGCTTGTAAGTTCCTCTGGGGCGTCTTTGATGGAAGGGGCATATATTTGGCATCTATGGCACTTGCGGGCGAAGATGATAGCATCGACCCTTAGAGTTGGCAAAAAATATCCTTGCCTTGCGGTCTTGTGGGCCAGCGATTCTCCCCCGGCGTGGTTTCCGCATACCCCTTCGTGTATTTCGCGTAGGACAACTTGCCCTTGTTCTGGTGTGATACATCGAAGTAGGGGTGTGCTGAAGCCTCATTTGTATAATTCGTCATTGAGCATCGTGTATCGTGCGACTCGCAGTTGTAGCTGCCGGGCTTGAACCCAATCAGTTGGTAGGATGCCGCTAGTCAAGTATTCAATGATAGGTGTCATCCAGTTTGACATCGGGGTTTCTAAGGTCGTGACTCTCATGTGTGTGGTGGATGGGTGAGAAAGTGTCGTGATGGTGACATCCTTCATTTCAGGTGATCCTTCTAAATTAAAAAAAAAATGAAACGATTCATTATAATATATACTAATATATTGCGTCAATAGAATAAATAAATGATTTTTTCATATTAAAATAATAATAAATAAATTTAACAATGTGGACCAATTATTTTTTTATTCTTTACAATTATAATTAATATCATTAATTTCACTTTTAAAATTAAATAAATCATTTTTAATAATATTTTATTATTAAACTTAATAGTTCAATTTTATTGACTTCATATTCTTAATTTTAATATTTATAATATATGCATTTAAATGTATTATTTAAATGTATATAAGAAGATGGATAGGGGGTGGGTGAGGGTGCTTTTGAATGAAAAATGTAAAATGATTTTTTTTTCCTTCTTAACTTAATCAATTATCTTTGCCATAATATTCACTTTATGAAATTTCCCAACACTATATATATGTGCAACATAATTAACCCTTGCAAACACTATTAATTTAAAAAAAATAAAAAAAAAGAGACGATCTCGTGCATAAAATCGAATACAATTTAGCACAATTAATACTCACCTCTCTCAAAATGTTAAAATACCAATATTCAAATTACACTCCGTCTTACTATGAAATGATCTCACGTATGTCTGCCTCTAATTTTATATGAACCAACGGTATGTACCCCACATGCACTCACCGTCACGCATCACTAAAAGAGTTGCTATATACCTCTATATATAGTAAATTCTAGAAAACACATACTCAATTTTATTTTCCATATACGTTTCTCCATTTTGCCAAATGTAAACACTCCTTCACTTCTTTTCACAAGTTTATTTAGCATTTTTTCGTTAAAAAAATTATAAATAGGTATACTACAAAAAAATTGTCAATTAACGAGGGCGTTAGCGAGGGCATACCCTCGTTAAATTGATTTAACGAGGGCTAATATCCCTTTATAATTTTTTCCTCGCTAAAGTTTAACGAGGGCAGTTATAGACCCTCGGTATTAGCGAGGGCAAATGCACCTTCGACATTAGCGAGGGCAAAATTGCCCTCGCTAAAGTTGCTAAAGTTTAACGAGAGCAGTCACAAATCCTTGGTGTTAGCGAGGGCAAATGCACCCTCGACATTAGCGAGGGCAAAACTGCCCTCGCTAAAGTGTAGTGACAATTATAAAATATAAAAATTCCAATAAATTTGCGAGAATTGGGCTTCAAACCTATGAACCCTAGCTCGTGTGTTTGTTGCAATTACCACTGCAATTACCAAAGTTAGCTTGTGTGTTTGCTGCAATTACCAGAGTTCGCGAGACCCAGGACTCGAACTGTTGGAATTTAGAGGCATGTAATACATGCACAGCGGAAATAAACAATTCGCCAACAATGAACACGTACTTGCATAATTGAATACATATAAACATAAAGAGAAACCTTACAATAAACCGTACACATATTTCTCTACTATGGTATCCACGTAATCCCCGTTCACGGACTTGCACAGATTTGCCAGCATTGAATCTGAGACGGAATTTGCTAGGAAAATTCATATTCTAGATTTTATGGAGAAAATATGAATCCCCTTTATTATGAATTCCCAAGAGCTCACATATATAGGGGAGGCCCAGCTTAAATCTTAAGCTAACCTGATTAGGAAATAAAATCCATAATCTTGTAAATTAAATCCCATTGATTTAATTCCCTTATATAAAATCTCTACGGATTTAATTCCTATGTATATCAAATCTCTACAGATTTGATTCCATATATATTAAATCCTATAATAATATTCCACATATTATTATTGGGAATCTTATTTAATTAAATATAATTTAATTAAACATTAATAATAATTAATTTCAAATTAATTTATTATTAATTAATTCTCCATAAATTAAATATTAAATCCAATTTAACATTTCATCAACCAACTATAATCCGTAAAAGGGAACTACTTGTTGTGTGACCCATAAGCCCTCATATATCGAGTGATTAGTCAAACTAATGGTCTTAATTTAACCCTAGACAATAAATCAGACATTCTCAATATACGAGGCACATTTGCGAGAAACGTGCAACTACCTGTAACTGAAACATGGGCTATTACGATTTTCTCCTTTCATTCGCGAATACTCGATTAAGTATTGAACATGATGAAGTGTCTATTCAAATAACTTAATCATATTATCTCTAATCACTAATTGATCATGTATGTCACACTTAGTCACAAAGTCTAAGTTGACATGCATCGGCCGATGACTTTGATCCAATTATGATGAGAAGATGAGTATTCTCTCTAAATCCACATTGAGGAATGAATCCTATTCTTGGCTCAACTACCACGCACATGCACTTCGTGATGAACCCAATCCAAGCCATATCTACCCATGGAAGGGTGCAAGCGTCGGTCATGGTCAAAGTTCATCACTCCACACATGTCGTGCATATTGACCTCAAGTCAAAGGAGTATCGCATCGCTCCCACTAACCGAGACATCCGTAGACACATATTATGGACTTACATCAAACGATTTCTCGAATGGGTATACCAATACCCTCTAAGGTATTTGTGCATCCATCATGAGATACCTAGTATCTCGTAGTAAGTGAGATCTTACTACACTCTCTAAGAGTATGATGCAGATCGCACACCAATCTCCATTGCATCATCAATATCCCATTCTTGATGATCCTTGATCGGGGCCATTTGAGAATCATGCTTAAGTCATCTGAGTTCTCACAACCTCAATGACAGCAATGACTCATGGGAACACCTTCATGAATAAATGCAAACAATCAAACATAATATTCAAACACGTGTATTGTCATACATTAATATTAAATGAACTATAATATTAAATCAAACTGAATATCATCGAGTATTATGTCCTTACAATATATTGTCTCTAGGACACTAACACGAACTCGCCTGCCCTCGCTAAAGTGAAGTGCCAATTATGAAATATAAAAATTCCAACGAATTTTCGAGAATTGGGCGTCGAACCTGTGAACCCTAGCTCGTGTATTTGCTGCAATTACCACTGCGTGAACTCTAGCTCGTGTGTTTGTTGCAATTACCACTGCAATTACCAGAGTTTGCGAGACCCAGGACTCGAACCCGCGACCTTTCACTATTAGGTAGTTGCAATCACCACTAGGCTAAGTGATTCTTATATTAAATTTCCACTTCAAATAAAAATGTATCATATATATTCTCTATTTTTAACGAGGGAATATGCCATCGCTATTAGCGAGGGGACTACACTCTTGCTATTAGAAAGGACTATTATGGTGCTTGTTAAAGCCCTCAGTATTAACGAGGGAAAATTATTGCTAGTTATTGTCCTCGTTAGTAATAAAGGCTCTGAAATCCCTTATTATTTTCGAGGGTTATCGAAACCCTCTTTAAAACCCTTGTTATTAGCGAGAGCTTTTATAGCCCTCGTTCAAAGACAATTTTTTTGTAGTGGTACAAATTTTTGATGCAAATTATCAATAGGTACAAATTAAATTGCATATATAATTAAAATTGTACAATAAAAGTGCAATTGTATCCACGTATATGTAATAATTTTGTACCTATTAGTAAGCTGCAATCCTAAAATGTATTTATCAGTTCTCTTTCTCATTCCACTCTTTGCTTCACGTTTTTGCGAATTACAATCCTATTTTTGTCTTTCGATTTAATTAACACCTCTATTTTTTGTTTAGTTTGTATTTGGATTTTCATATTTAAATCTAATGTAAATCTCAACTGCAAGAAAAAATATTTTGGTCCCACCCACCATTAGTGTCTCACGATTTTGGTCCCAATACTCGTCATTTTGGCTCTGTTGACATTTTTTTGCTATTTTGATTCCACCATTACAAAATTAGTTAATTTTTCTTGAAATTTTCGTCTCAAACTTTTCAATACCAACTTGTAGACGTTTGTGTTGAAGATAAATTAAATACATGGTAATTTTGGTCCCAAACTTTTCAACACCAATTTTGGGACATTCTAGAGGGAAAAATCATGGTTCTTGTCGCAACTTTTTTTACAACATACCAAGAGATAAAAAAAATGAGTAAAAAAAATAAAGGTATGTTATTTCTTACATGTATTGACTCCATATGCAGCTGCCATTTTTTTGTGTGGGCAGATGAATATGTATGAATTCTGTACAAAAGTCATTTACTATATGCAACTATTAGATTTTTTTCAAAACAAATTGTAAAAAAAATAAAGCGCGATTTGAAGTGAATATATACTATCACAATATCTGATCAATATAACACTAACCCTTCACAAACAAAATGAGAAAACATGCTAGTTGTTGGGCTATGTACCTTTTAATTAAGTTCTCCATTGACTAATACGACAAAGAAACTAGATAATTAAGACTACATGAAGTCCATTCAAATAGACATAATTAGAAGATAATTCAGTCTAAGAGTCCAACAAATTGAAATAGACATAATCAGAAGATAAGTCTCAATCGCTGTCTTAATAAATATAAATTCTACCTTTCCCGAAAAAAAAAAAAATCTAAATTCTAGAAGATGCATTAATGGTAGTGGTACCATCATTTCAGTAAATGCTTGGCAAGGTAAAGCGCCAAAGTTCCAGTCTTGATTAAAAGTGAAAAATTAATGATCATAAGATATATAAAAAAAAATAAAAAAATTATATAGCATTCAAAATGGACAATATCTATTAATTTGGAAGCAAATTCGCACAGAACCCAAATGGCATTTTGGTCCTTCCACGTCTTTTCACCTATTTTCATCACTCCAATTCTAGGGTGCATAATTTCCAAAATAAAATACAGAATACAAACTATGAGATCAAAAAAAAAAAAAAAAGAAAGAAAAACAGAAAAGAATACGAGGGATTGAAAAACAGAGTCTCAACACCCATAATAAATTCCAAGTCAAGCAGTACATACTTGGAAGGCTGAATACTTAGCTATAACACGTGGTTCTGCACCTGTCGACCCCACCAATTCGTTTGCCGCTAACCAATTTTTTATATGTTGCAGTTTTGGACATTAATACTTAGTATAGCATTAACGTTTTGTGGTACATGCATTAGCGTGTACAACTAACACCTGTACAACACGTTAATGCATTTTTGTACAATATGTTAACGTATTGTTGAGCACTCACACTGATCAATAGTATAGCATGGAAAAAACCATAGGTTTTTGAACATTTGGTGAAATCAAAATCAGCAATTTGGCCAGAGAAAATAAAATTTCTTAATTTGACTTGCCGACATCAGTATTTCTGGCGAAATTTGAACTATATATCGGGTAAAAAAAAAACAAAAATTGGATATCTTACCAAAATAGATAGAGTATAAAGATAATTTATATTTTCTGATATAACACTAAATTACAGGACGAAAAACAAAACTATCTCAACAATCCACACCTCAAGAGATAAGTATATACAATACAAACACCATAAACTGGACTTAACTTCTTGCAACACAAATGAAACAAACATGCATGCCAATGCGTATATATATTAAGTTGTTGCTTAATTAATTAAGCTTCAAGCATAATCTATATGATTAATGTTTCCAAACACCCCTTCACCCACTCTATAGCAAACCTTATCTCCTGAGTCAGTCTCACATCCACAGTGTTCCTCATCAGCGTCGGAAAGAACAGCACCGACCCCGTCCACAGCCCGAACCCAACCGTCACCGGCACCGCCACAGACGGCGGCAGCCGCAACTTCCACTCCGCCAACTTAAACTCCAACACCACAAGAACACCATGCAACGTGAAAAACGACGTCATCTCCCACGACGGAACACCCAGAATCACGTACCAAAAGAAGAGCTCATGCGCCAGACCAGACACAACGAACGTCGCCATCACCCCCGTCAGCGCCGCCGTCTCCCCGCTCACCACCTCCCCCAACGCCGCCCGCACCGGCTCGTACACCGTCTGCTTCAGATAATAAGTCACCGTCAGGTTCCACCGCCTCCCCCATAAATCCCGAAAAGAATTCGAGAGGTGCGGCTCGTCTGACGGCTCCTCCAGCTCCAGCCCCAGCACCAGCCGCGCTACCAAACTAGACAATCTGATCAAAATCTGAATCAACAAAAAAACCGCGGAAATGTGCACCACCAGGCGTACCGTCGGGTGCAAACTTAGCTTGTAGTCGTAAAAAAATACTGCTGTAGCAAGGATCTCAGTAGGGAGGTACAAAGGCAGCATCTGCGATTTTTTCGGTGCGGGTATTTTGGTTCTGGGCTTTATTTTGAATGCCATAGCAGCGGTGACTACAAACGCTAGGAGAGATTTGGGGGCCGGGTCGGGCCCCAACGGGCCCATGTTGAAGGCGAAGAGGAGCAGTTTGAAGGTTGCGAACCAGGTGATATAGGCGGCGGTTACTAGTGTGAAGAAGACTGTGTTTGTGTAGAGGGGTAACATTGCAAATATGTAGAATACGGGGATGAGGGAAATAAGTCTGCATTTTCCCTTGGGCAGTTTTCCCGTAATGGAATGACAGTAACAGAGGCATGCGATGGCTGTCAACCAAACACGGCCTAGGTTTTTTATTTCGGAATGAACCATCTTTACCTGTGAATTATTGGTTGGGAAGAGACGGTATGAGTTAGAAGGAAAATGAATATGAGATGGAAATATATACAAGTGGCTGGATAATCATGAAATTTAAGGATACTAATTTAGGTAGGTGTGGGTGGGCCCTACGCTTCATGTGTTTTTATGGATTTAGATTAATCTGATGATACAGACTATTCAACACTAGCCAACTGTTGATGACATTAACTCGAATATATTTTTAATTGTTTTTTCTGCAAAAGTATTGATTGATTTTACTAAAATTCACATTTAAAAATATATAAAGCAATTTTTAATAGGTGATAGTTTTTGTGAATAACAATAATGATTTTTATGTATAATAATAATAATTTTTATAAATAATAGTGATATTAAAAAAATCGAGTTCACGATGAGTTCATACAAAATTTTGTCAATAATCAAAAGTAATCTGTATCTATTTTTTTAAACAAAATACATATTCTTTATAAATGAAGCCTAATATTGAAATATTTTGAAGGGATTATATTATTTATAGTTTAATAATTTTGCATCTTTTTTAAATTGGTTCTGTTTATTTTGTTTTTTTTATTCTTGTCCTGTAAATCTTTAAAATTTTTGAAATAGGTCAATTAACTTGCAAAATCACTGAAGAGGGTTTTGTGTTGGGTTTTAAAGAAACTCGGATAATAAAAGGTTGGCGAGGATTTTGGATCTAATACCGACCCCTCTACACAACAACCCACTCTAATATCAAAACTCTAAATTTTCTCCAAATCTCAATCAAGTTCCCATTTTTAAACATGTTCAAACATCACAAAGTATGTATCAAAATTTGTTCCGAGATGTTCAACAAAGAGTCACAAATCAAAATGGGGCAAAATCTTGTAGCTTGGTGTGTGATAGAAAATATCGCACATGGTCGAAACTGAAGCGGAATGAGCCAAAAAGGTTAGTTACATCGTGAATACTCGCAAAAAATTAATATTCTTCATTTGTTGCATTTGTCAAGTCATACTTTTCCAACACTCCAAAAATACAAATTGTTCGCTCAACACAAGGGGCTGCACGAGAAAATGTCGAGTGAGCATTTGAAGTCTACAAGCTCGTTTTACATTTCTTCGATTCCCATATTTTTTGTGGGATAATATTTTGATGGGAGGAATTATGATGGTTGTAGTTCATGAAAAATATGATAGTAGAAAATGAACGAGACATATACCAATTTTTTTATGATCCCATAGAGTTTTTATGGATAACAACACCGATGATGTTCAACGTTTACAATAAGTTTCCAAACGCATTGCAAACTTTTCCAATTATATGATTGATAGGGAACAATTTCGCAATAAAGAACATTATATTGCTCATAAAACAAATTGATTGAGCATATATGGAGAAATACAAACTTTTCTTTGAAACTTGTTCATAGTATGAAATTCATATCATTAATTACATTTATAAATTAATATTAATAATATTTAATACTATGATCTTAGTTTATAAGTGTAATGATATCAATTGGTAAGTGTAATAGTATTAGTTTGTAAATGTAACGATATAATTTTTATACTATGAACAAATTTCACCGAAAACTTACTCATGGAAAAAATTAATCACCGGTATTTATTTGAGTTTGTAGCTTATTTTATGTATATATGGTAATTTTTTTACTTATTATAGTTACGAATTTATAAATTGTTAGATATAATAAAACTTGGTTATAGATAATATTAATTAACAAATAAAAAATAATTACTATTATTTTAGATTGAATTGATATTAGTGATAAAATTTTAAAATATAAAAATGAAATGATAGAGAAAATATATTTGCCTTTTTCCCCAAAAAAAATCACTAATAAAAAAATTAAAATGTATGGTAAATTGTGTAAAGAGAGTAATACTCATGTGAATCAGGTCTACACATGAACTCTATTACTGTTATTTACAAAAAAATATCATTGTTATACATAAAAATAATCACGGTTAAAAAAATAAATTACATTTTAAATAGTAATCTCTCCGTCCCAAGATGACTTGAACACTGGAAATGACACGCAAATCAAGTAAAATGGGTTTTAGTGGGTTTGAGTGGAATAAAATTAGGGTGTTGTGGGTGTATTAATATTATATTTGTTTCCATTTTGGAAGTGGTCAAGTAATGTTGGGACGTCCAAATAATGCAAATGTTCAAGTAATGTTGGGACGGAGGGAGTAATACTTTTATGTTTAATAGTGACAATTTTTTTGAATTACAATGCAAAGCAGTGATATTAGAAAAATAGAATTTATCGTGAATTTAGATTCACACATGTATTTTATCATTAAATAATAAAAAAAAAGTGATCTTTTATTAAAAAAAATGAATTGGGTTGGGGATAAAAGTGGTATTAAGAAAGCTTCTACCTCTAATGAGTAAGTATAGAAATGCTTTTAGGTTGGGTAGTGGGTTAGTGTAGTACAGCTATATTTTGCTCCCTTGTATATATATACGGGCTCCATAATTGAATTTCATATATAAAAAAAAATCGAGTTGGGGTACTCTTATAATATCCCTTTTAATAATAATATAGTACGAATTTGATCATATACCCGTGACGGTAAAAAATTTTTATGTATGTCTCACATGCCATGTACAAGCGTACATATGCAAGGTCTCCACCATCATTTAATTAGTTTCTTTAATTAATTCAATCTTTTCATTTATATATATTCCATACTTTACCCAATTTTATTAATTATATTAATTTTTTTTTACCCTACCTGGACTCAACCCGACCCGAACTCGAACCCGGCCCGAGTGGTTCATGGTTCACCCGGCCCGAATGGTTCATGGTTCACCCGGCCCGAATGGTTCATGGTTTAGGGTTCATAGTTTAGGAATTAGGTTTATATAATTAAAAAAAAATTACGCGACCCGGACCCAACTCGAACCCGAACCCGAGTGGTTCATGGTTCACCCGGCCCGAATGGTTCATGGTTTAGGGTTCATAGTTTAGGGTTCAAGTTTATATAATTAATTAAAAGATTGAATTAATTAATTAAAGATATTAATTAAATGATAGTGGAACATTGATATGTATTAGGCCACATGTTTATGACATATAGTTTTGTAGGTCCATTTGTGAAAGATATGATCAAAACCGTAATACAGTATACCTTTTATCTTATAAATAAAAAAAAGTTTGAATAGAGGATGAATATAGGCACCCAAGCACCTCAAAAGCCAGAAGTGATCATATTAAATTCCTACCACATTTATACAATTTCTTCCCCCAAGATAAAAGTATCAATTTTTTAAAGTCCCAACAATTACTCAGGAGGTATGATTACACATATTCTTCTAAAAATATTATAGTATAGTATCGGATACGCATACGACGTAGCTGCGAGTGTAATTTGTGTTGTATTCACACGGAATATGTCACATAATGAATCTGTAAATAAATTTTAAAAAAAAATACGCAAATCAGATACGCTGGATATATACACACATTCTGTGTGGAAAGGGTGCGTGAGCTGTTTTTTTTGGAAAAAAATCATTTATTTATTTTTTTGATTTATTTTTGTAATTTTTCAAAACTAAAACTCTAAATGATCATATTATTAAGTATTAGATGTGTTATTTCAATTGAACATTATTATGTAATATAACTTAAATTGACAATATATCACTTATTTTTTTTAATTGAATTCCTTATTATAGCTTATGCATTGAGCTGATGTTATTTAAATTGACGTTTTGTTACTTAATTACATTAAATTATTAAAAATGTTTAAGTTTTATGTGAATCACATACATTTTATATATAAAAAAATTATATATATTTTATAAGTGTTATATATAATAAAAATATAAATAAACAGATATTGTATCGCACCCTAAATTTTTCAAAAAATTTATATACTTAGTACTTGTATCTTATCGTCACGCACCCGCACCACCTATGCAACATAGCTAAGAAGTGATATTCCTACCGCATTTATACAATTTTTCCCCCAAGATATAAATATCAATTTTTCAAAGTCCCATAATTAAATCACCCATTATGAAATATCTACTACACGAACGACTTTCTCCCTCTCTCTCGGTCTCTCACCTTCACCCTTTTGCTACGGACTTGCTACAAAACTTTATACCCTTATTTTGTACATGCAACTATTTTCCAGACAGAATTTGAACATTTTCGTTGGGAATTTCCACATATATATAGAGACAACCGCAAAAAAACCAGAATCATCGTCTAGTGAGCTTTATTTGCAAACTTTCCCACTGTATAGTATAAATTAAGTAAGAGGAATTTTAGTACACACATATAATTGAAATGAATTTATTGAAAAGATATTAATGTACAAAGCGGTTGAGGCTTTCTCCACCTATATATAATTATGTAAAGCTACTTCAAGAAACTACATCGCTCATATTCACAGAATTTGAACCAATTAAACAACGTCATTAATGCGAAATTATTCTTCATAAAGAGAATTGATCCTCTTTCCCATCTCTATTTCTATAACAAATAGTAATACTTTTTACCATCTCTTGTTAAAAAAAAAAGTCCACTCACTACCTTGAGAAAATAATATCATTTTTAGTCGTGTAACTTTAGACAATTTCATATTTAGTCCTGTAATTTTTTACTTTTTCAATTTTAGCTTGAATGTGTCAATTTCAGTATATTTTTGTTGAAAATTTTAAAATTTCACTGGAATAAGCATGTACACCTCACGTGACACTTCAAAATTGATCTTTTTTTTTGGTACATGATAGTTCACTTGTGTAGGTCGTCGAAAAATTTAAAAAATTTCAATTTTGAAGTGTCACGTGAGGTGCATATTGTTATTCCGACAAGATTCGAGCAAAATTTAAAAAATTTCTATAAAATAAATTGAAATTTACACATTCAAGAATAAAATTAAAAAATAAAAAGTAACCAAAGTAAAAATAAAATCGTCCAAAATTATCGAATTAAAAAAAATATTTTCTTTCAGTACCTTATTTAAATTTAAAGACTGCTGGACCATATTTCCAGCCAACTGCCAAAGTGACCCCACCTCCCTCCATCCCACAGCCAGTTTCAGCCAACCAATACAGAGAGGAAAGTTAATATTTATTATCTCACCCACCCTAATTAAATTACCCCACCACCCACCGACAATTTATTTCACCCAGCTCTCTCAATAAATTCGATTTAGCTGATAGCGAAGAAATATTTTTCTGTTAATTTTGTTTACTATCTCAATATGTTGAAACAATTTGGCCGAAAATAAATTCTCACCCCACAATTTGATTCGTCGTACCATAAATGATAAATCACTCTCACTCTCACTCTCACTCTCACTCTCACTCTCACTCACTCATCTTGAATAGGGTAAAGGTCACTCTCAGTACCCCCTCTTCTAGGTTGATCCTTAAAATTATAGGCTTAGATTCAGAGTAGATTTAAATAAGGCCCTCTCTATTAAAGTATTTTTTTATATATTTAATTCAAAGATAATAATAATTTTTTATTCTCATACAAAATTAAATAATTAATGGGGAAAATGTTTTATGAGGACAATAATTAAGGGAAATTGTGTTTTAAGGACAATAATTTATGGACTTGAAAACGTAGGACAATATGTTTTAAAATATGTCAATATAGGACAATATATTTTAAAATCTGTAAATGTAAGACAATTGAGTCCGAATAAGTCCAAACTGAACCGAAATGTTACATGAGATTTGAGCTTATTTGGGTTCGATTGTCCTACATTTATAAATTTTAAAACATATTGTCTTATATTTACAAATTTTAAAATATTGTCCTATATTTATTTACAAATTTTAAAACATATTATTCTATATTTCTAAGCCTGTTAAATTATTGTCCTTAAAACACAATTCCTAAATTACTCCCCTAAAAAAAATTATTCCCTAATTAATGTGCAATACTAAAAATGTTTTTATATAAATTGAAAATATGTGTGCGTGTATTTTCAGAGTGTTGTTGAAAATATTGTGCAACATGTAAAAATAACATATGACAGCGGAAGTATAAAAATGCAGTGCAAAGGATTTCAAAATTTTGTATAGTCTTAATTCAGACTATACGAACCTCATGATTAAAAACATCACTATAACAAGTAGTGAGATACACAATAATCTCTTACAAGATCCTAAAAGGTGTAGTGAAAATCCACACAACAAAATATATTCAATCAAGTAACTATTGATCTTATTCAACCTAAAACTTGATCTAATAAGATAAAATCAATACTGATGGGAGAGATTGTATTCCCTCGACCAATATAAATAGAATAACATCGACCCTCACACTCCTACAAGATACAAACACTCTAGGTTGTACTTTCGGTTGTGTCTCGGATGTTACTCTCTAAAGTTTGGAGTAGAGCAAATGATATTTCACTTTTCCTCAAACTTGAATGTCGACCAATTCAGGGTATTTATAGACTTGAAGATCAACTTCATTGTCCTATCCACTAGGCTTGGATAGCCTTGAACATCTTTTCCACTATCTCCATGATCTTGGTGTAACTACCCATGCTCTTTCTATTCTCACTCCACCACAATGCAACGCCTGACAATAAAATCGAATTGTCATCAACCTGCAGTGTAAGAAACATAGAAAAACACATCTGTTAAAACGATGTCAGTGTTAGGAGAAAGGGAAAATTTATGATGTTGTGCAGAATATTGTCCAACATATGGAACAACATCCGTGCAACATCAACAAACTCCCCCAATCACTACAAGAAATTTGATAAATCGTGACGACAAAATTTGTCATAAAATCATCATTTTTCATCACCAAAGGTGTTTGATGACGAAATTTTTTCGTCACAAAGAACGTCACCTAAAGTGCGTCATATTAGATAAATGTGACGTTATTTAAATTCGTCATCTAAAGTTATCTTTTGATGACGCTTAGGGTCATCGTCACTATATCATTCCATCTATGGTGACAAATAAAACGTCACATTTGGCTTCAAATTTCGTCATTGAATATGGTGTTTCGTCACTAAAAGTTTATCTTTACATGACAACTTGATTTATGTCGTGACAAAATGATGATTGTCACTATTTATGTACATGTATAATGACGAAATAATTTGTCACCAATAAGTTACATATCGTGACAAAAGTTCTATTGTCACAAAATGATGGGAAAATGGTGACAAATTATTTTTGTCGGTATAATATAATATTTAGTGACGAGTACAATAACCATCACTAAAAGTTTAGATACGGTGACAACATAAATTTTGTCATTTTTTCAAAATTTTCGTCAAGAAAGAATTACACTAGAGCGACAAATATTTTATTATATAGTGACAACACAATTCGTCACAAAAATTTAGGCTATAGTGACCAAATATTTTGCGTCGTTAAAAAATGTGAAAATAGTGACAAAATATTTTTGTCATAATAAAATATTGTCTAGTGACGAAGATAAAAATTGTCATTTAAAAAACTATGGTATAGTGACAACATATATCGTCATTACTAATTAGTATCTAGTGACAAATATTTTGCGTCGTTAAAAAAATGTGAAAATAGTGACAAATTTTTTTTGTCATAATAAAATATTGTTTAGTGACGAAGATGATAATTGTCATTAAAAAAACTATGGTATAAATCATTACTAGTTAGTATCTAGTGACAATATTATTTTTCATCATAAAAGTAATACTTATTGTGACAATCTAGAAATGATTAAATTTATTAAAGAATTATTTGAATTTTATATATTAAATGAATAAGTGATCATACAAATAGTCGTGATAAACTAATTTCAATTACTAAATGTAATAGAAAAAACATCATAACAAAACTAAATAAAAAATAATAATCTGCATTAAAAAAAACGCATTCAAGCAAAATTGAAAAGTTAAACAATATTTGTTATCATTAGATAATGAAATATTATTTAATAAAACTCCATAATACAATCATCAAATAGAAAACTCCTAATATTGTATGTAATTCAAGTAAATTCAACAACGTAGCTAATGAAAACAAGACAAAAGTATAAGAAACTAAGTACTAAGCCCAACCTAATCTCTTCCATCTCGTCTTCAATTTCTCAAGGTCTCATCGGTTAGTAGTAACATCTTCCAGGAACTGCGTCAAGTTCAAAGTGTAATGCAGGTTAATATTTTAATTATGCACAGAAATAACTAAATAGACATAACTATTTATTTTGGCCATTGATTTTTGAAAAAACAAGAGTCTTGCGGCTCTACACATAACACAGAGAAGGAAAAGGCAACTAGTTTAAATATGCTCAATTTTATAAAAGTACCATAAAAAACCAACAGTTTTCTAGAAATTAATGGATAAGATGGCTTTAATTCCAAAACTCACAAATTCACATGGTTAGGATGTTTAACTGAGAACTAGTAAACAAAGAACTAGCAGCCGAAAAAGTTATTTAACAAATGAAGGGATGTTAGATCAGTAGACCAAAACTGCTTCCAGAGATAACAATTGAAAACCAGCAGCCGCTGAATATTTGATGACCTTGACAAAATACAGAGCACAACAATAAGCAGAAAG
This sequence comes from Stenogyne calaminthoides, assembly GCA_037126765.1. Lineage (NCBI taxonomy): Eukaryota > Viridiplantae > Streptophyta > Magnoliopsida > Lamiales > Lamiaceae > Stenogyne > Stenogyne calaminthoides. Next base: position 32,750,897 of record JBBCBC010000004.1, on the reverse strand, counting down.
GCAAATACAAGCAGGGCCAAGTTTTCTAGCAATTATAATCATTTATAACCACATCTTTTGCCAAGTTCTTAATGTATAGCACAGGTGTAGGATCTGCAGTAGTATAATTATGTTTATTAAAGTAAAAAAAATTCAGTATCATAAAGCAAACAATCGTTTCACACAATTAAATTAACCAGCTAATGAATCACTATTGGAAAAATGGCAACACAAGGAGACACCACTACTTTCCTTTTTCTACTTATCTTATCCACCCTCCACGGGATTTCAGATATTCTGCATAATTATAGATTATACAAGAACACTTACAATAACGAATTATGGTTATATTCTAGTTCAGAATGCCATTATCTGTTAACTGATACTAGGAAACACCTAAAAGAACTCATTAAGATCATGTTATACACATTATATAAATAGATATAGAAGAATAGAAGCTAACCTTTATTATTCCATCTCTTCATCGTTGAACATAGCCATTAGTTTATCGAGAGCTGCACCTTGCTTGGAGAGTTGTGCTGTGAAATTTGCATTTTGCGCAGCAAGCTCATCTTTCAAATTAGTTACTTGTGTTTGAAGTTCTTCCACCTTAGCTTAAGACTCCTGCAGCTCTTCTATTGTTTCTTCTAGCTCATCTTTATATTCACTAGAGGTATCGTACAACGAGCTGCGTTTACTTGGAGGCTGTGGACCGTAACCAAGACCCTTTCTATATCCTGACCCATGACCCAACACTTCAAGGACTATCTCTTCTTCAGTCTTCTCAATTCCAAGCTCAATATACTCGTCTCTTTTTTTTTATCATCATGTCCTGATAATAAAGAATAAAATAGAAGTAAATTAACATCAAAATTTGTAACATAACTAAATATCATAAATATGTCTACACAACTTACCCAATTCGCCTTCGCCTCATTTGATTTTCATCCATCTTTCTTTGTACTATGAGTAGCCTCGTACAAGTGAATTCGTCTGCATGGTTCTCCCTTTAACTCAGTATGAGACTATGACAAAAAAAATAGTTACTCCCCTGATCTAAAACTCATCATCATTTACGGAGTATCCAAACCCAGATTTTAATTAAAAAAATAAGGTGCTATGTCATTTCTAGTGAGTATAACAGCCAATTCATATCACATGTGGAAACAAAAACATAGGTGCTATGTCATTGTTGATTTCACAGGCATTTTTTTAAAGTGCATGTGAGTTGAGCATGAAAGAACACCTCAAATATTCAATGGGAACTGCAAGTATGTCAGGTATGTCATACTTCTAAGGAAAATAGTTTCCTCACAAGTTCCCTAATATTGTAATGTGCTACTGTTAATTCCCTAAAACTGTAATGTGCCACTGTTAATTCCCTAAAACTGTAATGTGCCACTTAAAATTAATTTACTTTTACCATTATTTACTGCCAAATAAAAGAAGGATATGCGAATAAAAATCAATCCTATAAAAAGACAACGGAAGAATAAGGAAACGGGCATCAACATCTTCAAATACTAATCTAATGGGGAACAAAAATTGTCTTGCTGATAAGACATTAATAAATATCAGCAAAAGCTTAACAAGAGCTAGGGCGTGGAGATTCTGTTACTAAGCTTCATTGCAATATATATGATGTGGTATATGTCTGGATTAAACTTTCAGTATAATTAACAAACACACACCTTCCCCTAGATTTCAAAACCCAGTTTCTAAAAGCCACTTAAAATCCAAAACAAACACCTTCTATATCAGAAACAAGAAAAACTCTCCAATCTTCAATCACCTAAATCGCAGAAACAAATCCTAAACAAAACGAAACTCAAACGAGTAACAATTTAAATATCCCTTGCATTTCATCGCAATCCACACCAAAAATATAACACAGCAATTAATTCACCCATACAACAATTAATTCACCCATATGTAATCTAGTAAGGCAAAACACACACTCTAGCACCGAAATCACCGTAATAAAACCCAAAAATAATTATTGTACTCCAAAATCATCAGAGCACCGAAATCAGGAAATAAATACACAATTGAAGAATTACCCTAAAACGATTGATGAGAAGAGATAATTGAAGAGAATCGTCGTTGATCCACACAATTGAAGTGCCTGGATTGCAGATTCCCAATTGAAAAAACACGCAACTGAAGAAGACGAGTCGCCGGTTTGTCGAGAATTGGAGCGCCGGTTTGTCGAGAATTGGAGCGAAGGTTTCTTATGGAGATCGAATTGGAGCGAAGGTAGATATGGAGAGAATTGGAGCGAATTAATATGGAGAGAATGGTGTTATTATTTGCAGAACGTGTTTATTATAGTGAAGGTGGTTAGAGAACCCATTTTATTCGCTCATTATTTAAGTAATGTGTATCAATTCCCTAATTTTCCTGATTCCACTTGTCTATTCAAATTAAATTTAATTTTTTAGTTATCCGCCGTATGTATTTTTGGCTCTCAAATTTCATTAGTCAAATATTTTAATTTGATATATATGGTAAGTTGGTATATATATGGTGATTTATGTATGTAAATGGATTTTTATTTTTAAATAGTACAGTATATAGCTTAAAAATTTTAAAAACCCGCCTAAAAGTTTTTTCCCCTCTTAAATGTCATTAGTTCATAATAATTAATGGGGTTAATACCTTGTATAATGAATTTTGAGTGTATGATATATGTAATTTATTTTATTAAAATATGTAATATATTTATGAAAAAAAAGTGCTATTTATTTTTTAATGACACAAGTTGCATGTTTTAGTGTACATATGTTGAATGTTTCAATACAACTAGTACCATGTTTAAAGATGTACTTGAACTGCATAATGTACTCTTGAATATTTCAACGAAACTAATTTTATTCGAGTTGAGTCGAGTAGGTGTTCTTCAAACTTGTTTGAAAAGTATTGAGCTTTGTACATCATGCTTGAGCTTGTTTAATAATTAAGGGGTGTTTGGTGATTATGGGAAAATTATTTTTTAGTAGAAGTTGATAAAGTTTTAAAAAAAAATAAAAAATAAGTTGATATAAAAAAAAAATTAATATTAAAAATAATGGCTTATAAGCTACCAAAAGCACATGCTTATAGCTCTTGAGAGCTCGGTTAATCTAATAAAAGAGAAATAAAACACTTTAAATTGCTTCTGCACATAATTTTATGTGATTATAATCACTTATAATTTTCTAAATACCCCTTTAATTGAGTTGAGCTCGAGTGAGCTTTAATCAAGCTGAGCACGAGTCGAGCTCGAGTAATTTCATATATTTACACTTAATTATCTTATCTTACTTATCGAGCTCGAGTCGAGCTTTAAAAGTGTATTATAAGGTGGTGAACATTATATGGTAATCATATAATTTATATATTTTTATTTACGAGAGGTGGCGATGTAGTTTACTTCTTCCGGCTTTAACAATAATCACTTCCAAAATACTTTCAAAATTTTAAAGTAAGCAAAAAATTTTAAATTGTGAAGTTATTAGTTTACATAAAGTACAATATATAATGAAAGGTATTAGTTCATAAGAATTATAGTATTAGCTCATCTAAAATTATTTAAGCTCATTTTAGACCCATTTTCAAGCAAGATTTCAGCCCAAGACTAAAAATCAGAGGTGGTATTTCTCTCTATCAGGGTCGTGCTTTCCATGAGTCGAACAAGGCTTTCGACTTAGGCCCAAAAAATGAGATGGGGAACAAACAAACACAAATCAACACCCATGCATCCTTCCAAAATGTTAAAGAGTCAATGGCCGAATTATGCTCCATCTCACGCAAGTGTGTATAGATTTTGTATTTTAAGGGTCTTTGTCTTTAATTGGCTGAGGGATTTGGGAGTAGAAAAATTGAATGAAATGAAAAACGTGTATTTTACCAATAGTTCATTAAAATTTTATTGTGAAACAAGTAATACCTTTTGATGAAATAACTAATACTGTTAAAAATGTACACACCCTTCAATTTCCCACCAATTAATCATCTCATCAGTCTTGCAAATGGTATGAATCTTTAAATTCTATTTTAATTTTCTTTGTTGAAACTACTATTTTATAGTTAAACAATTAATATCTTTTGATAGAACAACTAATACTGTTATAAAATACCCACAAAATGAAAATCAGTTGTCTTATCATGATGTTTCAAGAGTCAGTAGCCTACAATATGGCCAATCCCTACATTTGTGAGGAAAATAAGAAAGGGAAATACCATGAAAAAGGAAACAACGTGTATTATAGCACATTAAAATTTCTGAAAAGAGGTCGGAAAAGATCAAAGAAAATTCAATTAATAATTGAAGCTTAGAAAACCAACTCATTCAAGAAATAGATGGAGATTCTCTAAATATGAGCTAATTTCAATAATAGGTCGATCTAAATTTAGTAAAAAAAATTTATAAGTATATAATAGGCCTATTCTGTAATCTGGATGTTTTGAATTCTTGGATACCTTGTACTCTCAGGGTGTTTCAATATAATTTTTCCTTGAATTAAAGAAAAAAAAAAGTAATGAAATGTATATTTCAGTTTCATCTTTTCAATTAAATATACTAGTAAAGTAAATTATAGTAACTTTTTAAAATTTTTTTTTTACTTTAATAGTGGTGGCTTTTATTTCTGGAAAAGTATTTCGTTTCATTTGAAATATCAAACATATTTCATTTTGGGAAAACTCATAATGGATTCCAAACATCAAACATATTTCATTTCTGGAAAACTCATAATGGAATCCAAACATCAAACATATTTCCAAGTGACTTAATTTTATTCCAGATAATTCGTTATTCAATGAAGCTCACAATTTTAAATGAACAAAAAATTGCAAGCTGAAAACAGGACCATGATATCCGCACAAAGTATACACACACTAGAACAAAAGAGAGAGAACTGAATAGTCCTTTAGGTGAATAATAGGACCAAGGTGAATAAAAAACTAAACCATTGGTAGCCACACAACTAAAACAGGGATGGATAACCATCTTTCCAACCATTCTCTGGTAAATTTGCATAACTAAGTACCTTATCCACATCAAATCAAAATTAATGCAACATGAAGTAAAACTCTGTTGATAAAATATGAAACTGGTTTCAAAATTGGGCATTCATCTAAAAAAAAAAAGGGTATGAAAGAAATCCTACAACCATTAACCAGGAAGCTGCAAAAAACACACCGCTACAAGGGAAAATCATACGATAAATCTGGAAAGACTTAATTCATTATTATTACAGGCACAATATGCAAAACATAAATGCTCAAAGGGTCTTCAGCTGAGCTTTTTTGATATGTTATGGACCTATGGTGCTTAGTATGCCAAACAAAGGATGGATCTGTCATGGAAAATGAACACTTTGCAAGACTTATGCTTTTCTTTGCTGCAAGCCATAAGGCCCCTAAGATTCCAATCCAACCTGAGTCAGGCAAGACAAACGAGTATTACTACAACAAAGTTAAAACAGACAATCATATACTTCAATCATATAGTATGCCAAACACAAACTAGCCCACCTTTTCAATCACACAAACAAGCTAAGAGTTTAGATTCCCAACTTGATACAGCTGTAATACCACGATATAAACAATCAAAGTGCACCTGCAGAAACGGAGAAGGGAGATTTCTTAGACAAATCAAGGGATGTGTAAGAAAATATAGATTTCAGTACATTTCACTGGAGCCAGAGCAAGTAACAGTAATAGAACATGAGTAGAGAAAGGTGAATATGTAAATCCTTTTCTATATAACAAGTTATAACAAAAGTCAGAGCTATGGAGTATCTGTTATCAATTACACATTATCAGAGTTTTAAACAAGCAGAAGGAATAATACATTCTGATGACTTACTAGTAAACTTTACACAACCACAATTGAAAGGCAAGAAGAGAAAAAGATTGCAACAGAAGGGGATGCTGCCTAGAAAATTTAACACAAATCTGAAAATGATTTAGCTTCAGATTGCAGCACGAAGGAAGAAAGACCCCTTAAAGTCTTGTAGAAAGGCTTATGGGCCTGGATTTACTTCCAGAATGCAGCTCCCCCTCATTCCCCTCTTTAATATCACAATCCCCAAACAAAATCCCATCTGTTGTTGGATTACATTATCAAACAGGTGCTTTTCGGATGATGACATCAGCATGGGTTCCCTTGCCGGCACCAAGAGTATCATCATCAAGAAGGTCAGATGCCAATCATCACCACATGCATAGGCTGTCTCTCTAGATAAACAAAGAGAGGATGAACAAAGAATTATATTGCTTTGCTGGTAAAGATGAAATACTATGATGCAGATGGTTTATTGAAAATCTTAGGTGTAGTTTGGTTAAAAGGTTGGTCCTGTCACTATAGCTGCTTGAGGATCTTGAAGCATCTAATCTCATCAAGTGTACCACCACAAAATGAAGACATGGATCAAGAAATAAGAGGAAAACAGTTGCTGGTGTTGAATTTCAGTTAGATTCGTGGAAAATGAAGCACTCTATATAACCGACCACATGATTCATTACATAGATATATTATATAAACACATCAAAATGATGTTAGCTAATCAAATTATTATGAGCTACAGAGATTACACTTACTAATATCTAGTATAAATAAATTGAGCTAGAGTAGCTTCTCAAGATATGGAAATATCAGATGCTGAAAAGTATATATATAATTATCAGATGCTGTTTGTCAAGGTATATTGATTCTGGGTACAGTTTTAATTAGGAAATATCACATTTACTGAGCATTTGATCAGGAATCTCACTTGTTAATGAAAACTAGTATAACACTTCAATATATGGAGGTCATATGATTATCAATACACTTTAAAAGTCCAATTAGAAAATATTTTGGCAATTGATTTATAATAAGAGTACAAAAATATCAGAGAAATCTACTGTTCTCCATTTCTAAGTTGCAGACTATTTAGAGACTAAAATCCTGAATAGATCAACATGAATCAACATGAATAAATAAATTGAGCTAGAGTCATCTTTTCATACAAACATAAACTTGAGCACAAAAAAGCAGACAAGTAGCAATGGCATAACACAATACACAAGAGCATATATAGAAATCTGCTTTAAAATAACACCTAAGTGGCATGAAATCTGTAAACAAAACAAAACTTGAGTGCATATTAACTCATCAACAAATACACAACACATTAGTACCAGAAAAATATGTTAATCCCAATATAACATTATTAACTTATAAAACTTGAATGCATATTCTCAATTTTGTACCGTTTGGCCAAGATGCCTACTTAAAAGTCATCTGATATTGACATGTTATATTGAAGGTGCAGGTAGAACTTAGTTGTGACTTGTGAGCCACAAAGAAGTTCGCATAAAGTAAACACCCCAAGAGCATAAACTGTTAGAAAATATACATTTTTTATTTGGTCCTTAAGTAGCAACAACCAGTGGACGGGACAGCAGGTGCGCAAAAATTGTAAATAAACTTGGCATTATAAAAATATGCAAGCACGTTAAAGATAACTTTGGCAAGATAAACAAAATGCATACTAATACACTGAAAACTGGAAACAGAAATCATGAACACAAAAGGAACGTCACTAGCATGGGAAGGTAAAATATATTACCATATCTAAGGAAAAGAATATAATTACTTCCTAATAAAACACCCAAGAGTCAAGTCATCTCTCCAGATATCAAATCTGATGCAGGTTAAAATAACTCAATTCACTGAACAAAACTGGAGCTAAGGCTGAAACTACTGGCATTCTCGTCTGAAGAAAAGAGTGGCAAAAAAGGCTGAAACTAGGTATAATTGGAGGACTACAAGTATGGACTTCTTACATAGAGTCGACGCCTAAGGTTCTTTTTGCAGACTGGGTTGGTTTGGACAATAGTTTTGAAAACTATAGCAGCTCAAGTCATGAACATACTCTGCTCCACAATTCTGGAGGTGGGACATTTGGGGTTGAAACGGACCCCAAATGTAGCCAAATTTATGTGGACGACATGCTTCATTTCGACTATCAACTTCATTATTCTCCAGGAGACCTGTGCATAAACTTTGATGACTTGAATTATCTTTAATTTATATCTGTTAATCAAACAAATTAAGCACCTTCATTTCTTCCTGCTTTTTCTTGATGCTAGCTCGTCTCATTGTTGTCTTCAATAAACCAAATCCTTTTTTTTAAAGGAGAACATATCGTGGTACAATCATGTCCAGAAAGTGAGCCATCATTTGGTTTTTTGAGTTACTTATCACAACACAACTAGGTCCAAGAAAATGAGGAAATATTAATGAACAAATTTGTCAGTTAGGAAACTAACGAGGATCTTTTGTTTTATGCCACAATTAATCACAAGTCTTCCTCATTGCGGAAAGGGAAAGAGTTGTTGTCTTCAACTGGGCATTAATTAAACGTCGGATTACTCAAGTATATTTTATTTTTCTTCAATGAAAACTAATACATGCATGTATGATTCCACCACTCTTCTGAGATGAAATTTGAGATAACATCAATCAAACATCTTAATTCCTCTTATATACTAGTCCTCAATTTTGCAACAATCAACATATCAGGTATTTCAACAATCAAAACTATGAACTTAACCATAATCACATCTATAGTGTAATAAAAAGGCTTAAACTACAAATGATCCTAAAAGAAGGAAAACTTCTTGTATATACAGAATTCACGCATGATATTTTGCGGGAACAAAATTGATTAACTTGTGATACAGAATTGATTTATTCCCAACATGAAAATCGAAAGCCCAGAACAAGAAATAAGCGTACCTAGAATTGATTTATTCCTGGAAAAATTTCACGAATCCAAACTTCACGCCAAATTTCACCAAATTTCGGAATTGGGAGAGCGATTTCGCCAAATTTCGTCGCGATTTCTGGTAACAAACACAAACTTTTGTTTGATTCACGCCAAAATTGGGGAATTTTGTTTGATTCAAGCAAATTTCTGTTTCAATTAGATTGGAAGAAAATTGGGAGTATAGTTTGGGGATTTTTGTAACACATTAAAAACGTATGCAAATTATGTGGTGGCATAGTTGGTCTCGTAGCTTGTGAGTAACCTCGAGTTCGAGGGTTCAAGCCTCTCTCACTCCAAATTTTTTTGTTAACTTGCCATTAATTTCATTTTCCAGAATTTGAGAATTTTTACATCTTTCTCGGCCTTTTTAATTCTCTTCTCGCATATGGGGTGGTGGCGCAGTTGGTCTTGCAGCTTGTGAGTAATACTGAGGTTGAGTGTTTGAGCCTCTCTCACCCCAAATTTTTAGTTAACTTGCCATTAATTTCATTTTCCAGAATTTGAGAATTTTTACTTCTTCCTCGGCCTTTTTAATTCTCTTCTCGCCAATGGAAAGACAAGTAATTTGTTGGAAATGTCATAGGTTCTATTCCCATTGATGTATTTACTTTTTATATTGAAAAATTGATTCAAATAGTTTTATTAAAATACCTAAGGCAAATGTATTGTTTGATCCAGTGGTGTAGTTATCCTCTTTAGGTAAAAGAGTCTTATGTTCGAACCCTGATGGATGCAAATTTATATTTTCAATTTTTTTAATATAATTTAGATTTTTTAAGGACAAATTAATAAACAATTTTTTTAATAAATTATATATTCGCAGTTTTATTTAATAAAATCTATATTTTATATGAAAAAAATTATTAATCGTCACCATATATAAATATTGGTGGTGAAATACTATGTCACTAATTACTATGAACAATTAATGACGAAATATAAAACCGTCATAAAAATTTATATTATATGACCAATATTGATCGTCACTAATAAAAATAAAGATCGTCACCGAATAATATTATGACGAAATAAGCGCGTCATTAAAAATGGTTATTAATCGTCACTATAGATAAATATTGGTGACGAAAGAATATGTCACTAATTACTATGAACAATTAATGACGAAACATAAAATTGTCATGAACATTTTATATTATATGACCAATAGTGATTGTCACTAATTAAAATTAAGATCGTCAATGAATAATATTGTGACGAAATAAGTGCGTCATTAAAAAATGATTTTTAATCGTCACTATATATCAATATCGGTGACGAAAGAATATGTCGCTAATTACTATGAATAATTAGCGATGAAACATAAAATCATCATGAATTTTTTATATTATATGACGACTATGAACGTCACTAATTATAATGACGATCGTCACCAAATAAATTTGTGACGAATTAAGTGTGTCACAAATTCTTTTGAATAATTAATGACAAAACATATAGTTGTCATAAAATATTATTTTTCATGACGTTGAATATCGTCACTAAATATTATGAATATCGTCACCAACGTTTATTGTGACGAATTCCTTGTTTTTGTCGTGAAAATTTTGAATTCGTGACGAAAAAAACATCAGTAGTGACAAAAATAAAATTTGTCACGAATTCTCACTTTTTAGTGACGAAAAATTAAATTTGTCACCTTTAGGTAACATATTGTGACGAATATTGTGTCGTCACAAAAATTTCGTTATGAAATGTGCGATTTCCTGTAGTGAATTTGGCATTTCTACTACAACACACCTGATGTTAAAAACAACATCCTAACTTTTGTCAGGAAAGAAACAAGTAATAGCCATTCAGAGAACAACTACTATTCAACCAAATCATAAGTTAAAAACAAACAGACAACCACAAACACTAAGTACATCAACAATGTACTTAGGCCAACAGAGTATCCAACATAAGGTAAATGACAGAAACATAAACCTATCATCTAGTTGTCTATTAACAAAGTTTATAAAGTAAAGATCAGTAAATAAATAGATTACAACTCAGGAAAGAATTTCTATCATGAAGTAAAGGGAAGGACTGGGCCATTTGAATTGTTGTATCTCCATAACCTGCAAATGCCCCCCCATACTTCAGAAACTCCCCCTATCTTGAATCTGTTCACCAGTTATCAGGATCATATAGCTGATCAATGATAGCAACACTCTCTGGAGACATGCTCTCCCTGTTAGGAGTCTTCTTCAGCTCATCATCAATGTCATCAGGGCTATCATCATCAACAGCTACATCTTCAACTGGTTCTACATCATCAGGTACCATTTGTTCAGCATCATCAGCATTGAGTGCATCTTCAACATCTTCCTCTACAGGATCATCAACAACATCTTGGACAGCCTCATCAACCTCTCTATCATCAACAACATTCAGATTATCATTTGCAGCAGCACCATCAACATCCTCAGCAGCATCTTCAACGTTATCAGCAGCATCTGGTTGATCATCCTTCTCACCTGCATGGCCAGATGGATCAACTCCATCATCACAACCATCATTAGGACCATCATCAGGTGATCCTCCCCCTGTTGGAGTAGAAAGCAGGCTTCTCCAGAAGGTTTGTTGTATAACCAGAGCATCTATATTCTACTGGATGGATTTAATTTGATCAGTAATGAAAGAATGTGTAAAAGTGACAGTAGGGATACCATCTTGTCTTGTAACTGTGTAGGGAATGTTGCGAACAAAATGGGAAACATTTTTGGTTTGTTGTGCAGGATCTTTCAAGGGTAGTTCAATTGTGCGGTTTCCAGCCTTCAAGACATGTGAGATTCCAAAACTTGGAATATAACCACTCATCCTCTCACCTCTGGGTCTCTCAAACTCCAATCTTTCCAAGAATTGACAAATCAAGCTTGGATATGGGTAGATACCACCATCAGCATGCTTACCAGCATAAGACACCATATTGTCAAATATGATCTGTCCCATATTGAACTTGTTCAGATGCACAATCTTGTACAACAGGAATTCCTTTGTCAGCACAATGGAGTTCTTGGAAGGCAACCAGTTAGAAACTAGCGACTTATGCATCACATAGTATAAGGAGGTCAGCGCAGAAAATTGCAAAGTACATTCAAGATACTTACCACTAGTGATGACAGACATCATTTCCCCAATTTCTAATTCACCAGTATCATCCTCAATTTGTCTTGTTTTCAGGAAGATGTTTATAAGTTTAGGAGTAATGGTGACAACATTGTACCTAAATCTGACTTTCCCATAATTTGAAGATTGCCTATTTCCACAAATTCTCTTCAAATTGGCATAAAACTCAGCAACCCAAGTGACATAATAAGGCTTAGCATGTTGAAGCGCATGCAACATAGATCTACTGTCTAGGAATCCTATCAGATTGTTTGCTTCAAAGTCAGGCATTTTAATGATCCTTTCATCCACTATAAATCTCTTAAGCATGATTTTCACAACAACAGACTTCCTATCATACTCAACCTTATCATCAGGGTCAGAATCAAACATGAGTACCTCATCAGAATCATCAGAATGATCAGGTTCAGAAGCAGCCTCATCCTCATCAGGATCATCTTCTTTCATTGTCTTCTCTGCTTCAAGATCATCTTCTTCCTCATGATCCTCTTCTTCCTCTAAATCCTCTGCTTGTGGATCATCTTTTTCCTCTGAATCCTCACTTTGAGGATCATTTTCTTCCTCTGAATCCTCAGATGATTCAGCAACATCTGTAGCAGCATTCACAGGAGGATCATTTCTCCTTTTGGTTCTCCTCTCCTTCTTAGCCACCAGCTCTTCCATTGTCAGATCATCATCAGAGTCCTTCGGTTCAGCAACAGGGACTTCTGGAATCTCCATTTCATCATCTGAATCCTCCACCTGAATGGGATCATCAGCACCACCATCTGTCCTTTTTGGAAGCTTGCCAGTATAGTCCACCTTTTTACCAAAGTTCCTCTGAGACATCATTCTCTTCTCCCATCTACAAACACCTCTTTTGGGAGCTAACTTCTTCTTCCTCAGCCGGATGTTCTTGATTTTCTCCCCCATTCCTTCAGAGTCAGAGGAATCAATCTTTTCCATCTCAACATGGGCTGTTTGAGTAGGGTTGTCAGTAGGGTTTGGAGTGTCAGAGACAGGGGTTTCTGTAGGAATTTTAGGAGCGGGTTCAGTAGCCAAAGGTCTGGCTGAGAGATCAAAATAATCAGAAACATTGATCAGTTTGGAACCAAGAAAAATATCGGGTAAAACTATCGGGTTTTGTTCGACAGCTTATTTTACAAGAAGATCAACAAGTGATTTAGGTGAAGTATAAGGAATATGAAGAGCGGGAGGTTTAGGAAGGGATGAAGATGATGATCCACCAATATTTGTGGAATCATAATCTGGGTTTTGTGAGGCCATTTCTGCAAGTAGTTCGAGTGGGTTTGAAATCGTCGGCGAGGAAGTGCTAAAGAGAGGGTTTGATTGAGTAGGGTTTGTGTGTGAGTGTGAATGATCAGAAGAAACCGAAGGGTTTTGTTTATCAGTCATCTCGCCACCTGAACATCCAATCAAATAATACACTAGCATTAAAATAATGTTATATGAAATATAGGAGGGAAAAGTAAAGTATAAGACCGAAAATAATGAAATAACACAAGTGTAAATCAACAAACCTCGATTCCTATGTGCAACAACAATGTTTTCGGCTTTGGGTATAAAACAATCACAAATAAATTGACCTTAAGTAGAAATCAAAGCTAGGAGGTTATTACCCAAACCCACACAAAAACCGACAAGGGTTGGAACAAAGTAACCACCCACTATGTTGCAAGTTGTGATCGTGTGATGTGTAAGAAAGCCGCCAAAAATATTTTCAAAACCAGGAAACCATATCCAAAATTAAATATACACAAATTAAGTTCAAACAACTCATTTAATCCACAAAATCGACTTACCAAGAACATTAAACAAATCATGTATGATAGATAAAGTTCAAATCACTTAAGGTTTCACAAAATATCGGCACACATATGTCTCAACACTCAATTTTACATGAAATTCATCATCAAAGTGTTGCATATTTTGAATTTTTCTTTTAAACACGTGTTCACATTGATCCACATTTTCAAGAGAGAACATCGTAGTAGCGAGCTCCGTGTCCCATAGTTACTCAACGAATTGTGAACAAACATAGATGTATATTTAATCACCTTTTGAAAAGAGAACATCGTAGTAGCGAGCTCCGTGTCCCATAGTTACTCAGTGATTACACATCTGTTGTAGCATGAATAATCCCGACCTCCCACCTGGTCATGAAGGATAACAAGTAGTCCCACAAGGTCTGCTTAAAGCGGACTCTATGAGAGGACCGCGGGTCCAACCCGCCTAACTCGGATAAGGCCCAACATTCAAATCGCAGAAGTCGGCAACTCGAGAAGTCGCGGCGCGACTTACATTTTATATCCTCAAGTCGAGAATGACCTGCATCAATCATAACTACGCAGCTCAAGTGGTCAAAGACAACACCCGACATACCACTAAATCCGCCCTCTAAGTCTGCCCCACGATTGGCGCGCATTAAAGACATGTGATTTCTGGCCTGTCAAGGCGGAATTAGCGATTTACAAAATTGTAGCCCTTTCGTAGGCATGATTCCATATGTAAATTCCCGCTCAAGGAGCGGGAATCGTAGTATAAATAGGACATCACGGCCACATCTGTAAAGAAGTTTGGACATCTTAGAGTCTTAAGCATATATATTATAAACACATACCTGGCTTGGACGCCCCTGGACATAGTCCTGTTCATAAGGCGAACCGGGTCAACAATCCTTCTGTTATTACCACTGTTTTGATTGTCATTTATGTAAAAAATCTCAAATAATCTTTATTTGACTGGATAAATTGTAACCAGTTACAACAACTTCTAAGTTGTGCTTTATTTTTAATGCATTTAAGAGATATATGCCCAGGACTCTGTATCTAAACCGTGATTCAAACAATAAGATCAAAACACTATCATTTAAAGTTCAAAATAAGCAAATACAACAGACAAACTCATTATCAGAACAACAATGTTGCTTCAAATGTTGGTAACATTTGTCACAACATCTAGTGTTTATTTTCAGATATAGCAAAGACCAAGAGATTTTCTAAGTGAAGAAAACCTCTCATTATCAAGGGATTTTGTGAAAATATCAGCAAGTTGTTTTTCAGTAGAAATGTATTCTAACTTCACAACTTCTTTCTCTACAAGATCTCTTATAAAGTGATGTCTTATACTTATATGCTTAGTTAAAGAATGTTGCACAAGATTCTTGGAAATATTGATAAACACTAGTATTATCATAACAAACTGTCAAAATACCACTTTCCAACCCATAATCATCAAACATCTTTTTAAGTCATAGCAGTTGAGTGCAACAACTTCTAGCAGCAACATATTCAGACTCAGCTGCTGATTGTGAAACACAGTTCTGTTTCTGACTATGCCAGGAGATAATGTTGTTTCTCATGTAGAAACATCCTCCTCTAGTACTTTTTCTATCATCACAATCACCTGCCCAATCTGCATCACTATAGCCAACTAAAGAGCAATTAACATCCTTTGAGTACCAAATACCTAGATCACATGTTCCAGCCACATATCTTATAATTCTTTTTACATAATTAAAATGTGATTCTTTAGGATTAGCTTGATATCTAGCACAAAGACAAACACTATACATAATATCAGGCCTACTAGAAGTTAAGTACAAAAGACTATCAATCATTGATCTATACAAAGTAGGATCAACATCTTTTTCCAATCAAGTCTTTACTCAACTTTTGAGTTGAACCCATAGGGGTTTTCATAGTTTTAGCACTTTCAAGACCAAACCTTTGCACCAAATTCTTAGCATATTTGTTTTGAGAAAAGAAAATACCATCTTTCATTTGTTTGATTTAAAGACCTAAAAAGAAATTCAATTCTCCAACCATGGACATTTCAAAAGTACATGTCATTTATTTAACAAAACTATCAAGCATATCATTACAAGTTGAACCAAATACAATATCATCAACATATATTTGAGCAACCATGATATCATTCTTAGAATTTTTAATGAACAAGGTTCTATCAGCTTCACCTCTCAAAAATCCAAATTCAAGTAAGAAATCAGTAAGTCTACCATACCAAGCTCTAGGTGCTTGTTTAAGACCATACAAAGTTTTCTTTAACTTGTAAACATGATAGGGAAATTCTACACTCTCGAAACCTTGAGGTTGTTCAACATAAGCTTCATCAGTCAAAATTCCATTCAAGAATGCAACTTTGACATCCATTTGATGCAAGTTAATGTTAATGAAACATGCAATAGCAAGAAGTAATCTAATAGATTATATTCTAGCAACATGAGCAAATATTTCATCAAAGTCTATTCCTTCAATCTGAGTATAACCTTGAGCAACCAATCTAGCCTTATTTCTCACAATGTTACCAGATTCATCAGTTTTATTCTTGAAAATCCACTCTGTTCCTATGACATTAATATCAGAATTAGGTCTAGGTACAAGTGTCCAAACATCATTTCTTTCAAACTGATTAAGCTCTTCATGCATATCATTTATCCAATTTTCATCATTAAGAGCTTCTTTCACATTCTTAGGCTCAATTGCAGAATGATAACAGTCAAAAGTTAACTGATTACATATGGATGACATGCAAACTGTGTTGGGATAACATATGTCAGGATCTATCGGGAAGACCTCATAAACACAAATTTAAATTAACAATTATTACTAGCATGAATCAACCTAAGTGAATTCAAATAATAATTAATCCAACAACAACATGCAAATAATATTTCACGTAAAAGATCCTAGCATGCGGAATTTCTAGGAGATTACGTAAACGTACCCATTGGAGAGACGGTCTGAGACAGACAGGATCAAATATCTGGATACCCACCAAAAGTCCTTCTCAAGTATTCCCAAGTCCTCGTCTAATAACCCCGGTGGAAGGTTCTCCAATGAACGATTTATAAAACAAAGGAAAATAAAAAATTGTTGCACCACCTTTGTGAATTTCTAATATTTCCAACACATGGAACACTAGAGGATGAAAAGAATTCATCCCCTTATTTATATAGGGGTGTGGTTCGAAACTTTAGGGCTAAAAGGGTTGGGAAAGATTTTTTTTTTTTGATCTCCAAGAAATCTTGAATATATCTCATATATTCTCATTTCCATGTGAATTTTTCCATAAAAATCTCACACCCAAAAAATCCCATATGGTTCGAAATTAATAAGGAAATATTTTCAAGATTGGATCTTTCTTGAATTTATGAGATATTCTTGTATTCAAAATACATATCTTTTTCCATAAAATATTTCCAAGAAAATCTTTTATTTCTCCTTATTACCCTCTTTTTCAAAAATTCCCATTAAAGAAGCCAAGTGGGAGATTTCTTGAATTTATGGGATAATATTGTATTCCAAGAATACATTATCTCCTTTCCATAAAATCTTTTCAAGAAAATTCTTCTCTCTCTTTTCTTTAATATTTTCGAAAAAAATAAGGAAATATAATGCAACAATAATTTATTTTATTTTAAGCACCTTTTATTTATTGGACTATAATTGGGCTACTTGAGGGACCTTTAGGAGAATTAAGATGGACCTTCCAATGGGCTTCTGAATTCCAATATTGAGACACAATATAATTCAGCCCATTAATATTAATTAATGCCACTATATAATTAATATTGCACTATCCAACTTAACTCATATTACGGTAATATGGCTCCCGGTTATTATTTCCCGTGTTTAAGATTATTTAGTCCATTAATTAATTAAGCCACTTAAACGCTTTATATTAATTAATATCTTTATCCTTGGAGTAAGGACAACCCAGCTTTATTATCCATACCGAAAAAATAATTCCACTTGCAAGATTTGATATGATAAAGATTCCGGGCCCACCAAGGGGACCAATCAAGCAAGACATTACAAGCACACGATTCTCTGTATTAATTTAGCAACTGTCGTGCAATTAATATTATTGCCCAAGATATAGGGTATCGAAGTCGCAATGATTCTCTTCCCATTTATAAGTCAAAACAATAACTATTAATCGCACACAGTCCTTATTAAGTGACAGAGATTAAGAAATCAACCACTGAGGTCTAACTCTTCATCCGTTAAGTCAGTGCGAATGAGTTTATCCTCTCTGCAGGTCCGCTTCAGCGCATCGAATGCACTAGTGTAATCTCTTGGTCAAGACAAGTGAATCTGAGCCTTACACATCAACTTCTACCAATAGATTGTTTGGATCTATCTAAGTTGTGAAACACGCACTCATTTACAAGGCACTGTTAACGTGATCTTCTGTGATCTGGTATCACCACGTTAACTACAATGTAACGCGTGCTATGAACAATTTTGCAATAAATATATATATATATATATATATAACATTCAATCATATTTAAAGCAACAGTGATAAATAATTTATTTCAGTAAATAAGTGTTTAATACAAAGGTTATACAAAGTAAAAGCATACTTTCACGTATAACCCCAACAATCTCCCACTTATACTCAAAGTCTGCTTTTAAGTATACCACAACATGTCTGATGTATTATACAGTGACATCTAATGCCACCTACATCAACCTAATAACATTTCTCCCATTTATACTCAAAGCAGATTGACAACGCTCTTGACACCCATTCCTTCCACATGTCTCTCGAATGTTAACTGAGGCAGACCCTTTGTGAATGGATCAGCTAGGTTATCTTCCGACGTGATCTTTGTCACCTCTATATCTCATCTCTTAACGATTTCTCGTATAAGATGTTATTTCCTTTCAATGTGTTTGCTGGCCTTGTGGGCTCTCGGTTCCCTTGAATTTGCAACTACTCCGGCATTATCACAAAAGACCGTGATGGTGCTAGGCAAATTCGGAATAACGTCCAAGTCCACTAGGAAGTTCCTGAGCCACACCGCTTCTTTCGCTGCTTCACAAGCAGCTACATATTCGGCTTCCATGGTAGAATCGGCGATGCATTTCTGCTTAACGCTTCTCCATGTTACAGCTCCTCCCCCCAGACAAAACATACTACCCAAGGTAGATTTTCTGGAATCTAGGTCTGATTGAAAATTCGAGTCTGTGTATCCCACTGGAAATAAACTGTCTGACTGGTAAACCAGCATTCTATCTCGAGTTCTTTTCAGATACTTCAGAATGTTCTTAATAGCAGTCCAATGTTAATTTTTGGGATTACTTTGATATCTCGATACCATGCCTACAAATAGAATAGATATATCCGTACACAACACAACATTGCATACATGAGACTTCCTACTGCCGACGCATAAGGAATGCCTCTCATGTCATCTATCTCCCTTTGTGTCTTGGGACACATGTCTTTCAATAGATGGATTCCGTACCTGAAAGGTACAAAACCCTTCTTGGAACTTTGCATGTTGAAACGCTTCAAAATGGTATCTATGTATGAAGCTTGCGATAAGCCGATCATTCTCTTCTTTCGATCTCGAGTGATCTTGATCCCAAGAATATGACTGGCTTCCCCTAAGTCCTTCATATCAAACTGTTTTGATAGCCATACCCTTACTTCTGACAAAACCTTTACATCGTTTCCGATGAGCAGAATATCATCTACGTATAGTACCAGGAATACCAAGGGAATTCCGTCACACTTCCTATAAACACAACTCTCGAAATTATTTTGATCAAATTCATAGGATTTGATTACATGATCAAAACATTGGTTCCAAGCCCGAGATGCTTGCTTCAGTCCATAAATGGACTTCCTCAGCTTGCACACAAGGTGTTCTTAGCCTTTTTCGATGAAACCTTGGTACATTGCAGATATAGATTCCTCGTCAAGACTTCCGTTAAGAAAAAAAGTCCGTCTTGACATCCATTTGCCAGATCTCAAAATCTAGATCTTGCCTATATTGCAAGAGAATACGGATGGACTTAAGCATGGCTACAGGCGAAAATGTTTCTTCATAATCGATACCCTCTTTTTGAGTGTATCCCTTTGCCACAAGCCTAGCTTTGAAGGTTTCCACCTTCCCGTCTGGTCCTCTTTTCCTCTTGTAGACCCACTTGCATCCAATGGGTTTTGCCCCACTGGGTGGTTCAACTAGCTCCCACACCTGATTATGATCCATTGAGCCCATCTCGGCTTCCATCGCAGTTTGCCAGGATTCTGAATCCTTATCTTGGACCGCCTCCTTGTAGGACCAGGGGTCTGATTCACTATCCCCGGGGATCAAATCCGAAGATTCTCATATCCCAATGTATCTTTCAGGTTATCGGACAACCCTCCCACTACGACGAGGTTCTGATTGTATCGGTGTGACGCTTGGTATATCAACATGTACAGTTGGTATAGGAGTTTGCCCTCTTATTTCATTTAAGGTAATCTCACTTTTGGGCTTTCGATTGTTCATAAAGTCTTCTTCCAAAAATTTAAAGTGCGTACTTATTACCACCTTTTGATCTTCGGGACCATAGAACATGCACCCTTTCGTTCCCATGGGATATCCTATAAACAACCTTAGTTCCGAACGTGCATCCAACTTACCGGCTTCCTTGTCTACCACGATCTAGGACACCCCCAAATCACGAGATGTCTCGGGGATGGGCTTGCGCTTGGGTCCACAACTCTTTAGGGGTTTTGGGAACCAATTTGGATGGCACAGTTGAGCGTAACGAAGTCCGCCGTTTCCAAGGCATGACCCCAAAATGACTTGGGTAGATCTGAATAACTCATCATGGATCTGACCATTTCTAAGAGTGTTCTGTTTCTTCATTCTGCAACCCCGTTTTGTTGAGGGATTCCGGGTGCAGTCAACTGGGAAACTCATTCTGCAACCCCGTTTTGTTGAGGGATTCCGGGTGCAGTCAACTGGGAAACAATGCCCTCGTCTGACGGGTAGTTCAAAAACTCATCGCTGAGGTATTTGCCTCCACGATTAGATCGTAGAAACTTGATACTCTTTTCCCTATGATTCTCCACTTCGGCTTTGAACTCCTTGAATTTATCAAAGGTTTCCGATTTGTGTTTCATGAGGAAAATGTACCCGAACCTTGAGTAATCATCGATGAAAGTCACTAATTAGTCATAGCCACCTCTAGCTTTGGTTGACATTGGACCACACACGTCAGTGTGAATGATTTGCAACACTTCTGTGGCTCTATTCCCCATGGCTCCAAATGCCCTCTTGGTCATCTTACCCTCCAAACATGATTCGCAGGTTGGAAGTGGTTCTAACTGTAGGTCCGTCAGCGAACCATCTTTCACCAACCTTTGGATCCTATTTAGATTAATATGACCCAATCTTAGATGCCATAGAAGTGTCTCGTTCACGTTTTCTGAACGTTTTCTCTTATTGCATGAAACAGTCGATGTGTTATAAGATGCATTTTGTGAGTGGTGTGCATAGTTAATAATATAGAGATTGTTTCATAAATTCCATGACAAATAAACACATCGTTACGGTAAACAATAACTTGCTTAGAAAAATGAACAAAATATCCATCATTAATTAGTTTAGAAACTGAAATAAGGTTTTTGCGAAAAACTGGAACGTAAAGAACATCTCTCAAAACTAAAATCTTATCTTCAAAAGACAGGTGCACGTCTCCCCATCGCTCACCAATTTTTGCTACTCAGAATAACATTGCCCAGTGTGATGAGGACCTCATTCCCACTAAGTTACCGGGTCAGTTTGAACCCCTGTAATGTGAAACAAACATGATCAGTGGATCCCGTATCCATTACCCACGAGTGGGTAGCATACGCCGCTAAACAAGTTTCAACAACTAGTGCGTGAGAATTACCTTTCTTTCCATTCTACTTTAGTTTGGAACAGGCAGACCTCCAATGTCCCTTTTCACCGCAATTGAAACACTTCCCCTTTGGATTCTTCTTGACACCCCCAGCATCCCTCACCTTACTCTTGCCCTTGGCAACAGTTTAGTTTGACTGCTTTTGGCCTTTGGCCTTCCTCTTCTTCTTACCTTCCTTTGGCCTAGAAGATGAAGATGGTCCACTCGTCGTTAAAGCTTGAGTTTGGTGTCCCATCAACGTCTCCGCCTAGACCAAAGCTTGCAACAAGTCAACTAGCGAGAACTTCCGATTATTCATCTGATAGTTCAACTGAAAGTGTTCAAAACTTTTAGGCAGAGAGTGAAGCACCAAATCAATCTGAGTCTCCTGATCGTAATCTGCACCCAGAACCTCAAGTTTATTCAGATGAGCCATCATCTTGAGGACATGGTCCCTTACGGGCATGCCCTCCACCATTTTCAGCAAAAGCATTTCTCGCAAGGTGATCTGACGAGCCGTACGGTTCTGATGTTGGAACATCTTCTTAAGATTTTCCATGATTTCTGCAGCAGTTGCAAATTCTTGGTGTTGGTGTTGCAACACATCCGACATGGATGCCAGGATGGTACACTTAGCCATATCATTGCAATGCTCCCAGTCATCATATTTTTTCTTTTCCGCCTTACTCGACTCGCCAGTTGGCTCATCAGGTTTTGGAGTATCAAGGATCCACTTGTGCTTTTGTGTAGTGAGGACAATCATCAGTTTACGTTTCCAATCAACATAGTTTTCACCAGTTTTCAACATAGTGGATTAAAAGGTTGCGACATGCTGAACTGAAATAAATAACAATTTGTGTAAGCACAAAATTATCACTCAATTCGATCACATTGTTCATATCAAAATCTCAAAATAATATGAACATGCATCAACCGACATCTCAAAACAGTTTAAATAGGTCACGTGGGGTGAACTGTCTATTTAAACACATTCAAGCAGGTTGCAAACAAGAACAGTTACAAACCTTTAATTCAAAATTAATAGTCGGCTCCCACTTGACCAATATAAAATTGACAGGGACTTCGGGGAAGTATATGCATATCAATTTTATACATAAGTAATAATCATGATTAAATACAGAACTATTACTTCGCTTTGAACGAGCCTCGTGGGGAGGGTCATCGTCGCCACTAATAATAATTCACAATCATCCTTTTGGGAATTTATTCACGTGAAAACCATCTTTTGGCCGTTCCGTGGGGGAAATTTCTCCAAAAGAATTCACAAATAAATAAATCATGGAGGTCAATTTGACTTAATTTTATTATCTAGAATAAAATTTGTCAATAAAACATACTCAGTAATTTTCGAAAGTGAGATTTTCTTTTAGACAATTCTAAATCATGCAAACACATTTAACAAATAAAAATTGCACGAATTTAAAACAAGCATCAAGAAAAAATAAATCACGTTGGGCACTTATATCCAACTGTCATGGTTTAGTTCCAAATCTTGATCTTGAGAAATTGTCTCTTCTTTTTGCCTTCATCGTTCGTCTCGAAAGGCTCCCACTGAATCCGCAACAATTCTTCAAAAAATGTCCTCTGTTTCGGGTTAGGACGAAGTCCAGAAAACGAGTAGCTCACGACCCAGAACGCGAGTTGCATGCGCCTAGGCGCACTCCCCGGTCCGGATCGGCCATCCCGCCCCATCACCCATGGCACATTCGCGCGGAGCATTGCCTGGACGCGTCCGCGTCTGGGTCCTTCGCCCCACGTCCGAAACAACCACGCCCGCCTGCATGTCCCGCGCACGCCCGCATGTGGGTCGCCCACGACGCCAAGACCGGCCTCGTGCACCGTGCGCGCCAGCGCCTTGCCCCGTCCGCGTCCCGCCTGGCAATGCATGCGGTCGCTAGGCATTCGGCCTAGCCCACGTTCTTCGTCTTAGCTCGCGTACGTCCGGGCACTTGGACATCCATCTTTAACTCTCCATCTTCGTTCATGATCCGGTTACAATTTATTTACGAAAAATAAATAAACCTAGATCTAGACTAGTCTATTACATTGAATAAATCAAACAAATTCTAATCTACTCGTGGATTTTCTCACGAGGCAAAACGAATCCGAACGAATCAAATTAAAAAACCACAATTTATTTGCATGTAAATAAACACATTAAAATACCATGACAATTGGGTACCTGCAAAACAGATCTAACAGTTCTACTATCGAAATTCAATTTTAATGAACAACAATTTAAATAACAGTTTAAAAGATCAGAGCCCAAACCAGAGCTCTGATACCAGTTGTTGGGATAACATATGCCAGGATCTATCGGGATGACCTCATAAACACAAATTTAAATTAACAATTATTACTAGCATGAATCAACCTAAGTGAATTCAAATAATAATTAATCCAACAACGACATGCAAATAATATTTCACGTAAAAGATCCTAGCATGCGGAATTTCTAGGAGATTACGTAAATGTACCCGTTGGAGAGAAGGTCTGAGATAGACAGGATCAAATATCTAGATACCCACCAAAAGTTCTTCTCAAGTATTCCCAAGTCCTCGTCCAATAACCACGGTGGAAGGTTCTCCAATCAACGAATTATAAAACAAAGGAAAATAAAAAATTGTTGCACCACCTTTGTGGATTTCTAATATTTCCAACACATGGAACACTAGAGGATGAAAATAATTCATCCCCTTATTTATATAGGGGTGTGGTTCGAAACTTTAGGGCTAAAAGGGTTGGGAAAGATTTTTTTTCTTGATCTCCAAGAAATTTTGAATATATCTCATATATTCTGCTTTCCATGTGAATTTTTCCATAAAAATCTCACACCCAAAAAATCCCATATGGTTCGAAATTAATAAGGAAAATATTTTCAAGATTGGATCTTTATTGAATTTATGAGATATTCTTGTATTCAAAATACATATCATTTTCCATAAAATATTTCCAAGAAAATCAAGAAAATCTTTTATTTCTCCTTATTACCCTCTTTTTCGAAAATTCCCATTAAAGAAGCCAAGTGGTAGATTTCTTGAATTTATGGGATAATCTTGTATTCCAAGAATACATTATCTCCTTTCCATAAAATTTTTTCAAGAAAATTCTTCTCCCTCTTTTCTTTAATATTTTTGAAAAAATTAAGGAAATATAATGCAACAATAATTTATTTTATTTTAAACACTTTTTATTTATTGGACTATAATTGGACTACTTGAGGGGCAATTAGGAGAATTAAGATGAACCTTCCAATGGGCTTCTGAATTCCAATATTGAGCCACAATATAATTCAGCCCATTAATATTAATTAATGCCACTATATAATTAATATTGCACTATCCAACTTAACCCATATTACGGTAATATGGCTCCCGGTTATTATTTTCCGTGTTTAAGATTATTTAGTCCATTAATTAATTAAGCCACTGAAAAGCTTTATATTAATTAATATATTTATCCTTGGAGTAAGGACAACCCCGCTTTATTATCCATACCGGAAAATTAATTCCACTTGCAAGATTTGGTATGATAAAGATTTCGGGCCCACAAAGGGGACCAATCAAGCAAGACATTGCAAGCACACGATATTCTCTGTATTAATTTAGCAACTGTCGTGCAATTAATATTATTGCCCAAGACATAGGGTATCGAAGTCGCAATGATTCTCTTCCCATTTATAAGTCAAAGCAATAACTAATAATCGCACACAGTCCTTATTAAGTGACAGAGATTAAGAAATCAACAACCACTGAGGTCTAACTCTTCATCCGTTAAGTCAGTGCGAATGAGTTTATCCTCTCTGCAGGTCCGCTTTAGCGCATCGAATGCACTAGTGTAGTCTCTTGTTCTAGACAAGCGAATCTGAGTCTTACACATCAACTTCTACCAATAGATTGTTCGGATCTATCTAAGTTGTAAAACACACACTCGTTTACAAGGCACTGTTAACGTGATCTTCTGTGATCTGGTATCACCACGTTAACTACAATGTAACACGTGCTATGAATGGTTTTTTTTGTTATATATATATATATATATATATAATATTCAATCATATTTAAAGCAACAGTGATAAATAATTTATTTCAGTAAATAAGTGTTTAATACATAGGTTATACAAAGTAAAAGCATACTTTCACGTCAACAAACTGATCTTACAAAGTTATTGATGTGAATACCCATTATTTTTCAAGTTTGTACACCAGTGGTAGCTTCTCCAATGATCTGATC
The DNA here is from genome assembly GCA_037126765.1 of Stenogyne calaminthoides. Taxonomy (NCBI): domain Eukaryota; kingdom Viridiplantae; phylum Streptophyta; class Magnoliopsida; order Lamiales; family Lamiaceae; genus Stenogyne; species Stenogyne calaminthoides. Next base: position 32,725,042 of record JBBCBC010000004.1, on the reverse strand, counting down.
TGATGAATGACTTTTCATTATCTTTGTTGAGGGAACCAAATGTTTTGGATACTGTGATTCTTGTGAAAGATTTTCAGTATCTGAACTTTTGGGTAATGTTGCATCAAATGTTGAAGGAACATTCTGATCAACATCCTTACTATCTTCAGTGTCATCAGTATCTTTGGATACTTCTATCAAATCTGATACATTATCTTCAATACTTTTACCTGCAAGACTTGTAAGTTCATCAAATACCACATAAACAGATTCTTGTATTGTATCAATTCTCAAGTTATAGATTCTATATGCCTTGTTATTCTTAGAATATCCTAAGAAAAATCCTTTATCACTCTTTGAATCAAACTTGTGCAACTGATCTCTATCATTCAAAATGTAATAAACACAACCAAAAACATGAAAGTATTTCAAATTTGGTTTCTTGTTATTTAGAATCTCATAGGGTACTCAATTACTACCAGAACGAATATAGACTCTATTCACAATGTGACAAGCAGTGTTTGAAGCTTCTGCCCAGAATATCTTAGACAAACTTTTTGAGGTTAGAATAACTCTCGCCATTTCTTGCAAAGTTCTATTTTTTCTTTCAACAATCCTATTTTGTTGAGGAGTTTTAGGTGAAGAAAACTCTTGCAAAATAACTTTCTTTTCACAAAAATTAGTAAACAAACTGTTTTCAAATTATCTTCCATGATCAGACCTTATCCTACTTGTTGGGATATTTTAGTTTTGATGAATTATGCCAAAACATTATCAACTTGTGGTTTTGAAGCTAATTTACAGATAACAAGTTGAGGGGGAACGAGAGAACAAATTGAGGGGGAACTCACAAAATCAGAAGTAGATGATCGAGATCGGACGGGGCTGCAGATGAGACTGATCGAGATCAGATGAGTTAGATGAGTTCCGAGTTAAACTGATGAGCTGTGTAAAATCAGAAGAGAAGAAAAGCTAAGCCAGCTGATCAGAAAGAAACTGACCACAAGATCAGAAGAGAAGGTTGCAGATCGGAAGATGAGCAGATGAGACTGATCAAGATCAGACGTGATCGAGATCAGATATGAAGAGAAGCAGATGAGACTGATCAAGATCAGACGTGATCGAGATCAGATATGATAACCTAATATGCTAACCTGATGTACTAACCTGATGCTATCCTGATATGTTGATCTGAAGAAGTGTTGATCAGATCAGTCGAGCTGATCAGATCAAGCAAAGAAGAAATCAGATATCCTGAGTAAACTGATCTGAGGCTCAGTAAGTAAAGTGACCTGAGGGTCAGTAAGTAAATGTGACCTGAGAGTCAGGATGTCTGAATTCAGAAGAACTGAACTCTTTCGAGAAGTTCGAAAGTGTCAAGATGCCCGATCGCACAAGGTCCGCCAAGAGAAGTCTCATTGAATCAAGAAACCCGAGACTCAAGAAGTAATCAAGACTCGATAAGTAATCAAGACTCAAGATGTCATCAAGACACCGAGGCTCGATAAACTTGAAGGCTCGGATAGAATCAAGATCCCGAGACTCAAGAAATCAAGAATATAGCCGTTAGATCGGTGGCGACGGACCAATGAGAGGAAGACAACAAGCCTGAAAAAGCTGCAAAAAGCTACAAAATAGTATGGATTTGAATGTGACTCCTTCCAACGGTAACATTCAAACTCACACTATAAATACAAGTTCTTCCTTCATTATTCTGAGTGGAAGTGTGTGAAATGCGTGAAAACACCATTGAAGCTACAGAGCCAAATCATCTAGCATTTCCACCATAGAACACTGAGCAAGAAATACACGCATATATTCAAGAGTGTTCTACCCTAGATCTAAGCACAAATGTAATATCCTAAGCTCAGAGAGATTTTCCCAACCTTAGCATTGAGGCTAAACAAATGTAAGGGAAAATCTCAACCTAGTTGTAAACCAAACAAACCTTACCCAAATCAGTCGGTTAAGTTTGTAGGTGAGTGTGAACTCGGTAAACATCTATAGGCGATCCCGTGAGGGTGATAAGTCCCGTTTGAGTGTGAACTCGGTAAACATCTGTTGGGTATTGGACTAACACGTTAAACTAAGTCCAGTCGGTTAAGTTGATACCCCTGATGATAGGGAAGAATGGATGTAGGAGTTGGACTCCGAACCACTATAAAATCGTGTGTTCTTTACTGTTTTATGTTCTTACTTGCCATATGCATTCGATTATAAGCAAAACACAACACATCGTTCTTAAAAGCAAAAAAATTGGAATCACTTTGCCCTCACCACTGTTTTATATGCATTACATGGTATTCTTCCGCGCACATGGGTTTCTCAAATCGGGACCAACACTACTGATCTTTAAACATAAAACAGTTTAAACCTTTTGTAAAGAATTTTGAACTCATAAAAGGTATTAGATTTTTCTTTTAGAAAAATAACCCAAGTATATCTAGAAAAATCATCTACAAGAACATAGGAATACCTATTTCCACCTAAACTTTATGTTTCCATAGGACCCATTAGATCCATATGAATCAACTCACAACACCTGTTTGTTGTATATGCTAACAACACCTGATATGTTGTCCTTACCTGCTTACCTTTCTGGCATGGTCCACAGATTTTCCCTTTTTCAAAGTTAAGATCAGGTAAACCAACAACAACACCTAGTCTATGCAATTTCTAAATACTTCTATAATTAGCGTGACCAAGTTTTTGATGCCATAGAATAATGTCATCTGCTTTAACACTTTTACAAGTATGGTTTGAACCAATCAAATAACAATTATCAGCATATCTTTCACCAGTCATTAAGCAATCATCATTTTTGTCAAGTACATAACATGATTTTTTTTGTCAAATTTCACATGTAAATCATCATCACATAACTGACTAATACTAATCAGATTAGCAAGTAAACCTTTTACATGTAACACATTTGTCAACTTTGGAAAACCAGAAACATTCAAGGTTCCTTTACCAACAACTTTACCTTTTGAACAACCACCATAGGTAACATGACCACCATCACAAGATGTATAATTAGACAAATGATTAACTTGACCAGTCATGTGTCTAGAACAACCACTATCAAAGTACCAAGATCCAGGAACACATGCTTTCAAGGATGTATACACAACATTACACAACATGTTCTTATGAATCCACTTTTTAGTGTTGTTAACCTGTTTTATAGGGTGTTTAATTTTGTCAGGTAAAATAATTCCAGCTTTTAGATCTCTTCTTAACTTAGAACAGTATGGACGAATGTGACCTACTCCAGCACAGTAAAAATAGATATACTCTTCAAATAATCCAGCAGATTTCTTTTGTTTAAGATTCAAAGGTTTTGTCAAACAAGTTCCTTCTTTTACAAAAGAAATATGTTGATCGGAGATTGGAGTGTCTTCGCTAGTTTTCTCAAAACCAAGACCAGCATTGTTTGATCTTCCAATCATTAAAGCTTCATTCAATTCAGCAGTGCTTGTAGAATTTTTTTTAAAACTCAGAGTAGTACACTTAAGTTCATTTTTCAAAGAAGGAATTTCCACATCTTTTCTAGTTAAAAGAACTTAGAGTTTCAAAAGATTCTCTTTCAAATCTGAATTTTCTAGAGATAAGGAACTCAACACCTGTTTTTTAGTTTCTAAATCAGTTTTAAACTTCAGATATTCAGAGTTACAGACAGCAAAATTTGAACTTTCAGCATTTAGAATAGTTCCAGCAAAACAGTTAATCTCAGAATCATATTTACTGAATGTTTTTCAAATATTGTGTGTTAACATCTGAATCTGTTTCAGACCAATAATCATCGAGATCATCATCAAATGTATCATCATAAACTATTCTCGCAGACATAACACTTAGTTCATATTTACCAGCATTAGTCTCATCATCAGAATCATCACTTAAGGTAACATTAAAGTTCATCTTTTTCCTAAGCATATTATTAGCATATTCATTAGCATAATGACCATATCCAGAACATGCATCACAGTTAACCTTTTTTCTATACTCAGGATCATATTTGAACTTGTTATCCATAGTAAATTGTCTAGGTTGATTGAAACTGGAAGACTGACTTGGAACAATCTTTTTATCAGAGGGAGAAGAATTTTGATTAAACTTATCTTTTGACTGAAAATTACCATTAGGCTTTCTAAACTTTCCTTTTAGAAAAGATTTGAATTGCTTAGTGATAAGAGCAAATTGTTCAGAAACATTTTTATCACATAAATCAGAAACATCATCATCAGAATCAACTTCAGTAACATAAGGATGTTTACCAATATTATCAGAAGTTTCACCTCTATAAGCAAGTATTTTCTTGTCTTTATCTTTCTCATGTTTATCATCATCTAACATATTTGAGTTAATCTCATAAGTTTTCAAAATACTGATCAACTCATTTTGACTCAATAAATCAGTGTTCTTAGCCTCTTCTATTGCACATATTTTAGCATCAAATCGTTTAGGAACAATTCTAAGTATCTTATTGACTAACCGAGTGTTGGAAATTGGATCACCAAGTGAGTGTGACTCATTAGCAATCTCACTTATCATTTCATTGTATGATAAAATGGTTTCATCATCTTTCATTCTCAAGTTCTCAAACTTGGTTCCCAACATTCGAAGTCTTGTTCTTCGAACACTTTCTGATCCTTCATAATGTTCCTGTAATATTTCTCATGCATCCTTAGAAGAAACACATTTAGATATCAGTTTAAACATAGAAACATCAGTAGCAGTAAAAATTGCATTAAGGGCTTTATAATTGAAATTGACCGATGTGCATTCATCATTGGACCAATCAATCTCTTTTTTGACTTGTGATTCTCCATCTTTATCATCAAATGTCTTCGGTGGATTCCAACCAGATAACACACTATGCCATGCTCTCTCATCTATAGACTTAATGTACATGCGCATTTTAGGTTTCCAGTAAGGATAGTTGGATCCATCCAAAATTGGAGGTTTTAAAGAAGGAGTCAACAAATAATCCATTGCTAAAACACACTTTAAAAACACAGGACCTTTAACTTAGTGTATCAAGTTTATGGCTCTGGCGCCAACTGAAAGTGTGTGTGCGTGTATTTTCAGAGTGTTGTTGAAAATGTTGTGCAACTTGTAAAACAACATATGACAACAAAAGTATAAAAACGTAGTGCAAATGATTTCAAAATTTTCTATAGTCTTAATTTAGACTATACGAACCTCATGGTTAAAAATATCACTATAACAAGTAGTGAGATACACAAGAACCTCTTACAAGATCCTAAAAGGTGTAGTGAAAAACCACATACCAAAATCAATATATTCAATCAAGTAACTAGTGATCTTATTCAACCTAAAACTTGATCTAATAAGATAAAATCAATACTGATGGGAGAGATTGTATTCCCTCGACCAGTACAAATAAAATAACATCAACTCTCACACTCCTACAAGATACAAACACTCTAGGTTGTACTTTCGGTTGTGTCTCATATGTTACTCTCTAAAGTTTGGAGTAGAGCAAATGGTATTACACTTTTCCTCAAACTTGAATGTCGACCAATGCAGGGTATTTATAAACTTGAAGATCAACTGCATTATCCTATCCACTAGACTTTGATAGCCTTGAACATCTCCACCACTATCTCCATGATCTTGGTGTAACCACACATGATCTTTCTATTATCACTCCACCACAATGCAACCGCCTGACAATAAAATCGAATTGTCATCAACCCGCAGTGTAGGAAACATAGAAAAATACATCTGTTAAAACGGAGTCAGTGTTAGAAGAAATGACAAATTTATGAAGTTGTGCAGAATGTTGTCCAATATATGGAACAACATCCGTGCAACATCAACATAAATTAATATGATGAATTAGTCAAATTGAGATTAAATTCTTTATTTTTACATTGCATTTGTAAATAAATGAGGGCATATTGGTATGTTAGAATAGATCAAGAAATTATTATTCCATTAGAAATGGTAATTCTCAAAAATAAGAAATTATGATTTTTTTTCATGTAGTAACACACAATAAAACAACATTTATACATTATGTGCTTCTATAAGTATCACATTTTTTCATGTAGTTACACACACAAAAACTTGACAAAAATAACTTTTAAAAATTATTTGTAGAATAAGAATTGAACCTGACCAAAAAATAGACTCGAACCATTAGGCTACAAATATAGATTTGGTAACAATATCATTTTATAAATATAATATATCGATATAAACTGAATTTAAGGAGCGACCCGCCCATGACCCTGATTTTTTTATCTTTTACTTTAATTGTGTTAATATTGCATGTGCGGTATTTCACACAAGTGTCACTCATATAGTAAATAGTAGTATAATACTAAGACACTGGTAAGTAGTAAATTATGCATATTTTTAATAGATTAGTGTGTAATTTATTGGACTCGTTTGTATTAAGATGACATGATTAATTACTTATGTGTGTTTTGATTATAATATTTTGCACTTGATTGATTCTTGTATTTTTTAGTGTATTTAGGTGCCTTTTGTGGAGTATTGTTGGGCCGAATTTGTGTTAAAAAAGCCCACACTGAGTGACCCAGACCCATATTCTAAAAGTTGTGAACGAAAGGATTTACACGCAAGTTTAAAGGCTGTGAGATAAGGCATGATATTTTTGGCGCAAGATTTGTTGGAGAAATTTGGGTTAATCATTATGGAAAGATTAGGAGTAGGGGTGAAAACGGATCGGATATTTCCCGACCGATCCGGAGCCGTATCCGCAGTGACGGACCCAGAAATTTTACCGAGGGGGGCCCAATTTATAACATAGTTTTAACACCTTCAGTTAGATCACCCACAATCTGACTTGTAGGATGACTATCTAACCATTTCCTTCTTGATGTTCCTGTTTCAATAGTGTCCTCAACATTTGAAATGTTAGGTTCAGTTAAATCAGTAAATTCAGGGAACAACAAAACAGGAGAAAGGGAATCATCTTCCTCAGGGGACATTCTATTCAGAACATTGTCAGAGACATTTGTTCCCCTTTGGTTGATAGATTCAGAATTTGCCTCAGCTGTGACCACATCTTCATTGGCATCACATACCTGACTCTGAATTGGTGTCTGTTCAGATTGGTCACCTTTGGAGTGTTGGTTTTCCTGAGTCTCACCATCCTGATTTCCATCCTGAACTTCTTTATCGAGTCCGAGTCACTCCAATCATAGATAGTGGTGACTTCTTCTTTCGAGTTTAGTGGATGATTTATCTTTCTATTTCAGGCTTAATCTGGTGATCCTCTTGGTCAGTTCATTTGCATCATGTTCCTGTTTCTTCTGAACACAAGTAGATTCATCAAAAACAACATGAGGTGTTTCCTCCACAATAAGAGTCCTACGGTTGTAAACTCGAAAGCTTTTTCTTGACTTCGAATATCCTAAGAATATTCCTTCATCGCCTTTTACTATCAAATGTTTTCAACCGATCTTTACCATTATTGTGTATGAAACACTTGCAACCAAAACACACGAAAAAAAAAAACAAGAGGCTTCCTTTCATTCCAAAGCTCATAGGGTGTTTTGCATTGACTCTTGGTCAACATGGATCTATTCTCGAGAGTAGCATCAAAGTGTTGATAACCAAATTTCAAAATCTTTTAGGAATATCGACAAATTTATCATTGTCCTTCGCGAACTTCTTTTCGAGTTACATTTCCTTCTTTCAAAGAACACCATTTTGTTGAGGGTCCTTGCGGTGATGTTTCATGTAAAATTCCATTCTCTGCACAATAATCGGATATGATATGATTTATAAACTTCGGTTCCTTTGTCGATCGATTTTGACCACACTCAGATTTTTCTCATTACTGAGCCTTTTCAGTAATTCTGGCAGCTTTATCTGAGTCTCTTTCTTAATGAGTAAGAATATGACCCAAGTGTATCTTGAGTAGTCATCAACTACTACCAATGTGTATTTCCTGCCATTAGTGCTCACAGGTGTTATAGGACCAAAGAGATCCATATGCAATAACTGAAGTATTCTTTCAGTAGAAGCTTCAACTTTGCTTTTAAATGATGCTTTAACTTGTTTTCCTTTCTGGCACGCATCACAAATGTGTTCCTTACTGAACACTTCATTAGGCAACCCTCTCACAAGAGCTAATCTTGCAAGCTTGTTCAGGGTTTTGAAGTTTAGGTGATTCATTCTTTTATGCCATAACCAACTGGTATCTGTGGAACTTTTAGCAACAAAACATGTATCTTTAGGAGTTGAACTCCAATCAGCAAGATACACATTTCCTTTTCTTGTACCAATCAGTAATACTTTCTGTGATGTATCATCTTTCACAAAACATAAGTTCTTGGAGAACTCAACATTGAAACCCTTATCACAGAATTGGCTAATTGACAGCAAGTTATGCTTCAATCCAGATACATATGAAACACCATGGATATGAACTGAGTCGATTTCCAAAGTTCCATATCCTTAAGTCTGTCCCTTGGAGTTATCTCCAAAAGTGATATGTGGGTCTCTTTGTTCAACATAGTCACTGAGCATCTTCTTGAATCCTGTCATATGTCTTGAGCATCCACTGTCAAGATAACATACATCAGGAGCTTTTTCGTCCCTGCTCATCAGTGCCATGTGATCTTTCATCAGCTTAGTGCCCTTGTTTTCCACCTGAAAAACAGATCAATTCTTAGGTACCCAATTTGTGTAGGGTCCTACGAGGTTAGTTGTACCTTTCGGAATCCAAATCTGCCTGACAACTCTAATCACTTTAGAATGGTTAATTTGTATTCCATAAACATCAACATATACATCCACTACTCTGGGTGCCTTAGCAGTTTTCTGTATATGTGTGCTAGCTTTAGCATGAACATGGGCTTTTGAATTCTTCTTTTGGTTCAGCCTTCGCTTACATTGGATCTTAGGCTTTTTGTGCGTTGGTCTAAATCTTTGTTGACTTGGGTTCGGATAACCTTTACCCTTAGGCAAGTGAGGTTCAAGTTATGCATCTTTGAAAACTGGGTCTTTCAAGATTATCTTGAGGACTTGGTCTCTTGATTGAGAATGTCTCTGCTGAGTGTTTCTCATCGAGGATTCTCTCGATGGTTCGATGTGGAGCCTTTCGGTTTGCATTCTTAGCGTGAGGCTTTGAAGTACTTGCCTGAAACTTTCCAACTGACTGCTCAGGTTTTCTAGCCTTCACCTGAGGTTTGGGCTTTCTAACCTAATCATTCAGTTTTACTGAGACCATAGGTCCTTTTCCCTTGTCTACAACCTTGGGCATTACTCCAGCTTGAAGTGTAGGTGCCATTTGGTTTTACAAAGATTGTCTTCTTGCTACTAGACGCAAAGATTGGGATGACCTTGTGAGGTTCCCCTGGAATGTATCCCAATCCAGATTTTATAGTGGCAGATCTCTGGATAACTCTGAATTTCATCTATTACATTAGATGCTTTATTCAATAGAGTTAACTTCTTTGTGGCACTATCCTCCAATTCTGTAGAGTTTTATGCTTCTCAGAGAGGTCATTGAACTCGATTCGATTAGTTGAATTTCTTGATGGATTTCTCTAGCTTTTCGATTAGGGACATTATCGAACTTTCTCTTTCTCGAGAGTTGTACTTTTCGAACATCCGTTCATCAAGTAGCTCCCATTAATTGAGAAGTGATTTCATTATTGCTAAGTCTTTCCATTTTAGATTTTCAAACTTTTTAGTTCCTTATTCGCTCTTGAGTTCTATTTAGCGATCCTTGTAAAACAAAGATAGTCCTTCATCGATTCTCAAAAAGAATCCATCAGTCAAAATGATTTTTTTTGATTGGAACTTGAAAACTCTTGTGCTAGTGTAGGAGGAACAACGAGAAAAAGAAGAGCTTACCTCCTCAATGGCCATCGACCGAGATGTCATCACTTTCTTTGTCTCGAGAATATCTCATCCGAAGAGCTAGATCCTCGCCGAGTTTTCTTCTTACGCAACCATGACCTTTTGCTAGAGAACTTCGATCTCTTTTAGCTTGCCTTTCTCTTTTCTCCTTAGCACTCAAATCTGGACAATCATCTTTGGAAGTGACCTTTCTTCCGCAATTATAGCATCTGTTGGTATCATCATCCCGATCATTTTCTTCTTTGGACTTGGAGTCCTTCTTTTTCGGATGAAGATCCTTGACTTTCAGTCCTTCTTCTTCTCCGGTTGATCGTCCTCGGGTTTCTTTGGTACTGTGGTTCTGTAATAGTTTTTGTATTTTCCAAATCTATTATTAAGTCATCAAACCTCCTTGCCATCAGTCTTAGCTTTTCCTCAAGCTCATCCCGATTTTTGGCATGGGGTTCTCGAACTCTCTAGTTTTCTGTGTTTTATCTTTGGCTTTTAAAGCCACATTCTTACTCGATGAAGAATCATCTTTGTTGTCAGCCTTTTTGGATTTCTTATCAATTACAAATTCATAGGCTTTTAGCTCAAAGAAGACTTGTTGGTAAGGCATTGAACTAATGTTCTTGGTGTTTTCAATCACCACTGCATGAATATCCCATTTCTTAGAGCGGACCTCTAAGAATTTTCAATGCAACTTCTCTCTGTGGATATTTCTTTCCAAGTGCATTTAGATCATTCATGATGCTAGTGAATCTGACTTCCAATTTGTCTATTGATTCACCATCATCCATTTCAAAACTATCAAACTTTCCAATTGCCACTGAAAGTTTGTTTTCTTTTATATGATCTGTGCCTTGGCACATAACAGCTAGTGTATCCCAAATCTCTTTAGCAGTATTACAGTGAGAGATCATTCCCATCACACCATCATCAATTGTACTATATAGTGTGTCTTTTGCAATGTAGTCTAGATTGACTAACTTTCTCTCCTCAGAGTCGGGTTGGTCATCGGACTTAGGAAATCTCGCTCTAGGATCAATTCTCTCATCTTACATTTCTCTGGGATTCACCACAAAGAACTTGGAATGGTCCTTGAGAGACCACTCTCCACATACGCTCATGTTTGGAATACAGATGAGCCTGCATTCTCAGTCTCCATAGGTCATAGATCTCCACTGAGAACATGGGAAGTTTTTTTGAAGACATTTTTCTGATCTTTTGAAAGGAAAAAAATTTTCAACAAATAAGATCAGTTCAGATAGACCACAAGTATTTTAAAAAAAAAACTTTGGTCAACACAAAGAGTAGTCAAGTTGAACCCTTTGCTCGATACCACTTGTTGGTCGGTGTAACGAAGTCTTACACGTGTATGGGGGAATACACGTGTTGGTGTTTTTAAAACTTTTTTCTTCGAGGTCACTGGGTCGATAGTCACGAAGATTAGGTTCGAGAAGCACAGATCGCTCGAGTCAAAGTCTCTTCGAGGCGGTGATCTGGTCGCTTTTCGAGATACCTCGAGATAATCCCAACCGAGTCCGAGTGTCGGAGATCCTGAGTTGCTTGGATCGAGATAACTAACTTCTTGAATCCTCGGAAGAGAGTTGAGTTTGATAACTATCTGTTCTAGCTACTCAGTCGTGCGGAATGGTTGGCCCTAGGATTATACTCGTTTTAAGCTTTGCTGAAAACCTTCCCTTAATTGAAATAGTGATTAGGCTGTGATTCACTTATGCAACTTGAGTGGATTGATTCCAATGAATATCGGTGAAAAGTATGCTTTCAAAACAAGTTAATCGACGATTAAATGCAGATAAGGAAAGCAATAAAGAACACAACAATTATAGTGGTTCAGAGACTCAAGCTCCTACGTCCACTCTCCCTGACTCTTCAGAGAAATTCACTATCAACCGAGCTTTTCGACTGACTACCTCGTAGTTTACTTACTCAATTTGTACGAGTTTTTTACGACTACTCGCGTAGTTTACTTACTCAACCCGACCTTGAGTTTTTCGACTACCTCCGTAGTTTACTTACTCAATCACACACAAGCTTTCAGACTACCCCTGTAGCTTACTAACTTCTCCTCTAGAGTTTTTCGACTACTCGCGTAGTTTACTAACTCTTTACAACTCTTCTCACCAACAAACACACTCCAACTACCTTCTCAAGGGTTTGGGGTTTCTCGGTTGGTTTCCAACTAGGATGAGATATCCTTTACAATGAAGCACAATGCAAAGGGTTAGGATATCTCGACTAAGCTTTGGATAAATCTTATCAAGCTAGGCTTAGTATAGTGAGCTCTCTTCAATATCGAAGCACTTGGGAAATTCTAAGTTTTTCGAGTGCTTTAACTTTTGCAAGAACAAGTTTGAGCTCTTGAGTTGCGTATAAATTTCTCGTAACCTTACAATGTAGAGGGTCACCAGTATTTATAGGCATACACCAAGGTCACTTTTGAAAACTATCCATTGGAGAGATAGCTTCGTGAGTTCCCTCTTGTGGTGTGTGAAACGGCTATATTTAGGGTTTGAAACCCCTAACACGTTTTAGGTAATAGCTTTTCATGTAGCCGGTCTTCACCTTTTTGCAGTCTGGAACTTTTGTATATCTGACATCTTTTTCAGCGACCTGTCACTGTCAGTGTTAGTATGATACAGTGTCGTATTCCTCTTTTTGACTTTTGTCTCCAGTTAAAGGTAGACACCTTCAATGACTCTTTTGGTTACAAACTCTGAGTTTGATATAACCTTAACAACACTTCTGACTTAGTTCCTTTTGTCTACATTTGAATGTCTTGGCAATATCTAACTTTTTAAGGAATCGCGATCTTCTCAGTATTGCATCCTTCAGATAGATATTATTAGTGCCTCGGAACACTTTCGAGTTCATATCGAGCATTCAAATATATTCTCGAGTCTTGATTATCTTGTGCCTTCAAATACTCTTGATCTTGATTCTTGATCTTGGTCTTCAGGTGTCTTGAGTCTTTCGAGTCTTGTGGTCTTCGAGTCTTTAGGGTCTTCTGAATCTTTGTAGTTTATCTTGGTGATGTCTTGAGTCTTCGTCTTGAGTCTTGATTACTCAATATCATCTTGAAGTCTTGATATCTCGATTTCATCATCCGAAATTTGGATACTTGAAACATATCTTGAGTTCTTGAGGTCTTGAGCCTATCCTAAACTATATATGCTGACTATACATTTTGCAGATAACATCCTGAATACTCTAAAACTGAATCCTGACTCAACTATCAAGATCATTCTGAACATGTCATACTTAGGGGTTTTGGGATCTTAATCAAAATCATATATCTTTATTAAATTCATCTCCCAACAATTCGTGTAAACTCCTAGATTCTGCATGTGTAGGACTTTACTGAATTTATTTGTTCGCATGTATGTTGTTGGTTATTTGCTATTTGAATTAATGGGTTAGTTCATGCTAGTAGTAAATTGTTTATTTAAATTACACATCGAATAGAACCGGGCAAAACGTTCCCCAACATGATATTAATCCTAACGATAAATAGAGTAAACGTTACTGTCAATTAATAGCATAAAGTCGAGGGATGAATGAACTGTGAATTGGAATGCTCATTTATTATTAAATTACCTTTTTGAGATATTTGTTAGATTCGAAGTGATTTACTGTTTTATTAGTAGTTATAAAAATTCAAATTAAAACCCCTCTCGTGTGTTACGTGTAGCCTTCATTAATTCGTAAAATTAGCATAATTATAATTTCGCGTTCCCTGTGGATCGACCCCTTACTTACCAATACTATGAGTTAGTAGGGTAGAATAGGGTATTTAATTTTGTCGCACCTTGACAGTATGGTCAAATTTTGGCGCCGCTGTCGGGGAAAGGTGTGAATAATTTTGTGCTTTTTGTGTGTGATTTGTGGGGGCTTGTTTTTCTATTTATTTTTTTGAGTATTTTTGTGTCTTAGTTGTTAATTTTTCACCCCCGTAATCCCTCGTAATTTCGTGTGTCATTGTAATTTTCTACAATTTTGACACTGGGCCCCCCAGTGTCACAGTAGCAGTGAAATTTCTACAGTCCCTCTTTGGTCGTCTTTTTCTATTTTATCCTTCTTTTGCAGGCACTCTACGAGCACATGTCTAAGATCACACACAAGGGCAGGGTGTTCACCACCCGACTGGCCCTCGCTACTAATCAAGTTTACTCTTTTCATGTCTTACATTTCCCTAGTCTACCTGTTGTTTTGTTATATTGCTTGAGGACAAGCTTTATTCTAAGTGTGTGTGTGTGTGTGGAGGGGGGAGGGGGATTTGTGGCATGATCTGAATTTTTGTGATTGTGTATGTCATTGTTTTTGTAATTCGTTATAAGGATGTGATATTATTGTTTTGTGGTAAATTGGGGAATTTCTGGTTAAATTTGCTTTGTTTGATGCATGCGGAGGTTGGAGTAGTTGAAGGTTATCATGAGGGTCCATTTGAGTTTGTGATAGTATATTGGTGAATTGATGAGTTATGGTCCTAAGTTGTGCTTTGGCTCTGTATAATAGAGTAGTCTAATTAGATCGCTTAGATAAATGATGCATTCATGGTGTACCCCTTAAGGTTGGAAAAAAAAATCATAAATTTATGTGGGTTGGAGAAAAGGAGTTTTGTTGAAGAATTGTGAAAAAAAGAGGCCGGTACAGCTGTCCATTTTTAGGGGCTCAGAAAAAAAATTCGAGCTAAAACCTAACGATGGAGTGAAGTTGCAGTCTTGTGTAAAAAAAAAAAAAGAATGAAAAAAAAGGGTGCTGAGACAACTGCCTACTTTAGGGGGTTCAAACGTTTTAAAAGTCAAACACGAGTTGAGCTAAAACTCGACAAGTAGAGTGGTGCTGCAGACCTTGGAAAAAGAAAAAAAAGGGAAAAAAAAATAAGGAGATGGGGGTATACTAGGATGCAGAGTTTATTGGAGTTTCCTATTTTAGATGAAGCGAATTGTAGTAGAGTCGAAGTATTGTAAGGGGCTTGACAAGTCAAGGAATTGAGGATCTATCATACATGATTTTGGGAACTTTAGTGTAATCTTTCAAAAATTCACAATTTCTAATTGCATTGATCTTAGTCCGGGATTTCATGAGTTTTTACTTTGCTATAGTGTCACATTCGGTGTGTGGAGAGGACTTGAGCAAATCTCTTAGCTTCTCCATTGCTAATCTTTTGTGTTGTTTTTACTTGAGGACAAACAAATATTCTAGAAGTTGTAAAAGAAAGGATTTACACGCAAATTTAGAGGATGTGAGATAAGGCATGATATTTTTGGCGTAAGATTTGTTGGAGAAATTTGGGGTAATCATTATGGAAAGATTAGGAGTAACTTTTGGGATTGTAGAAGATTATTTAGTATGAAGATTGGTGCTTATCTTAAAACTTGGCTGTACATTTACATTATAAAAGGGATTGACCCCATACTATACATCACGCAAAATTGAAGGAGGCAAGCAAGAGGCAGCAACTTTGGTTGAGGCAACACACGATGCCTGCAACTTTATTTTGTCAGTTTTTTTATTTCAATTCCAAGGATTTCTGAACTCGTATTTTAATGTCTATTAATTGATTTGTGACGTTTATAATATTTATCTTGGGATTATTTATTTCATCTATTTTAACTTTCAACATACTCTTGGATGTTTAATTTGGTTTGACCACCTAGGTTAGATTATTCTTGTATTTCTGCTAGTTCTGTAATTGTTGCAGATTTATGGCAATTGATAGCAACTAGTAATTTTGCTAGGGTGATTTAAATCGGGTTCTTTCGAATCGAACTTGCGTATTCGGGAATTTGTATGTCTTTTATCCTAGTGTTTAATGCTTTTGACTGGATTAAATTTATATCGTATTTGGACTGTTCAGTTAAAAAGAATCGTTTGAGATCTTATTTCAATTGAGTATAATTAAGGGATAATAATCGGTAGTCAGAGCTTGTTAACTATTGAGGGACATTAATTCTAAAAATAAATAGAGTAAACGTTACTGTCAATTAATAGAATAAAGTCGAGGGATAAAATTGGAATGCTCGTTTATTATTGAATTACCTTTTTGAGATATTTGTTAGATTCTAAGTGATTTACTGTTTTATTAGTAGTTATAAAAATTCAAATTAAAACCCCTTGTAAGCGAATAAATTTAATCACGAATCAAATTATGACACGTGGAAATTAAATACTAGAAATCAACTAGATTTATTATTTATTGGGAATATATAATTAATTCCTAACATAAATAAATAAATCAAATTGGGCCTCCAAAGTCCAATAAATCGAATTGGGCCTCTGAAGCCCAATAAATAGAATTGGGCCTCTAAAGTCCAATAAATCGAATTGGGCCTCTAAAGTGCAATAAATAAATAATTGGGCCCCTAAAGTCCAATAAATTAAATTGGACCTTTAAAGTCCAATAAATTAAATCAAGTCCAGTTTAAAACTGTGGAGCCCATCAGATGCTTCTAGAAGGTTCTAGAATCTTTCGGCCCATCAGGTCAAGCCCGTCAAATCTAGGGCAAAGGCTACGTTCCACACCTATAAATAGGGGTCTCATTCCTCTCATTTGACACAACACACAAAATATTGAATACACAAGAATTCGTAAGTCCTAGCGACCGAGTTTTGTGATTCAAAGTAATTCTTCAAGGCGTTCTTCAAGGAAGTCAACCATGAACGATCTTCGATCCAAGATTACGGTGCTAAGCCTCTTGGATCCGCGTTCTCCAAGTTGAAGTTCTTCGAGTTCTTCAAGGAAGTTCTTCGAGTTCTTCGTGTCCCTCGAGTGTCCCTCGGTAGTCCCTCGGAAGTCCCTCGGTAGTCCTGCTGAAGTCCCTCGGAAATCAATCAAGAACAGTCTTCGATCCAAGATTACAGTGCTAAGCCTCTTGGATCCGCATTCTTCACAAAAGTGCCTCGAGAATAAGTCAAGAACGATCTTCGATCTAACATCACGGTGCTAAACCTCTTAGATCTACGTTCTTACTACAAGTCCCTCCAAAGTCTCCTTAATCCAAGATCAAAGTGCGAAGCCCCTTGGATTAATATCACCAAGTCCCGAAGTTCAAGCCGCGGATAAGATTCGGCTGTGGATCCGACTCCGAAAACCTTGGAAGAAAGTCAAAGTCAAGATCGAAGAGAAAATCAGAGGATCAAGTTAGAGATTGTACTCGAATTTATATTCAACTCAAGAAATTATCTTTGTAATTCCTTTTTCGTGTTTATTCATATTATTAAATACGAAAATTTGTGTTTACAAATTTTGGCACGCCCGGTGGGACCATCTCTACCTCTCATCTCTTCTCTTCAAGCTCAAGTTACTACGATGACACCCCTTAAGATCAAGATCATAGGGACTGCTGAGGAATCATCAGAGATGGATTTCGAGAATGTGAATGTCATCACAAGAAGTATGTCGAAGGGTTCACAATCACTCGATACTTCTGACAATGTTGAGAGTGAAGGAAACAACTCAATGTGCTCTACTCCTCGCTCCACCTCCAGCTCATCATCAGATTCCAACATGGCTTCAGTGATGGTAACAGATGCTACTACCGTCGAGGACTAGATAGCAAATCTGATTAAAGTCATTGAAGGAACTCACAAAGCACATTCAAGAACAAGATGCTCAGATTACCAAGCTCATGAGCAATTCAGACAAGGCAAAGTCAAGTCATGCTAAAGGAAAAGGGCACGAGGAGGATGAAACATCTACTGAAGATCAACAAAAGAAAGAAGATGCATCTATGAAAGACTTAAATGTCTCCGCTGATGGTCTAGTTTCGGTTGACCAGATAAGACAGATCATACTTGGAACAATCAAGGACAAGTACGAGGAAAGCTCTAAATCATCTTTCACCTACACCAAGCCATACACTAAGAGAATTGACGGTTTGAAAATGCCGGCAGGTTACCAACCTCCCAAATTTCAACAATTTGATGGCAAAGGCAATCTAAAGCAGCATATTGCTCACTTTGTGGAGACTTGCAACAATGCTGGTACTTACGGGAATCACTTGGTTAGGCAAATTGTACGCTCACTGAAAGGAAACACATTTGATTGGTACATTGATTTGGATGCCAACACAATCGATAGTTGGGAGCAGCTGGAGCAAGAATTTCTTAACCGATTCTACAGCACTCGAAGGACGGTTAGCATGATCGAGTTAACAAGTGTTCGCCAGTGGAGGGAAGAGTCAGTAATCGATTACATAAACCGGTGGAGGAATCTGAGTTTGAATTGTAAGGATAGATTGTCTGAGACTTCAGCAATCGAAATGTGCATTCAAGGAATGTTGTGGAGTCTTCGGTATATCCTCCAAGCTATTCAACCGAAATCTTTCGAAGATTTGGCTACTAAGGCTCACGACATGGAGATAAGTATAGCCACAAGCGGAGTTGAAAGGTCACTATCACAAGAGTCCCGTAGGTTCGAGGATAATCATGAAGTCAGAAATGGGGGCAAGCCCTTCGTCAAGGCTCCAAACAAAGAATCTATGGCGGTGACTGCTACAACCGTTAAATTTCGTAGAGATGAGAATGATGCAAGTGACAAAGGAAAAAACGTCACGCAAGACAATGGGCAAAGGAGAACGTCTTTTAAAGAGTTGCAACGTAAGAAATATCCTTTCTTGGACTACAATGTTCCCGGCATATTCGACGACTTGCTTAAAGCAAAATTCATTGAGTTGCCATAAATGAGACGACCGGATGAGGCTGGGAGGACAAATTGGCATCCAATTCAAGATTGCTTTATATTCAAGGAGAAAATCATGCAGCTAGCCGAACAAAAGAAGATCATACTTGAAGATGATAGGACGACTGCGAATGTTCTCACCTTCGAAAATGACAATACTTCGTGTCATGTGGCTAATGGAGAAAACAACGAAGCATGCCAGCCTAACCACGAGTCCGATGATAAAAATGATGGTCGTTCTGTAGCTGTAACTTTCACAGATGTAGACTTGCTACTTGGTTCACAATCCCACAATCGACCATTATTTGTAACTGGTTACACTTTGAAGCAAAAAGTGAATCGAATCCTAATTGATGGAGGTTCAAGTGTGAACATCTTACCTTTGAGAGTGATGAAAAGGTTGGGGATACCAGTTGACGATCTCGGGAATAGTCGATTGATGATCCAAGGATTCAACTTAGAAGGACAAAGAGCTCTAGGCACGATAGTATTGTATTTGCTGATCGATGAGATGCCTTCGACTGTACTCTTCCATGTCATAGATGCAAAGACGTCATACAATATGTTGGTCCCGATGGGAAAACCCATGAAATGCGGAATAATCATGAAATGCATATAAAAACAGGGGTGAAGGAATGGTGATTCCAGATTTTTCTCTTTTAAGCTCATGTGTTGTGTTTTGCTTATGATCGAATGCGTATGACAAGATAAGAACGTAAAGCAGTAAAGAACACAACAATGTATAGTGGTTCGGAGACTCAAGCTCCTACATCCACTCTCCCTGTTCCTAGGGAAATTCCTTCAAACACTTCCTAAGGCTTTCTGACTACCTCTGTAGTTTACTAACCTTTCTACTTGGAGCTTTCTGACTACCTCTGTAGTTTACTAACTCAAACTGGACTTATCACCCTCTCGGGCTCGCCTCTAGATGTTTAACGAGTTCACACTCCAACGGGACTTATCACCCTCACTCGGGATTGCCTAACAACTACCTCACTTCACCACTAGTTATCTCTTACGAGAATGGGGTTTGGGTTTGGTGTTGTCTCCAACTATGGTGAGATTTTCCCTTACATTTGTTTAGCCTCAATGCTAAGGTTGGGAAAATCTCTCTAAGCGTAGGATACATCGTGGGTTGCTTAGATTGGGTTCTAGAACACTCTTTGGATATATTTGTATATCTACAGACTTGTGTTCTAGGTGGGAAAGCTTGAGTATATGTTCTCTTAGCTCTATAGAATCGTTGCTATCTTCTTCGCACTTCCACACGTAATAATGAAGGAAGAACTTGTATTTATAGTGTGGATTTGAATGTTACCGTTGGAGAGAATCACATTCAAATCCATACTATTCTTTGTATGTTCTGCAACTTTTTAAGGCTGGTTGTCTTCCTCTCATTGGTCCACGTCAGCTGGATTCCAACGGCTATATTCCTCAACTTCTTCACCTCGGAACATTCAGGTTATACTGAGCATTCAGTACATTACTGAGTCTTCAGTAATTACTGTGCCTTCAGTATCCTTTGTCTTCAGTCTTCAGTATCTTCAGTCTTCTGAGTCTTCAGTGTCTTCTGAGTTTTCAGAGATATACTGAGTCTTCATGCTGAGTTTTCAGATTCTCAGTTTTGCACTGAGTCTTCAGATTCTTCAGAAATTTACTAAGTCTTCAGAATATTCAGAATCTATCCCGATCTATATCTGCTGACTATACATTGTGCAGATAACATCCTGAACACTCTAAAATTGAATCCTAACTCATCTATCAAGATTATCCTGAACATGTCATACTCAGGGGTTTTGGGATCTAATCAAAATCTTCTTTATTAAATTCATTTCCCAACAATTTCCCCCTTTTTGATGATGCCAAAACCATCTTGTTACAAAAATACTTAACCTATACTCAGGTTTCAGTTTTTCCTATTACAATACAAGAATGTCAAATCTCTCAACAATTTCATAATAAATCTCCCAACAATTTCATCAACAATAATCAGGCATATCAAATATATAAAGACATGTAAAAAAGATAATGAGGTATTATCTTTGAGCATAAAGATAAAGTTTCATTGATGTATGATAGACTATTACAGTTTACAATGAACTTATCAAAAGATAAAGACAAAAACATAAAGAATGACAAGTCTTCAGTCTTGGTCTTCTTGATCTTCAGTTCGGCTCCTCATTCTTCTTCAACGGACCTTGTCTGATTAGGCATACTGACACTCATGCTGACTGAGTTCAGTTTCTTCTGACTTCAGACATCCTGACCCTCAGGTCTCTCTTACTTACTGAATCTCAGATCAGTTTTCTTTACTGACTCTCAGATCAGTTTTACTTACTGAGTCTCAGATCTTACTGAGTCTCAGATTACTTTTAAACAGGCTATCTGATTTCTTCTTTGCCTGATCTGATCAGCTCGACTGATCAGATCAACACATCTTCAGATCAACATATCAGAATAGCATCTGGTAAGTACATCATATTGGGTTAGCATATCAGGTTATCATATCTGATCTTGATCACGTCTGATCTCGATCAGTCTCATCTGCTCATCTTCTGATTTGCAACCTTCTCTTCTGATTTGCTAGCTTTAGCTTTTCTTCACTTTTGAAAATATTGCACAGCTCATCAGTTGACTTCGGAACTCATCTAACTCATCTGATCTCGACCAGTCTCGTCTGCAGCCTCGTCTAATCTCGATCATCTACTTTTGATTCCGTGAGTTCCCCCTCAATTTGTTCTCTCGTTCCCCCTCAACTTGTTATCTGTAAATTTTCTTGAATAACACAGGTTGATAATGTTTTGGCATAGTTCATCAAAACTAAAATATCCCATTAAGGACGCCAAAACATTAAAATATATGCATTTTTAAAGAAATGAGTTTTTCTTTAAAAAGATCTGTTCAGGTGGTCACTCTGAAATTAGTGAACTTTTTGAACTCCCGCTCTGATACCACTTGTTGGTCCCGATGGGAAAACCCATGAAATGCGGAATAATCATGAAATGCATATAAAAACAGGGGTGAAGGAATGGTGATTCCAGATTTTTCTCTTTTAAGCTCATGTGTTGTGTTTTGCTTATGATCGAATGCGTATGACAAGATAAGAACGTAAAGCAGTAAAGAACACAACAATGTATAGTGGTTCGGAGACTCAAGCTCCTACATCCACTCTCCCTGTTCCTAGGGAAATTCCTTCAAACACTTCCTAAGGCTTTCTGACTACCTCTGTAGTTTACTAACCTTTCTACTTGGAGCTTTCTGACTACCTCTGTAGTTTACTAACTCAAACTGGACTTATCACCCTCTCGGGCTCGCCTCTAGATGTTTAACGAGTTCACACACTCCAACGGGACTTATCACCCTCACTCGGGATTGCCTAACAACTACCTCACTTCACCACTAGTTATCTCTTTACGAGAATGGGGTTTGGGTTTGGTGTTGTCTCCAACTATGGTGAGATTTTTCCTTACATTTGTTTAGCCTCAATGCTAAGGTTGGGAAAATCTCTCTAAGCGTAGGATACATCGTGGGTTGCTTAGATTGGGTTCTAGAACACTCTTTGGATATATTTGTATATCTACAGACTTGTGTTCTAGGGTGGGAAAGCTTGAGTATATGTTCTCTTAGCTCTGTAGAATCGTTGCTATCTTCTTCGCACTTCCACACGTAATAATGAAGGAAGAACTTGTATTTATAGTGTGGATTTGAATGTTACCGTTGGAGAGAATCACATTCAAATCCATACTATTCTTTGTATGTTCTGCAGCTTTTTAAGGCTGGTTGTCTTCCTCTCATTGGTCCACGTCAGCTGGATTCAAACGGCTATATTCCTCAACTTCTTCACCTCGGAACATTCAGGTTATACTGAGCATTCAGTACATTACTGAGTCTTCAGTAATTACTATGCCTTCAGTATCCTTTGTCTTCAGTCTTCAGTATCTTCAGTCTTCTGAGTCTTCAGTGTCTTCTGAGTTTTCAGAGATATACTGAGTCTTCATGCTGAGTTTTCAGATTCTCAGTTTCGCACTGAGTCTTCAGATTCTTCAGAAACTTACTAAGTCTTCAGAATATTCAGAATCTATCCCGATCTATATCTGCTGACTATACATTGTGCAGATAACATCCTGAACACTCTAAAACTGAATCCTAACTCATCTATCAAGATTATCCTGAACATGTCATACTCAGGGGTTTTGGGATCTAATCAAAATCTTCTTTATTAAATTCATTTCCCAACAATTTCCCCCTTTTTGATGATGCCAAAACCATCTTGTTACAAAAATACTTAACCTATACTCAGGTTTCAGTTTTTCCTATTACAATACAAGAATGTCAAATCTCTCAACAATTTCATAATAAATCTCCCAACAATTTCATCAACAATAATCAGGCATATCAAATATATAAAGACATGTAAAAAAGATAATGAGGTATTATCTTTGAGCATAAAGATAAAGTTTCATTGATGTATGATAGACTATTACAGTTTACAATGAACTTATCAAAAGATAAAGACAAAAACATAAAGAATGACAAGTCTTCAGTCTTGGTCTTCTTGATCTTCAGTTCGGCTCCTCATTCTTCTTCAACGGACCTTGTCTGATTAGGCATACTGACACTCATGCTGACTGAGTTCAGTTTCTTCTGACTTCAGACATCCTGACCCTCAGGTCTCTCTTACTTACTGAATCTCAGATCAGTTTTCTTTACTGACTCTCAGATCAGTTTTACTTACTGAGTCTCAGATCTTACTGAGTCTCAGATTACTTTTAAGCAAAGCTATCGATTTCTTCTTTTTCGATCCGATCATTTTCGTGATCGAGATCAACACATCTTCAGATCAACATATCAGAATAGCATCTGGTAAGTACATCATATTGGGTTAGCATATCAGGTTATCATATCTGATCTTGATCACGTCTGATCTCGATCAGTCTCATCTGCTCATCTTCTGATTTGCAACCTTCTCTTCTGATTTGCTAGCTTTAGCTTTTCTTCACTTTTGAAAATATTGCACAGCTCATCAGTTGACTTCGGAACTCATCTAACTCATCTGATCTCGACCAGTCTCGTCTGCAGCCTCGTCTAATCTCGATCATCTACTTTTGATTCCGTGAGTTCCCCCTCAATTTGTTCTCTCGTTCCCCCTCAACTTGTTATCTGTAAATTTTCTTGAATAACACAGGTTGATAATGTTTTGGCATAGTTCATCAAAACTAAAATATCCCATTAAGGACGCCAAAACATTAAAATATATGCATTTTTAAAGAAATGAGTTTTTCTTTAAAAAGATTTGTTCAGGTGGTCACTCTGAAATTAGTGAACTTTTTGAACTCCCGCTCTGATACCACTTGTTGGTCCCGATGGGAAAACCCATGAAATGCGGAATAATCATGAAATGCATATAAAAACAGGGGTGAAGGAATGGTGATTCCAGATTTTTCTCTTTTAAGCTCATGTGTTGTGTTTTGCTTATGATCGAATGCGTATGACAATATAAGAACGTAAAGCAGTAAAGAACATAACAATGTATAGTGGTTCGGAGACTCAAGCTCCTACATCCACTCTCCCTGTTCCTAGGGAAATTCCTTCAAACACTTCCTAAGGCTTTCTGACTACCTCTGTAGTTTACTAGCCTTTCTACTTGGAGCTTTCTGACTACCTCTGTAGTTTACTAACTCAAACTGGACTTATCACCCTCTCGGGCTCGCCTCTAGATGTTTAACGAGTTCACACTCCAACGGGACTTATCACCCTCACTCGGGATTGCCTAACAACTACCTCACTTCACCACTAGTTATCTCTTACGAGAATGGGGTTTGGGTTTGGTGTTGTCTCCAACTATGGTGAGATTTTCCCTTACATTTGTTTAGCCTCAATGCTAAGGTTGGGAAAATCTCTCTAAGCGTAGGATACATCGTGGGTTGCTTAGATTGGGTTCTAGAACACTCTTTGGATATATTTGTATATCTACAGACTTGTGTTCTAGGGTGGGAAAGCTTGAGTATATGTTCTCTTAGCTCTGTAGAATCGTTGTTATCTTCTTCGCACTTCCACACGTAATAATGAAGGAAGAACTTGTATTTATAGTGTGGATTTGAATGTTACCGTTGGAGAGAATCACATTCAAATCCATACTATTCTTTGTATGTTCTGCAGCTTTTTAAGGCTGGTTGTCTTCCTCTCATTGGTCCACGTCAGCTGGATTCAAACGGCTATATTCCTCAACTTCTTCACCTCGGAACATTCAGGTTATACTGAGCATTCAGTACATTACTGAGTCTTCAGTAATTACTATGCCTTCAGTATCCTTTGTCTTCAGTCTTCAGTATCTTCAGTCTTCTGAGTCTTCAGTGTCTTCTGAGTTTTCAGAGATATACTGAGTCTTCATGCTGAGTTTTCAGATTCTCAGTTTCGCACTGAGTCTTCAGATTCTTCAGAAACTTACTAAGTCTTCAGAATATTCAGAATCTATCCCGATCTATATCTGCTGACTATACATTGTGCAGATAACATCCTGAACACTCTAAAACTGAATCCTAACTCATCTATCAAGATTATCCTGAACATGTCATACTCAGGGGTTTTGGGATCTAATCAAAATCTTCTTTATTAAATTCATTTCCCAACATAATATGCTCTTAGGACACCCATGGTTGCACGATTACGGTGTGATACCCTCAACTTTACACCAATGCTTCAAATATCGTGAAAGTGGCAGCATAATGACGGTATTCGGCGACGATAAACCCTTCACTGAAGTTGAGTCATACTTTGCTGATGCTAAGTAATTCTTAAAGAGCACGAAGACTAATAAGACCGAGAAAGATTCATCGAAAGAAATAACCAAGGATGAACAGATTGGGCCTAGCGAAGGAAGTGTGTCTCCATCTTGCGCCAAGGACAAAAAAATCATTGAAGAAATCAGGGCATTGGAAAAACTGACTCTTCCCTTGACTAAACTTGACACCGAAAGGCCATCTTCACAACCACTCGAAGGATTCGCTCGTCCTATTCAAGGAGCTAGGACCGAGCACGGAGACATATCAGAAGCTGTGATCACAGGGTCATATGGTCCTCAAGCCTTTAATCTTCTTGTTAAGGCCGGATATAGTTAGCAAGAAAGCTCGACATCGAAAGAGTTACCCCACCAAACTCCCAAACAATCAGAATATGGAGTCAATACTACTCAGAAAATGTTGAGAATAAGTGGTTATACTGCCAAGAGCACTAGGATTGGCTTAGGGTACGTGCCACAGAGTCCAATTTGCATTGCAATCAACCGAGCAAATACAAACTACATCACCGTAGGAGAAGCTTGCTCAATGAAAGATATGTTTGATGAAGGTGTTGAGAAAATGGAGCGAGTTTCAATCTTCGAAAGATTGGGGCAGAAATCGAGACCTGTTTTCGAGAGATTGGGGCAGAAAATGGGAACTGTCTTCGAAAGATTGGGGCCATTAAACAATCGTCGAGAGTTGGGGACCGTCTTCAAAAGATTAGGGCCACGTGAAAGAAATGGCCGTCGAAAAGTGAGAATTGTCAAATTTTCAAACACTCAGAGACTTCGGAGCCTGTATCCATCTCGCATGAGGCGAAAAACCACCTTGATCGTATCATGTGGGGAAGAGCTAAAAGGGAAAATGCAAACAGTCATACATACTCAAGACAAGGAAGACGATGAAGAGAGTGTAGCTTCATCTAATTTCATTGATGCTTATAGCATTCGACATTCAGTGCCTTACAATAGAGAAAGAGCTCTACAAAGGAGAGTTACGTGGATGATCAGAAATGGGTACATTACTGGTGTCAACAACATGCAAACAATCCCAATTAGAGAAAGTGATGGTCGAGTGAGATCACGTGTTGATTTCAAGAATCGAGAAGAACACAACGAAGATGTGACAACTGCAAATCACATCACCACATATGAAGACGACACGAACACGAGCCCTATAAACGGAAAATTCCTGAAACGCTACCACGCGTAAATCAAGTCAATTTGCTCCATGACGCATGAGCCTAAACTGCATGTCACTCCTGGTCCGCATGAGTATAAAATGTGTACAACAACCACCAAAGGTAATTACACGTGGTTAAACTGTTAACTTACCCCAGTAAAGGCATTTTAAGTGGTTAAACTATTAAATCTCTACTCTGTCTACAATAGTTAAATAATAGTCACTCCTGGCCCGCACGAGTATAAACTGTGTACGGCACCCCCCTCAAAATCAATCTATGTCCCGTTGAACTACGTTTTGACTTGATCCTCTTTAAAGGGGTACGTAGGCAGCTTAGTGTCTTTCTAAGTTCAATCATAATTCAAATTGTCTTATTCAAGTGGGTTAGCTTGATATATAATAGAGCTGAAAAAAAAAAGAAAAAAAGGGAAATGTGTGTAGCGTGAACTTGATGGAGACAAGTTCAATTTCCTTGTATCCTTTTGAATTTGTTGGACATTGAGTGGGCCCATTTTTAACTTATGAGTCCACCAAAAATATGTATGTGATGATGAGGGCCGCATCAGCCCAATGCCAAATAAACCCCATTGATGGAGAAGCCCCTCTTTAATCTCACCCGGATGCAAAATTCACACCACGCACGCTCTCCTCTTCCTTCCTCTCCTGAAATCACGCAAATAGCAGAAGTCCCAAATTCACGCCTCTTCTTCCCGGACTCAACGCCGCACAAATCTGCTCCAATATTCCATCTCTCCCAAAATCTCGCACCATCCCGGAAATCGCCCGCTACTCAATAGCCGAAACTCCATTGCGATATTCCAGAAATTAACGACGCCGAGTCCGCCGCGTCTCAGTCACTGAAAATCACGTCAATCCACCACAGGGCCACCATGACGCACGCTACCGCCAGATTCGCCAAGAAATTGACGCTACCCGATTCGTGCAGAAAAACACAGAGACGCTAGGCCATCCCCGGAACCGAAGCGCCGCCACAAAATTTACGCCACCAAATTTGCCAAACCCGCTGCATCGCCGCCATGTGCAACCGCTGCGTCTCCGTCGTGCGCAGCCGCTGCGTCATCTCCCCCGTTCCCGCCGCCTCAGTCGCCCACGTGCCCGAGTTCTGCCCAGAAGTCGGCCGCCAAATCGCCGAAGCACGAAGCCAGACTGCCACTGCCGATGATTTAATGGGTAATTCTTCGATGCTCCAGCCCGAAATCCGCCCGCTCGCTTCTGCCCGAATGCTAACCTCGCTCAGAATCGTCGCCGCTCTGAATCGGTTGGGTCTATAACATCTCCGCCAGAAATTCTGACCAAGCGGCCTTTCCGTTGCAACCTTGTTGTGAGTCTGTGAATATCCAGATATTACACGCGCCAGAACTGCTCGCTGAATTGCCCGAAAGAGAAGACCCAGGTAGTTGTGGCGGAGGTCTTTAAATTGATTGCAAAGTCCCGGTAGCTGTAGTGGTTGATTGTTGCAAAATCAGATGTAGCAGCAGTAGAAGAGCACTATAGTAGTAGGAGCTTTACTTGCTGATGGTGGTTGTAAGTGATTTTGATGTTGGTGTCTGAACCTCTGTCTTTGTGACGCTTGGGTCATGTCGAGGCTGCCGTGGTTGCGAAGCTCCACCAGTTTTCTGATCACCGAAATTAAACCATCGAAACAGGGCCTGCCCTGAGTCGAACCAAAACCGAACCATCGAAATAGGGCCTGCCCTGAATCGAACCAAAACTGTCACCGATAAATTGCACCGCCATGCCTGCCCCGAAACGATGACTCCCGAACACGTGCACGGAAGATTTGAAACCGGTACGCAGCCATAGCTCAATTTATCTCGTGAATTTGATAAGTGAAGACGTTCCTGAAGTTGATGCAATGGAGAAGAGACGGGGAATACCATCCTTTCCTGTATTCATGAAAAAAAAAAGTGGGGAAAAAGAAAGAAAAAAAAAAAAGAGGAAGAAGTATACCTGCTCCCCAAGATACGAGTTGCCGCTGAGATGATGTTGATGGGAAAAGTAACGCTACGTGCACCTATTTATAGATGAGGAAATTAGGGTTGTCGGGCAGATACACATAAGATATGGAAAATTACAGAAGATTCGCATGTATCTAGTGCATTAATATATATCTCTTGACATGCAAGTAAGTCAATAGATAAAGTTTTAGAAGAACACGTCCTGCAAGATTGGTTACAACTTGAAGTTGTGGAATGGGCCAAGGAAAACTAACCCAACTATTACCAAAAAAAAAAAAAATCATAAGGACATTTACTGTCATCTTCTCAAGAGCGTCATACAGTAAAACCTCGTTAAATTAATACTCGATAAATTAATAACCTCGCTAAAACTAATAATTTGTCCGGTTCCAAGTTGGGACCAGTACAAATTTGGGACCCAATCAATAAAATTATAAAATAATAATTTTTTTGAGATCCCAGTGTATGTATATTGATCCCAACGAAACTATAAATTAATAATTATTAAATTGTTGCTTGGCTAACTTTCAAATTGAAAGTTTTTTCAACCCATTTCACCAAATCATTCTGAGTGCATCCAGGTTGATCTCTCTTATATTCACATAACATCTTTCGTTGTTGGTTGGTCATTGTTGATTTTTGAATTCCTTTTACAATATGAGTGACCATTTTTGTGTGTGATTTACCAAGATTTCAATGGATAAATATATAGTGTTGATTTCTATCCATGATTCAATGCACAAATGTTAGTACAATGAACCATATCTTTGTATTTTTCAAAACCAATTAATTTAAACAAGTCATTCCAACTTCCACATGAGTTTGTATTCATGGAATTCTGTTGGGATATTTTAGTTTTGGTGAATTATGCCAAAACATTACCAACTTGTGTTGTTGAAGCTAATCTACAGATAACAAGTTGAGGGGGAACGAGAGAACAAGTTGAGGGGGAACTCACGAAAATCAGAAGTAGATGATCGAGATCGACCGAAGGTCGCTAGAGCGAGACCGATCGAGATCGATGAGTAAGATGAGCTCGGAGGTAATCGATGAAGTCAGGCAAAATCGAAGAAAAAAAAACCTAAGCCGGTGATCGGAAGAACGATGATGACCCGGATGACCGGATCGAAGAGGAGGTTGCGGATCGAAGAGAGGCAGATGAGACCGACGAGATCGACGCGGATCGAGATCGATAAGCTAAACTAATATGCTAACCCGATATGCTAACTCGATGTAATTAACTGACGCAGATAAACCGATATGTCGACTGATGTTATAATCGACCGATCATGTGAGCCGATCGATCAAAGCTAGAAGAAATTATATATCGAAAACCGAAAATGCGATACCAGATCGTCGGAGAAGAAATCGTAAGAGAAGTCATCGAAGACAAGTCATTTGAAGTCATGTTCATCGAGAATCGAACGCCATCGATGATCGGGCTTACTGAAAAGCAAGCGGACTGGAAGGTCGATTGTCCGTCAAGAGTCAACTCGCTTAGTAAATTCGAGTGTCAAGATACCGACGACAAGGTCAATCAAGAGAAGTCTCATTTGAATCAAGAATCCCGAGACTCAGAGAAACCAAGGCTCGTAATGATCCTCAAGATTATAAATAGTTAGATTCAAATTGACGTGGACCAATGAGAGGAAGACAACAAGCCCGAAGAAAGCCGCAAAAAAGCTACGAGAATAGTATGGATTTGAATGTGACTCCATCCAACTGTAACATTCAAATCCACACTATAAATATAAGTTCTTCCTTCATTATTCGTGTGGAGAGTGTGGAAAAAGATGCTACAGAGCCAAGAGCCATATACTCAAGCATTCCCACCATAGAACACTGAGCAAGAAATACACGCATATATTCAAGAGTGTTCTACCCTAGATCTAAGCACAAATGTAATATCCTAAGCTTAGAGAGATTTTCCCATCCTTAGCATTAAGGCTAAACAAATGTAAGGGAAAATCTCAACCTAGTTGGAAACCAAACAAACTTTTACCCAAATCAGTTTGATAGGTTAAGTTTGTAGGTGAGTGTGAACTCGGTAAACATCTAAGCAATCCCGAAAGGGAGGGTAGGCGATCCCGTGAGGATGATAAGTCCCGTTTGAGTGTGAACTCGGTAAACATCTGTTGGGTGTTGGACTAACACGTTAAACTAAGTCCAGTTGGTTAAGTAGGTGCCCCTACTAAAAGGGAAGAGTGGATGTAGGAGTTGGACTCCGAACCACTATAAAATCGTGTGTTATTTACTGCTTTATGTTCTTACTTGTCATATGTATTTGATTATAAGCAAAACACATCGATCGGTTTCAAAAAGAGAAAAATTTGAATCACTCTGCCCTCACCCCTGTTTTATATGCATTACAATTGGTATTTAACGCACACATGGGTTTTCAAAACGGGACCAACAAATTCTACTAGTACATTTGTATTTTAACTTAATTTTCATCAATAACTATGCATGTATACTTAAAGTTATTCAAATAATTTGGAACTTTGAAGGTCAACTGTTCATATACGTTAAAATCTCTTTAAATTAATAAATTATTAATTTATCGATATAATAATATCTCTATAAATTAATAAAATCCTCCGGTCTCAAAGTTATTAATTTATAGAGATTTTACTGTATATGCAATGATTATGGACCCATTCAACTTAAGTCTCACTGCTTGCTAATTCGAGCATCTCGAAGAAATAAATTAATAATAAGAATTGCAAACAAAGAGTTGAAGTTTCGCAATTCGTCCACATCGAATTAAATCTCGTGAACAAAGTGCGAGGGGGCATTTGTAAGCGAATAAATTTAATCACGAATCAAATTGTGACACGTGGAAATTAAATACTAGAAATCAACTGGATTTATTATTTATTGGGAATATATAATTAATTCCTAAGATAAATAAATAAATCGAATTGGGCCTCCAAAGTCCAATAAATCGAATTGAGTCTCTAAAGTCCAATAAATAAATAATTGAGCCCCTAAAATCCAATAAATTAAATTGGGCCTTTAAA
Organism: Stenogyne calaminthoides; assembly: GCA_037126765.1. Taxonomy (NCBI): domain Eukaryota; kingdom Viridiplantae; phylum Streptophyta; class Magnoliopsida; order Lamiales; family Lamiaceae; genus Stenogyne; species Stenogyne calaminthoides. Next base: position 32,693,544 of record JBBCBC010000004.1, on the reverse strand, counting down.
GTCCAATAAATTAAATCAAGTCCAGTTTAAAACTGTGAAGCCCATCAGATGCTTCTAGAAGGTTCTAGAATCTTTCGGCCCATCAGGTCAAGCCCGTCAAATCTAGAGCAAAGGCTACGTTCCACACCTATAAATAGGGGTCTCATTCCTCTCATTTGACACAACACACAAAATATTGAATACACAAGAATTCATAAGTCCTAGCGACCGAGTTTTGTGATTCAAAGTAATTCTTCAAGGCGTTCTTCAAGGAAGTCAACCACGAACGATCTTCGATCCAAGATTACGGTGCTAAGCCTCTTGGATCCGCGTTCTCCAAGTTGAAGTTCTTCGAGTTCTTCAAGGAAGTTCTTCGAGTTCTTCGTGTCCCTCGAGTGTCCCTCGGTAGTCCCGCGGAAGGCCCTCGGAAATCAATCAAGAACGGTCTTCGATCCAAGATCACGGTGCTAAGCCTCTTGGATCCGCGCAAAAGTCCCTTGAGAATAAGTCAAGAACGATCTTCGATCTAACATCACGGTGCTAAACCTCTTAGATTCGCGTTCTTACTACAAGTCCCTCCAAAGTCTCCTTAATCCAAGATCAAGGTGCGAAGCCCCTTGGATTAATATCACCAAGTCCCGAAGTTCAAGCCGCGGATAAGATTCGGCTGCGGATCCGACTCCGAAAATCTTGGAAGAAAGTCCAATTCAAGATCGAAGAGAGAATCAGAGGATCAAGTTAGAGATTGTACTCGAATTTATATTCAACTCAAGAAATTATCTTTGAAATTCATTTTTCGTGTTTATTCATATTATTAAATACGAAAATTTGTATTTACACCCCTCTCGTGTGTTACGTGTTGCCTTCATTAATTCGTACAATTAGCATAATTATAATTTCGTGTTCTCTGTAGATCGACTCTTTACTTACCACTACTACTACGAGTTAGTAGGGTAGAATAGGGTATATTAATTTTTTTCCTTCTAACTCATACCGTCTCTTCCCAATAATTCACAGGTAAAGATGGTTCATTCCGAAATCAAAAACCTAGGGCGTGTTTGGTTGACAGCAATCGCATGCCTCTGTTACTGTCATTCCATTACGGGAAAACTGCCCAAGGGAAAATGCAGACTTATTTCCCTCGTCCCCGTATTCTACATATTTGCAATGTTACCCCTCTACACAAACACAGTCTTCTTCACACTAGTAACCGCCGCCTACATCACCTGGTTCGCAACCTTCAAACTGCTCCTCTTCGCCTTCGGCATGGGCCCGACCCCGGTCCCCAAATCTCTCCTCGCTTATTAGGGAACTATATACAAATGAATTAATTCCTCATCTTTCTACAAGCTTGAGCTTTTAGATGAGACGGGATTCTTACATGGTATCAGAGCCTCCAGGCTCACGCCCTCGTCCTGAGTTCAAATCCCGCTGACAGCAAATACTCTACCCACATTATTATACACTTGTTGGGCCTCCTCTTCCTCCCAATGATGGAGTTGACAGCCCAGAGGATAACCCAGCCCACAAGTGAGGGAGAGTATTAGGGAACTATATACAAATGAATTAATTCCTCACCTTTCTACAAGCTTGAACTTTTAGATGAGACGGGATTCTTACATCGCTTTGCTCGTCAACGCTGCTATGGCATTCAAAATCAAGTCCAGAACCAAAATACTGCCTTTGTACCTCCCTACAAGCTAAGTGTGCACCCGATGGTTCGCCTGGTGGTGCACATTTCCGCGGTTTTTTTTGTTGATTCAAATTTTGATCAGATTGTCTAGTTTGGTAGCGCGGCTGTTGCTTGGGCTGGAGCTGGAGGAGCCGTCGGACCGAGCCATACCTCTCGAATTCTTTTCGGGTGGAACCTGAGGGTGACTTATTATCTGAAGCAGACGGTGTACGAGCCTGTACGGGCGGCGTTGGGGGAGGTGGTGAGCGAGGAGACGGCGGCGCTAACGGGGTGATGGCAACGTTCGTTGTGTCTGGTCTGGCGCATGAGCTCTTCTTTTGGTACGTGATTCGGGGCGACCCGTCGTGGGAGATGACGTCGTTTTTCACGTTGCATGGTGTTCTTGTGGTGTTGGAGTTTAAGTTGCCGCCGTCTGTGGCGGTGCCGGTGACGGTTGGGTTCGGGTTGTGGACGGGGTCGGTGCTGTTTTTTCCGACGCTGATGAGGAACGGTGTGGATGCGAGACTGACTCAGGAGATGAGGTTTGCTATAGAGTGGGTGAAGGGGTGTTTGGTAACAGTGATATAGATTATGCTTGAAGCTTAATTAAGCAACAACTTAATATATATACGCATTGGTATGCATGTTTGTTTCATTTGTGTTGCAAGAAGTTAATCCAGTTTATGTTGTTTGTATTTATATACTTGTTTGGTGATAATTTCGTTTTTCATTATGTAACTTAGTGTTATTTAGAAAATATAATACTCTCGGTTCCGGTATAAGTTTTCTGTATATTTTTGTTATTTTGTTTAAAAAATAATAATAAAATAATAAAAATGAAGGGTAGTTGTGAAAGGTATGTGGAGTAATGAATAGAGTAGTGAGTGATATTCTTTGTAATATTATATGAAAAGTAAGGATAAAAATTAGGCTAGGTCTTGTATGCATCCGGGTGCACCGTGCACTCATAGTGCATTTTAGAAGCGTGCAACTTGTTATGCTGAAAAATACGACTTATTTACACAGAAAAGTGCAACTGACTATATGAGAACATAGTTGCATGCTTCTGTTTGCTATAGTTGCACGCTTCTGTTTTGTATAGTTGCATGCTTCTAAAATGCACTATGAGTGCACGGTGCACCTGGGTGCACATGAGACCCACTCTAAAAATTATGGGTAGTGGAGTTACTTTTTCCGTTTATAGAAACAAAAAACTTACTGTGTGACGAATAAAAAATGAAAGGGAGAAACTTATAGTAGGAAGAGGGAGTATATCTTTATACTCTATCTATTTTGGTAAGATATCCAATTTTTGTCTTTTTATTACCCGATATATAGTTCAAATTTAGCCAGAAATACTGGTGTGTGCAAGTCAATTTACGAACTTTTATTTTCTCTGGCTGATTTGGATTCTCCAAATTAATGTTCAAAATCCTATGGGTTTTTTCATGCTACACTGCTTATCAATTTGAGCAGTGCTCAACAGTACTACATAAACATATTATACCACATGCATTAGCGTGTTATATTATACAACAAGCTAATGCATGTACTACAAAATGTTGTAGCATAGAAAAAATTTGGTTATAACTCCGGCAAACGAGTTGGTGGGGTCGACTGGTGCAGAACCACGTTATAGTTAGAGAAAAAAAAATTGGTCACATAACTTTTTTGTAATCCAATTTTGGTCCCAAAAAATTTATCTATCCAATTTTGGTCCCATAACTTTTGTGTTTGTCCAATTTTGGTCCTATTTAACTAAAACGACGTCGTTTTCGATAAAAAAAATTGGTCATTTTTTGTCACACACCCAATCTGAAATTCCCAATTTTTGATTGAAAACGACGTCGTTTTAGTGAAATAGAACCAAAATTGGACAAATACAAAAGTTATGGGACCAAAATTGGATAGTTAAATTTTTTGGGACCAAAATTGAATTACATAAAAGTTATGAGACCAAATTTTTTTTTTTCTCTTATAGTTAAGTATCCAGCCTTCCAAGTATGTACTGCTTTACTTGGAATTTATTATGGGTGTTGAGACTCTGTTTTAAAATCCCTCATATTATTTTCTGTTTTTTCTTTTTTCTTGATCTCATCTGTATTTTATTTTGGGAAATTATGCACCCTAGTGGAGTGATGAAATTAAAATAAAAAGACGTGCCATTTGGGTTATGTACGTAATTTGCTTCCAAATTAATAGACATTGTCCATTTTGAATGGCTATATAATATTTTATCTTTATATATGTTATGATCATTTTTCACTTTTAATGAAAACTGGAACTTTGGCGCTTTACCTTACCTTTGGGACAACATGCCATTGCCAAGCATTTACTGAAAATGATGGTACCATTAATTAATGCATCTTCTAGAATTTAGATTTATTAAGACAACGATTGAGACTTATCTTCTGATCTAACTATTTTAATTTGTTGGATTCTTAGACTGAATTATCTTCTAATTATGTCTATTTGAATGGACTTCATGTAGTCTTAATTATCTAGCTAGTTTCTTTGTCGTATTAGTCAATGGGGAACTTAATTAAAAGGTACGATAGTATCCCAACAACTAGCATGTTTGCTCGTTTTGTTTGTGAAGTGTTAATTAGTGTTATATTGATCAGATATATATGGTGATGGTATTCAATTCAAATAGCGTTTGATTATTTGTTTTTTATTTGTTTTGAGAAAAATCTAATATTTGCATTGTAAATTATCCTGATATGAATAAAACTGACAACTAATTTCGTACTGTTATTTTGTTGGAAATTTTGGGTTTGACGCATTTTAATTAAATATTAAGTGGCATTTAATAATTTATTTTTGTGAAAATGAATTTAGTGGATTTGATTTCTCAAAATAAAATTTGGGTGAATGAAAAATCAATGTCATTTAATATGTGGATAAATGCATTGATGAATGTATTTATTATGGTAATAGTGATGGATTGTGACTTATGGACATGCAATGTCACGTCTTTTGGTGAAAAATACTTTATTCTAAATAATGATGCCTCCGTCCCGGAATAAACGTGCACCCCTATCCGGGCACAAAAACTAAGAAAACTTGTTTATTAATGGTATTATTTAAATAAATTATAATGATATTGTGGGGGTGTAAGTTTTGAGTGTCTTGTCATTTTAAGAAATGTACACGTTATTGTGGGACGGATCAAAGAGGAAATTGTGTACGTTATTGCGGGACGGAGTGAGTATGTCTTTTGGAAAATTAACTCAAACCTTTGGTGAATAATTGTCTATTTCTAAAAGGTTGTGACTTTTGAAAAAATGAAATTTATGGCAAAGAATCGCAAATATTAGCTAGAACTTTTGAAAGTCTATATAAAGACCCCATGTATATTGTTCATTTATTCATCGATTCAATCGATCTTAATGACAACAACTTGAGTTGTAAAGCAATTTAATTAGATTCTACATACATGACATTCTAGAATTGTAGTTTTTGCACCGGATATTTGAGTATGTTCGCCGATAGTTTCCGATTCGTTGTGCAACGATCGGAAAGCCTTAAAGTCGTTGTATTTTGGGGACGATTTTCATGATACCGTATTGCACCTGAGTACGGGGCAATATCGTCTTATAAAAAGATAGTCTAACTCTTGCCTCTGCATAGTCATCTTCGTCTACACACCACATAAAATTTTGGGATTTAAATCGATTTGGTCCCGTAACTTTGCACCTTTATTGAAAATGACCCGTATGTTTCACATGTTTCAATTTAGTCCCGTATGTTTTCAATTTGTGCCGATTTAGTCCCAAATCGCCGGAGACCGGTCAAACTACACAAATACGGCGTCGTTTTAGGGCCGTGTATCACACGCGTCCCTAATTTCGATCGAGAAATACTGACTTGCATCGATTTGGACACGTGGCACGCCACATGTGTATTTTGCCGATTAAAAAAATGAAAAAAGAAAATAAAATTACACATCATTAAATAAAAATAAAATAAATCAATTTTAAATTAAATATATATTCAAATTCAAAATACAATATAAAATAAATAAAAAATCTAAATTAAATGAAAATAGGAAGCTTCCTGGAAACAATCCCACCTCCAAAATTAAAATTAGAATTATACTAACACTTCCCCCCTAATTCAGATGCAAAAATAAGAAGCAAAAATCGAAATCATCATCATACTCTAACACCAACACCCCCAAATTGACGAACCCTAATCCTCCACACTTTCCGTCGTTTCAAAATTGAAGAACCGTAATCAAACCCTACACCGTGGACGCGCGACCATGGTGTATGTGTGTCGCAAAGGGGCGATGAAGTGGGCACACCCAGAAAATATCGATCACGAGAATAGACAATTGTTGTGAGATACTTACGGGATACCTTTCATAGCCGAAAAATCAACGCCCGACATTCTTTTCCTTCCAACTTGTGACGACAATGGCATCCCTATTGTTGTGGCAGTGGACCAGACCTTGGCTTCCACACGAATCAGCCATCTTCTTGATCTGGGTGATGTGCGATTTCAATTACTATTTCGATTAGGGTTCGTCGAATCAATGTTGAGTTTCAATTTGAGGAAGTTTCAATTTGGGGAGTTCAATTTGGGGGTATTTCGTTTTTCACGATTTTCTATTTTGAAAAAATGATTTTTTTTTTTAATTTTGGGGGTGGGGAAGTTCCAGGAAGGTGCAATTTTAAATTTAATTTTGATTTTTTTTATTTAATATTAAATTTGAATAATTTAATTTAATTTCAAATTTTTTAATGTTAATTAATGATGTGTTATTTTTATTTTTGTTTTTCATTTTTTTTAATCAGTATAATATATATGTGGGCCGCCACATGTTCAAGTCGATGCCAGTCAGCTTTCTCCGATCGAAATTAGGGGCGCGTGTATCACACGCCCCAAAAACGCTGCCGTTTTTGCTTGTGTTGACCGGTCTCTTGCGATTTGGGACTAAATCAGCACAAATTGAAAACATACGAGACTAAATTGAAACATGTGAAAAATACGGGACCTTTTCAATAAAGGTGTAAAGTTACGAGACCAAATTGATTTAAATCTCTAAAATTTTCAATAATTGTAAAACAATATTCGTGTGTATTCAAAGTTGGCTACTGCTGTTGTTCTAGCCAAATTGGCAAAAATGACATTTTTGTCGGAGTGATTTCAAAGAAGATATTCACTCGTCTTATCAAGAAAGATCAATCTAAAATCTCTTTTGTGCATTTCAAATTTTTCTGATATAATTATTATCGTTTACTAATTTTTCCTACAAACATTGATAGGGGAAATTAAATATCTTGCTTGGAGAATTTCATGATATGATGTCAAAAATCAGTGGACTTGGAAATGAGCTTCAATTCTCAAACAATTGGAGAAATTCAAACGTCAAGAGCTCAAATTCTCAAACAATTGGAGAAATTCAAACGCCATTGTTTGGATTCATACTTCAATCACCTATTGTTGTAATAGGTTGGAAGAGCCAGATTTGATTAAGATGGCGGCGTGACCGAAGGGCAGCCCTCTCATCGGCAACTGCAACTCGCAACGCCATAAACTTCTGATGCGGCCGCGACTTGTTTGGAAACGCCTGAGAGATATGGTGGCGGTAGGCTAGGCTAAGCGAACGAATTTAATCTGTATGTGATCCGTTCTTCCTCGGAGAAAAGAGGAAGATGGCGGGTCAGATTAAAGGTTCAAACCCATTGACCATGCTTTTAAATTATTTCGACTCTACAGACCATATTAGTTGTTGGCCTATTTAATTTTTGGCGCTGATGAAGCAGGATCCGTAGCATCAATTGGATCAACCACTTTGGCCGATTGATGGATTGGTGAACCAGATTCGGCAACAAGAGGAGTGTTCGAGGCAAAATTTTCAACACTCATCTTTCAAAGGGTTTGGTAGAATCAGATGAGCAGTAGGTGGCTCAGAGATGCAAGGGGACAAATATGGTTTTGCTCATGAGAATGTTGTAACACCCCGGAATTCAGAAAGTCGACTTTAGAGAATCTCGACGATCTAAAACCGAGTCATTACTTAGTGAACTAGAAAACTGAGCCAGAAAATTTCTTTTAAAACTAAAACACATGGTCATAAGAACATTACATTGCAGCGAAAAAACATATATACCATTTTAACAAAAAAGTATGTTCAAAATAATCATTTCATGGTTTTATAGAAACATCACCGACGAGCCTCAAGTACGACTCTCAAGAGAAGTGATAGTGGGGTTCATGAAACAAAGTTCAACAGTTAACTTGTCCTTCAAATTCATTTAGGTACATAAAAGCATGTGGGGAAACGATTATCTACTGCAGCTCCCGGGCCTCCGTTTCGTAACCTGAAAATGTTAAAGTTGGGGTGAGATAAAAATCTCAATGGGCAACCTGTATGCTGTTATTTAGATTGACAGGATTCTAAAATTAGAAGCTTTTTACCCCTTCGTTTGATTTCGCTCGTATTCATAAATACTAGTTAAAACATTTGTTTATTATTAAATTTTGAGATATTGAATTCATTGAAGCATTTCATTCGTTCGATGTCCTGAAGGATCACCGTTTTTAGGGTAAGACCTTTCATATAGATTCAAAGCATAAAACAATTCATTTCACATATACGGGATGGAACGGATTACCTCCAACCGCGTCTGATCCCCAACACATTCAAACACGTGGGGCGGCACTGGTAGCATATACCACGTCCGACCCCCATTTAGCTTCCTTATATCCCCTCGTTTGCTTCCTTATATCCCCTCATTTGCTTCCTTATATCCCCTCATTTGCTTACTTATATCCCCTCGTTTACTCCACTCATAAAATAGGTCGTATGTGGGCCCTATTTGCTCCACCGACTCATGTGTGGGCCCTATTAGCTCCACATATAAATAAATGCGTCGTATGTGGGCCCTATTTGCTCCACCGACTCATACATATTCATACCTTCATTCATGTTATACCTTCACGTTTATGCATTATCATACTTAAACATCAATACTTATTTATTTAGTTTGCTTTAGAAACCATCAACGCCCATATAATATTAACATCTGCAATACAGATGGAGTCACCCACCTGGTAACTTTAAACAGTAAAGTTATAAACTTCTTGATTGCTTAGGACTTGTAGGGACTTCCGAGCCTTAAAACTCAATCGCACTCTACATAGCACAATCCGTATCATACTTAGTCTTATTCATTTATTAAAAATCGTTAGTGAGTTCGATGAGGCATCAATCGTGTATTCCTTAAACTATTTTCATTCGATAAAACCTTTTAATTTGTTTAAGTTCGTAGTTCGGGACTTGAGTCCTTTGGATTCTCACTTCTTTCAAAATTCAAGTAAGACACATTGTCATGAAAGTTCCAAATTCAAATATCAATCATTCAATTCATCAAAGTATGCACATTTCACAAACTTAGCTAAACTTTCATGGTAAAACTCATTTACTCGATAAAATGACTCATTTACATGCATAAAATAAATAAAATACTTTCATTTATGTAAAAATTACAAAGTTCACATATGTGTTACTAAACATAGTCTTTATAAAAGTTCATTAAGGATCCTAGTCGAGATTCTTTACGGACTTTCCCAAATTTAATAAATAACATAATCTACTTCACTGTTCATGCTCAACTTTAACCAAAACAATTGCCAAAAGTATTATCTATAATTTTTCTTTCGGAAACAGGTTGTTTAACTTTAGAAAATCAAATAAAATGCTTAGACTTCGGATTTAGTTCTAAAATTTGACATACATGTATTTAACACTTGTAGAACAACACTTCATTTCTACTTTTGCCAAAAACATCAGATTCGATAAGAAATTTGTAAGGTCAAAATGGAACAGTTTAAGTTTTTCAGAAACTGTCCAGCGATTTCTAAAATGTAAGAAAAATATTAAAACATCAAATAAACATCTAAGAACTCTTGCATATAAATACTTTATCAAGTGTAGAATATGATTCCAACAACCATTTTCCAAAAAGACTAACTTAAACATAATTTCTACTGAATATAATAAAACTGTAGAGAAACTTTGTAAAATCAAAATAAAATATTTAAACATTATATAATTTCGTGGAAAAACGCAGAACAACACTTCAATACATGTAGGAGAATAATATAATTTTTCTCAATAGAAAACATTTTTCTAATTAGGTTTCATCACACAATCAGTTTCACAGATGGCAGAATGCCACATAATCTTGTAAAAATCATAACTTTCATTTGGCTACTCTATTTTTCACTATTTTTCAGTATATTATAGCCAACTTAAAATAGAACAAAAACTCTTAAGGTGTCACAAGTCCTAGACGAACCAAAATTGAGATATATAGCTACGGATTTGGACCCACAGTTTCATCTGAGTTTCTGCCACATATTTTTCAAAGATTTGTTTCTCCCAAGTTACAAGTCCAAATGACTCCAAACTTGTTCCATATTAAACTAGGCTTCAATAGGTTCAACTGTGTAAAATATCATGAATTTTAAACAAGTATAACTAAAGCAACGATTTTCCACAAAACAGGGTTCACAGTTTTAATTCGGGAAAACCACTCGATTTTCATCTATCATGCTCATACATCCATATTAATACCCTAAACATGCTTTTTAATCACCACAACCATCAAGTTTATCAACAAGTAAACATAAAAACTCAAGGGGATATGGGGAAAACTACTTAGTCTGGTCATTTCTACCACAATTACAATTTAATCTTTCATCCATTTGAAGAAGATAAAGAAAAATTAGGTTTTTGCTTATACCATTATGTTTCTTGTTTAAAACTTGGAAAGATCTTTCTTTTAGCTTAAAAGGGTGGAAGAGAAGCTCCTCCTTATCTTGGTGCTGATGGTGGACGAAATTGATAAGGGAGAAGGGGAAAAAGTCCTTCTCCTATCTCCTCTTCGCTCTCTTCTCCTTTCTCTCTTTTTTTCTTTTGTTACTTACAACCCCAAAATATAATGTGCATAAATATCAACTGAAGGGGGAGGAATGAAGGACACGGCTGATGTGGAGTGAAGGACAAAGGTGGAGTGGAGGAAACAAAGCATGGTGTGTACTTACTAGAATAGTATTTTTTTGTACTATGAAACACATGTTATTAGATAGTAGAGATTCTTGAAAGATTTCAGCTCAATTGGGCCAATTTTATTGATATTGTGGGACCATCATTTGATAGTCCCACTTATTAGGAGGGATACGGATCACGTCGTTGAATTTTGGTATTTTTTGTACGGGTTTTGGCTTCGAAAAATTAAATTAACAACGCGATAAAATCAAACATATTTAGGGTTTCAAAAGATAATTTATTTTATCATTAAAACTTGACTTTGATTTTTTATTTATTAATTGAACCTCGAATTGATCGTTCATGATAGTGCTAGTAAGTGCTTCCGGCTCAAAGTGCTCATCTGCCACCTGCAAAATTAAAAACTTCGCACAAGAATATTCTTATTTGCCTATTTAACTTAATCATTATTGGATTATGAATTAAATCTTAATTTTTTGGTTTTTGGGTTATTACATCCTACACCCCTTAAAAGAAATTTCGTCCCCAAAATTTACTCACTCAACTTGTTAAACACTGAGGGTATTTTACTAAGACCAAAACCCTCTCTTTCTTAAATGACTATCTCTATGGTATGTATGCTTCATTCGTACTAAAATTAACGGGATTCTCTCAGCTCCTAAAAAGTAAAACTTTCCTTCTAAGGTTGTCACAACTCACAGGTACTTTCTCATAGGTTAAAATCACGACTTATCTCTAAATCCTTAAAAATTGACGACTTACTCTAGGTCGCTCAAAAACTTCCTGAGTGTAGATACGTGAAATACATTGTATACTTGAGATAATTCTGGCAGTAGAGCTAAATGGTAGGCCATGTCTTAGACTTTCTCCAAAATAATAAAAAAAAAAAAATATATAGTGAGGCTTCAGCTTGTCTCTCTTCTAAAATGAATCGATCCCTTCATTGGCAGGACTCTTGAAATACTTTCTCGCCAACTTTGAAATTTGAACACTTCACCCGAGCATCGTCACGTGTCTTTTGGAGATCTTTTGCGATTTTAGTCCATTTTCTGATTTGTGAGACGATTTCAACTGATTTCTCCACAAGTCTGGGTCTTATAATCTTTTAAATTCCAGCTTTATCCCGACATGTAGGTGATCTACACTTCTTCTCATTGAGTTCTTCAAACACAATTTGTATTGTAATTGTTATTTTAAGTGAATTCCATTAGTGGAAGGTGAGTTTCCCAACTCTCTTCAAGGTCTGGAGCGCAAGTTCTCATTATGTCTTCCAAGGTTTATGTCTATCAATAATTACCCTACTGTGTCTCGATTTCTGGTCGTCTAGGGAAAAAATATGACGAAGTCCATGGTGACGTTCTTCCATTTCTATTACGGTGTCTCCAAAATTTTTAGCAAACTTTATGGTCGCTGGTGGTCTGTCTTAACTTGCTGATGGGTTCAACATCTTTCATGAAATGAGCTATGGACCACTTCATACCTCTTCACTGAAAGTTCGCTCGTAATTCCTGGTGCATCTTCACTTCTCATGAATGCACGATGTAAGTAATGTTGTTTGTTGGGTAGTTTTGTTCTTTTGACTCTATTTGTTGTGATGTGCATGCAGTGATTTTCTCTTGATTTTCAATTGGTGATAATATGACCTCAATTTGATTTTTGAGAATACCGCTATGTGTTTCAACTGATCGAACAAGTTCTCATATCTTGGAAAATGGTATGTGTTCCTTGGTGGTTAACTAGTTTAATTCTCAATAATCAATGCAAGTCTTGAGTGATTTGTGTTTCTTCTCCCCAAATAGCTCAGGCGCTCTCCAAGGTGAAACTCTTGGTTGAGTGTACTTCTCACCCAACACCTTTGTAGCTCCTCTTTTAGTTTCCTGTGAGCGCCATTTTGCATAACATGTTTGATACGACGTAGAACTAGATATTAGGTTGAGAGTGAATTCCACTAATCGATCCGGGGTAATCCGGGTCGTTTCTCGAAAAATACGTCTGGGTACTCTTGTACAACTTACGCTTCGGCTGGTGACTCTTATCTTCAGTCGTTACTGGAAAGCTCACTAAGTATTCTTGGTATCTTTCTTCTTGTAGTAACTTTGCAGTTTTCACTGTGGAGATTACTCGTACTCTTGTTCTCGTTTTGTTCCGTGGAAAGAAACACTAATCATCTATCGTTTCGAAATCTATCTTCCTATATGGCGGCCTTGTTCCTCTTCAGCCACTCTATTCCAAAAATTATAAAGAAGGCATCCTAAGGGAAGGTTAACCGAAGAAAATAATATATTATATCATATAGGCATGAATGAAATTCAAAATAAAAGAACCCAACATTTAAACAACAATGTATTAATATCAATCATGCAATGGAGCACACGGTAAAATCGGAACATACTGTCGCGAATCAACAGCACGATTGTCGGGCTACGAGATTGCACGTTAGAGAATTAATAACACATATTGTAAATAATTGGGTAAACATAACGGATAGAAATAGAATAGCTCACGAACACGTGATGCAAAAGTACATATGTATACATAAAATGAGAAAGACTGAGTTCTCAAGGTAAAACGGAGAAAAGAGTCTCCAACGAATAAAGATATCTGGAGGAAAAGAGTCTCCAACGAAATAGTACTGGACGAAAATAGCAAAATAGTACGTATAGGTCAGAACTAGAAGCTCCGAGTCTACGATAAAACCGACTCGAGCGACAAAAGGGTTAAATCTAAGTCAACTTGCATGTATCCTAGTCCATCCAAGAAACTTGACTCCTCCAAGTAGACAAGGGTGTTATGACGATGAACCCTAGTAAATTTCAAATGCTTCTGCTCTCGTTCAATTGCAGTAATAATCGTGTGTCTAGTGCTACCATCTAATCTTGAAGGGCTCAGATATGTTATGTAATCTAGTATTGATGCTTATGTGTCATGCTAACCACTTATAACTTCCATCCCAAAATGGATCTAAGATCTCAACAAGCAATAAAAGGAAAGAAACAAAATAGTAGTAGTGTATATAAAAACAAATTGTTTTGCGTTCCACTTGTATAAAACAAGTATTAGATTTTGACATAGATATCTTCATTCATTTTTTTGGTATTCAACAATCTCTTCTTAAATACGTTTGAGATTTTACTTAGATTCTTCTTCCTTCTTTCTTTATTAGTACGAAATTTATTATTCAAACTTGGTTGAATAGTACATACTTTGAGGTTTTTCCGGTTTGCTACTATAGACACCTTTCCCACAAGTAATATTTCATTTGGGTTTCATAAAAAAATTGACTATTCTTTGAATAAATTTTAATTTGAAATGAAAATTAAACATAGGCTCTGATACCACCTGTAACGCCTCGAAATTCAGAAAGTCGACTTTAGAGAATCTCTACGATCTAAACCCGAGTCATTACTTAGTGAACCGGAAAACTTAGCCAGAAAATTTCTTTTAAAACTAAAATACATGGTCATAAGAACATTACCTTGCAGCGGAAAAACATATATACCATTTTAACAAAAGTAGCCATGTTCAAAATAATCATTTCATGGTTTATAGAAACATCACCGACGAGCCTCAAGTACGACTCTCGAGAGAAGTGATAGTGGGGTTCATGAAACAAAGTTCAACAGTTAACTTGTCCTTCAAATTCATTTACGTACATAAAAGCATGTGGGGAAACAGTTGTCTACTGCAGCTCCCGGGCCTCCGTTTCGTAACCTGAAAATGTTAAAGTTGGGGTGAGATAAAAATCTCAATGGGCAACCTGTATGCTGTTATACAGATTGACAGAATTCTAAAATTAGAAGCTTTTACCCCTTCGTTTGATTTCACTCTTATTCATAAATACAAGTTAAAACATTCGTCTATTATTAAACTTTGAGATATTGAATTCATTGAAGCATTTCATTCGTTCGATGTACTGAAGGATCACCGTTTTTAGGGTAAGACCTTTCATATAGATTCAAATCATAAAACAATTCATTTCACATATACGGGATGGGTCAGATTACCTTCTATTGCGTCCGATCCCCAACACATTAAAACACGTGGGGCGGCATTGGTAGCATATACCACGTCTGACCCCCATTTAACTTCCTTATATCCCCTCATTTGTTTCCTTATATCCCCTCATTTGCTTCCTTATATCCCCTAGTTTACTCCACTCATAAAATACGTCATATGTGGGCCCTATTTGCTCCACCGACTCATGTGTGGGCTCTATTTGCTCCACATATAAATAAATACGTCGTATGTGGGCCCTATTTGCTCCACCGACTCATACATATTCATACCTTCATTCATGTCATACCTTCACGTTTATTCATTATCATACTTAAACATCAATACTTATTTATTTAGTTTGCTTTAGAAACCATCAACAGTCCATATAACATTAATCACTGCAATACAGACAGAGTCACCAACCTGGTAACTTTAAACAGTAAAGTTATAAACTTCTTGATTGCTAAGGACTTGTAGGGACTTCCGAGCCTTGAAACCCAACCGCACTCTACATAGCACAATCCGTACCATACTTAGTCTTATTCATTTATTAAAAATCGTTAGTGAGTTCGATGGGGCATCAATCTTGTATTCCTTAAACTATTTTCATTCGATAAAACCTTTTAACTTGTTTAAGTTCGTAGTTCGGGACTTGAGTCCTTTGGATTCTCACTTCTTTCAAAATTCAAGTAAGACACATTGTCATGAAAGTTCCAAATTCAAATACCAATCATTCAATTCATCAAAGTATGCACATTTCACAAACTTAGCTAAACTTTCATGGTAAAACTCATTTACTCGATAAAATGACTCATTTACATGCATAAAATAAATAAAATACTTTCATTTATGTAAAAATTACAAAGTTCACATATGTGTTACTAAACATAGTCTTTATAAAAGTTCATTAAGGATCCTAGTCGAGATTCTTTACGTACTTTCCCAAATTTAATAAATAACATAATCTACTTCACTGTTCATGCTCAACTTTAACCAAAACAATTGCCAAAAGTATTATCTATAATTTTTCTTTCGGAAACAGGTTGTTTAACTTTAGAAAATCAAATAAAATACTTAGACTTCGGATTTAGTTCTAAAATTTGACATGCATGTATTTAACACTTGTAGAACAACACTACATTTCTACTTTTGCCAAAAAGATCAGATTCGATAAGAAATTTGTAAGGTCAAAATTGAACAGTTTCAGTTTTTCAGAAATTGCCCAGCAACTTCTAAAATGTAAGAAAAATATTAAAACATCAAATAAACATCTAAGAACTTGCATATAAATACTTTATCAAGTGTAGATTATGATTCCAAAAACCATTCTCCAAAAATACTAACTTAAACATAATTTCTACTGAATATAATAAAACTGTACAGAAACTTTGTAAAATCAAAATAAAATATTTAAACATCATATAATTTCATGGAAAAACACAGAACAACACTTAGATACATTTAGGAGAATAATATATTTTGTATCAATAGAAAACATTTCCCTAATTAGGTTTCATCACACGATCAGTTTCACAGATGGTAGAATGCCACATAATCTTGTAAAAATTATAACTTTAATTTGGCTGCTCAATTTTGCACTAATTTTCAGTATGTTATAGCCAACTTAACATAGAACAAAAACTCTTAAGGTGTTACAAGTCCTAGACGAACCAAAATTGAGATATATAGCTACGGATTTGGACCCACAGTTTCGTCTCAGTTTCTGCCACACATTTTTCAAAGATTTGTTTCTCCCAAGTCACAAGTCCAAATGACTGCTGGAATTTTTGGTTTTGACCAAATAATTAAGTGAAATTAATAATTCATTTTGTGGAAATGAATTTAGTGGAATTGAATTCTCAAAACCAAGGCCTTAGACAAGGCGATCCTCTTTCTCCATTCTTATTTTTGTTGCAGCTGAAGGCTTGAGTTGCCTTATGAATAGAGCGGTACAGGTTGGATCCTTCGAAGGGGTTGAGGTTGGAAGAGACAAGGTTCCTATCAGTCTTTTACAATTTGCCAATGACACAGTATTAGTGGGGAAAGCATCGACAGAGAATGCAAAAACAATGAAAGGGGTTCTCCGGCTGTTTGAGATAGCGTCTGGGCTTAGGGTGAACTTCTCAAAAAGCTCAATACATGGGGTCAACATCAGCTCGGCATCTATTGAATCATTCGCGGTAATCTTGGGATGAAAATCGGGTAATCTACAGTTCACTTATCTGGGATTGCCTATTGGTGCAAATTTTAGGGGGAAGAATGTTTGGAAGCCATTGATTGATCGGTTTCGTCGCAAGTTATCGGGTTGGGTAAGGAAGAATGTATCACTGGGGGGAAGAATTACGCTGCTAAATTTTGTTCTATCGGCTCTACCTGTTTACTACTTCTCTTTTTTCAAAGCCCCTGAGTGTGTCATTAACACCATCACAAAAATTCAGAGGAATTTTCTTTGGGGGGGCAAGGGGTCTGTTAGGAAAATTGCTTGGGTCAAGTGGGTGTCGGTATGTAAGAGTAAAAGGGTCGGGGGTCTTGGGGTGAAGGATGTGAGGACTTTTAACATCGCATTACTTTGTAAGTGGTTGTGGAGATGGGTGTATGGTGAAAGGTCCTTGTGGGTCAATATTCTTAGATCTAGGTATGGGTCCCTATCTTGGGGGGTCAATGATAGTGTTGTGTCGGGAAAGTGGTCATTGTGGTGGAGAGATATAGTAGAGTTGTGGTCAAGTCAAGTTGGGAGGTTAGTTAGGAACAATGTAGCTTTCAAATTAGGAAACGGGTTGTCTGCTCGTTTCTGGTCAGATCCTTGGATGGAAAATAGAGTCAGACTGCGTGAGGCATTTCCTAATCTATTTCTTATTTCTGCCCAGAAAAACGAGTGTGTGAGGGGTTGTGTGTCATGTGATGGGTCGTATTGGTCCCTTAATTGGGAGCGATTTTTTAATTTTTCTGAAATGCTTGAGTTTGTGGATTTGTGGAGTTGTATTTCCAGGTACAAAATTTAGGAGGGCTACTCAGACTCGTGGCGTTGGAACGGATCATCCGATGGGAAGTTCAAGACGTGCGACATGTACAACATCATTGCCTCGTCTGATTCAGTGGACGAGGAGGGGGACTTTCCATGGAAGAAGCTTTGGTGGAAGGCAGTGCCCTCAAAAGTGTCGGTATTTTCGTGGAAGGCGGTTCGAGAGAGAATTCCTACAAAAGATAATTTGTTAAAAAGAGGTATCTCTGTGGGGACGGTAGTGGGGGTTTGCTCGGTTTGTGATGTGGCTCCTAAATCTACTTCACACCTCCTTCTTACATGCCCTTCGGCTCTTATCGTTTGGAGTGCTATTTCTCATTGGCTTGGCAATGGTCCATTATATTCATCAGTCATAAAAGAGCATTTTGCGGAGTTTTGCGAGATCGGGGAAAATGCTCTTAAGAGGAAGATCAGAAGTCTTGTGTGGCAGTGCACCATTTGGAATTTGTGGAAATTTAGAAATGACAAAGTTTTCAAAGATTGCCAATACACTTTGGATAAGCTCATTGATGGCATCAAGTTTAGTTCTTGGAAATGGGTTCGGTCTCATTACCCATTCTCTTTTTGTGTTTTGTACCATGATTGGGAGTCACAACCTCTAATCTGCATCCCTAGGAAACTATAGTTGACATATGTCACTGTTTGCAAGATTCTTGGGATAAGTACCCCTTGTAATTAATCAATTTAATTCATTTTTACCTCTAAAAAAAATCAAATTTGGATGAATGAGAAATTAATGTCATTTAATATGTGGATAAATACATTTGTGAATGTATTTATTATGGTAATAGTAATAAATTGTGACAAAAAGAAATTATTCCAAAGGAGGTATCTTTTAGGAAATTGATTCATTCCTTTTGGCGAATAGTTGTCTATTACTAAAAGTTGCGACTTTTGGAAAAAATGAAGTTTATGGTGAAGAGTCACAACTGTTGCCTATGGACTTTTGGAAGTCTATATAAAGACCCCACATTGTTCATTTCATTTCATCGGTTGATTGATTTCAATAATCAATTTCACATCGATCAAAAAGACAATTTTGTGAGTTGTCAAGACATTCAACTACAATATGCATACATGTCATTTTAGAATTGTAGTATTTGCTATAGAGTTGTGTCAAGAAAGTTCCGGATACTTGAGTCCGTTCGCCGATAGTTTCCGATTCGTAGTGCAGCGGTCGAAAAGCTTTAAAGTCGTTGCATCTTGGGGGCGATTGTCATGATATCGTATTGTACCGGAGTACGGGGCAATATCGTCTTACGGAAAGAGAGTCCAACTCTTGCCTCGACTTTACCATGTCAGTGTCTGCATAGTCATCTTCGTATACACACACCAAAATAATTTTTCCAACAATCGTAAGACGATATTTGATGTGTATTCTAAGATGGCTATTCCTGCTGAAATCTGTTCATCGGGAAAGGCTGGAAAATCGCCAGGATTGATTTCACGAGGGAAGCCTAAATTCTTTTTGCGATTTTTTTTTCTGCACTTCTTAAGTAATTTAATTACTTGTGATCTTTCTAATGGATGTTTCTGTTGGATAAATAAATAGGCAAAGTGTCCAACAATTAGAAGATTTTGGATTCCAAATGTGCAAGAGAAAATGCTCAATTCCCAGACGGCAGAAAATGTTGATCTTTTGCCACAAGGAATGCTAAATTCCTCTCAGAAGAATTTCATCAAACACGTGATGTGTTTGAAATCTTGAGATATGTTTATTAGCCTAGGGAGCATTGCGAGTGCGGCCTCTCCTCAGAAAAGTCAGCGGCGTTCAATAGGGAATCCAAACGGGATCCGGAACGTTACCGTTGCGGATTTCGACGGAGAAACCGCAAGCAAACAGCGAAAGCGGTGGTGTGACCACGCCTCTTACCGCAGGCGATCTGTGGCAGCAAGGGTGGCGGTGCGATCGCGCCTTCATAGCTGCAAGATTCGCGGGCAGCCATCGGCGGTTGTCGGCTTTGTTGGGAGGGAAACGGTGCTGCGAACGCACCTTGCCTCCACTACGTCTCTCTGACTGACTGAGACCGCCGGCAGGAACCGACTGATTGCGCCGAACCATGGCAATGCGGCAGTTTTGTCCTGCCTTCGCCAAAGCCGTGACTTGAGCACGCGATGGATGGCGTTGCTCCAAGGTGCTGTCTCTCTCCAGCGGGGATGCAGGCGCCCCTAAATTCATTGTCCGTAGCGATGCGGAATCTGGAGATGCCCTTGTTCCTCTTTCTCCAATAGCCGCGATGGTTCAAGATAGGAGATAGGGGAGTGGAACGGAACGTGGTTCAAGAAAGGGGCGTGAATTTGATCAATTGGGCCAGATTAAGGAATTTGGGCTTAATGCAAAAACTCTTGGGCCCTTTTCCATTAAATTTGTGGCTGGAATTGATTAAAATAATTGTTTTCTTGAATCCAATTAATATATACGAATGACTGCTGGTTAAGTCAAATGGACTTATTTTCGTATATATTTCTTGGGCAAAGAAATAATCAAGCGAGCCAAATTCATAATTGATGCACCATTTGAAAAAGGTGCTTGAGATGACTCGTATAAATTCGCTTGGGAATTATTTATGAGTTAAATGGTGGCAATTAAGGTCTCATTGAAAATTGTGCTTAAGAGCTTAAATTATGGATTAGATTTAATTCAATTGCATTGTTGACTCACTAATTCAGTGAAGAATTATTTGTAAGTCAAATGTGGCATTACGGGTCTACGTGAAAATGAATTTAATTTTGGTACTTTGACCATTATTAAATTAAAGTTTCAAACTCGGATTTGTTGGGACTAACAAAATTACAGATTTTAAGGTCCAACAAAGAAATTTGAATTTAATGGTGAAATTCAAAACGTTTGGTTTTCCAATTCATTTAGAGATTGTGTCCAAATTAATATCCGGTGAATATTAATAGATGGACAAGCAACTCGAATGTGGGGGATGAAGTCTCGCCACAGATACATCCGAATGTGGGAAAAATAGATCTCTATGGAGACATTCGAATGTGAGGTTGTTAAATAGCAAAGGCGTAGCCTTAAAGCTAGATGGAAAACCTAAGGCAGATGGTGCCTAGTGGAATGTTTTCCACAAGATATATGGATTTGTTCATCCATGTTCTTGAAAAGTCAACACACAAGGAGATAAGATCATGAGAAAGGATAAAATGATCCTAAAAATCATCTCGAAGTATGGGGGTGACTAGTAAAAGATTGAAGCACTAGTAGAGCTTATCGGTCAATAATGAACAAATCATATATTTCTAAAAATGGAATGTGAAATATTCCAGACGTGTTGAAAGGATACACATCAGTAAAACTGGATATTTTGACACAGACTCCAAGCTCATCAGTGAAAATGTGGGAGAGTAGTATCATAAAAATCCTCTAAACAAATATGCAATGAATTGTAAAATTATTGCATTTGGATAAAAACCCGGCCGGTTAAAGATGAAATGTTTATGAGGATAACGGGTAAGGGGAATGGAGCTAAAACCCACACATGAAAGGGTGTTCATAGCGGTAACTCATCCATGATGACTGGAGGATCCCAAGAACTTGGTTCAATGAGACAACTAAGTTATGAAACACTCAGTTATGCACTTGAAAAATATATTTCAAGCTCATTCTCGACTCCCTTCAAGTGCAAACTGCACCTCAGGTGCATAAACCTGATGACGTGTGGTAAGGTTAAGCTTAATAGTTTTTAATGATTCCTATACCTGTAAAGGTGGAGTATTGCAGGGTACTCTTGATGGGAGATCACCTATATAAGTCTGAAGTGGGGCCGCTTCAACTGATATTTCAGTACACACTTACGAATCCGAGATATGGTCCATGACCAAAATGGACAACAACGTGAGAACCAAAAGGGTATTAGAGTCGTTATTGTGTGTATGTCATTGTCTTGGTTTACACAAAAAACTGATCAGTTCAAGACATTGTGTTCACTGAGCAACACGTAAATCCGATGGCATTTCACTACCGAAGGTTCAAAGCCACAAGCTACCTATCCCGATGCAATAATGGTTCGTCGGAACTTTCTTAGATTTGCATGCATTAATTTCATTCATGTGGGGGATTGTTATAATTTTTGGTTTTGACCAAATAATTAAGTGACATTAATAATTCATTTTGTGGAAATGAATTTAGTGGAATTGAATTCTCAAAACCAAATTTGGATGAATGAGAAATTAATGTCATTTAATATGTGGATAAATACATTTGTGAATGTATTTATTATGGTAATAGTAATAAATTGTGACAAAAAGAAATTATTCCAAAGGATGTATCTTTTAGGAAATTGACTCATTCCTTTTGGCGAATAGTTGTCTATTACTAAAAGTTGTGACTTTTGGAAAAAATGAAGTTTATGGTGAAGAGTCACAACTGTTGCCTATGGACTTTTGGAAGTCTATATAAAGACCCCACATTGTTCATTTCATTTCATCGGTTGATTGATTTCAATAATCAATTTCACATCGATCAAAAAGACAACTTTGTGAGTTGTCAAGACATTCAACTACAATATGCATACATGTCATTTTAGAATTGTAGTATTTGCATTAGAGTTGTGTCAAGAAAGTTCCGGATACTTGAGTCCGTTCGCCGATAGTTTCCGATTCGTAGTGCAGCTGTCGGAAAGCTTTAAAGTCGTTGTATCTTGGGGGTGATTGCCATGATATTGTATTGCACCGGAGTACGGGGCAATATCATCTTACGGAAAGAGAGTCCAACTCTTGCCTCGACTTTACCGTGTCAGTGTCTGCATAGTCATCTTCGTATACACACACCAAAATAATTTTTCCAACAATGACTCCAAACTTGTTCCATATTAAACTAGGCTTCAAGAGGTTCAGCTGTGTAAAATTTCATGAATTTTAAACAAGTATAACTAAAGCAACGATTTTCCACAAAACAGGGTTCACAGTTTTAATTCGGGAAAACCACTAGATTTTCATCTATCATGCTCATACATCCATATAAATACCCTAAACATGCTTTTTAATCACCACAACCATCAAGTTTATCAACAAGTAAACATAACAACTCAAGGGGATATGGGGAAAACTACTTAGTCTTGCCATTTCTACCACATTACAACAATCTTTCATCCATTTGAAGAAGATAAAGAAAAATTAGGTTTTTGCTTATACCATTATGTTTCTTGTTTAAAACTTGGAAAGATCTTTCTTTTAGCTTAAAAGGGTGGAAAAGAAGCTCCTCCTTAGCTTGGTGCTGATGGTGGACGAAATTGATAAGGGAGAAGGGGAAAAAGTCCTTCTCCTATCTCCTCTTCACTCTCTTTTACTTTTCTCTCTTTTTTTTTTCTTTTGTTACTTACAACCCCAAAATACAAGTGTGTGTGTGTGGGGGGGGGGGGGGGGGGAGGGATTGCTGTGCATAAATATCAACTGAAGGGGGAGGAATGAAGGACACGACTGATGATGGAGTGAAGGACAAAGGTGGAGTGGAGGAAAGAAAGCATGGTGTGTACTTACTAGATTAGTATTTTTTTTGTACTATGAAACACATGTTATTAGATAGTAGAGATTCTTGGAAGATTTCAGCTCAATTGGGCCGATTTTATTGATATTGTGGGACCATCATTTGATAGTTCCACTTATTAGGAGGGATACGGATCACGTCGTTGAATTTCAGTATTTTTTGTACGGGTTTTGGCTTCGAAAAATTAAATTAACAACGCGATAAAATCAAACATATTTAGGGTTTTAAAAGTTCTTTTATCATTAAAACTTGACTTCGATTATTTATTTATTAATCGAACCTCGAATTGATCGTACATGATAGTGCTAGTAAGTGCTTCAGGCTCAAAGTGCTCATCTGCCACCTGCAAAATTAAAAACATCGCACAAGAATATTCTTATTAGCCTATTTAACTTAATCATTATTGGATTATGAATTAAATCTTAATTTTTTGGTTTTGGGTTATTACAAATGTGGCTAATATTGCTACAACGGGATTACTATCTGCTCTTGCAGGTTTTAGTGAACCTAGGGATTCAAGTAAGCAACAAAGCATCCTCATTGGCTAGCAGTTATGCGTTAAGAACTTGATGCTCTTCATTCGAATGATACTTGGACTTGGTTCCCAGACCAGTAGATTCAAATATTGTTGGTTCCAAATGGGTGTTTCATACTAAGTATCTCTCTTATGTTTCTATTAAACGGTACAAAGCTTTGCTCAGGGATTCAATCAGATACCTGGCTTTGATTTTCTCATACCTTCAGTCCTGTTGTCAAAGTTGCAACTGTGAGCATTATTCTTGTTTTGGCAGTTCGACACAGTTGGCCTATGCATCAACTTGACGTCAAGAATGCATTTATGCACGGTGTTCTTAACAAGCCAGTGTTTATGTCTCAATCCTCTCGGGTTTCATTGATCCACAATTTCCGAATCACATTTACCGACTCAAGAAGGCTCTTTATGGTCTTCATCAAGCACCTCAGACATGGTTTGTTCGGTTCAGTGACTTCCTCATAAGTCTAGATTTTCACTCCAGTATGGTTGATACATCCTTGTTTTGCATTATTCGTGAAAATATCATCATTTATCTTCTTTTATATGTTGATGACATCATTGTTACAGGAAATGACTCGTCTTCTCTTACAAAGTTCATTGCTCGAGTAAACAAAGAATTTGATGTTAAAGACTTGGGCAGGTTGAATTATTTTCTTGGTTTGGAGGTGTCTCACTCTGCTGATGGTCTGTTTCTTAGTCGAGCAAAGTATGCCTATTATATTCTCACTCGCTACTCTGCTTTTGACAATCAATTTCGAACTTTGGTCATCTCAATACTCAATATATTCCGTCTTAACTCCAAATAGCTGACATCTTAACCAAGAGGCTTCCACGTCTCAAATTTTGAACTGTTCAAGATTCAAGCTTTGTGTTCAGTTGCATCCATAAACATTTCTTGTAAATTGTCAACATATAGTGTATTCTTCCAATCGCCTAATTAACAGTAATTCTCTCATATATAACGGTGATAATACTAATTCTCTCATATGTAGAAGGTATGAGCAATTAAGACTTATGGGTCACCAATTCTCTCGTATGTATAACGGTGATAATATTAGTTCTCTCAAATATTAGTTCTCTCATATGTAGAAGGTATGACCAATTAAGACTTATAGTCAGTTGTTCTCTCGTAGGTAGAAAGTTGTTCCTCACATGTAGAAGTATGAGCAATTAAGACTTATGGGTCAATTGTAAATAAAAGGTACCAACTATTTGGACCTACGGATTACTATAAAAATATATGATTTGTTGTTAAATCATCTTTATGGGATCTTATAAAAGTATGTGATTTGTTGTTAAATTTATGGATCTGAATATGAAACATATCTCTCTTTTAGAGTTTTGTTAGTTCTCAAGAATTATATACTTTTGGTGAGTATTTTAAAGTTTTCGTTTAAATTTTTCATATATGTAGAAAGAGAAGTGTGATTGGAAATAATATTGGGATCACAACGCTTGTTAATGTTGTATATAATTCCTTCCTTTCATTTTGATTTTTATACTTTTTTCGAGTATGAGCTATTTCTCTCTTGTGTTGGATGTTTCAATTTGTATTTTAAGGAAACGATCACAGGGATATTGGATCGAATTTTTTTAGAAGAAAGTTGTAGAAATCCTAAAGTATTACTTTTCTTTTGTACAGGTTAATGAAAGTTTTCCTTTACCTATTTCTTTGATATGGAAAGTATGAAAGTTTTCCTTTCCCTATTTCTTTGATGACAAAGTCTCATGTGCAACTGGTGCACAGATTTTAGATCCGTGCACTCGCTTCAACCCTACCCATATATTCACATAACATGTCTAATATATTCAATGGGTCAAGTATTTTTTTAAATGAGTCATATTTTGCATGAGTGTACGGTGCACTTGGATGCACAAGAGACCCACTCTTCTTTGATATGGAAAGTTGCCAAGTGAGCTTAAATTCTTTGATATGGAAAGTTGCAAATTGATGCTTAAACCCTATTTCTTTGATATGGAAAGTTGCCTAGTGATGCTTAAATTCTTTGATATAGAAAGTTGTCAAGTAGTTAATATGCAGAGCATTGTTGTTTCCACAAAGGACAATCAAATACAACGTAGGAAGGCATTGACTTTTTATAGATCCACTACGTTCTCCTTGAGTGCATAATATGTCAGTTCTATAAATGTTGACAATGAATAAATCGAAATAAATAGTTCAAGAGATATTTTTATCTAAAGCAATAATATTAAATTTGTGCACTAGTAAAGAGAGTGGGTCTCCGAACGGCGGAGGTTGCAAGGCAAACCCGCCGAGAATTATGATCACGATAAGCTGGAACTGTCGCTGGCTTGGGAACCAAGCGACAGTTCGGGCTCTAAAAAAGCTCCTACGTGAGAAAGACCCGGGTATAGTCTTTCTCATGGAAACTAAACTCACTGATAGACAAATGACCCAATTGAACCAACGTGCCCTCCACTTTGAGGGATGTTTTCCAGTGGGATGTGAAGGGTCTGAAAACGCTCGGCGCGGGGGCCTCTGTCTTCTTTGGAACAACAATGTGGATGCCTCGTTGAGTAGCTATTCCTCCAACCACATTGCGGTTGATATTCCTTTTGATAGAGGAAAGTTTTGGCAAATTACAGGAGTGTATGGGTGGCCGGATAGGAACCACCGGGACAGAACCTTCTGGCTCATCCGGGGAGTAGCTCCCCTCCCACATACACCATGGATTTGCTTCGGCGATTTCAATGAGATTCTCTGGAGTTGGGAGAAACAGGGGGGGAATAATGGCTTCACTCCCCACATGGCAAGTTTTCGGTCAACAGTTAACGACCTTGAGCTACAAGACTTGGAGTTCTAGAAATCACAACTTCACATGGTCGAACGGCCGATCGGGCGATGAGAACATCCAAGTTCGTCTGGATCGTGCCTTTTCTAATGCAGAATGGAGACAAACCTTCCTATCATCACGGGTACAACATCTTACTCGCTTCAGATCCGATCATGCACCCATATTAGTGGAGGGTAATGAACAACATAACCGTAGCGGGGCAGCTAGGCCCCGAAGGAAGATTTGAGAAAATGTGGATTGAGAATACTAAGTGCCGGGAGATCGTGGAGCAGGGATGGAATCCGTACAATCCTACTACAGCCTTCCATGAACACACAAGGAACTGCGGTAGTAAACTGAGCCTATGGGACAAAGCCACCTTTGGTAAAATTGGGGATAAGATCAAGAGGGCTAAGGAGAGGCTGCATAAACTCCAAAATTTGGAGCAGACCGGGGAAAATGTTAGGAAAATGGCAGAGACACAAGGGGAGTTGGACGAACTTCTCAAGAGTGAAGAGACCTTTTGGTTCCAAAGATCCCGAGCCTTATGGCTCAAAGACAGTGACCGTAATACATCTTTCTTCCATAAAAAAGCTTTACAGAGGAGGAGAAGGAATTCCATCTTTAAACTTAAAGATAGAGGGGGAGAGTGGGTGACGGGGGAAGATGAAGTGGGGCAGGTTATGAGGGAGATTTTTGTGGACTTATTCTCATCGAAAAGGATCAGGGACATGCACCATATAATCGAGTCAATGGAACCAAGCGTCACGGGCAGCATGAACGAACTCCTCACCCAACCATACACCGCAATGGAAATCAAACAAGCTCTGAAACAAATGCACCCTGCAAAGGCCCCCGAGCCCGACGGTATGCCTCCTCTTTTCTTTCAAAACTTTTAGAATATTACTCATTCGTCTTTTGTCAATACGTGTTTGAATATTCTGAATATGGGGGGGGGGACCTTTCTACACTTAATCATACCCATATTGTCTTGATACCCAAAGTGAAATCACCCGAGAGCCCCAAAGACTTGCGACCCATTAGCCTTTGTAATGTGATTATTCGAGTCATAACTAAAACCACACTTTCATGGTTAATTTTGTCATGTCTTGATCTTGAGAAATCATCTTCGTAGCACTCATCGTTCGTCTCGAAGGGCTCCCACTCAACCGCAACATGTTCTTTAAAACGTCCTCCATCTAGGTTCGAGACGACGTCCAGCATTGGGTAGCTCAAGGCCCGGAACACGTATCTACGTGCGCACGCTCGCGTCCAGCCCAACAATCCCCGTCCGTCGCTCGGGCAGAGTCGATCCGCATGCCCGCCCGAGATCCTCATCCATCGACACCACAAGACGCTGGGTCACGTAGCGTCGCGCCCATGGGCGAAAGCCCGTGCGTGGGGCATCGATGGTCTTCCTCCCGCGCCTTACTTTGCGCGTCGCGTTTGCCCGTTTGCCATGGCCTCCTCGGCGCCTGCACGACCAAGTTCCAAGTTCCGGCCCAAGTTCCGCCCGTTGCCTTTCGGCCACGCTGGAAAAGCGCTTCGTCGTCGAGTGCTGGCCAGCCCCCCGACGTGACCTTCTAGCACCTCATGCTTTGGCTCGCTTACGTCCAGGCACTTGGTCGCCTCGTCTTTAATTCTTCGTCTTCGTTCTCAATCCGGTTACAATTTATTTATAAAAAATAAATAAACCTAGATCTAGACTAGTATATTACATTGATCAAATCAAACAAATCCTAATCTACTCGTGGATTTTCTCACGAGGCAAAACGAATCGAATTAAAAACCACAATTTATATGCATGCATAAATAAACATTCATCAAATACCATGACAATTGGATACCTGCAAAAAAAAACTAGCAATTCTACTATCCAATTTCAAATTCAATGAAAAACTAATTAAATTACAATTTAAAATTCAGAGCCCGAAACCAAGGCTCTGATACCAGGTGTTGGGTAATGGATTGCCCGAATCTATTCGGGATGAATATTTAAATACAAATTTAATTCTAACAATTATTACTAGCATGAATTAATCCTATATTAATTCAAATAATAATTCAAAAACAAATCATGCATATAAATTTATCACATAAATCCTACGCATGCGGAATAGCTAGGAGTTTACGTGAACTAACCTCTCGGAGTGACAACCGTTGAGAAGATGAATATCCCATTCGCACGAACAAACCCAAAGAGCCTTCTCAAGTATTCCCTCGTCCTTGTCCAACAATCTGGTGGAAAGATACTCGTGAACAATTAACAAAAGGAAAAATAAAATTATGTTGCACCACCTTTGTGGATTTCTAATTTTTCCAACACATGGAATTGCATGGGGATGAAAAATTCATCCCATATTTATAATACTAGGTGGTGGCCGATTTTTGCCCTAGGAATAAGATGGGAAAATTTTTTTCTTGGTCTCCAAGAAATCTTGAATATATCCAATATATTCTTTTCTCCATATTTAAAATATTCCACAAAAAATCACACCTCCTCTTGTTATGGAATTTTCGAAAAAAATAAGGACAAGATTTCCAAGATTGGGATCTTCTTGAATTTATGAGATATTCTTGTATTCTAAGAATACATATCTTCCATAATATCCTTTCAAGAAAATCAAGAAAATCTTTCCTTCCTTATTCTTTCATTATTTTCGAAAAATACAAAATAAATAGCCAAGTGGGAGATTTCTTGAATTTAATGAGATAAACTTGTATTCCAAGAATACTTATCCTCATTCCATAACAAAATTCAAAGAAAATCTTTCTCCCTCTTTATTTATTTATTTTCGAAAATTTAGGAAAAATAGGCAACAATATTTTATTTAATTTTAAACACTTTTTTCAGTTATTGGACTTTATATTTGGGCTACTTGAGGGGCCTTTAGGAGAATTAAGATTGGACCTTCCAATGGACCTTGAATTTCCAATATTGGGCCACAATATCATTCAAGACCATAAATATTAATTAATCCCACTACATAATTAATATTGCACTATCCATCTTAACCCACATTACAGTTAATATGGCTCCCGGTTATTATTTCCCGCGTTTAAGATTATCCAGTCCATTAATTAATTTAAGCCACTGAAATAGCTTCACATTAATTAATATTTTTTTCCTTGGTTCAGGAACGGCTCAACATTATTATCCATACCGGAAAATTAATTCCACTTACAAGATTTGGTATGATAAAACTTCTGAGCCTCCCAAGGGGACTAATCAAACAAGACGACTAAGACAATCGATTCTCGTGTTAAATCTTAGCAATCGTCATGTAACTAATAATATTGCCCAAGATACAAGGTATTGAATCACATTGATTCTCTACCCATCGTAAGTCAAAGCAATAGTTATTAATTCCACACGATCCTATTTAAGGAACGGAGATTAAGAAATAACTAACCACTGAGGTCTAATTCTTCTATATTCAGTACTGAAGAAATTTATCCTCCTGTAGGTCCTTTTCAGTGCAACATAATGCACTAGTGTAATCTCTAGGTCAAGACAAGTCAATCTGAGCCTTACACTTCAACCTTTCATGATGGGTTGTTCATTTCCATCTAGGTTGTGAATTCTGTACTTTTAGTTACAAGGGACTTTTAATTTAATCTTCTGTGATCTGGTATCACTAAATTAACTACAATGTAACACGTACCAATTATTGAAAAGTATTGCAGTAAATATTTGTAACATTCAATGATATTTAAAGCAACAGTGATAAATAATTTATTTCAGCAAATAGGTCTGAAATTCAGTCTGGTTATACAAAGTAAAAACATACTTTCCAGTATAACCCCAACAGCTCCTTCAATGTCTCATCTCTTTTTTGCAGACGATAACATTCTATTTTTCCGAGCCACTCACGAGGAAGTTGGAAAAGTTAGGGAGATCATCTCCAAATATGAAAGGCCGTCGGGACATAGGATAAACATGGATAAATCTGAAATTACCACCAGTGGGAACATGTCGAAAGCGAAACGAGAGGACTTTGGAAGGCAACTAGGGGCGAAACCGATCACTCAGTATTCGAAGTATTTGGGCCTCCCAACAATCATTGGAAGAGGAAAGAAGGAAGTTTTCCGCACTGTGATGGAAAAGATCATGGCTCGCCTCAAAGGGTGGAAAGAGAAGTCACTAACAAAAGCCAGAAGGGAAATCCTCCTTATGACGGTGGTCCAAGCAACTCCCAACTACACGATGAGTTGCTTCCTCTTCCCAATTTCTCTATGTGAGGATATTGAAAAACTGGTGGCTCGGTTCTATTGGGGGGCCACTCCGGACGATAAAAAAATCCATTGGCTTAGTTGGGATAAGATATCCAGACCGAAGAACAGTGGGGGGTTAGGTTTTCGCGAGATGTTCTACTTCAATCTAGCTATGGTAGCGAAACAATATTGGAGACACTTGCATAACAGCGACTCTCTTGCTTCACAAATTTTAAAAGCAAGATATTGTCCGAGGGGTGATATTGGGTCGGTAACCATCTGCTATCAACCGAGTTACCTTTGGAGAAGCATTTAAAATGCTTTGGGGAATCGGTGGAGGGGGGATGGGGTGGAGACGCCGCCTCGATCCAAACCTTTGGGAAGGTGATACTTATGGGTGAGGTGAAAACCTCGGATTGGATACGGACGGATGGTGTTTACGGACGGATGGT
The DNA here is from genome assembly GCA_037126765.1 of Stenogyne calaminthoides. Classification (NCBI taxonomy): domain Eukaryota; kingdom Viridiplantae; phylum Streptophyta; class Magnoliopsida; order Lamiales; family Lamiaceae; genus Stenogyne; species Stenogyne calaminthoides. The sequence continues at coordinate 32,662,356 of JBBCBC010000004.1, read as the reverse complement.
GTTTATACCGTATCCTAAAACATATTTTTTTTCTCAAATTCGGAGTCGGATACGGAAAAGACAGATTCAATATCTTAATTTGGAATATTCAGATACTGGATACTGGATTCGGATATCGGATGAATCCGGGCCGGATTCGAATAACTATAATCGGATAATATATTTCAAACGAAAATCATCAAAATGTGATTGAAACACATAAAAAAAAACTACCTATGAAATATTTCATAGAAGTTCTAATGCAAATTATAAAAATTATATCTACTGCTAATAATATGAAACTAAAAGTTATATCCTTCGTAACTCCAACACAACATAACGCCTACATAAGTATTAAGTACTAATATATATATATATATATATATATATATATATTAATATAAAATATAAACCAGGGCTTAGCCCACCTGGCCACTGGGCTCCTCATTTGAAAGGAAGACCCAGATTCGATTCCCTTTGGGAACGAATTTGAAGTTATAGGAGTTATAAGGTGGATTGGTGATTTCGTGAAGTATTTGGGTGCTTCGTGTACTAACTACTAACTACTAACAACTAACTTTGCGCGATAAAAAAAAAAAAATTAAAAAAAAAAAAAAAATAATAAAAAATTCGGATATCCGGATTTATTATCCGGATATCCGGATTTATTATCCGGATATCCGGATTTACTATCCGGATAATATCCGATAAAATATAGAAAAACTCGAATACGGTCGGATATTATGTATTCTGAATCCGATTCGAATCCGAAGTCAACTATCCGTATTCGAATCTGTATCCGCCCGGATACTAGTTTTTTATACCGAATTCAATACCGACCGGATACGGCTCCGGATCGGTCAAAAATATCCGATCCGTTTTCACCCCTAGGTGATACTGAGGAAATCCAGGAAATGCATGTAGCCGAACTGATGGCGGGCAATGGTACATGTTGGGATCGGGGGAAAATCTATCAAATATTCACGGAGAAGGATGCGGCTAATATTCTCAATATCCCAATTAGTGCTAGAAGGCCCTGCGATAAGAGCATTTGGAATCACACAGGAATGGTAAATTTACCGTTCGATCGGCTTATCAACTCAACACCACTTTTTATTCGAAGAGAGACACCAATTTGCCTTCGGCTAGCTCGAGCCACACATCTTGGAAACAATAATGGCATTGCAGAGTTCCCCCAAAGGTCAATCATTTCTTATGGAGAGTGTGCAACAACGCATTATCCACTCGTGTGGCCCTCTTTCGTCGGGGGATTAATATCGATCCCATCTGCCCCTCATGTGGATTGGTTGAGGAAACACTATTCCACATCATCTTCCAGTGCCCGATTGCAATACAAACGTGGGCGAGAAGCCCTCTGCGGCTGGTCCACCAGGCCCTCACGGCAAATTAGTTTAAAGCCTTTTTTTGGGATCTAATTCGAAGCCTTCGGAACAGGGGATCACAATCTTCGCAGCATTTGCTTGGAACATTTGGAAAGCAAGAAACGCTCTTACCCACGAGAACCGTCACCAGGATACTACGTTGATATCCCAGATTGCTATGAATATGGTGCAGGAGATGGAGGATAACCAGAAAAACCATCGAGCGCATCGGCCGAACAAGGATGGAAAGGAATTTTGGAACAAACCACCGTCTGGTTAGCTCAAGATGAATACAGACGCGGGAGTTTTCTCGGATGGAAGTGGGCTTGGGATTTGTGATCAGAAACACATTCGGGGAAGTGAAATTAGCAGGAGCAAAGAGATGCAAGGCACCCACCCAGAATAGCACTCTTATTGAAGCTTTAGCCCTCAAATTTGGTATTCAGATGGCCTTGAATTCGGACTGGAGGAACTTCATTTTGTAGTCCGATTCAAGCAACCTCATCAAAACTCTTAGAGGTAGCTACGACCCAGACGTGCAGACTCAAGTAATTACTGATGATATTTTGGAACTTGTACAAGGTTTGGGTGAGACTTCTTTTTCTTTTGTTAAGAGAAACGCAAATCATGTAGCACATTTTATTTTTCATTTTTGCCCGGTTGAGGGCGGTGATTTTTTGTGGGTAGGGAATGTCCCGGTCGAGAGCCTATCATTGATTAGTTGAATATAAATTTCTTTCTGTCAAAAAAAAAAAAGTGGGTCTCATGTGCACCCGGGTGCACCGTGCACTCATAGTGCATTTTAGAAGCATGCAACTATTTCAAACAGAAGCATGCAACTATTTCAAACAGAAGCATGCAACTACGTTCTCATATTAACAGTTGTACTTTTCAGCATAACAAGTTGCACGCTTCTAAAATGCACTATGAGTGCATGGTGCATCCCGGTGCATACAAGACCCAGCCAATTCAAAAATAAAAGAATTCAAAATCCTCTAAAATATTAAATATAGTATGTACTATAAACCTCTGATAAATCATGCCGAAGAAACTTCTGATAATTTTATTTATAAAAACTCATTCTTTCAGTACAAAGTGAAGATTTTTTTTATCCCATGGTTATCAGATGTTCTTTATAACTCTCAAGAAGTTTTTCTAAGTTTTTTTAAAAAAGTAAAATGGGTTTTTTTTAGGGTGAGGAGGGTTGTTTTCCCTTCCTAGCATTAGGGATTCAATAAAAATTTGACATGTCATTTAATTTCGTCATTAGCGATCTAGTTTCGCAATAAAATAAAATGATTATTTTTTTAGAATATTTTTTTTAATCAAAATACCCTTATAGTAATTTTAAAAATAAAAATATTTAGATTATAATATTTAGTACTAACATTTTAGAGAAAAAAAAAATTGTTATCGTAATTTTCCTATAATCCGTTTTTCATACTAAAAAATTTAACTACCAAATTTTGATCTCATAACTATCACAATTGTCCAATTTGGTCCACGATGTCGTTTTTTTTATCATGTGCATGTGACAAAAATGACATTTTTTTATAATTTTTCAGTGAAAAAAATTGGACTAAAATTGGACAATCAAAATAATTATGAGATCAAAATTGAATAATTAAATTTTTTGGGGATTAAAATTGAATTATAGAAAAATTATGGGATCCAAAATAAATTCCTCTAATATCTTATACATAATTTTAACGGTCTAAACATTTTTTAATTTAAATAATAGAATGTGAATAGGAATATATATTAAATTTTACTATTAATCTTTTTAATTATTTTAAATGCAAAAAAAATTATTTTATAATTATTAATTTAATTTATTAGTAAAGCGATGCAAACTATTGCAGTAAGCAAAGTGCATACGTTTTAATGCAAAGTGCAATCCTTCAAAAATATAATTTTATGTTTTGATCAATGATTCAATAGCAATCAAAGGGTTTCCTAATGTTAGGAAACGGCAAAGTCGTTCCTAGCAGTAGAAAAAATCAAGAAAATATTATTCCCTTCTCTAAATCTCTTAGTAAAAACTTAAAAGGTCATTTACAATATTAAATAATTAATCTTAATTTACTAATATAAACTTTTGTTCAATTTCGCGTAGCATCGACTACGGACTAATATAAATTTAAAAATAGTGATGTCAATCTATATATGTAATGGTATTAATTTAAATTTAAAAATAGTGATGTCAATCTATATATGTAATGGTATTAATTTCATAGTATTATTAAGTTTCATATGATAGTTATTAGTAATATATAGTATATATATATATTAGTATCTCCTTGAGTTTTACTATGCAAGGTTGAATTTAATGAGATGGATCGATGTTGTAATAAAGTGTGTTAAAAAAAATTTGTGTGAGACAAATGATTTCACGTTAAATATTGTATTTTAATTACCATATTATAATTCATTAATCTGATTTAAATTTTCTTCTAGCTAATTAATTTGATGAATTTTAATCAGCAATATATTTAACAAGAGAGTAACTAGCTAGTATTAAAAAAGAGTAGAGTAAAACTATAACCACTACTACACATTTGAGCTTGGAGAGCTCAACTTGGACAGCCATTTTTTCGAATAGCTCTCCAAGTGGTCCATTGGAGAGCGGTTCTATTAAAAAAAAAAAAAATGGTTAAAAAAACATTGCCCAAGATCAAATCTTGGAAAGCGATTTTGAGAGCGATTTTGAAATCGTGTAAAAAGCTTGGAGAGCGGTTCATAACCGCTCTCCAAGTGATTTTTTTTTTTATAAAGCTTGTATAATTACACTGAGCAGTCTTCATTGAGTGGTTTTTTTTTTTTTTTTTTACAATTTTTTTATTTCTAATTATACCAATCTTATTTTATGTTTTAACTTCCAAAATTTCTAACTTTCTCATTATTAAATTTCCAGATCCAATTCACTATGAAATTCACTATCTCTTTTTTTGTAGTTATTTTATTATTCTACATTTTTTTTATTTTTAATTAAAGTTTAATTAAAATTTTCAAATCTAATCTTAATGAAATTAATAATTTTTTTAAGAATTCCGTTTAACATGTGGGAACATTAACTTCTAAAATCCTTCATTGTATTTTCTCTCCTCCTAGCTAGTGTAACACTCTTTTTCCATTCACATTAAATCACGGAAAAATTTGAACAAGTCTCTTAAACAATTGTCTCTCTTCCATCCAAATTTAATAAATATTACTCACAAATATTAAATCATTGGCGAGACAAATCAAATTCAAAAGTTAGTTGAAAAAATGGATTGAACCAAACCCATTTTGACTAAAAAACCGTAAAAATAAATTTATGGACTTCGTAAATTAAAAAGAAAACCAAAACTCGTTGAAATATAGGAAGATGCCACGCCTTTCGCAGTATTTAAAATTATTGGGTCAATTCAAAAGTTAATTTTAATTAAATTTTGTAAAGTACAAGTAAAAAATATAATTTTAATTTAATTTAATTTAATTTTAATTTAAATTTATATAAAAAATTATTATATAAAAATGTGATTGAATTAATAAATAAGATAATTGAAATAAAGAATTTTAAAAAAAATTGTAAGAAAAAACGATTTTTAGAACATATAGAATTAATTTCATTAAGTAAACGCAAGAAAGCAAGTGCCCGAGTGGAATTGATCCCCGCTCAAGCGCCCAAGGTCCCGTGTTCGCTCCCCCATGGGAGCGAATAATTACCTCAATTAATTGGGAGACTTGGTGGGTTCGTGCCTAAAAATTGATTTTTTTTAAAAAAATATATTAGAGGAATTTTTTTCAAAAATTGATTTTTTTTTTTTAAATATATTAGCAATCTTTGAAGTTCAAAGCATTTGTCCAAGTGGAATTTGGAATTTTTCAATCTTCTTGTCCAAGTGAGGAATTTCAAAACGGTTCAAAACCGCTGTCCAAGTGCGATTTTTTGGACAGCGATTTTTTATCAGCTGTCCAAGCTTGGACAACTGTTACTTGGAGAGCGGTTATAACAGCTCTCCAAAGTCATTTTTCAAAGATGTCCAAGCCCAAGTGTGTATTAGTGAACAGGAAAGCAGCAAGCTTTTACTAAAATCAAATCTGCATGAAGCAAAAGACACACGTACTTACAACACCAACACACATACATTATGCATACTATTACAATCACAAAGGCAGAAAATGAGAAATTATAGAAATAAGTACTCAAGACATGTATGCAATTGAGTTGTTATACAGTGGCTGTAGCCGCCTTATTTGGACACAATATTACAATCATACAACAATTAATATAAAGACTAGTAATAGTATTAATTAGCAATGAGGGTGGTGGCAGTGCCTGTGGTGGTGTTCATGCTCATGCTCATGCTCCCCGTCTTCTTCTTCATGATTGTTTTCCTTCTCACTGCAATGAGGGTGGTGGCAGTGGTGGTGGTATCCCTCGACTTCCACGCCCTCTGATCAAATTTAAACACACTTATTTCTGTTAGGATTTTTTTTTCTTTGTTTTTAGACTAGGAGGAAAAAAAAATAGTATGTGGGTGTCTAATTTTAACTAATTAAATGTTTTTTCTTTAAATTAAATCATATATATATATATATATATATATATATATGACTAAGTCTCCGGTGAAACTTGTTCATAGTATAAAATTTATACTATTACACTTCTAAATTGAGATCATATAGTATTAAATGCTATAAATACTAGTTTATAAGAGTAGTGATATCACTTTATAAATGTAATGGTATAAGTTTCATACGGAATAAGTTTCACAGGAGAGTTTATGTGTGTGTATATATATATTCATGTGAGACCTGAGACTTGTAAAATTAATCAATTAGTTAAAAAAAATACTACGTGTAATTACATACCTTAATTTTGAAAAAAAAAATTAAAAATTGAGATTTACAATAAAATTAAGGGATATAAATTTAGACATTTTTACACACGATCAATTAAATGTAAAATTAATTTGTAATATATGAAAATTTTGAGAGATAACACGATCAATTAAATGTAAAATTAATTTGTAATATATGAAAATTTTGAGAGATAATAAAAATTGAGATCTTCCGAAGGTAATTAAGGGTAAATTGGGAAGAAATGAAGGAAAAATATTTAAAAAAAAGAGTCACTCTCCTGTGCACCACATGCACCAATAAAAGATGGTGCACTCTAAACTCTAACCCCTAAATAGTGAACCCTAAATCATATTTGAACCATTTGGGCCGGGTGAATCATGAACCACTTGGGCCGAGTGGCCAGGTTTTGGGTCGGGTTGGGTATTAAAAAAAACATCTAAAACTGAAATTAAAGTTGAAAGAAAATCGAAATTGAAAAAAGAAAAAAAAGTTAAAACTAAAAATAATTAGAAAAAAAGGTTTTTAAAATTAAATTGCACCAATTTTATTGGTGCATGTGATGCACAGAAAATTTACCTTAAAAAAACTAATGAATAGGAACAAAATTTAAACTTTAAACAGACACTAACGTGAAAAGAGAAATGTATAGTAGATAAGTAAATAAGAGGGAACTCACTAGTTTCAGCAACACCGGGTTCAGTACGAGCTGCTGAAACGACGTCGGAAGAGATGACAAAGACTATAGCAAAGAGAAGGCCAATAAGAATCAAGCTTTTGGGAGCCATTTTTGCAGTTAAGTGTTCAAGGATGAGATGAGATGAGAAAATGAATGCAAGAATTGCCGCAATTTATAGACCTTGCTTACAGGTGGGCAATATGGACTAATATGGAGAGTAAATTCAAATTCATATTAATAATCTTCCAGCTTTTCTTTGTCTTTTTGCACTATTGCTTGCAGCTTTATGTCACATTCATATATGTATTGTCATTTTCTCATTGGCCTGCTTTTTGTGTGTCTAACGGATCGATTCATTACTTTTTTTTTCGGTTTTGATTACTTTGATATGATCGGCTACCGATCGATCAAGACAAAGATCAGTCACAGATCGATTCAAAGATATCAAAATTGTTCAAAGACAGCCAGATCGATCCATATATATTAGAAGATGAAATTTGTTGACAAAGATTCGATCTCAGACAAAGAGATCGATTCAGACAAAGAGTCGATTTCTGCCAGACAAAGATCTCAGACGTATTCTAATTTCGACCGCACGGCATCTACACGATGATTCGATTTACGATGCGCATATATTTCGATTTCTAATCAGACGATTCGATTTCGATCAAGACAACATCCTCTGACGATTCTCAAGAAAGATCGGAACTCATCAGTCTCGTTTTCTCTTGATCAGCCTCGTCTTTTCTTGATGAGTTCCCCCTCAATTTGTTACCTGTAAGAATAAAACTAAGTCTAGAAACGCAAGCTTTCTATATAACTTAGCTTGTCCTATTACAAGGTGTTTTGGCATAATAATCAAAACTAAACTTATCCCAACAATTTCCCCCTTTTTGATCATAATGCCAAAACTAACTAACAACAAAAAAAATATACGAGAAAAAATAGTGTTAGTTAAACAAGTGAAATGATGAAGAATATTGTATGCATTTTAAAAAAATGAGAAGATGATTGTCAACCTCCGTGAATTTTATAAAATTTATGCATTTTAAACTAAACGGGTTTTAACAAAAAAAAGATCAGTTCAGGTGGTCACATTAAAAGCTAATGAACTTTTGAACTCCTGATTTGATACCAATTGTTGGTCCTGAAAAATACCGAGTTAAAACCTGAAAAATCCCAATGGGAGTTGACTTTAAAATTTTTGCGAATGTGTTATGCAGATTTGTTAAAGTATGTATGACAGTTAATATGAAAGAAATAAGAACACACGTATTTTTATAGTGGTTCGGAGTCCAACTCATACATCCACTCTTCCCTTCATGGGGCACTTCCTTAACCAACAGATATTATGGAGCTCTCACTCAACGGGACTTATCTCCCTCACGGGATCGCTCTATAGATGTTTAATGAGTTATCACTCTCTCGGGACTTATCTCCCTCACGGGATTGCCTATAGATGTTTAATGAGTTCTCACTCTCTAGGGATTTATCTCCCTCACGGGATTGCCTATTAACTACCTTACTTAACCATTAATTCTCTCTCGAGAAAGGGTTTGGGTTTGGTATTATTTTCAACTAGGTGAGATTTTTCCTTACATTTTTTTAGCCTTTAAGCTAAGGTTAAGAAAATCTCTTTAAGCTTATGATATGACATTTTTGCTTAGATACAATGAAGAACACTCTTGGGTAAATTTGGATATCTAATGCTATGTGTTCTTGAATGGAGATGCTTGAATATTTGGCTTTAATCTTCACTTTCCAGTATCCTCCATTTTCTTCTTTTGAAGATAGTGCAATGTATTTATAGTGTGGATTTGAATATTACCGTTGGAGAGTAAATTCAAATCCATACTAATAGTCTTTCAGTTTTTCTTTGTCCTTTTGCACTATTGCTTGCAGCTTTATGTCACATCATAAATGTGTTGTCATATTCTCATTGCTTTTTTTTTGTGTCTAATGGATGGATCGATTCATTTCCTTTTATTTTCGGTTTTCGATTTTTCGATTTCGATCTCGATCGATCAAGACAAAGATCGATGTCAAGATATCAGTCACCATCGATTCAAGATATCGATTTGTTAAACCTGGCCAGATCGATTCATTAATACTAGATCTGTTTCGATTCATTTCAGACAAAGATGTCGATTCAGATAACAGATCGATTTCAGACAAAGAAGTCGGGTTCTACACAAAGATTCAGACATATTCTCGATTTGACGATGCCGCGGCATCGATTTGATGATTCGATTTTTATCCAGACATATTCTAATTTCGATCAAGACAAAGATCGCGACGATTCTCGCGACAAAGAACGGAACTCATAAGTCTCGTTTTCTCTTGATCAACCTCGTCTTCTCTTGATGAGTTACCCCTCAATTTGTTACCTGTAAGAATAAAACTAAGTCTAGAAACGCAAGCTTTCTATACAACTTAGCTTGTCCTATTACAAGGTGTTTTGGCATAATAATCAAAACTAAACTTATCCCAACAATTTCCCCCTTTTTGATCATAATGTCAAAACTAACTAACAACAAAAAATATACAAAAAAAAATAGAGTTAGTTAAACAAGTGAAATGATGAAGAATATTGTATGCATTTTAAACAAATGAGAAGATGATTGTCAACCTCCATGAATTTTATAAAATTTAAGCATTTTAAACTAAATGGGTTTTAACAAAAAAAAGATCAGTTCAGGTGGTCACATTAAAAGCTAGTGAACTTTTGAACTCCTGCTCTGATACCAATTGTTGGTCCCAAAAAATACCGAGTTAAAACCAAAAAAATCCCAATGGGAGTTGACTTTAAAATTTTTGCGAATGTGTTATGCAGATTTGCTAAAGTATGTATGACAGTTAATATGAAAGCAAATAAGAACACACGTATTTTTATAGTGGTTCGGAGTCCAACTCCTACATCCACTTTTCCCTTCATGGGACACTTCCTTAACCAACAGATATTTATGGAGCTCACACTCAACGGGACTTATCTCCCTCACGGGATCGCCTATAGATGTTTAATGAGTTCTCACTCTCTCGGGACTTATCTCCCTCACGAGATTGCCTATAGATGTTTAATGAGTTCTCACTCTCTCGGGACTTATCTCCCTCATGGGATTGCCTATTAACTACCTTACTTAACCACTAATTCTCTCTCAAGAAAGGGTTTGGGTTTGGTGTTATTTCCAACTAGGTGAGATGTTCTCTTACATTTTTTAGCCTTTAAGCTAAGGTTGGGAAAATCTCTCTAAGCTTATGATATGGCATTTTTGCTTAGATACAATGAAGAACATTCTTGGGTAAATTTGGATATCTAATGCTCTGTGTTCTTGAATGGAGATGCTTGAATATTTGGCTTTAATCTTCACTTTGCAGCGTCCTCCATTTTCTTCTTTTGAAGATAGTGCAATGTATTTATAATGTGGATTTGAATATTACCGTTGGAGAGTAAATTTAAATCCATACTAATAGTCTTCCAGCTTTTCTTTGTCCTTTTGCACTATTGTTTGCAGCTTTATGTCACATCATATATGTGTTGTCATTTCTCATTGGCCTGTTTTTTTGTGTGTCTAACGGATCAGTTCAGCTCGTCTATTTTCTGGTTTCAGTTTGCCTGATCTGATCAGCTCGCCTGATCAGATCAGCACAGCATCAGGTCAGTATATCAGGTCAGCTGCATCAGTTCAGCATATCAGATCTGTTCAGCACAGCAGATCTGATCTGTTAAGCACAGCAGATCTGTTCAGTTCTGTTCTGCACAGCAGGTCATTTTTGTACAGCAAATCAGTTCTGCACCGCAGGTCAGTTCTGCACAGCATCTGCACATATTCTGATTTCTGATATGCACGGCATCTACACGTATTCTGATTTTTGATCTGCACGTATTCTAATTTCTGATCAGTACAGCATCTGGATGTATTATGCACAGTATCTGAAACTCATCAGTCTCATTTTCTCTTGATCAGCCTCATCTTCTCTTAATGACTTCCCTCTCAATTTGTTACCTGTAAGAATAAAACTATGTCTAGAAACGCAAGCTTTCTATACAACTTAGTTTGTCCTATTACAAGATGTTTTGGCATAATAATCAAAACTAAACTTATCCCAACATGTTTGATTGTAAAAATTTATCATATAGTGATGTTTCTTTCATGGTCCATGGTGTTTCTCCGATTTTGGAGTTTTTCACGTAAATTCTTGTGTTGTTGATTGTGATTTTGTTTCTTTATTTATTTCTCATTTGTTTTGTTTTTCCCTTGGTATGAATGGGGGGCGGAGTTTCCCCAACAAGTGGTATCAGAGCCCGGGTCAGGGCTCTTGATATTCTGAGTATGCTTTGTGGTTGCAGCGTAGTCTGACATTTCACATCAGAAAAGAATTCTTGAGAAGGTTTGGGGGTCTCTTGAGAGACAATTATTCAATTAGGGGTGGAGAAACGGTATGTCAAGGGCTTCAAGTTCCATGAAGTGGTGATGTAAAGAAATATGGTGGAAGAATCAATGTGATGATGCAATCTGGGTTACACAAGGAGTTATCGATCAAGGTGCAACGGTTGCGGCAAATAGCTTATGCTTGATCGAAAATTATTTCATGTTAGAAGGAAATGAACATCCTTTTGGCATTCCCAACTGTCATGGATGAGGATGTGATAATGTTAGTTGGACCGCATGTGCATTGGTTTGGCATGGATGCAAGGTGTGTGGTGAATGTATGTCGATGGCTGAAGGACTTCTAGGGGAGCCATAAGCTAGAAGGAGCACCATAATTTTCAGCAGGTTTTTTGACATGTGCCGAGGGAAATTCTAAAAATGGTTGATTCTAAGTGGTCAAAAATTCTTAGAATGATTTATTTTAAGTATTCTAATCATATGGTGGGGTAGGTTATTCTCTGTTTTGAGAATGAAGGTTCTTTGGTTTAAGCATCATGATTGTCGGTGAAGACATAGATTGTGGGCGAAGACGGTGAAGTTTTCTTTTATTTTACCAAGGTGGAGATTGTTGGGCTTTGTGTTAAATAAAAAAGATTTTTGTCCCACATCGGATGAGAACAAAGAAAGGGGACTCCCAAATCCTATATAAGGAGCCTTTGTGTCTTTGTTACAAGTGCACCGGTCAATACACTTTAGTCTAGTGTTTGATTCTAATTAAATTCATTTCTCATATTTGTGAGAACGTGAGAGTCATGTAGACTTGTAATAGTGTAGGGGTGTCGAGCGAAAGAGGAAAAATCTGTATGATTGTAAAAAATTATCATATAGTGATGTTTCTTTCGTGGTCCGTGGTTTTTCTCCGGTTTTGGAGTTTTCCACGTAAATTCTTGTGTTGTTGATTGTGATTTTGTTTCTTTATTTATTTCTCATTTGTTTTGTTTTTCCCTTGGTATGAATGGAGGATGGAGTTTCCCCAACAATTACCCCCCCTCAAGCGAAGTGTAGTATGTTGATCGACACAAAGCTTGGAACGTAGAAGCTCAAAAGTAGGACGAGAAAGGCTTTTAGTGAACACATCAGCTAGTTGTATAGATGAAGGGACGAATTGAGTGTCCAATTGACCAGAAGACACAAGCTCTCGAATGAAGTGACAATCAATGTCAATGTGCTTAGCACGCTTATAAGCAATGGGATTCTGGCTCAGAAATAATGCACTTTTTTATCACAAAGAGGAACTGGACGGGTAGATGGTAGTGCACGAAGTTCCCGAAGTAAATGTGTTAACCAAACCATCTCTTGAGCAATTTGCGAGTGCACGGTATTCGGATTCACAACTTGAACGAGCAATGGTAGGTTGTTTCTTTGCACTCCATGATATTAAATTGCCACCCAAGAATATGGAGTACCCATAGGTTGAACGATGAGTTTCAGTACATCGGGCTCAATCCGCATCAGAATAACCAAGAATGCTATAATCAGATGAACGAGAGAACGAAAGCCCAAAGTGTATAGTACCTTTCACATAACGAAGGATCCGCTTGACAGCCAAGAAATGATCAACTATATGACACTGAAGAAACTAGCTGACATGATTGACAGCATACGAGAGATCGGGACGAGTGATGGTAAGATATTGTAATGCTCCCACAAGAGACTTGTATAATGTAGGATCAGTGAAAGGTTCACCAGTACTAACAAGAGACTCTCCAGTAGATAATGGAGTAGAAACATGTTTAGAATCAAGTAAAGTAGCTCGAGTGAGGATATATTAAGCATATTTTGCTTGTCCCAAGAAAAGTCCTGATTTTGTATGAGTGATTTCCAACCCAAGAAAGTACTCGAGTCTCCCGAGATCTTTAACAGCAAATTCCTTATTAACACAATCAATAAATTTCTGAAGAACAAAAGAGTCACTGCCTGTAACAATGATATCAACAACATATAACAAGAGAAAGATAGTGCAATCAGCTCGATGCAAATAAAACAGAGAAGTATTTGCCCTACTGCATATAAAACCCAAACTTAAAAGAAAATTACTAAAACGTTGAAACCATGCACGGGGGGCCTGCCGGAGCCCATAAAGTGCCTTCTTGAGCTTGCAAATGTGGTTTTGGGTACCTCGGATCAATGAAATCAGGTGGTTGTGCCATAAGAACCGATTTATCAAGAAGACCATGTAAAAAGGCGTTCTTGACATCATGTTAGTGCAAGGGCCAATTTCGATGAACGGCTAAAGCCAAGACTACACGAACAGTTGCAGCCCGGACCACTAGACTGAACATGTGAGAGAAATCAAATCCTGGAATCTGGGTGAAAACTTGAGCAACTAAACGAGCTTTGTATCGGTCGATTGAGCTATCCGATTTGAACTTTGTACGGAAAACCCATTTAGAGCCAACAATATTGGAGTTTGGTGGACGAGGAATCAACTCCCATGTGTCATTAGAATGTAAAGCACCCATTTCTTCAAGCATGGCAGTGAGCCAATGTGGAGACTTGGCAGCAGATTTGAAGCCTTTCGGATCCGTTGAGGTAGATAAAGCGGACAGAAGGGCTGTAGAGGCAATATCCACAAAGTGACGAGGCTTGAAAACTCCAGATTTTGCTCTCGTCTGCATGGGGTGTAGAGAGGTGATCTGTTGCTTCACAGGTGGTTCAAGAGAGACAAGGACATGCTAAACTTGGTCGGACTCAGGTTGTGGGGGCTCGGCAGAGGGCGCTGGAGGCTCGTCTTGCTCGGCTAGATGGTCAGCTGGATTGACTTGATCGGATGGATGGGCAGTTGTGTCAACCTGCTCAACAAGCGAAGGTTGGGTGACATTTTCAGGCTGCTCATAAAGCACAGGGGCCGACTCCGGACATAATGAGCATGGGTCCAATGATAAACGACTTTGAGTGCTAGATTCAGGCACCAAAATGGGCGAAACAGAGGGCTTATGCAATTGTACCTGTGGTTCTAAGAACAAGGAAAATTCCAATTGTTTAGTAGAACAATTTTCAGCATCACCAAAAAAAAGGAAAATACGATTCATCAAATTGAGCATGTCGTGTGATATAAGTACGGGAAGCGTTAGGATCGTAACACCTGAAACCCTTGTGGATGATGTTATAACTTAGAAAATTGCATGGATGACTTCTAGGAGCCAACTTATGAGGTGTGTAATCTCGGAGATACGGATAGACCCGACATCCAAATGATTTGAAATGTGCATAGTTGGGAACAGAGCCGAATAATAATTCAAATGGGGACTTGTTTGCAAGCACAGAGGATGGTAATCTGTTGATAATATAAACAGCAGTAGAAATGCATCAAACCAAAACTTTGCAGGAGCATGAGCATGAAATAATAACGATAACCCAGTTTTAGTGATATGCCTATGTTTGCGTTCAGCTCGTCCATTCTGTTGAGGTGTATATAGACAAGAGAAGCGATGCAAAACCCCATGAGTATTAAAAAATCACGAACTTGATGATTTGTAAACTCGGTTCCACCATCACTTTGAAACACCTTAATATTCGTGTTGAACTGATTGCAAACAAGAGCAGTGAAACGTTGCAATATACTGGAAAAATCAGACTTGGCATGCATAGGATATAACCATGAAAATCTTGAAAAATCATCCACAAAAACGGCATAATAACAAAAACCATCCACAGAAACAATGGGAGCAGGACCCCATAAATCACAATGCACCAAATCCAAAACATGTAAGGCACGTTTTTCATTTAATTTAAATGGTAATTTCTTGCACTTTGCCAACTGGCAAGAAGAACAAACAATAGGTTTGGGTAATACTGAAGTAACTGATAAGGAACCCAATTTATTTAAATGCTCAATAATAGAATTCGGGACATGCTCCAAACGTGTGTGCCATAACTCAAAAGATGCTCTTAAAAAACTAGAATTTAAAGCAGCAATCAATGCAGACGTGCCATGTTCCAAAACATAAAGACCATCCTTACACTTGCCCTTTGCCAGTATTTCCTTTGTCGCCCGATTCTGAATTTCAAACAAATGATTAGAAAATCGAACATCAACGGGTAAATCCATCGTAAGCTTACTAATAGAAAGTAGATTTTTTGGTGATGTGTGGAACCACCAAAACATCCAATAATGACAGTTTATTATTCAAATAACAAGAACCCGAATGAGAAATATTAAGAGCATCACCGTTATCGACGATGACGCGACCATTACCCGTATATGGTTCAGCGCCGGTACCGTCAACAAATGAATACAGATTGTCACACTTGAGCATTAGAATTACTTGATTTCGCCAGAGAAGATAATTGGTGGACGATAGCTTGATCGTCACCATGTGGATAAGAGTAACAAGGGGAATGGAATCAGTGTTGTTGGTGGCCATTAGTGATGAGAGATCGGTGGATAGAGGGAGAGGGAAGAAGAGAAGAGAAGAAACTTGTGCACAGAGGTGCACGATTGCAGAAAAATGATTTTAGGGTTTCACGGTATTTCTTGCTGATACCATGTGAAGGAATTATTCAATTCACCGTCAAGAGTGGTGATGGGAGATACACTATATATAGGATAATTACAACGGCTTAATTGCAAGGAAGAATTCAAAAAAGATATCTACACTAATTAATGATGGTCAAAGATACGAACACCTCTAATTTCTATTAATTCAATCACACCTAATTACAATGATTGCTCATCTCTAATTACTATGATTGCGTATTTGTGATATTCCTTATTAAATTATACAATTTAATTTGATTAAAAAGTATAAATATCAATATTAACATATTTTTTAATGATTGTGTTATATTGGAAATGAATAAAATAATAAATTAGAGTAAATTTTAGAGTTTATGGTTGGAGAAGGTTTTGAAAATAAAATACATAAAACTTCATTTTTTAGTATGGAGATCTCTATTTTTGAGTTTTAGGCTGGATATGGCCTCACACACCCCAACATTCAAATCTCTCTCATCTCACAGGCTCAGCCCCAAAATTCCACTAGCCCCCAAACACAAAACCTAAACCAGTAACCACCGCCGCCGCCAAAAATCCAGATCGATGGCCCCTCTCCGACGAACCTATCTGCGGTGCAGAAACCGCCCACCACTAGCAGCGACACGCAAAAGTCAGGCGATCAGTTTCCTAATTAGTTCAAAAAGGTGTTGCTCTATTTGTGACGATCAGATTCCGAATTAGTTTTTTCCATAGACCCACCAATTTTTGTATGTTAGTATCTTCTGGAAACTGAAGTTGTCGGTGTTTGCAATTTCTGTATGTTGGTGTATATGATCTTGTCGCGTTTCAAAATAATTTTTGTGGCCAAACAAAGTTACAGATTATCTTCCACTTCACGATAATAAAATGCAATTAATATGATCCTATAGCAAAAAATCTGACAGCTGATACTCATATATGTAGTTGGTAACTCTTGTCATGTTAATTGGTACCATCCAAGCAAGTTGCAGATTCCAACCCGTAGTTTAGAAATGATACCGCATCTTGCATTTTAATTTGTCGCGGCATGTTATATGAGTGTTCATATTTATTCAATAAAATCATAAAACATGGAACGGATTGTTCATATATATTCAATAAAGGTTAAATCTTGTATGCACCCAAGTGCACCGTGCATTCATAATATTTCAATAAATCATAATATATGTAATGGTCATTTTCCATGAACATTTTAATGGGGAAAAATTCCGAGCTATTTAAGATAACAAATACCATAGAACTGTAAAATTTAAAAAAAAAAATACACAAATTTGTAAATTACAATCTACATATCCACATAATTCTATTCACATCCACATATTTCAATCTTACAATTTTATTTCAATTTAAGTTTACATATCCACATAATTCTATCTTACCAAATCTCAAAAATTTTATATATCCGTCTTCAGTTCGGCATGCATAGGTTCATCAAAAAAACATGCATAGGTCATGCACATATGCATTAAATTGATGAACATGTGTATCTCCAAAATTTAAATCTGAATTCAGAATCACCATCCTCCATCTCCAAAAAAAATAGATCTAAATCCATTATCCTCCATCTCAAAAAAATCAACAATTTCATCAAATTTTCAGCAGATCCAAAAAATCTGAAAATTTAAACAAATAAATCCAAAGAAAAACAGAAAATCAAATTTCGATAGGTGTATGAGATCCAACAAATAAATCCAACTTAAACACAAATTTATGTTTCTTGTTTCATTAAAGAATATCCTCATTTTTTCTTCTGTATAGTAATTTATTGCATAGACAACCACCACATTTTTCCTAAATAAATTTGATTCAACGTCCTTTGCTACTAAAAAAAATAAATTCGTCTTTTATGGCAAATCGAGAAACTTTAAATTGCAAAAAAAAATACTACAAGTCGCGTCTCCACCGTCGGACGTCGTCCATATTGGTAAAGATAACTTCGCCGAACATGGTGGTGTGGGGTTTCGGCGACGGGCGAATAATGACGCTGGTGGTGGTTTGTTGGTTGTCACAGGCGGCGGCGGCTGCGGCAGTTGCAGGTGGAATACTTTGATGAAGAGAGAGTTGCCGGTGGAATACTTTGATGAAGAGAGAGTCGACGCCGGAAAACTTGCTAATGGAGGTGGTGGGTTTCTCACTGTTTAGAGCACTCCCAATGGAAAGGCAAATGGGGAGGCAAAAGCAAATTTTCCTCTAAATGTTCCTCCAATAAAAAGGCAATTGTGGAGACAAATTTGATGAAGGTGAACGGTGTATGACAAATTCGCCCCTCTACAGTGTTCACCCGGCAACTATAATTTCTTTTTTTTTTCTTTCTTTTTTAATTAGATCTTTTGTTTTTATTTAATTTAAATTATGTAATATTCTTTTAAGTGAATAAAATAATGTATTGATTTAATAGAAACACAAATTGTAATTAATTGAAATATTTTAAGACAACATTAAATAAAATACCAAATATTAAATTACAAAATACAAAATACAATAATATAATAAAACTTCATAATATAAAGAAATATCAAATTTTAAATATCGTTGAATCATTATGCTTTAATTTTTTTATTAAATATATTATATTTTAATTGTTTTTAATTTTTAAATATTTAAATATAAATATCAAATTATAAATTTGATAATATATAAATATTCGATAAAATAAAAAATAAATTGATTAAATTAAGAATATTCTAAGAGAATATTCCTTTTAAGTTAATTTTTTTTTTTTTTATCAAGCAATTTAAAATTTGAGTGTTATGGTTGAGAGTGATTTTATTATTAGAGAGAAAGGTATTTTAAAAATTGACGGTGGAAAATAATGAAGAGAGAGGGTCTACTTGTATTGTTTATTATTTACTAATATTAAAATAAGGGTTTTTTGGATATTTTAGGTCTTGTTTTGCATCTACTAGTTATGTTTTAAAAAAATCAGACCTATTAATTATTGGGTTCCCATTCTTAGACCTAAGAGCTATTAATTCTTCAATTTTAGGGGTGTCTGTCATCATAAGGCAAGGGATCACTCAAATATTCCTTGAGAAATAGATTTCTTGTAGATCCAGAAAGCGAGATGTCTGAAGAATCCGATGGCAATCAAGGTGCCATGTTTGTGGCGGATTCGTGCCTTCCCTCACTGGAATCAAAATCGCCGGCGGTGAAGGACGTAATGAATGCGGCCACATTCAATGCCACACGTTCTCAAAATTATTTGAGTCCCCAGATGGCAGGAATTGATGTTGGAATGGTTAATCCCGATAGTCAGTTGGATGATCCCGATAAATCAGGAATCAATGTTCTCCATTCGAAAAAGGGGGAGAATTTCGAGTTATCCAGACGTGATTCGCAAGTTCAGATTAATCCGCGAGGAATGTTGCGTGGGGAACCTGCGCTGGACGATCGCGTGGTAGAGAAAGTCATTTTGGGCCCAACCAATTTGGTCCCAGATGTGGAAGATTTCGATCACAGCCCCATTTTTAAGAAATGCAATTGGGCCCACCCGAGTCTGGCAGAGTTAGGAGGATAAAAACCCCATATTTAAGAATGGATATTTGGGCTCATTTAAAGAAAATTCCAGTGTTCTAAAGATCCTACAAAGCGGAGATGTTCTAAGCCCAATATCATCTCGAAGCCGGTCCCTATTATCCACTACTGCCCTGTAGGGATCATGCTGGAATCTACGCCAAGACAAAGGTCGCTTCTCGATTCAGCCGTTCTTCCTAAGGTGAAGATGGTATTCAAGAAATTACAGTGCAACCTATCTACACCCAAAATTGCTCAGATTCCGTCTACTCCAGCACTCGGGTCGGATTCTGACTCGGTTGAAATGGGTCCTCCAAATTTGAATCGTCTATCCTCATACAAGGAAGAGAAGTTTAAGAAAGCCAGAAGAAAAAAAATGAGGAAGATGCAAAAGAAAAAACTTCTCAAGGAAAAAGAGAAGGATTGGGCGGTATTCACAAATGGGTTGCACGATTCGGTGGATAAAGGTTGTCGCCCTCCTCTACAGATCGGCCAGGGCAGTGGGTTTGAGAAAAAATTGAAGGAAGCACTTGAATCCGAATTGGCCAAAGTTTATAATGATGGGGTTGAAATCAAAGCCATGGAACTAATCGAAATTTGTGAATTGGGAAAAAGGTTGGGTGTGATCAACAAAGCAAATGAGGTGCTAGTTCTTGGGAAAATTATAGAAATGGAAGGCGTTGCTCAGGATGGGAAGAAACCAAATCATACTATTGTTAATCAATGAAGGTGCTCTCATGCAATATTCGTGGTTTGGGGAACAACCTCAAAAAGCAGGAAATCAGAGAGTTAGTGCGGAAATATCAACCGGACTTTGTATGCATTCATACGTCTCTTTCCCCTGCATCCATATGGGGAAGTGGGCTAGGCAGGAGGCTTATGGAGCTCTTGGGATAAATATCAGTTTGAGTTTGAGAGCTCTTGGTTTGTTGAAGGAGCAGTTGCAGTAAGGGCAAGTGGGTTAATAGTGGAAAGAAAGCAGTGGTTGTTAACATTTATGGCCCTTTTGATGCTCGTGGAAAATAGTCTTATGGAGAAACATGCTGGATAAAATTCAGAACAGCAACACGGGCTATTGGTGTATAATTGGCGACTTCAATGAGGTGTGAAATAATGGAGAGAAAAAGGAAGGAATGTTTATCAGCTCAGTTCCAATTCGAAAAGTTCGAAGAATTTATCGAGGGGCAGGACTTGTAGATGTTTCTTTGGTCGGCAGAAAATTTACATGGTCAAGACTCGATGGGCGATGTTGTAGCAGAATCGACAGAGCTTTGGTATCAAATGAATGGATTTCAGAATGGGGGTCGTGTTCTTTACGGGGTCTTCCTAAGGGTAGCTCTGATCACTGTTCAATTTTCCTTTATTATTGCTTGCAAAATTGGGGGCCAAAACCATTTCGTTTTATAATGCCTAGTTGAAACACCCAGATTGCATAGATTTTGTGAGGGATAAATGGGATAGTTATACAGTCTCTGGATGGGGAGCCTTTGTTTTCAAAGAAAAATTGAAGTGTTTGAAGAGTGATATCAAAGTTTGGGCTGGGGAAAAGTTTGGGGGCTTGGAGAAATCGATCGATGAACTGAGTGATCAATTCATAAAGTTGGACGCCTTATAGGAAGAAAGGGATCTAGTCGAGTCCGAATGCATCTTGTTGAAAGAATCAAAGGCCCGGATTTGGCAATTGAAGAAAGTGGGGAATAGCTACAATTTTCAGAAGTCAAGAATTCAGTGGATCAGAGAAGGTGATGCCAACACTGCATTTTTCCACAGGTGTATCAACAGTAGAGGAAGCTTGAACCGCATTGATGACCTTGTCATTGGGGATAGATGGGTAGATGAAGTGGACAGAGTGAAGATAGAAATTTTTGAGTTCTTCAAAGAGCATTTTGCTAGCCCTCAAAAAAGGTTATTCTCAATCAGCAGATTGGTTGTCAAAAAGCTAGACGAAGTAGCGAATAACTTTCTCATTAGGCCCTTCATGGAGGACGAGGTGAAGAAGGCAGTGTGGAATTGTGGTGGAAACAAGAGTCAGGGTCCGGATGGATTTAGTTTCAAATTTATCCAGAAGATGTGGTCAGTGCTGAAAAAGGACATCATGACCTTTGTGAATGAGTTTCATCAGCATGGGAGAATTCTAAGAGGTGGTAATCTGAGTTTTGTCACTTTAATCTCGAAGAAGCAAGAATCGAACTGCATCAAAGACTACAGGCCAATCCTCCTCATCGATTGTATGTACAAAATCCTTGCTAAATTGTTGGCAAACAGACTGGCCAAAGTTGTTGTCTTGGTTGTTTCTAAAAATCAAAGTGCGTTAGTCGGCGATAAACAGATCTTGGATAGCATCTTAGTGCTTAATGAATCTGTGGATTTCATGAAAAGAGAAAAGAAGAAGGGGTTGATCTTCAAAGTGGACTTCGAGAAGGCATATATGACTTAGTTGTGTGGGAATACCTGGATGACATGATGAGGGGCATGAACTTCCATTGGAAATGGAGAAAATGGATTAGAGGTTGTCTTGCATCTGCGTCAATGTCTATCTTGGTCAACGGTAGTCCAACAAACGAGTTTTATCTTCATAAAGGTTTAAGGCAGGGGGACCCACTCACCCTTTCTTATTCTTGATAGCTGTTGGGGCTTAGTTGTTTGATGAGGAAAGTTGAAGCCAATCAAGAGTTTGATGGGGTTCAGATTGGTAGTGATGAGATACGTGTGAGCCACTTGCAATTTGTGGATGATACAGTGTTAATTGGCATTGCTTCAGTAAAAAATGCCAAGGCCATGAGGGGTATTCTCAAATTATTCGAGTTAAATTCGGATTGAAGGTCAACTTCCATAAGAGTTCCTTGCATGGAACGAATATGAGGGAGCCACATTTGGAGATGTTTGCTGAATTGATCGGATGCAAGGTGGGGAAAATTCCTTTTTCCTACTTGGGTTTGCCGATCGGTGCAAATTTTAGGAAAAGTGAAGTATGGAAACCGCTTATGGTTCGTGTTCGTAGGAAACTCTTCGGGTGGGAAAGAAAAAATCTATCACTTGGAGATGGGATCACACTATTGAAATCGATTCTATCAGCACTTCCTATCTACTACCTCTCATTTTTCAAAGTCCCCCAAGTGTATCATTTCAGCCCTTATCAAAATGTAAAGGAATTTCTTATGGGGGGAGATTCGGGTCGTAAAATTGCATGGGTCAAATTGATCTATCACTTGGAGATGGGATCACACTATTGAAATCGATTCTATCAGCACTTCCTATCTACTACCTCTCATTTTTCAAAGTCCCCCGAGTGTATCATTTCCGCCCTTATCAAAATGCAAAGGAATTTCTTATGGGGGAAAGATTTGGGTCGTAAAATTGCATGGGTCAAATGGATCTATCACTTGGAGATGGGATCACACTATTGAAATCGATTCTATCAGCACTTCCTATCTACTACCTCTCATTTTTCAAAGTTCCCCGAGTGTATCATTTCAGCCCTTATCAAAATGCAAAGGAATTTCTTATTGGGGGGGGAGATTCGGGTTGTAAAATTGCATGGGTAAAATGGAGTTCAGTCTGTCTGAGTAAGTCGGTTGGGGGTGAGAGATATTAAGAGTTTTAATATGGCTCTCTTGAGCAAGTGATTTTGGAGATGGGCAACGGGAGAACAATCGTTATGGGTCAGTATTCTTAAGTCTAGGTATAGGTTTTTTATGGTTGAGTCAGTGAGTGTTGGTGCTTCAAAAAAGTGGTCTCTGTGGTGGAGAGATTTACACGAGTTGTGGTGGAGTCAAGAGGGTAATTTATTCAGGGAAAAGTTGTCCTTGTGTATCGGGAATGGGCAGTCGGTCAGATTTTGGTGGGATCCATGGGTAGACAGTAGAGTTAGATTAAAAGATCGTTGTCCAAGTTTGTTTCATCTGTTTTCTTTAAAACGGGGTTGTGTTAGTGAGTTTTTCTCTATGTCTGAGGGGTGTTGGGTTTTTAAGTGGGAGAGTTATCCTAACATGAGTTAACTTACGGAGTTTCTTAATTTATGGTCATGCATTTGCATGATTAAGCTCAAGCCGGGAGTCAAGGACTCGTGGAAATGGACCAGATCCCCTGATGGTAGTTTCGTAACAAATGAGATGTTACAAGTCCATCATGGCGGCAGAGATCAATGACGAGTTTGGTATTTTTCCATGGTTGAAGATCGAGATCAGATGAGTAGGATGGGTTCTGAGTTAACTGATGAGCTGAACAAGAAGAAGCATGCTGATTTGTGATGAAGAAAAGCTGATAAAATGCTGTGAAGAAATCAAAAATCAGGCGAGAAGAAATCAAAAATCAGGCGAGAAGAAATCTGAAATCAGACGAGCTGAAATCAGAACTGATGAACAGTGAAATCAGGTATGATGAACAGTGAAATCAGCACCTGATGAACAGTGTTTTCCGCACCTGATGAACAGTGTTTTCAGCACCTGATGGAAAGTGATTTCAGCAGATCAGATTTCTGCAGACCAGAAATTAGGCGACCAGATCAAGCGACCAAAATCAGAATAGATGAATAGTAATCAGGCGACCAGATCAGATCCGTTAGACACACAAAAAGCTGGCCAATAAGAAGATGACAACACATATATGGATGTGACATAAAGCTGCAAGCAACAGTGCATTAGGACAAATAAAAGCTGGAAGACTATTAGTATGGATTTGAATTTACTCTCCAACGGTAATATTCAAATCCACACTATAAATACATTGCACTATCTTCAAAAGAAGAGAATTGAGGATCTGCAAAGTGAAATTAAAAGTCAAATATTCAAGCAACTCCATTCAAGAACACAGAGCATTAAATATCCAAATTTACCCAAGAGTGTTCTTCATTGTATCTAAGCAAAAATGTCATATCATAAGCTTAGAGAGATTTTCCCAACCTTAGCTTAAAGGCTAAAACAATGTAAGGAAAAATCTCACCTAGTTGGAAATAACTCCAAACTTATACCCTTTCTTGAGAGAGAATTAGTGGTTAAGTAAGGTAGTTAATCGGCAATCCCGTGAGGGAGATAAGTCCCGTTTGAGTGAGAACTCGGTAAACATCTAAGCAATCCCGAAAGGGAGGGTAGGCAATCCCGTGAGGGAGATAAGTCTCGTTTGAGTGAGAACTCGGTAAACATCTAAGCAATCTCGAAAGGGGGGTATGCAATCCCGTGAGGGAGATAAGTCCCGTTTGAGTGAGAACTCGGTAAACATCTAAGCAATCCCGAAAGGGAGGGTAGACAATCCCGTGAGGGAGATAAGTCTCGTTTGAGTGAGAACTCGGTAAACATCTGTTGGTTAAGTTGGTGCCCCATGAAGGGAAGAGTGGATGTAGGGATTTTAATTATGCGAAACCACTATAAAAATATGTGTGTTCTTATTTGCTTTCATATTAACTGTCATACATACTTTAGCAAATCTGCATAACACATTCGTAAAATAAAAAAAAAAATTAAAGTCACCTCCCATTGAGATTTTAATTCGGGTTTTAACTCTGTATTTTTCGGGACCAACATGTTACATGTCCGTTCTCCCTCTTAGTTTGGGAGGCAGTTGCTTCGTGGCTTGGTAAATCAGCGTCCTACTCGTCTTCTCTGAGGAATCATTTCACGGATTTTGTTGATTCTGAACATTCGGCTACTCGTAGAAAAGTTATGAGTTTGATGTGGCAAGGTGTCATCTGGAAAATCTGGAAGTCAAGAAACGAGATCGTCTTCAAAGCGAGCATTTATTCTTTGGATAAGCTTATTGATGGGATTAAATTTTGCTCTTGGAAATAGATCAAATCTCATTACCCGTTATCTTTTACTGCTCCGCTTACATTCTGGGAACTTCAACCGTTAGATTGTTTACCCTCTAAATTCTAATTTTGATAGTGATGTGTAATTTGTGGGATTAGAGTACCCCTTGTACTCTATAATGGAATTTCATCTTTGTCTTTAAAAAAAAGCAAGGAAGAAGAAGGTTAATTTTGTCATTTAATTTATGTATTAAAATAATAAAATTGAAAGTGTGGTCTATTTCCTAAAGATGGGGGTGCTAATAACATGTGCCTTAATTTATAGGAATTTTTTTTTCACTAACTATACCTTTTTATTAAGGGAAAATTACTGGGAGGTTCAAAACACTCCTCTTAATTACTAGGAGGTTCAACCAAATTCAACTATTAGTCATAGGTTCAAAATGGGTCATGAAATACCTTTACTACCCTCTAAAATAAAGCAAACAATAACCTTAATATTAATTTATTAACTAAAATAAAGCAAACATCACACGCTCCTCACCAACATTTTATCTGCCATCTCTCTCTCTCTAGAACAAAAACTTCTCCCCCTTCTCTCTTAAATTGTCGCCGCCGTATGACCTAATGGAGAAGAAACAAACTTGCCCAGATGGAAAAGAACACCGCCTTGAGCTCGGCCCCTTCTCCCACGTTTGATGGTCATAAATTGCTATTCGGTGGTGGGGGATTTCTGAAGTGGATCAGCATCGTCTGTCTTGTAACTCCCTGCCATAAAGAAAAAACCAAAACCCTAGACCCGGAACCAAAGCGGCCGCCATCGTTTCAGAGCAGAAGTCCTCTGATTTTTAAAATCCCCGTTATGGTGGTGTTTTTCTTGAGATAAGTCCCGACTTGAGCACGGAGGGGCTTGCGGCTTCAAATTGGAATCTAGGTTTTTTAGGGTGTTAGGCGGCGGCCCAGCAGTGAGGCGGCGACTTCAAAAAGTGGGTTTGGGGGTGTTGGTATTAACCGCCGAGTCTTTGAGCGGCGGTGGATCGGTGTTGGGCGGTTGAATCGATTTGGGTTTGTATGTGTGTTGGTTTTTTTTCGGGTTTTTTGGGTTTGTAGGTGTGTTTGGGTTGTTCCGTTTATTGAGAAATAGGAATAGGGATAATTACCCATGGGCAAATCACAATTACCTTTTTGGCTTTTGTGTAAATTTTTTTGCACTAGGTGAATATTTTTTTTGCATTTGTGCAATTTTTTTTTTGTTGATGACAATAACTGTACTAGTAAAAAGAAATGATGGTTGTGCAATTATTCGACTTGGAATTATTATGGATGGGTGGGCAAAATTCTAACCCAGTGAAGGAGGAGGAATAAGGAATGATAGCAGATTAGATGAAGGAAGTAAGTCCTGTATTTTTTTATTTTTTTTTGCATTTGTAACGAACATTTTTGTGTTTTGTGCAAAAAAAATTTGCATTTGTATAGAAATAAAGAAATAAGACAGAATGAAGAATCTGCAATTTTTATTTAAATTTTGAGCTGTAATTTTTGAATTTGGAACTGTAAATTTGTTTCAATTTTTCTGTATGAATTTTTTTTATGTAAATTTGTTTCAATTTTTCTGTGTGAAATTGTTTTATGTTCTTTGGGGAGAATAAATGAAAGTCAAATTCCCGTCTGAATTTCTCTGCATTGGAAAGTCAAATTCCCGTCTAATCATAAACAGTATTACGCGTCGAATTATTGATATTGAGATTTTGTTATAGAAAGGTTAGTAAGGGTAGTATAGAATTTTTACTATCAATTTGGTGCCTAAAAGTAAGGGTTTTAGTTGATTGCACCTCATAGTAATATAGTGTTCCATTTTGCACCTAATAGTGAGCCCCCTTTTATTAAAAATGGTCCATTCTAAATCCACTTTGTGGAAATGGTCCAATAAGTTGTACTCATTATATTTTTTGGTCCATTTACCGGCAATAAAAGGTGATGAAACCGGTCAAATCTAGTAATTATTTATTTCACTTCTTTTATCCATGTGGCAGTATGATAGATTTCTTTTATATATTTGTGGGGCATTATTTATTTTAATAATTTATTAAAATTATTAAGATTAATAGGAAAATATAAAAAATTGATAAAAAAAAAGTCAAGTTTAATACTCCCTCCGTCTTAATTTTGATGGACCATTTTTTATAATTGGATGTCCTAATTTTGATTGGTTATTTCTTAAAATGGAATAAAGCAATTTTCTTAACTTAAAAATACCCCTTACAAACATTTCTTATTTACACTACATGTCACTAAAAGGACATTCATACCCCTCCACCAAACTCACTTTACATTGCATAAAGTTAAAAGGACATTCATATCCCCCCATCAAACTCACTTTACACCATTTAATATTAATAATAATATTTTTATTAAAACTTGTGTCATTTACAAATGGCCAAACAAAAATAGGACAGAGAGAGTTAAAAATACTTGAGTAGAATAAAAATATTTTTAAAATTTTAATTTAATGTTTGTATTTAAGTTTGTAAAAGAAATTAGAAAATAAAATTTAAAAATATCTGAATAAAAATTTCAAAATTAAAATACTCCCTCCGTCCCATACTTGTTTGGTTATTTTCCGTTTTGGTCTGTCCCACACTTGTTTGGACATTTTTTAAATGGCAATAAAATAACATTGTTTTTTATAATTATATCCTCAAAACATCTAAAAAATTACACCTTATTTCATTACTTTATACACACTAAAAATCATTTTATCCTCTTTCTACTTTATTACCCTCTACTAAAAACCACTTTATCCCCTCAAATACTAATAAACAATTCATACATTAAATATCGTGTCTACAGTAAATGTCCAAACAACTATGGGACGGAGGGAGTAATAATTTTTTATAATACCATTATAAATATAAAAAATATTAAAATTTTAAAAAAAAATCCTTTTTTATTTTTAAAATTTTCTATTAACATTCATGAATTAATTAACTTAAAGTATTTATTAATTTTAATAAATTTATTTTTAAAATGTTTTTATTTTACTGAAATATTTTTAAAAATGTTAAATTTCCTAAAATATATATATTTTTATATATTTTTATTTTATTTTTAACTGGCATTGTTAATTTTAATAGATTATTGAAATAATTAAAGACACACCACTATTAGAAAATCAATCAAATCCTGCCCACATGGATAGAAAACGTAAAAAAAAAAAATCACATGTGCATTGACCTGTTTGGTTACCTGTTGTAGCGGGTAATTGGACAAAAAAAATCAAAATTATACAACTTAATAGCCTAAAATCAAAAAGTCAAAACGCAATACCATTTTCAAAAAAACGTAAATTTTCTGGTTTGAAAAATATATATCAATTTATCAATATTATCAGTGTTTTCATAAAAAGAAAAAATTGATCAAACCGGTCTAGGCATCCGGTGATTTTTTCTTGGGTCAACAGTTAATGGGGTTGAACCAAACAGTTCAATTAGATTAAATTGATTTATGCATATTTCTTTTTTATATTTTGTATGTTACATTAAAAAATAAATATTTATTTATAAAATATTAAAATTATACTAATTTATAACTTATAAATCTTATATTAAAATAAATACAATAGAGTTTGTATATCAGAGATGATGACGTTGTGGATTAATTCCACAAAATATGTGACGACGATAAAGAGATTAAATGAAATTAATGACTTGTGAATGAATTTATTTGAGAGAAAATGATATTGAGATAAAAACAATAACATTATATAGAGATGTTTAGAAAAAAATAATAAAAAAATATAAAAAAGTGATTTAATAAATAATAAAAATAATAAAATCGAATTAACCGTTTTTAAGGAGTAATTGGACCGGCGACATGAGCGGTTCACGGTTCGACCGGTTCAACCGGGCGGTTCAACCGATTTTTGAAAACACTGAATATTATAATATAATTTTCATACAATGAACAAATCTCATGTTGGCTGGGGTTACCTTCAAATCTTATATTTACTAATTTCAAAATGAACTGCATGGTGCAAATTTGGATAGGAGAATTACACAAGTTAAATAGAATTCAAAATTAACAATAGGTAATAATGGAAATTGATCAGATGTACCGTGCAATTCAAGTGCATTTTTTAAAATGTGCCGTTTGTTTTGTTAAAATATGCAACTTATTTTTATTGACACAAGTTATACATTTTAATGTAAATAAATTCAAGTGCATTTTTTAAAATGTGCCGTTTGTTTTGTTAAAATATGCAACTTATTTTTATTGACACAAGTTATACATTTTAATGTAAATAAATTATATTTTTTAGTATAACAAGTGACACGTTTAAAAGATACATTTAAATTGCATGGTAGACTTTTATATAATTGGGTAAATAATGAATAATATAATAACTTGTAAAAAAGAATTACTATATGGGCCTCATCTTAGCCCATTAAAGTTTATGGAATTAGATTTAGATGGACCTTATGAGATGAATACTTTTAAATGGAGGCCCAAATTTTATGTAATACAATTACAAATTTACAATGGAAAACAAGGCGACGCAATAATACAATTCGTACTGAATCTTATCAAAGCGACGCCGGATCGAGCAGCTTCAGCCTTCAACTCCTCTCTCCCCGGAGAAGCTTCGCCGGTCGCCGGGAATTCAGGTACTCAAATTTTCGACGCAATGATTTTTGTTCAATTTGTATGTTTGTCGCTAGTTGTTTTGATTTTGAGGGTTCTTATCAATGTTGCGATCTCTCATTGAACTTCTAAATTATTCATTCGCTGCATTTCAGATCACCCCTAACTCATTGTATTGCACAAATTTGAAAATCTCAAATTAGTACTTTCGAATCAGAGTGGCGGATCTGCTTATAATTTTGATAAATCATGTCTTTATCGCAGGTTGAACGTTAATTAGTACTGTTTTGGGGTAATCGAACTGGAAATGGGGTTCTTGGTGACTACTCTAATCTTCGTGGTGGTTGGGGTCATTGCATCATTTTTAACCAGAATCTGCTGCAACATAGGGCCCTCTGCAAACCTGTATGTTGACATTTTTTGTACTCTTGGAGTTCCTTTTGTTGGATTGCTGAACAATGTCTTGTTGTGTGTGTATTAGGCATATGATTGCTTTAGTTTCGGTAGTTCAGTTTATTTTGACATTAGTATGACTGTATTATATGGGCCGTAACCTTTCTTTGATGTTTCTCTGAGTTAACAGCCCAAAGTAATGTGCTGCCTTTTATTGGAAATGTTACGAATCGCCTACACTATTTGATAATTACATATATAGTGATATTGCTTCTCTGAAAGTCCCCTTTTTAATGGCAAGAAATTCCTCGTTTGATATATGACTAATTTTGCTCTGTGATGCAGGTTACATCTAACATTGGTTATAACTGCCACAGTATGCTGTTGGATGATGTGAGTTCATTTTCCTTGTTACAATATGATATGCAATATCTTTTTTCCCATGTTCTCATTTTTTTTACGTTCCTGATCTAATGTTGTTTACCTGCTCTTAGTAAGTTGTGTTGTGAGGGAGTAGATACTGCATACATTTGCACGAGGAGGGTAGTTGGTAGTTGCTATCTCAAAACTTTTTAATGAAGTCCCCCCGATACACCCCTTATAAAGAAAAGAAATAACATCTACTTGACATTAGGCATACTTTTGCACCTTTTGCAACACAGTCCTTTGGTTCTTTTCTTTTATTATTGTGAATTTTTGTGAAAATTTTAAGGTACTATATGTGCGTGGATAAGTATTGTGTGGAAGAGAATAATTATATGAAAATTGTTGATGCATATGCTCGAGTGCATTCATGGGGGATCTAAGTTTGAACTTGTTAGACCATACATAAGTTTAGAGCTTACTGTCTTGCTCTCATTGTGCATAGATAAATTGTTGTTTAGGAAAACGAACTAGTGTTTCATTGAAATTGAGGAAAAAGCATAATTTTGGATCTTTTCTCTTATGTTTTATATATGAGTAGGTCTCCTATGCACCCAGGTGTAACGTGCAACTAATGTTCGTTTTTTAAACATGCAACTTGTGTCAATGAAACAAGTTGCATGTTTCATTATACACAAGTTGTATGTTTTAGTGAAACAAGTTGCATGTTTAAAAAATGCCTTTGAGTTGCACGGTGCACCTGGTGCATACAAGACCTTCCCTTTAAAAAAACTCTTCCCTCTGTACCAGATCAGTTTTCACAGTTACTTTTGACTCGTGTTTTTGTGAGCGAGTTTTGTATTAGTAATTGAAATGATAAAGTGACTTTTAAAGCTGAGTATGATAGATAAGGGGTTCATTTATCATACTCATCCTTAAAAATCACTTTATCATTTCAATTATTGATACAAAAATCGCTCAAAAAAACATGAGCAAAGAATAACTGTGAAAACTGATTTGGGACGGAGGTAGTATATCTTTAATAGAATAACCCACATATTTCCAAAACAGAGTATTACCACACTTTCTCCACTTGTCCATTTCAAAATGATGAATGGTCATGCTTCTTGGTATACTCATGTAATGAATGGTGGAAACCTGTTTCTATTTGTGTTGCTTTCTTTTGGGAAGACTTTTTTTTTTCTATTCTTTCTTGGTTTACTCTTGTATTATCATCAAAGCTTGACTATTGTGTTGTGGATGTGCAGGTGGGCAATTGTATACCTGGCACAGATGAATCCTCTGATTGTTCCCATTTTGAATGAAACGGAATGACATTTTCTTTTTGAGAAGCATATGAAAATCTGTTCTTAGAGCTACATTGTTGAGTATGCCTGGTGAATCGATTAGCCACGAATATGTTTGGGATATAAAGTACCCAGAATCCTTTTGTGTCAGGATCTTTATTTGAAATTTCATTGATTGTGAACTTCAGAAAATTAATAAAGCGTACTTCGTTTTCCCTGATGTAATCCTTGTATCTGATTTTTTTATTTCGTTTGTAAACGACATTATCTGAGTTTCTGTACTTATGAAGAAAATAATTGTGGTTTATGTTTTGCTTACTAATATACTTTGCAATCAAGGGTGCAGAAGTCGGAAATCGATAGTCGGACGGATTTTGACCACCTAGTGCCTAGGCGAGGACTAGTTGATTTTTTTTTTTATTTTTTTCATCTAAATGAGTTTTATTTACTATTTATTGATATTTTATAACAAAAATATACTTTAAAATTAATTAATAAATTGAGAAAATTACTCATAGGTCCATTGGGAGAGTGTGTATTACTCATAGGTCCAAGCATCATTTTATTATTCTTAGGTCCACTTTTTTGAGTGTAAAATACTCATAATGCCCTACACTCTCTCACCCCTCCCAACAAATTCCCTCAAATCGTGCCCTTCAAACCAAATTCCAAATCCCAAATTTCTCTCTCTCTGCACCATTCCAGCCGCAGTCATGCTACTATTATTGAAGGCTGAGCATTAATTGACTTTCAAAACCCAACAACCCACCCCCACCGCCTCCTCACAACCTCTTTCTTGTTTTTATCTCCAAATTTCTTCCCCCACAAATCTCTTCCCCCTCCCAAAAAATTGATGCCCCTGCCATCCCACCCCAACATAGGCGCCGCCGTCCCCCTCCCTAATTTACAGATCTGTGGACGAAGGCGGCGCGGCAGAGAACCCGTTGAAGACAGCGATCCCACCACAACCAGAACGGCGGCGCCGCCCACCTCCACACTAGCCGGTTTTGGGTTTTTGCTTTCGGTTTTGTGATTTTTGCTTCAATTTTTGGGATTTTGCTTCGGTTTTGGGTTTTTGCTTTCGATTTTTGAGATTTTTTCGTTCTTGGTATCCCTTTTTTTTTGGTAAGGGTTCGGTGGATATTCTTGTAGGAGGCAAGATTTTGTGTTTGATTTTTGTTTTTGTTGAGTATGTTTGTGTTTAATTTTGTGTTTCGAAACCAGATTTTCTGCAAATTTGGTAAGGTTTGTGTTTGATTTGGTAAGGATTTCTGCAAAAAAAAATTGTAAGGGTTTGTGTTTGATTTTGTGTTTCGAAATCAGATTTTCTGCAAATTTGATGAAGACGAAGATGAAATCGGGGAGAGAGGGTTTCTAGATTTTATGAAGATGAAGGATGAATTGTTGGGATTGTGATTTTTTGCTTGAATCTGGGTTGGAGATGGATTGTTGATTTGCTCTTGAGATTTTGAAGATTCATTTATGAAGATTTGAAATTTGTTAATTTCTGAATGTGAGAATTTGGAATCGAAGATGAACTTGTTCATGTGTTTTGGATGAACTTGTTTACGTTTCGATAAAACGTGTTAAGTATAAGTAATAAAAGGCGATGATATGTAAATTGTGAGATTGTAACGGTAAGTTTTAGATATGTAAATTTCTGATATTTTTTCAATTTTGATGTGTAATATTAAGTTGTAAGTAATATTTATTTAGATGAAGGATGAACAATTTGCAAATGTTAGAATTTAAATTGTAAAAGTTTAATATAATTATTTATTTGTTGATAAAATTAAATTTATGTAATTTTTAAAATTTTGATATGAAATATTCAAATTAATATTTTTTTCATGAAGTTAATCAATTTGTAAATATTAAAGTTTAGATTTTACGAGTTTAATTTAATTACTTATTTATTGATGAAATTAACAAAACATGTGTGAAATAATGGTGATGGAAGAAGAAAGTTAAGAATGCTCAGTGGAAGGGAAGTAAATTCGATCAGTTGGGTTCAAAGAAAGAAAAAGCAGGGGAGATAAAAGTGTGATGTTTGACAACTAAAAAAAGTGGAAGGAATAAAAAGTAAGAGTAAATATGTAACTTACCATATGTCCTTTAAATTTACTAGTATTTATTTTAGAGGATTGGACCTATGAGTAATTTATAGTACCAATTAGGACCTATGAGTACTCCTCTCTAATAAATTCATTATAAAATTGTCTAAATCAAAATAACAATTCAAACACATTTTTTTATATCCATTATTCATTATAGAATACAAGAAAATTAATTTAAATAAAAAAACTAAACAAATCTGTATTTTGAAATTTTAGTGTAGTGAAAATTATTATTTTTTGTCTTATCATCAATTTATTCTAAGAACAAAACCTTTTATTATCAAATACTATCTTAGTGTTGGGCACCTGGCCGGGCGGACAACGAGCGGCGATGAAGGCGAGCAATTCTCTCAATTTGAATTTTGACGGATTTTGTTTATATTAATCGTATTTTAATTTTTTTAATTAATAATTGAAATGGCGTCTTCTCTTGAGGGAAAAAAATAAGTAGCCCGCCTCGCTCCCGACTTGGCCGCCTAGCCCCCGACTCGACCGTCTAGGCAAAATCGGGTCGGCAGACGATTGCCTAGTGTCTAGGCTGCTTCCTAGACCGATTTTTGTATCATTGTTTGCAATAGATGCATTGGAAGATAGAATATTATGATTTTATGTCAGTGTGAGATGAGATCTTGATAGTTGGATTATCAGTTAAATCATGTTCGTGTTGTATTTTTTTTTTTTTAACAAAGTCTCCTGTAAAATTTGTTTATCATATGAAATTGATATTATTACATTTATAAATTAATACAATAATTTTTATTAATTAATATCAATAGCATTAACAATATGATATCAATTTATAAATGTAATAGGATCCGTTAATAAATGTTGTGGAATTAGTTATAATTGTATAAATTTCATAGCTAGTCACAAGAGACCTACTCTCTTTTCTTCTTTTTTTTTTTTTTTTTTTTTTTTTCAAATAAGGCCAACTTGGGAATCCGTTTGGAGAAACCCTAATTTTTAATTTGGCTGCCAAGTCATGTTAGGAATTGCTGAATTATTTTATAACACAAAATGTTTGTCTCTTATTATGCTGTTAATAGTACTAGATAAGAGTTGGGAGAAAATGTATTTTAACCATTCTGATTTAAAAAAGAAATGTTCTCTACCAACATGCAAAAAAAAATTATTTTCTATCAATTTTTAAAGTAAATGACTCTAATATCACTGTTACAAAAAATATTTTTTACCCATATGGAAGGGGCTGTGGTGGTGAAAATTAAAATATAAAGACCTTATAAAAATATTAAAATTAACAAGATATTCCTATCAATTATCCAAAAACTTACAAGTGTCATTGTCTCAATATATAAACATATTAACAACTTATAAACTCTTAAGGGTATGTTTGTTTTGGGATTATAGTGGACGTGGGAAATCCCGGACTTTGAAGTCCTAGAATTTCAAAATTTTGATGAATAATTAAAGCGTATGTTTGTTGTGGGATTTTATAGGGTAGGATGATGAAAAAGTTGATTGATGTGATATTATTATATTATTTTGAGTGTATTGGGAAAATACAAAAGTAGATGGTGTGAGTGTATTGAGAGAATAAAGAGTATAGTAGTAGTAAGTGATGAAATAGAGTAGGATTAATAGGATTTCAAAATTCTTACTTTAAATTTCAAAACAAATGGGAATTTGAGATTGTAAAGTCTAAAGTCCGGCCGGGATAATCGCGAAACAAACATACCCTAACACATTACATTTTTTTAAGCTCTAGATCTATAGTTTACAAGATGAGTTGTAAGGGGTTTAAATAGGTTTAGACAAACGTACTCTTACTCTCAATTCCAAACTCTATTAAATTTCCAGTGACTAAACCTCACAAAGAATTTTGCACAGTTTTGCGTGTATCAGTTGTCAAATTCACTACTCAAGAGAGTCAAAGTTTTCTCCACAATGGTTAAATTCATTCTAGTTTTCTCCACAATGATTAAAATTCATTTTACATTATTTTATGGGTCTCCACAATAGTTATATTTTCCTTCATTAATAATTTATATATATAGGTATATATTTTCTTAATTTAAATATTAAATATATTATACTTGCAATAATGTCATTTTGAAATTGTACTTTTATCTTAATACTAGTACCATCTTGAAATTGTACTTTTATCTTAATATATTGACTTAATTAAGTATTTTCATAATTTAATATTTAGTCTTTTATTTTCTTCCTACACTTCGGTGAATGCAAGTGAAATATTTGTCGGGTGGAAAACCTATTTTACGCAGCGTCTTGAAGCAAAGACGCTTTTTTTTCGGTGCATAAAAAAAGCGAGGAAAAAGAGTGTTTCCAATTTTTTGCCTCTTTGAGCTCATGTGTTGTGTTTTACTTATAACTAGAATGCATATGACAAGTATAAACATAAGCGAAAAAACAACACAAAGAATATATAGTGGTTAGGACAACCCGGTCCTACATCCACTCTCCTCTCTAGGGAAATTCCTTATCAAGCGGGACTTATCACCCTCCACGGGATTGCCTATAGATATTTAATGAGCTCACACACTGAATCGACTTATAACCCTCTCTCGGGTTCGCCTCGGGACTTATCACCCTCCACGGGATTGCCTACAGATGTTTAACGAGTTCACACTCCATCGGGACTTATCACCCTCTACGGGATTGCCTAACAGATGTTTAATGAGTTCACACTCCATCGGGACTTATCACCCTCTACGGGATTGCCTAACAACTACCTCACTTTCACCACTGGGTTTGGGTTTGGTGTTGTCTCCAACTATGGTGAGATTTTCCCTTACAATGGTTTAGCCTCAATGCTAAGGTTGGGAAAATCTCTCTAAGCTTATGATACATCGTGGGTTGCTTAGGTTGGGTTCTAGAACACTCTTGAATATATTTGTATATCTACAGACTTGTGTTCTAGGGTGGGAATGCTTTGACTATAACGCTCTTTGGCTTTGTAGCATTTTGTGCATGATCTCCACGCATCCACCACTGATAATGAAGGAATAACTTGTATTTATAGTGTGGATTTGAATGTTCTGGATTGGAAAGAATCACATTCAAATCCATACTATTCTTTTGTAAGTTCTGCTGACTTTCTCAGTTTGGTTGTCTTCCTCTCGTTGGTCCACGTCACCGGATTCCAGCAATTTATATTCCTC
The DNA here is from genome assembly GCA_037126765.1 of Stenogyne calaminthoides. NCBI lineage: Eukaryota > Viridiplantae > Streptophyta > Magnoliopsida > Lamiales > Lamiaceae > Stenogyne > Stenogyne calaminthoides. The sequence continues at coordinate 32,625,347 of JBBCBC010000004.1, read as the reverse complement.
GGCTTGATTGCCTCGGAACATTGGGGATATATCGAGCATTCAATATATTCTTGAAGTCTTGATAATTCTTGTGCCTTCAAAGATTCTCACGAGTCTTCTGAGATTCTCGAGCCTTGAGTTCTCTCGAGTCTTGAGGTTTCTCTCGAGTCTTGAGTTCTCGAGTCTTGTGGATTCTCAAGATCCTCATCGAGTTCTTCTTGAATCTCGGTTTCTTCTTCGAGTCTTTAAACTAACTCGTTTCTATATCTGAGGCTATACACGGTGCGGATAATATCACGAACACTCTAAAAACCGAAATCGACTCATCTATCAAGATTATCCTGAACATGTCATACTTTCGGGGTTTTGGGATCTAATCAAAATCCTCTTTATTAAATTTATTTCCCAACAATTTTTTTTTTTTTTGATGATGCCAAAACCTATCTTGTTACAAACATATAACCTATACTCGGGGTTTGGGTTTTTCCTATTACAAGAATGGTAAATCTCCAATCAATTTAAATCATTCAATGATTTCTTCAAGAATGAATCTTTCCTAAATAGATCATTACTAAATACTTAAGCAATTTCTCCCATAGCATCATATAGTTTCCCTTTATATGAGCATATAATCAGATCAGAGACATTCAATCAGGCATATCAAAATAAAAGACATGTAAAAAAAAAGATAATGAGGTATTATCTTTGAGCATAAAGATAAAGGTTTCATTGATTGTATGTTATCAGTTACAGATTACAATGAACTTATTAAAGAAATAAAGACAAAAACATAAAGAATTACAAGTCTTCAGTCTTGGTCTTCAGTCTTCTGTCTTCAGCTCGGTTCCTCATTCTTCCTCAACGGACCTTGTCTGATCAGATATACTGATACTCATGCTGACTGAGTTCAGTTTCTTCTGACTTCAGACATCTTGATCCTCAGGTCTTTTGACCTATACTGAGTCTCAGTTTCACTTTACTTACTGAGTCTCAGATCACTTTACCCATGCTATCTGATTTCTTCTTTGCCTGATCTGATTAGCTCGACTAATCAGATTAACACATTTTTAGATCAACATATCAGAATAGCATCAGGTCATTATATCAGGTTAGCATATCAGGTTTATCATATCTGATCTTGATCACGTCTGATCTTGATCAGTCTCTTTTGCTCATCTTCTGATTTGCAACCTTTTCTTCTGATTTGCTGGCTTTAGTTTTTCTTCACTTCTGATTTGCACAGCTCATCAGTTCACTCCGGAACTCATCTTACTCATCTGATCTCGATCAGTCTTGTCTGCAGCCGCGTCTGATCTTGATCATTTACTTTTGATTCCGTGAGTTCCCCCTCAAGTTGAAGTTCCCCCTCAAGTTGAAGTTCCCCTTTCAACTGATATAGACCGATATATCTGATTTTGGTGAAGTTTTCAAGCTCAGTTGATTTTCTTCATTTGATCAGCTTTGTATGTAATCAGATTTTTGTTGACTAAATCTGATTCTCCTCAGATTAAGACAATTCTTGGAAAATGTTACTGCCAAAACTTAGTCTAGAGTAGTAGCCTCTATTTCCTAAGTTGGTGCGATTTGACATGCGTAGATATCGTCTGACACTCTCGATATGTCAATCCGCCGTAACTTTATCCAAATATCGGTCGCGTGATTTCTACACGCTGTCCTTGTGATGCAAATTTTTCTAAAAAGGCTTTGAGAACTCAAATTTGCATCTGCACCCTTGCTTGGCCTCTATAAATTGGACCAATATTTTACACAACATAACTCATTCACCATACATATCTTCTTTGTAGAATCATGTATTCCTGGTGAACCCTTGTTTCCGGTGAGACTTCCGGCAAACACTTTTACCCCTTTTTCCATGATTTCATCTTCTCAAATCAACCCTTTTCATTCCTTATTGCTGCTTTCGTCATCGTCAACGATTTCACATACGATCGTTGCAAAGCTTCTCTTCCACCATGGCGGCGGTTTTTCTTTGTTAAATCGAGAAGACACTTCTCCTAACCGTATGCACCTTGTGTGTCTATCGTTATGACGTGACTACCATTAACAGACTTAGTCTGAAAATGAACGTGAGTTTGATATTCGATCTTGATCAGTCAACAGCTGATCTTCCTATATCAAACTCACCATTTACCAGCTGGAGAGCCCACTGACTTTTTCTTAGGGCTCCTGGCTTAAAAATCCTATTAATGCCGCTCTCACTCCATTGGAGAGTCCATCAGTTTGCGGCATAGGATTACCTTTCAAGCCTCCCTTATCCTGTTAAGTGGGGAAAATGAGAGCATGAGATCTTAAAAAAACTCTCTCTTTTCTCCTCTTAATCACCCCCTGTAGATCGGGTTTGGGTTTGGATGAAGGTTTAGGGTTATGGCTTAAGGGTTTAGGGTTTAGAGTTATGTATTGACCTCCAGGTTCTCTTGTATTTGTAACTTGTAATGTAAACGACCTTGGTCTTTATCAATGAAAAGTTCTATTATTCCATTGTTGTGTAAAACTTTCGCAGAGGGTGTTTTAAAATAGATCCTTTCGGCGATTACATTGAAGAAGTAATCTTTTGAGCACCTGCTCTGATACCACTTGTTTGTCCCGGTGGGAAAACCTATTTTACGCGTGCGGAAGCAAGACGTTTTCTTTCGGTGCATATAAAACAGGGGAAAGGCAGAGTGTTTCCAATTTTTTGCCTCTTTGAGCTCATGTGTTGTGTTTTACTTATAACTAGAATGCATATGACAAGTATAAACATAAAGCAGTAAACAACACAGCAATATATAGTGGTTCGGACAACCAGTCCTACATCCACTCTCCCTCTCTAGGGAAATTCCTTATCAACGGGACTTATCACCCTCCACGGGATTGCTTTATAGATATTTCTGAGAGCTCACACTGAATCGGACTTATAACCCTCTCTCGGGTTCGCCTCGGGACTTATCACCCTCCACGGGATTGCCTACAGATGTTTAACGAGTTCACACTCCATCGGGACTTATCACCCTCTACGGGATTGCCTAACAGATGTTTAATGAGTTCACACTCCATCGGGACTTATCACCCTCTACGGGATTGCCTAACAACTACCTCACTTTCACCACTGGGTTTGGGTTTGGTGTTGTCTCCAACTATGGTTTTTAGCCTCAATCTTTAAGGTTGGGAAAATCTCTAGGCTTATGATACATCGTGGGTTCTTGGGTTGGGTTCAGAACACTCTTGAATATATTTGTATATCTACGCACTTGTGTTACAGGGTGGGAATCTTTTGACTATAACGCTCTTTGGCTTTGTAGCATTTTGTTCCTTCATTAATAATTTATATATATAGTGTATTTATATTTTCTTAATTTAAATATTAAATATATTATACTTGTCAGTTGTCATTTTGAAATTGTCGGAACATTGGGATATTTATCTTAATACTAGTACCATCTTGAAATTGTACTTTTTATCTTAATATATTGACTTAATTAACTATTACGGTGCGGATAATTTAATATTTAGTCTTTTATTTTCTTCGGGGGTTTTAGGATCGGTCAAAAATGCAAGTGAAACATATTGTATTTTGGGCAAATTATGATTTGGATTTTTTTTTTTCTGTTAATCAAGTTTTACACGCCTAACTTCAATAAACGGAATTTAACTCAATAATAAACAAATGAAACGCACTCTATCCAAAAGCAAAGTTCAATTTGATCACAACCCTAATAACAGTCAGATAACCAATAGACCCTAATCCATAACTCAGCTACAGTCAATCAATATTTAACATAGTAATATCAGAAGTCCTGTAATTGCACTCTAAGCAAAAATTCGATATAAAGTGGGACAAAAACATAAATTCCATCTTTTCATCAAAGAAAGGTGAATGGCTATTTGCTGATATACATTAGGATCATGAAGACCTGGTGTTCATTCTCAAAGAAAATAAAAAATCACAAAAACAGTGATGCCTCGGGAGAAGGGACAAAGGACAACATGTTTTCCCCAAAGTATTCATACAACAACGGCAGTAATCGTGCAGCATCTGTGTCCTCCTTCCATGCCTGATCCAGAGCAGCTGATGTCTTCAACTTGCTACCTGATGAACCAGTCACGTTGTTATTTGTGAAAGGCCTCGATGATTGTAGAGTGGGGTCCACTACTCCAATATTAGTTGAATATCCACTGCCAGCTCCAGGCATGTCAATAGGCATTGAGTTTGCAGGTATTGCCCCCATGGGACCATCTGTTACTAGTTTCTTCAAGGGTGGCTGGTGCATCAAGTTAACCATGCTGGCTTTGCGTTTATCTTCGAAGAATTGAAAGTAAATAAACAAAATGGAGTCATGATTGATAGAAAGTAATTGCAATTGTAAATTTACTAGGAATAATGCTTAGCCTCATAACGGATCCCAATTTTTATCAGATAGTGCCAAGGGGACAGTAATGAGTAAGACTAGAACACATACTGCATACATACCATCTCATGTGAAATTTGCTTTTTGATATGTCATAAGGCATCAAAAAATCCCTAAACTATCAACTTTTGTTTTGCCAGGTCCTTAAACTATTTTTGGTTTTAAAAAGCCCTTCATGTATTGAAATTTTATCTCAGGAGCTCCCTTTAGACAAGATTTGACTGAATTTTTCGATTCATCTATATTGTCTCATTAAATAATATACTACATATGTTAGTTTTATTAATATCACGATGTGTTTAATGCAAGTCAATTAAAATTAATAAAGCTGACATGTATATAATTTGACGGGACCATTAAGATTAATCGAAAAGTTCTGTCAATTTCCGTCTCGAGGGAGCTCATGAATAAAAATTTGATACTTGATGGGAATTTAAAAACAAAACATAGTTTAGGTACCTATCCAGCAATAAAATAGTTAGATGCAGCATTATGAAACTACAGCCAAACTATCCAGATCCAACAGTCATCCCAACCCCCATGATTAGCCAACACCCAAAAGCATAAACAAAACCAATGTAGTTTCAATAAGTAGCCAGGGGTAAGGGAATTGTACTTGATGTCGTAGTCACAACTTTGAACTTGCTCTTCAGGACAGTTTGTGATGGTGGAGATGGTAGAGAAGGCAGCATCTTCAGCCGGTCGTACATGCACAAGCCAGCTGACCGCTAAGAAGAGTAATATCTCATTAGTTGGGTTACATCGAACCAAATATGGAAAACCATGTATTTAAAAGGATAAGAGGTATTTATTTAAAACAATTTTTTAGCCCTATAACTTTGATCATTCTTGGTATCAGAACACTCCATTTTCTCTAATTGAATTTCGTTGTGTTAACTTTCAAAATTCAACTTTTTAGTTCTTTGTAGTCATTTTTTTATTTTGAGCTGGAGTGACATTTTTTTTCAATTTTGTTATATTTATTGAATTGTGAATTTCATCTTAACTTTATAAACCAGTTACTAGCCCCTTGTAGCCGGTCAAAGGAATAAAAACTCGAATTTTGAAGGTTACCAGGACAGAATTCAATTCGGGAGTGAATTGTTCTGAAAGCAAACGTGGGCAACTTACAAGACCAAAAGAAAAAAAAAACATTTTCCCAGCTATTAATGACAACTCAGCATTTTGTGAGGTGCATAATACTATGTACAGCTACCTAATTCTACTCAATAGAAGTGAACCGCACTTCCAGGGCTGCAAATCAGTGCTCACAAATTCAGTTGATTCACTTGATTGTTCGTAATGAGTAAAAGAATTCCCTAGTTAAAATGGCCATTGAATACGATATTATGATGGGACTTTCTCATTTAAGGAAGATCTGCAGAAGGAAACCACCTTAAAAAAATGCTGATCTATTAAGAAAGTGAATTATCCTATTGTTTACTCATTGACACTAGTACTACTCATAAAATCATGATCAACGAGACCAAAATGTAACCAAGGTCAATCCTCCCAGTAAGCATTTTTTCTAGTAATTATTCAACTTTCATAGCTTAGAACACGTCATTTAGCATCATGAATCATATACTTTAGAGAAAATTAAGCAACTTAAGACAACATAAAAAACTGCCAAGAATATAACTATTAATGCAAAAATTCACTAAGACACATCACAAAATTTAGACTGGAGAGTACAGACCAGATCGCCTCCAGGTTTAATGAGCCACTTGACCTTGAATTGTCTTCTGATATTATAGCAAAAACATTTTCAAACTCATCATTTGAAAAAATTCATCATGCAGTGCATAAGGAAAGGGTTGGAAGCTATCTTGAAAAAGGTCCCCCAATTACATCTTTAAAGTAAAGGTGTGTATTGAGTTGATTAGAAAAGGAAACAATTTAACTCTTCACTAAGACAATGAGAAACTTATACAAATGATCTCTCAAATATCTGGAAATACCTTTACATATAGCACTATGTACCATAGCACATAAGATTATCATGACCAAGAGACATTAACATAATTCATAAAGCATATCTTACCATTAGAGCCCCATATACAAGCCAGGCTTCATGCCTCTTCATTTCATTCTTTTGCTTCTCTAGTTGCATTTCTGGCTCCAGAAGCCGCAGATAAGTCTCAATATTGGGAAGCACAAGCAACCGAACCTGGTCAATATTCTCAATAGAGTTGATCCTTGCCCTTGTACTCAATTGATATGAAAACAAAGTACACGTGTGTGTGTATATATATGGTTTTTATATGGAGCCCAACACCTGCATAAACTAATTGTACCATGATACAATGTAGAAGTGTTTTATGCAGGGGTTGGACTCCATGTATTACTCTACATATATATAGTAGAGAGAGAGAGAGAGAGAGAGGAAGAAGGAAGCTACCACATTAGACCCAAGGGCTGCTAGCCCTTGAATAGCCCCATAATGCTGAGGGAGAGCCTTTGTTGGGTCCAGGAAAGCATGCAATAATGTCCTGGTCACACGTGATTGGAGATTGTGATAGACATGGCCAAATCTGCATATACACTCATGGAGTTATATTAAAACTAATCATGCAAAACTACAGGATACACTTGATTACTAATATATAATTGGGAGATAGTCTTATTTATACATAATGTATCAGCAAGAAAATATGAAGAGTTCTCACCTCTTGCATATCGAAGCAACCAGATTAGCAGTGAAATTTCTCAGGTCCCAGTGGTTGTCTGAGAATTTATTTCCTAATCTTTTAGCCACCAGGCACGTCATTACCGAGGGCATCAATTGGTGCAACTAATTAAATAGATTAGAATCCAGATATTAGCAAAGATATTTCTGAAACTTTAAAATTTTGAATAGGATTTGCCTAATGAATAAAAAAGTAAACTTTTTTCTTATAACAGAAAAATGAAATGCTTCCCACCAGTACACAATAAGTGAATTATGAGTCACAAGATTGTTACTTTATAACATTATCGGTAAACTGGGAATAGGAGTAAGTCATGCACGAAGGAAAGTGAAATACAATTACAAATTAGAAAAGCCAAACATAACTTTTAACATTATCGGTAAACTGGGAATAGGAGTAAACCATGCACAAAGGAAAGTGAAATACAATTACAAAATACAAAACCCAGCAGGGAAAAAATAACTTACATACGGCTCGATATGTATATGAGGATTTCGAAGAAGGCTACAGACAAGACGCATCAAAGCAAAAAGGAGAGGAAAACTATTTAAATTTCGAGAAACCTGCCATTGTTATAATTTAATGTTAACATCCAGAACTACTGCCATTCTAGATTGAAAAACACTAATGTTTACCTCATCAGCAACAAAAAATGTAAAGTAAGGAACCAAGGGGTGAATCCCTGAATCAGTTGCCAAGCTCACTAATGCAGCTTTAAACAGTGGGGACTCAGATCTACTCACAGTCAACTCAGTGATTTTCTCAAAGTAAAGCTGCACCACCAGCCAAAAAAGACATTAGATTTTATTTTTTTCCTGAAGGCATAAAGCAAAGCAAAACAAAACCGTGGCAGTACCTGAAGTTCCCGAGAAAGTACATGCTTAATAGGTAATTTAATGTCAACGGGTACTCCGTCCTCTTTGACTTCAGTCTTTCTGTTATCAGAAGGCAGTGAAAGCACTGCCATATAACAACTTATCATTCTTTATGAAATTAATCTTGGTTAAAGAAAATAAAGAATCCTATCACTGACATTAAAATGTCTTAGATTCTTCTACCCAATAAGTATGACAAAGACATGAAGAAATCCCAGAAACGACCTCAGAAAAAGGTTATCCTATTATTGTAATATGGCATTGAGAAAGAGTATGCAAGATTATACATACTTTGAAAAGCTTCAGGAGGGGGGTTTTCAGGAATAGCAGGTTGAACTCCTTCGATAGCTAACCAGTGAGCAACCACTGCAGTGTCTAACGGGGCCTTAGGTAGAGGAGCTTCAATTACCTTAAATTCATCAAACAAACAAATGTAAGAACTAAAGTTATAACTGCAGACTCAGATTTTGCTAAACATGCAATCTAATTGTCTAAATTGCATACCTCCTTGAATTCCACATCCTTTTCTTCTATATAGAACAAATCCTTGTGACCCGCAGCTCTTTTGAATCGCAATGGATCCCCAGATGCAAATCCATATATCGGCTGCATAATTTACTTTGCTATCAAAAACCAATGCCACCAAATGCTATCCAATTAAATACACAATAAACAATCAAATTGCTCTAATATACTTCACCAAGTCAGGGCAAAATTGAAGCAATATTACACCAAAATAAATTAATATAAAGAGAACTAATATCATCAGTAGAGGCCAAAAACAAACACAACAAACAAAAACACCAATGATAAAAAAGGACCTCGACGTTTCTTAAGCCAAGGGCACTATCAACGTCTTCCGTAGTTAAAGTAGTCCTTCGCGAATGGCGCATACACTTGATAGATTCCTGCGCAAAATTCAAAAGGCAAACATATGTTAAAGTTTTACCGGCACAAAACTCTATAACATCAAAACATTAGCATATTGGTGCAGAAAAGCAAGGGATTGATTGAAAAACATTAAGTTTGAAAATTTTACCTGCATGATTTCTCGAACGCGGTACTCTACATCGGCAGCCAGAGCAGGCAATACATCGGGAGATAAATTGGTTATGCCAATGCTCTGTGCTATAACCTCAATCGTTTCTTTCGGTACTATGCTCATCTTTCAAATCTTCAATGTTTTTAACGTCAATTGATAGACAAAGGAATTCATACAACTGTCAGAAATCATACGGAATTCAGTTTTCTAATGTACAAGGGAGAAAAATGGGGAAAAACTACAGTTAGGGTTTTTCGAATTTCATTGACGAGCAAGGTTAATACTAACACGGAGGGACTGTCAGCGAACCAAGAGACCGCACTTAAAAATGTTAAACTGGCTTATTGAAATACATCAGTGAGTTTTATACCGGCTATGAGCTAAACTTTTCACTTTAGACAGTCTATGAATAACGAGGATTCTTCAAAGAAGGATTAAGTATATCTAAACAAAATAAAAGCTGAATTATATGACAATTTCAATATAAACAAATCTAAATTTCTGGAAACGCATTTCAACTTACTTTTTCAGCGCAGACTCGTTTATTTCCTCGTGCGCCACCGTTGTGCCGCTTGCTGAGTAATCGGAGTGAACCAGAGTGCTGTTACTGATGAAAGAATCAGTATGATGGGAACCAGAGCCTCTACGGAGTCAAAAAGGGGTTTTGCCGCCTTACTGGATTGACAAATCGGAGTCGACCATAGTCTTCGTCCTCCTATGTTTCGCGGGCCTTGTCCTCGGCAAATCTGGGTTTTTCAATTGAATTTGGGCGTGTAATATAGAAGAGAGAGATTGTTTACAAAATTGATATGTGAATGAGGTAATGATTAGTATTGGAATTCCGATTGGTTGAATAGAATGAATTAATGAATTAAACAATATAGGAATGATTATGATTGATATGATCTACTATATAGAATGAATGAAATATAAATATTGATAAATTATTTTAAAAAAATTATTATTATTAATTATACTTTAATATTAATATTATTATTGATTATTATATATATTTTTAATATATTATTATTTTTAACTTTTTAATATATATATATATTTTTTAAAATAATATCTTTTATAATTATAAAAATAATATTATTATTGTGTTTATTATGATAATATACTATAATTTTATTAAAATATATATATGTATATTAATATATTTTTAATTATTGTTGAAAGTATAAGTTAATAATAAAGTTATATATATTTTTAATATTTTTAATTATTAATAATATATTAATAAATAATAATATTTATTTTATTTTATTTTAATTAAAATATTATTAAGAATTCGTTTTAATTTATATTTTTTTTGAGATATAGTATTATTTTTAAAAAAAATTATATTATTTATATATTTTAATATTATTATTATTATTGGAGTTGGTTATTATTTTTATTTTTATTAAATAATTTTTTTAATAAAATAATTTTTTAATAAAATAATATTATTATTATTGTTGTTGGGTAGAAGGTAATATTATGAAATGAATGATAATATTTTTTATAGAAAAAAATTTCATTCCTCAAAATGTGGAATACATAAAATCATATGTATTCCTTTATTTTTTGGAATAACCATTCCTAATGAAATCATAATTTCTTTCAAAAATACATATCAATCAAGAGTGAGTCTCCTATGCACCCAAGTGCACCATATACTCGTATAAATGAGTGATCCATTTTAAAAAAACCGTGTCACATGTCTAGTTATAATATTTTAGCGCTGCAAAACCTTACAAGATTAGGACGCAGCCCATTTGTTATTAAGCCTTACTTCTACCTTGTAGGTGCAAGATTCGATCCTTCTTTACTTCTTTTTACTTTTTATTCCCCAAATTTTTTTCTTTTTTGTTTTAAATTCGGATTTGCTTCATTTTTTTCTAATTTCTTTTTTTTCGGATTTGCTTTTTTTTTTTTCTAATATTTTAATTTCCAAATTTCGGTATTAACAAAAAAATTAGATCCTTGAAGAATGAATAAAAGCTAATATTTGAACCGTGCAACTAAATAATAGAGAAACATGCAACTAACTAATACAAAAACATGCAACTATATAACACAGAAACATGCAACTAGCTAATACCGAACCGTGCAACTAGAAAAACATCCATAAGCTAAATATTTGAACCGTGCAACTAGAAAATAGAGAAACATGCAATTAGCTAATGCAAAAACATGCAACTATATAACACATAAGCATGCAAATAGCTAATACTGAATCGTGCAACTAGAAAAACATAAAAACATGCAACTAGCTAATATTGAACCGTGCAACTAGAAAATACACAAACATGCAACTAGTTAATACCGAAACACGCAAAAATACGCAATTTTAGCAAATACAAAAATATGCAACTATATAACATATAAACATCCAACTAGCTGATACTGAACCGTGCAACTAGAAAACATAGAAACATGCAACAAACTAATACTAAAACTTTCAACTAAATAATAAAGAAAAGTGCAATAGAAAAATTAATCAATTTCAGTGAAATGGAACCACAACAAGTAATCAAGCTTAGCATCAACAGGCAATTCGTATTCCAAAAACCCATCTCCATCTCCCTCTGCCATTGTTAATTTTTAGTAAACATTTTCCGGAAAGTAATTAGGGCTTATTTCTACTTTATCTACAGGCATTGTAGCTGAAAATTGAAATCAATTTAATTGTAACTTCATTAGTAGTCGTGACCGCTTGCAGTCGGAATTCAGCGTTCAATTGCCATGAACGGCTGAAGAAATCAGTGTCATCGCTGAATCTAGGTGAGCGAAAATCAGAGAGTGGCGGAAGAGGGGGAAACGGTTTCCTCAATTTGTGTAAGATGAACAATGAAAATTAAGGAAGACTCAAAGTAGAATAGAAGGTGAAGATAGGCGCGGAGAGAGAAAATCTGAGATGGGGAGAAGGAGAGAAGACGGAGCGGTTTTCCAAATTGAAATATAAAAAATGAATTAAAAATTTTGAATTTTGTATTTTATATGACCCGAACTTTGCTAATCGTGTAGGAGCGGGGTGAGTGAACGAATCTAAAATCTATACACCTGATGTATAAGACCTTGACATCAATCAATGTATTTAGAATAGATTAAGGAATGATCATTTCATTCCCTATACATTTCAACATATCAATCACACCGTGAGAGATAAAAGAATGAAAACTTATTCCAGGACAATTTTGTATATTTGCAATTTTAACAAACTCTAAATAACACACCTTAATAAACCATATCTATATTTACATTGGAATTTAAGTGATTTAAAAAAAAAATATTAATTTTAATTGATTTTTTTTTTAATATTTAATTAATATAATTATAGGTTTATTTTTATATTTTAATATTATTTATGCATATTTTCATTCATTTCTTATTCTAAATTATTTCCTCCTATTAAAATTAAATGTAATACTCATTACAATCTTATATATTATTTATATTATATATGTCGTTTTGACATTTTCACTCATCATATCTCATATGTACCCTAATGATTACTTTTTATGGTTATTAAAAATTTTAATTTTTCTACAAATTTGTTTTGTGAATAATTTTTCCAACCAATAATATTTATTGCTATAAATGTTCAATTATAAAACATTAAGATTAATATTGGCATAAGAAATTTTAAATGATCATGAAAATTAATTATTACGAGTATATATGATATTATGAGGGGAGAAAATATCAGAACGACATTTATTATATAAATATTCTAAAAGACTAAAGAAATATTATATGAAATTGGAGAAAGTAATTTAGAATAAGAAATGAATGCAAATATGTACATATAATATTAGGAAAAAAAATTACATCTATAATTGAATTTATCAAACTAATTAAATATTTGAAGTATTAATTTAAATTTGATTATATAAAAACTAATTTCAATCTCATGTAGACGTAGTATATCGAGTTACATGCTACTATGCTAGTAATATTTAAAAAAATAAGAAGCAGTATAAATTTATTAATTAACCAGAATTTTTCCAATCGTTACTATGCTAGTAATATTTAAAAAGAATAAAAAAGCAGTATAAATTTATTAATTAACCAAAATTTCTCCAATTGTGTGATGCACGATAGTAACGATAATTATATTATGTAAACTTTGTAAGCATAATGCATTATAAGAAACCTAAATTATTATTTTTTTCATAGAAAGCCCTTAAACTATACATTTCGTTTCATGAGGTCCCTACTCCTACTCAAATCTATATCTATACTATTATAAAAGTGGCAAGTCTCTTTGAAAAATATTTTTGGACGACTTTGCCCCTTTATTATTTTATTTAATACAGAATAATCCCTACAAATCTATCAATTTAGTCCTCCAAACATTTACTCACTCAAATTAACCCCAATAAACCCTGAAATTCTTCGGTTCATATTATCCAATACAACTGCAGAACAGTATATTCTGCAATCGCTTGGGGAGATGGGGGTGCGGCGACACGGACACCGGTATATTCTGCAATCGCTTGGCGTCGTATCGTTGTTCAATCCAATTGCAGGGAAGGTAAGATTTAGTAGATTGCTTTTAGTTTTCTGATACCGATTTATTTTTCCTTCATGATATTAGGTGTATTTTCATGTATATTCTGCAACATAAATAATTGCAGTGGTGCTATTTTCTTTGTAATTGATACCTCTGTTTGCTAAATCGTTTGTTTTCTATTAATGAGGTTTATTTATGTTGTTCAAGTTTTATTAAAATTGATTCTTCAAAGTTAATTGCAGTGGTGCTATTTTCTTTGTAATTGATACCTCTGTTTGCTAAATCTTTTGTTTTCTATTGATGAGGTTTATTTATGTTGTTCATGTTTTATTAAAATTGATTCTTCAAAGTTAATTGCAGTGGTGCTATTTTCTTTGTAATTGATACCTCTGTTTGCTAAATCGTTTGTTTTCTATTGATGAGGTTTATTTATGTTGTTCAAGTTTTATTAAAATTGTGTTGTCATTCTTTTTTGTGTGTAGTTAAAAAATATTGAAGAGAAGTTGACACCTAATGCTGCAAAAACCGAAGAACGGAGAGAAGTAGTGGAGCAATTTGCACCAGGTGTTTACGTAACAGTGGTAACACCAGTTGTACCAACTTCAACTCAGCCACCGGGAGAGGTACCTAAAGGAACAAAACAGTCTTTGTAGGAAATATTTTCTCATTATTTACTGTATGTTGCCCTTGCTCTTCTTTTTCAGTTGAAACCCATCAAAATATGCTTTTATATGTACGTGCACATACAGGGTTGTATTTTAATTATTAAGCTATTTACATGTTTGATAATATGTCTCTTTGAAAAATATCGCAGACATCGGGTCAATCAGAGGTAGCGGACCATTGCTTGAGGTAAACATTGATCTCATTTAAGAATGAACATTCCACTTTGAATAAAACTCTAGGGAAAAACGAGTTACAAAAGTCACACAATTATATGGTATGCATGTTCTAGGAGCCTCATGATATTTGGCATTGAAATGTCGTTTTTGGGTTCCATACCTTCTTTCTGCATAAATCATGTAGAAGAGTTACACTTGTATTGAAGGTTTTTGGTTCGCTTAAGCTTTCAAATGATTGCATATTAAGAGAATTTCATGCCCATCAAAATTACTGGAAAAATTAGTTCAAAACAAGAGCTGATATTTGTTTTAATGGTTCCCAGTCCTTTGCTCCAGGCCCTTTAGTCCTCATGCAAATATCGCAGATTGGTACAGTGCCTCGGCTCCTTGTCAATGGCATGGCCGGACCTTTTGGCACAACCTTCACTGATCCTCTTGCTCGCTCACATTCTCTTTCAGGTTCGTCGATTTTACGCCCAATTCCCTCATTATTTTAATTATTCTCGATTCAGAGTTAAAAAAGTGAGGAGTGCTATAATCATTAAAAACAACCTAGAAACCAATTATTATCTTGGCTGAATTTTTATCTTCAAATGTAGCTGAAATTATTATAGAAGATATACTACTGCAAAAAAAAAATGGAAATTGAGAATAGGGGAAAAATTGAAAAAATGAAGCATGGAATATATTGGCACAATTCTAAGTTTAATCGGCGTGTAAGGAATAGATATCGTTAAAAGAGCCTTCACTTGAAGGAATTGGAGGAACGACGATTATATGTGAGCAAACTTATGTGAATAATGATGTCTAAATGAATCCCCGATTTCTTGATTTTCTTGCTTTATCGAGGTTTACGTGCCATTAACTTTGTCAGCAAACTTGATTGTTGCTGCAAATTTATTCTAATTTTAGTGGTCTAATTACTTTGTGCTTCCTTTGTATCCACAACAGTGGTTTTTTTATTTGGCTTTGTAAGTAAAAAAGTAAACATTTTGGCATTTGAACCACTGTTTGAGGTGACGGCCGAGGGTTTGTTCTATTGCCATGCTTTTATTTTTATTTTCCTATTATTACATTGAATGTTATTTCATTTAGGATTAAGTACAGGTTTAAAAACATTTTGCTTTGATTTATTAACATTTTTATTATTTGCAATGCAGCACACACTTTTAAATGGGTACTTTTGTTTGGTTGTTGCGTTGTATTTCTATTGATAACTTACCGCTAAGAAGATTAGCCTCGGTTGCGCACCTTCTCAAACCCTCGCCGAGTTCATGTCGCTCCGATATTGGATAAGATCGGTTTCTCAATTTTAAAAATTGGGCTTAATATTTTATGGTTTGAATTTATTGTCTGTCAATTTGTTAGAGATCCAAGAACTCAGTAAGTTTGAGTTTTGAATTGTAATTTTGTGACGGGTGCTGGAGTTTTATTTGAAGTTATTGTTTTGTATAGCATCTTCATTTGTGGCAATGATCTTGGGACGGGCAATTGTAGTATATTACTAGATACGGAATTTTCTAAATAATATTTACATTTTCTGTGGATGTTTTGGATGGTGAGTAATTGTATCACCTAAAAATACTTCATAAATGGTTCTCTACAAAAATATTAATCACATGTTTCTTAGAGCAGCGATAGTTTCCAGTTATTGCCACTCCGCTTGTGTATTCTATTGCTCTCCAATCTCCCATTTTTATTTTGTCACCTGCGTCGGCGCATTTTGTCATTGTGCACATTGGGTGCATCAGTGTAAATATGGTAAGGAATTGAAAATGTGTAAGTTATTCCTATTTCATGCTAAGTTACGGATTCATAAGACATTGCATCATCGTATACTTGTATAAAATTCCTGTATAAATGTTTGATTTATGTAAACAATAAACAAGGCTCAGGGACAAATAATTCAGAAGGTTCAAGTTTATCTACCAGAACACGTGTTCTCTTACGGTCAATTTTATGTTGCACTTTCAAGAGGAATTTTCATACAATATATAAAAATTTTGATCAAATCAAAAGAAAAATATTTGACAAAAAAATATTGTGTACAAAAAAATTCTGATGTAAAAAAAAAATGGAAAAAAAAAAAACTTCCTTAATCTTGTTTGCTATCATCACAGTTGATTTTTTACATTTTAACATTTCAAAAAAATTGAAACTCACTTCCTTTATTTTATTATCTATCATTATATAAACTCTTTTTATTGTATAATTATTCACGCAGCATGACAAAAATATACCTACAGGAATAAGATTATAAATATAAAAACAAATATGAAAAACGTATGTATTACCACTGCACTAAAAAATGTTAACATAATATTTTACAGATACTAAATTTGTTAAAATTCATATCATTTTAGGATATATAACAACAATCAAGCAATATGAAAAATCTACAAACATATATATATACACGTAAAAACTTGATGATAAACACTCTAATTATTATATAGATAAATTACGTGCAATGTGCGAAGCACGTGGTAAAATCCTAGTATTAGGAAAAGAGCACCAAGAGATATGTATCATATGACAAATGTCAACAACTCAACATAATATTATAACAACAAAAAAAAGGAAAAATAGAGAAGCCTGGAGCATTGTGTTTACAAGAGGTGGGCAAACAATAATTTTGGCAATCAAACAGCATCACTATACACACAAGGACTTGGAAAGCCAATAAGACGCAACAAAAAAACACCGGGGGGTTCAAGAAAGATACAGAGCCTTTACTGTCCTCATCTTTTTCTTGCTAAAATCCATCTCGCAGCACAATGACATTAGAAACCAACACTTCATCCTTTCACGCATATCACAAATATTTGACCAGCATATATATGACAGCAACCAACACAACAATGCCAATAACCGATAACATCAAGCACAAGCAGGAGCAGCCACCCTTTGTCCGTTTGTTCAATATTGCAAGCCTCTTTTGCACTCGCTGTTATTATTAGGAGCAAAACAAAGAAATAATATAAGTGAAATAGCCTTGCAAGGAGGCAGCGGGGAAAGACACAAATATAGAACTTAGTTTATGATCACTATTAACAGTTTAGTATTTTGATGACATCATGTTAACTAATCACAAATCACCAAGAGTTTAATTTTTCATTAATGACAAAGTCTTACGTAAACCAATTTTGTCGTGCAACTGGTTTGCATTTTGTGTGTATTTTTAAACAATATTAGTAATTGTTTCATTAAAACATAGTTAAGGTACTATAAAGTGATCAAAGAGATTGTATCAAACAGAAATTTTGTACGATTTACTAGCAAAAAAGAATATTATCACCTGTAGTTTGGAGTTTGTAACCTCAACATGATCATCCAGATTATCCTGCACATCAATAAATGATTACCTTTTATCATGACAGAATCAGGGGAAATTGTGGATCTCATACACACATACTACTTAATTTCAAGACATAATAAAAGTAACAATATAAGTATTAAACTAAATAATAGGAAACTAACAATTAGTCTAGTGTGTAGATCGAGCTCTTCATTCACTGCCAGTGCAATATGTTTGGTGCTTACGACTGTCTCCTCCAATTTCTCAAGATCGTCATCTTGCTCTGTAAAGAAAGCAAAAATGTAAAGGCAAACAACTAGAGAGCTAAATTGCATTAAAGAAAGAGTGCAGATAAGTTCGTCTTCAAAGATGCAATAACTAGCCTCTCATGACTTGTCTTTGCAGGCCAACAACCCCTTGATTGTCAAGACCACTTGCTCTACTCATGACATCAGCAGGCTTAATTTCTGGCCCAAGTAAGCTATCTCTGATTGCAAAGTTCGACATGTTTAATGTGGAAGCCATCTGGCTTGCTTTTGATCTTAAATTTGCAACCATGTCTTTACGGCGATTCATTTCTTTTTGGGTACTGCATACAGGAAGTAGGGATCAGAAATCAGCCAACAAAAATATGGTGATAGAAAACAGAAGGAAACCCAAGTGCTAGGTGGGACAGAACTTACAGAAGAATAGCAAAAGTATTAATCTTGGAGAAAATAAGTCTTCAAACGTTTATCATAACTAAGAATTGCAGTATTCGGTAATGTGTAATTCACTTGGCCAATATTTAAAATTCAAGTCGGCCCATTTATCCTAACATCTAAATATAGAAGTATACAATGGAAAAGACCTGATAATTAATTTGACTATCTTTATCACGATGAAAACAGCCAAGAAACCAAGTCCATTACGATGCCTCTCTTTCTTATTTGCTGCTACAAGCAACCACATCAGGTAAAATTCATTTATATTTTATTAGTTTAAGCAGCAAGCCAATCTCATCCTGACTTTCCTTCTTACCCATTGTTATGTCTTTCACCACTCAATTTTAACATCTCTATCCGAACCTTTGTTTCTGGCTACAATAATGATATAGGTTATAAATATGCAAAAGAAATAAAAAAACCATGGTCCGGGGGTTAGGGTTTTTAGGATTGTGACTGCAAGGTTGTATGGGTTACAGTGGCAGATTATTTTTCTTATAAAGGGCCCCAAATGCAACTGTTCCTCCTTTACCTTTATTTTTTTATCTACCAGATCTTTATACTCTTTTAAGGAAGTCAATTGAAATCTAACTAAAATTTTATATCTACATCAAACAAAATATTTCGTTAATTTTACTTACAGAGATTGATTTGCCGGAAGTTTAGACGTAAGAGATTGTAGGCTATCTAGTCTGGTTCCAAGTATGGTTATTTTCCTCCGTATAGCAGATGAATGTCGCTGTGCTTCTGGTCCAGTTGCAGGCACTGAACTCCTTTCAGCTATCATGTTTGTTATATCATCAATGAGCTTGACAGCTTCATTGTACTCCCTCACCCATGGATCTCCAGATGCAGCCATTTCACTGATAAGAAATAGGGAGGTCTTTTTACAATTAGTAAATAGAACTAATACAAATCCAATCAACTAATTTTTGAATAACTAAAGTTAACCAAAGAGGAACATGCTATATCACAAACATATGTCATAACATTCACAAATAAAGTACTGGTTCAGCAAAACTAGAGGCGAAATACCTATCTGTAAACTTGAGACTCTTAAAAGAAATCAGACAACAGCAGAACCCTAATAACGTATAGAATAAGCGGCATAAGAGTTAAAGATCAAACTTAACAGAGAAAACACACAACAAATTCAAAACTCAACAAAAAAATCTCGATATTTAGCCAATTCAGAATTTAATCAAAGAAAAGAAAGATGAAATCCTTGAAGCCCTAATTTCACAAGAGACATCTAGCATGAGCTATAAAGACAATTGGGTATTCCACCGGGAAATTCAACCGGTACCGCGTTCATATCCACTCCGCTGCACAAACTTATTATCAGAACCCTGCAAGTGAAGAATTGTCGAAGAAATTTACCTTTTTCGAAAAGGGATAGGTAATTGCGAGAGGAATTGTTCAGGTCAACAGATGAAGGTAATAGATGATAGCGTGCGATATCGCTAGGAATCTCGAGAGGGTAATCAAGGAGATGCAAGAGGCGGCTCCACCAGCTACCCGCAAACGTTGCCCCGCCCGATCGTCACCTTGGCCACGCGCATCCGCTCCACAAAAGTGGCAGTATGGGTGGGCACAACTGGTTTTGTAACTTTTGTTCCTATGGATTTACTGTTGATTGTTGAATCAATCATGAAAACAATCGCTCCAAAGATTAATTAATTGGCAATTTAATATTGAGATTTTTCAATTATTTTTAATGCAAATAATAATGTGTGGCTTTTGATTTTAAAATAGACAAAGAGAATACAATATGATTTGATATGCTGTCAAATTTTAGTTATCATGACTAAATCTTTAGTAATATAAGTCACCTTTTTAAAATAACACGACTATATTATCTGTTGTAATATAAGTCATACTTTTTATTTTTATGAGTAATATTTTTTATAGTAAAAAGTCACTTTCTTCAGTTATCACGACTATACCCTTTAGTAATATAAGTCTCACTTCTTAACCAGTTTCACCGTGAAACTTGTTCACCCTATACTATGAAATATTACCATTTTTTTTTGTTCATGATTATTGCCCTTATAATTATTCTTCCCTCTTTCTTTTCAATTTACCCATACTTAAAAGTTCTTTTAGTAGGTTCTCAAAAAGGAAATAATATTTTATTAGTATTTTTTTATTTTTCGTCCTATTTTTTTTTTTTAAAAGCAATTGATTCTTGTATCTTTCCTATAACATAAATTGCTTTTTTACTTTAATTGATTATAAAAAAAATGTCTAAATTTTATTTTTCTTAACTTTATTTTAAAGAGTTCAACTACTCACACCCCAAAATTCTCTAAACACAACCCCATAATTTTTAAGACAAAAATAGATATACATAAAATGACTAAGTTACCCTATATAAATTGGGGTATTATTTTTGCATTAAGTTTTGTTGACTTTAATTTTAATCCTCTAAGTCTCTTACACTTTGAAATTAGTCATTTATTTTTTCTCAATTGTTTTTAAATATTTAGACCTGAAAAAATAATTGAAAATTATGAAAAAAAATTAATTAAAATCTAAAAATAATTAAAAACATAACTAAATATTAGAAATAATTACATTTTAAAAATCAATTAAAAAATCGGAGAAAATACTGAAATAATTAAATAAACTCTGAAAAATATTATTAAAAATTAACTATATTTTAAAAATAAGTAAATAAAAAAATAAAAATCAATTAAAACTAAATAAAATTGAAAAATATAAAAAAACTTCAAAATTAATTAAATTAAAATTTTATTATTAAGATCTTATTTACGTTTAATTGATTCTTTGAAGTTTATTATTTAAATTTAATTATTTTTTAATATTTAGTCGACTTTTTTTTTATATTTTTACAAATTTTATATAGTTTTTTTTTAAGATTTCTGTTTTGCTAAGAAATCTTTGAATTTATATATGTTTGAAGATTTAGTTGATTTTTTTTATAATAATTTCAGATTTTATATAAAAATTTTAAAGAGTTTTTTAGATTTTTGAAAAAGAATTATGAATAAAAGAAATAATTTTTTTTAGAGGATTATTAATTAGAAAAAAGAAAGGTAGGAAAGTATTATTTTTTTCTATTTTGATGGAGTAAGGATATAATAGAAATGAAATGGGGTTTGTTTAGTAATGGATACTAATTTTTGAATTTTATTGGGGTGTGCTTAACAAATGAGGTGTGTTTAGAGGATTTTGGGGTGTGAGTAGTGGCACTCTATTGTAAATTTGAAAATTTATTGCGAAAAAATGTTTTTCAAAACACTATAAAATTGGAATGTCAGACCGCACAATATCATCTGTTCCATATATTGTGTTCCACTCTGTGTTCCATATGATAGATTAATGACACGTGTAATGAAAAAAAATCCAACGAACCACCATTACCCTGGGTCCATATGTTAAAGATCCAGGAGGTGAAATAATCTTGGAACACAAAAAATAACACGGAGAAAATGAACTGATGTCAGACTCAAAATTCAATTTAGCGTTGGAAGGAGCTGGTGGGCAGCAGCAGCAGCAAAAAGTATATCCTATGGCAAAGTGGGGCGGGCCGGACTGGCCCAACAATCTAGCGGGCTACAAAAATCTCATCCCATTTATTTATGGCCACGGTTATATGCACTGCCCTAATTAGTAAGTACACCCCCAAAAAAGTTTGTCAAAAAATATTCCACGTGAAAAGACTATGTTAAGTCGTCGCCATCAGTTGTAATGTCAAACTCTAATTTATACAACCCATCAGTTGTCGAGTCGTCGCCGAGTCAACCACCGAGTTAAGACAAGATTTGTTTATTGAAAAAAATCAAATAAACCAAATATTTCAGTTTTTCTTTTTTTTCCGAAAAAAAAACCAAAAAGTTTGAAAAATAAAATGAAAATCTATTTTCAGATGTAATCGAAAGACCAGATTCGAAAAGAGCAAATATTTCGAACTTTTTTTCCGGGAAAAAATCAAATATTTTGAACTCTTTTTCCGAAAAAAAGCAAATATTTCGGAACGTTTTTTTCAAAAACAAAAAAAATCGAAGCAAAAAGTGGAAGTATATAGATCGAAAAAGAACTTCGAATAAAAATAAAGAATTCAAAATTTATTTTCGAAAATAACCAAAAAAATTCAAAAAACATAGAAAAAATCCAATTTTTTTAACTAAATATACATCTATCTAAAAAAAAGAAAGGGAGGAGAATAAAAAAAAAATTGAATTCGAGCGGCGCACGAAACTAGGAGGGCTACATACTTGGACTACAGAAGGCAGCGTCGGAAGTGGGAGGTGTTGAACGTGATGGGGTTGGGGGTAGGGTGGGGTGGAGGAGGGTGTGTGGGAAAGAGAAGAAAGGGAGGGAGGCGGAGGCAGCCGCGCGGCTCTGAAGGGTGGATAGAGAAACAATAGGGCTTTTGGAGGGGGTAAAAAAGGTTTACTTACTAATCTTAAAGGCGGTGTTCTGATCTAAGCGGTGTACTTACTAATTACAGCGGTGCGTATAACCGTGGCCTTTATTTATTGACAGCCCATGGGCCAGTCCGTTTTATTATTTATTTAATTTTTTTATAAATTTGAAATAATCCATTTATACTGCTTATATAAAACCTTTCATTTTTTCACATTAATTAAAAATATATTTTTAATATGGTTGGAATTCTTTTTTTTTCCTCATTTCTTCCTATTACCTTTACAAGATTGATGACAAAAATAAAATGTTCATTCAAATTAAAAATAACTTTATTAAATAAGATCATTTTAGTCCATTAGAAAATAATTAATGACCATGACATAAGTACAAGCCTATAATATAATACACATCAAAATGAAAAATAAGTTCATCTTTGCAGTACAATTAGGGTATGTACTTTTAAGTTATAACCCAATAAATATATCAAAATCAAATGTTGTACAAGGGTATATTATATACACTAGTTTAATGTCCGCGTGTTATGAGGTTCTTTAATTAAAAAATGCAACATTCTCATTTTTTATAATTAAAAATATAAATATATATATATAAATAAATTAGATATAAAGTAATAATTGTTTAAAGTGTATATTAACAATCTTGGAATAAAATTATTATGTCAAATATTAATCATCTCTTTTAATATGAAGTTGAAACCTGCAAATTAAAACAAAATAAACCAATTAAAAAGAAAATTAAAAAAATGAAACAACATTCAAAAAACATTTTATTAATAAAAAACTAAAGGTGAATGAATTATAATATAAAATATTTTATTACATAAAATAATTTAAAATATACATAAGATCAATAATAAAATAAAATTAATCATTAAAGAATTAATAATTAAATATAATTCACATTAATATAAAATACATTTAGATTGAATATTTTACTTTATTAAATTAAATCAAAATAAAAATTAACTAAATAAAATTAAATGAAGTATATAATAAAGTTAAATAAATCAAATATAAAATAATAAATATTAATTACACATTTTATGACATTCACACATAATTTAAATACCTAAATAATTAGAAAAATATTACTATATTGTGACATGTCATCATCATCTATAAATCAAATTCATTATTTACTTTTTACATAATTCTCATTTCTTAATTAGACGATACATCATCGAAATTCACAATAATGTGACACACATACAATAGAAATTTCATATTAATTGGTTGAGGGATGTTTTCAAAATTGATGTATGATAAAATATTAGATATAAAATAAAGGTTAATACAAAGAAACTAATGCTCAATTTTTTTATTAAACTATATATTAAAATGTCACATGAATGTCACATGAATGCCACATATTATTACAAACCAATAAAAAAATAACACATCAATACAATAAAATGTAACTTCTCATTCAAATTAACCTCAAGATGACACATCATCCAAATTAACCACAAGATGACACATCATTAAAAAAAACTCTATTAGTATATAGAGGGATACTAGATATTAGGAAATAAACCCTCGATTAATTCACCCACCCATCCTTTAGACATTAGTAGATACACTCTAGACGAATTACCAATATTACCCTTATTGCATCTAAATTCCTTCATTCCCTCGTTTCATTTCAAATCAATATATCAACATCCACGAGAGAGAAAGATACCGAAATATGCCCTTTCTCATGACGACGATGACGAATATGCATCACCATGGACCCGTCAGAAAATGCTTCAGACGCCGACAAAGGTTTGCTTATTTTCTCAGTTCATTTCTTTTCAAGTTTGATGGTTATTGTTCTGGCTTTCAATTAATTTCTTCGATTTTGATGATAATGCTCATATGAATTTTAGTTTTTGTGGCAAAACCGTTACAAAAAATATTTGAGAAAAATTGTGAAGAAACAAGGTACATAATTTTGAAACTGATCTTTCGAAAATCAACCACTTTTTAGGCAAAAAAAAATCGAAAATACTTTAAAATTTTAAAAAGAATTGCTCGAAAATTGTTTATTTTGAAAACCTTTTTTCGGCAAAAGCTTAAACTTTTCGGCAAATTTTTTTCGAAATTGTAGGTCATTTTTCGAAAAAAACAGGTGCAAAATATGTATGTCTGGAAACTTTGAAAAAATATAATGTGTGAATGCCAATCATACAATTTTCATCTCAATTTTAGGCCAAAAATACCAATACTAGATACACATTACTATAAAAATAATTATAAAACAATATACAACATTAAAATATTTAATGTTCAACACTTCATATACATTCAACGAAAAAAAAAAAGGAGAAAAAAATCAAGGTGGTGGCCCTGTGATGGTGCAACCTTAGAAACCAGAAAAAATAAAACGTCACTGTTCGCGACCTTTCATGTTTTGTGAATATAACTGGTGGGTGTATGAAGTATTAGTTCTTTTAGGTTCTTGAATCACTAAGGGCTCGTTTGTTTCACAGAATAGACCTAGATAGAAGACATAATCCAAGATAATCGACTGTTTGGTTCGGTGGACACGAACGAGCCCATGACAAAAATTCAGCCCATGTACAAATGACATTTTATTCCCATATTTCAGAACAAACTGATCACAGGTGAGAAATGCAATAATACCATTATGTCTTCTTTATTATTTTAATTCAATAAATTGTAAGTGCAATTATGACATTTGCATAGATATCCTACCTAGTCCCTCAATTCAAACACAAACATCAAATCATTATATTAGATTTTTTTTTTTAAACACTTAAATAATTCAAACATATATTTTAATTTTAACAACACTGTCCAAACAATACAATTTTACTATATCCTATCACAACTAATACATCCCGTCCTATGAAGCAAACAAGACCTAAGTGGGTGTTTGACGAGAGATTACGAAGTTAAGGAATGTAAAGCGGATCAATTTTTTATATTTGGTGGAGGGATATAATTCTTCTATACTGTTTTGATTCACCAATACTAAGGAATGCTCCACTCCGTGGTATATTGGGTGGTATGTCTTTCATTCTATACTCCAATTAAAAAAATTCAAATATTATTATATTTATTTCTCGTAAAAGAATATATTAGTCAATAAATTTTAGTATAGATAAAGAAGATTCATGTAGTGTTCTTCTAAATAATAATGGAAAAAAAAATTGATTCCTTTATTAAATATTGTGACAAATCAAGTGACTATGATAGTCATTCTCACTATCAACAAAGATACAACTAAAAGGAGCATACTCTTTTCATTTCTCGCTCCACAATTTCTATGCTACCCTGCTATTTTTAGAGTGTAGTACCACCTGTTTTGATGTATTGTATAATACACTACGTTAAGCATATGGTACAACACTCTAAAACTCTATTGGACACTAAGAAATAACCCCTCAATCCTATCGTTCCAATTTTAATTCATTTTCTCCACTCTAACTATAAATTTCGTGTGTAAATAAATAAACACGAAATAAATACAAATATAATTTTAATTTATTGAGTACGGTCTCTAAAACTCCTATGATTTTTTTTTTTGTGTTTGGTGTGTGTTGAATGAAGAAGAAAGACTTATATTTATATGGTGAAAGACCTCTCTTCTTCGTGTTGCCATGTGGGTGTGACGACTTTTAGTTGGCCGAGTTGATTTGATTGACTTGATTTGAGCAAATTAATCCAATTTGATTAGATTTGGCAAATCATTCTGAATTGATTTGATATTTTCTTATTATTTTTCATTTTGACGAGATATAAATTCGATCTTTTTTTTTGATAGGTTTGGGCAAATCAGTCTATTTTGATTTGATTGACTTGATTTGACAAATCAATTTAATTTAATATGATCTTTGTTTATTTTTTTTTCCATTTTGACGAGATATAAATCAGATCCAATTTTATTTATTAATTATCTTCCATCTTGGTGAGATATCAATCTAATTTGACTTGCCATAATTTTAATGTACTTACACTCATAATGAACCAAACAATAAATAAAAGTACATGAGTCTCTTTATATTTACATCTATAACTATATAAAAATAGAAATGAGGAGAGAGAGGACAATATTTGTTGAAGCAAGTAGTGGTGATTGATGAATTTCACTCTCCACCAAAGAGAGTGACTTTGTTTTACCAGTTATTTTTTCTTTTTAATTTCATCAATAAATTTCAATTTTCAAAACATTATATATGTCAAATTAATTTTCTTTTAAATATATTTAATTTATCTATATTACACATATAAAATAAAATTCAGACCAAAAATATCTATTTTATAGTAATTGATATTTTGTGTGAGCTGAATTTAAATTTATTTTACATTAACAAATTTTTTACTATCATTTTATAAATTTTAATATTTATAATGTATTTAATATATAATTAATAATTAAATAAATTGTGAGTCACACACATACAATGTGCTCTTCATATAAATATATAATTATGAATTTATGATATGTAAGGAAAAAAATCAATTGATAGATAAAAAATAAATTTAATTTAATTTTTTATTATAATTCATTCCTCACATAGCATAATCTCATATTAAAATTAAAAAAAAATTATAATATTCAATTGATGCATCAAGAATTAGTAATTAAATAATAAAAACACCAAAGAGATGGGGTATATAACCGGGCCCATGTTCAATCAACCGAATTTTACGTGCACAGAGAATATGGCCCAAAAAAGAATAAGCAAAGAGAGAAGGGGGGAACTCAGAACTCCAAAAAAAATTAAGCGCGAATCGCGAAAACCCCATTTCTAACCAGTGATCGAGAATGAATCCCACCCAAAAAAGGTGAATCTCACCGCTGTTACGTCAATACCTATGTAAGCTCCGTAAAAGGAAAAGGGATTCTCAATTATTCAGGAGATGAATCACAGATTGATTTAAATTCGAAAGGGATTTGTTTTGTCACGCAAATTGCGGAAGGGTTTTGAAGTTGGAATCTGGGGAGATGTCAGACCTAGACCGGCAAATAGAGCAACTAAAAAGATGCGAACCGCTTACGGAAGCTGAAGTCAAGGCCCTATGCCTTAAAGCCATGGAGATCCTTGTGGAAGAAAGCAATGTTCAGCGCGTAGATGCCCCTGTAACAGTAAGTATTGGAGAAATATTTGGATTCACCGTTTCTCGTTTTCTATGGAGTTTGTATGGCAAAAGTAGCTTCCGTTTTCTGATCTTTGCACGAGAAAGATTAAGCAGTGACTTCGTGTGAGCATTACTTGTCACTAGATGCTCGATTTAATTGAATTAAAAACCAAAAATTTGTCTAATTGGTTATTTGATTATATAGTTTTGTTCTTCTATTTGAAAGTTTAGGAATTGGATATGTTTGCGTTTTTTGCACTTCATTTATGTCATCAATAAATTTCGAATAATTTAAGTTAAATCCCAGTGTAAATGTTGTGGGACTTGACTTCATTTTTGTGGCTGTAAAGATATTCTAATTTAAAGCATCTTGACTACCTGATATTACTGGAAATCGGCTATAAATCATACTACTTCCTCTCTATGGCTTGTGAAATGCTAAAAGTATTAAGAGCACAAGAATGACTCTGACAACAATCCAATTCAATGATGAATTACCTTCCCTTGATGGCTTTGGTGATACATGCAAAATGTAGGTTTAGTCAGTGTGCTATTCGATCTTGGGTAAATTACTGAGAATATAGAGTATTTGAGAGTGTATAGACCATGGAGTATGCATACCATGATGACACTTTTACCTGGGATGAAATGGACACTTCTCACTTCATAATTGGCATAACTTATTAAAATTCTATTTTGTCAGCGTATAGTGGGACATAAGCATTTATGTTAGGTTGGTGTTTTTTCTTGCTAATTGCATGGCTTAGGTGGGCATAGGTACATCTGATCAGCGATCTTACCATTTTCAGGTACTTCGGAGCTCAACTATGTAACTGAGCTAGCTCCGAGTGGGGTGTCTGAATATAATAGGCTGGGCTTATTTGAATTGTTGACCTCACAGGACATCTCGGTTATAATGTTTTCGAATGTAAGTCAACTAAACCGAGCTTAGGCTAGATCTGGCGCTTAGCGAGTGGAGGGGATGATAAGCTGCAATTCACCAGTGAGCTTCTGTTAGGTAACTAATACTACTATTTTAAAGAGAGCGGGGGATAAATAAAAAAGAAGATTAATTACAATTAGACTATGGTGAGGGAATTTCACAAAAGTTAATTATTTGATTACATTTAAGCTGCAATTTATATATATATGGAGTTCAGTTATGTAAAGTATGAATACATGGAATAATCCCATTTTGGTTAGAAGTGACAAATAGGTGATGACCAAGACCTCTGGCAAAGGACATATCGATACTAGCATGATACTATTTAAACCCCCTTATGCCCAATTAAGATAGATTTACAAATAAAATAATCTAGGCAACATATTTGCGCTGTTATGATGCTATTACACTAGTCAAATAAAGAAAATGTGCACATAGTCTAGATTGCAGACACTTGTATGTTACTAAATAAGTTGTATCTACTGTTACATAGAAACATTAAAATCCTTATAAGGCAAGAAGGGTGTGTTTCTTTAGTCATTCTAGGTCTTGTACAACCCGTAAAGATTTGTTATGGCGTTAGTCTTCACGGCCGAAGTTTTGATTGGAGAACACTCAGTTCCTAAGCTTCCCTATTAATGAAATTATTTTTTAACTGTTGAGTTACTTTTTGCTATGCAAATTGATTAGGATGTGTTTGCCATGAAGTAATTCTTTATCCCGTCATATTCAAATTGAAACTACTTGCTGCAAATTGATTTTTGCCTTTCCAAATTTGAAGATGCTGTGCCTTGCCATTTACTGTCATATATTTATTTTCCCCATTTCTAGATAACAAAATTCTCTATTTCTTACATTGGTTGGAGTAGATATGTGGTGACATTCATGGTCAATTCTATGACTTGAAAGAGCTCTTTAAAGTAGGAGGCGACTGTCCAAAGACAAATTACTTGTTTCTTGGAGATTTCGTCGACAGAGGATTTTACTCAGTTGAGACATTCCTGCTTCTACTTGCTCTGAAGGTAATTGTTTTATTAACTTATCTGTATGCTAAGTGGTTCATTATCTATGATGGCCAATATATCTGGTCAAAAGGGTTATACTAGCCCAAATATCTGACATTTCATGTTTTTCTGATTATATGAACATTGACAGGTAAGATATCCTGATAGGATAACTCTCATCAGGGGAAACCATGAGAGCCGGCAGATAACACAGGTTCAGTTTTGGATTTTGTGAATTTTGCGCCACTACATTTCATGTATACTTACTACTATTCTCTTCTTCCAGGTGTATGGTTTCTATGATGAGTGCCTTCGGAAATATGGTTCTGTCAATGTTTGGAGATATTGCACTGATATTTTTGATTACCTAAGGTCAAGATTTTCAAGATATTTCATAGACCCTTTATAAGATGAAAAATGCCATGGGCTTTAAAAAAATTTTGAGAAAAAAACCAAGAAGAAGAAGATAACGAAATTGATTGTTTCATCAGATTGTGAAATAGTAGTTATTTAACATAAAAGATGCTTTATTTAACCTCCTCTTACATCCCTGCATTACACAATATGCCCCTCCTCTTGCCTTGGTGTGGCATGTCTAGGAGCTGGCTGCTCTAATATTATTTTTCCGGTTTAAATATCTTTTTGCAGCCTATCGGCACTCATTGAAAACCAAATATTTTGTGTTCACGGTGGTCTGTCTCCTGCAATTTCTGCGTTAGACCAGGTCTATGTATATTCTGCACCGTAAATTTTACATTTTGTTTATGTAATTATAGTAGGTATTGACTTTACCTATATATTAGATACGTGTAATTGACCGCAAGCAAGAAGTTCCTCACGAGGGTGCCATGTGTGATCTTCTATGGTCTGATCCAGAAGACAATGTCGAGGGTTGGGGTTTGAGTCCCCGTGGAGCTGGTTTCTTATTTGGTGGAACTGTCATTGAAGCATTTAACCGCCAAAACAATATTGACTACGTCTGTCGTGCTCATCAGTTGGTAATGGAAGGTTACAAATGGATGTTTAACAGCCAGATAGTCACTGTCTGGTCAGCACCAAATTACTGTTACAGGTATAAAAAAATGGATTGGGGGTGGGGGGGGGGGTGGGTGGGTGGATTCTTCTTTATTGAACATATCATGGATTTTGGTTATGCTGTAGATGCGGAAATGTAGCAGCTATTCTTGAACTGAATGGGAACTTAGAAAGAGAATTCCGTGTCTTTGAAGCTGCTCCACAGGTACTTGGATATGTTTGTCTTCTTAGCATTCCCCAAATCCTTACTACTCTCTCTCTCTCTTCTCTCATGTTATATTGGAGCAGTAATCAATCTAAGAGCCCGTTTGGCTAAGCTTATTTAAACATCATATAAGTTGTTTCAAGAGCTTATAAGTTATAAGTTGTTTAAAAACTAATTATTAAAAAACTTGGAGAGTGGCTTGAGTGGTTGAGGGTGGGTGGGTGGTGGGGTGGAGGTTGGAGGTGGTGTGTTTGCGCGGGTGGAAGGGGTGAATTTTTGTTTTCTAAAAGTTGTGTTTTTATAAGAAATCTATTGTTTTAAGTATAGCTTAAAAGATTTTAGAAAGGTTGGGGCGTTGGTTTTCAAGTTTTTTTTAGCACTTATTTTAGGATATATAAGCTGTTAAACATCATTTTTTCCAAACACTTTTTGATAGCTTATAAGCTCCTAAACATCCTTTAATTGGGAGTGTGCTACTTTATTTTTGAGCTTATAAGCACTAAATAGCTTATTTTAATATGTTATAAGATGATATGAGTCTTTTTTTACCCAACAAATTTAAGGAGCTTATATGCTCCTAACCATCTTATGAGATGTTTTAAGGAGCTTATAAGCTCACACATACGGGCCCTAAGTTGTTTCAAGGAGCTTATAAGCTCAAGCAAACAGGCTCTAACTCTATATCCAAGTAGGAACTTTATTTAAATGGTGATGCTATTCAAATTGATACTTTCTGTGTTGTGTATTTGAAATGTAGGAATCAAGAGGAGCTCCTGTCAAAAAGCCGCCTCCAGAATACTTCTTATAGGAATATGAAGCGGCATAATTATTGTGACGATATCATGCATGTCTTAGATGGTCTGCAGTGGAAAATGGGAGAGAGCATCCGGGATGAGTTGTACACACTGCGCTTCACCACACACTATCCTACTGCTTCATTCTTTTATATTTCAATTTTTTCTTGTCACTAGTGTGTATTATCCACGCGTTAACTGACCAAATTCCTACATAATTATTTATCCGGTGAATGCATAATTAACATTATGAGTTGGATAAAAAAATTATGCAACTGGTGCGTGCATGGATACTAGATCCGTGCAACACACCCGTTCCACATTTTTTTCCTTCTTTCGTCTACCTTCCTTCATGCTTTGCTTTTCTATAAGTGGTTTTAAAGGATACAATTGCAATAGGTAAGTGGGAGATTCACTCTATGATTATAAGGGGGTGTTTTAAACTCTAGTCACAGCTTAAAGGACTTTTCAGAAATTAAAGCTGTGAGAGGGCAGTTTAAAAAATAAGTACTTCTGTCCCCTCCACTATAGTTTGCAAACACATCCTAAGAATTGTGGAAGTTGAGTAAAAAGAAATTGTAGAGGTTTAGTGCCTAAGAATTGTGGAAGTTGAGTAAAAAGAAATTGTAGAGGTTTAGTGCGGGTTTGAGGTATTAAAGAAAGCTGAAATATGTCATTTTCCTTTACAAAAAAAATAGTATTGTCTTCTTTAATACTCCCTCTGCTCCTTTTTTATTTGAACATTTACTATTTACTTGGACTTTAATGTACGAGTTATTTCTTATTATTAAAAATAAAAATAAAGTTATTTTTTTATGGGGTTAAATGATAAAGTGATGATATTTGCGTGAAGAGTGGGTAGAGTGGGTTTTATATAGACCAGGTGCATCGTGCACTCCATGGTGTACTTTAGAACAACACAACTTGTTTAAGTCGATTCATATTAATAGTTATTTGATTTAGTGTAGATAAGTTGCATATTTCATTGCAATAAATTTATGGTTAAAAAATATACTATAAAGTGCACGTTGAACCGTGTGTGTGTGTAAGACTTAGTCTAGTGTAAATTAAAGGAAATAAAATTGATTTTAATTTGAAAAAAGTAATGATATATGATGTAATGTTGCGATGTTTGAAGAGTATAAATAAAAAAGAAAAAAAATATTTTATTACTATTTATATAAATGCTCAATTAAATTTGAGATATCTTTAGCAAATATTGAAATAAAATTGAAATAAATTGGGATGGAGAGAGTAATTAAGATTCGTAGTTTGACCCTAATTATTTGAACCATTCATAAAACTTCATATGAGATAGTTCCATATACTAGGAGTGTGGGAAACACTTTGATTTTGTTGGAGACTTTTTACCTTGATATCTATTCGATCGGGACCTACATTTATGCACTCACTAAAGAATAACTTTTTTTATTTTACCATTTTCATTAATTAAACATATTATTTAATTACTTTAAAATAATATACTGCCACTATTTTTAAATTTTTATGTTACATTTTAGAAATATAATTATCGCTCCGCAAAAAACCACCTCATGAAAGAAAAAGAATAAGATTTATGTAAAAATAATTTTATTGTACAATTGTTTCACAAGTATCACAGTAAAACAATTAATATTTTTAATAAAATAATCAATTCTATTAAGTTAATATTTTTTAATAAACAATTAATATTATTAAAATAGCTCAAAATCAAATCAGTTGAACAGAAAATTGGCTTACATAGGACTTTTTAAAAAAGAAAAAAGTAAAATTCCTATATAAAATTTATTTAAATAAAATTTAAATTTTGTAGAGCAACACTTTTCCCATTATATTGAGAGTTTTGAGTTGAGAAAAAAAATCACAAATGGTCCTGTAACTTTGTCCGAATCCACAAGGTTCTGTAAATTTTTATTTTATTAATTTTGATCCTTTTGGTTTTAATTCTAGTCATTTTCGCCGGAAAATTGAAAAATTTGGCCGAAAAATGGTCGAAAATATGATGTAGCATACAAAATAAAGCGAAAAAATATTGAAATGACAGGGACAGTTCAAATGAGAGTGGTGACGACCGTTGACGTGACCAGAATAAAAAGTTAGGTCAATTTTCTGATCAAATTTTAAATTATCCGGTGAAAATGACTAAAATTGAAACCAAAATGACCAAAATTGATAAAATAAAAATTTACAGGACCATTTGTGGATTTTGACAAAGTTACAGGACCGTTTGTGATTTTTTCTCTTTTGAGTTGAATGATCCGTACAAATTAATATGAAAGAGTTTGTGGGAAAAGGTCAAGTCTTGTATGCATTTATGTGCACAGTGTATTCATGGTACATTTTAAAAACATACAATTTGTTATATTAAAAGATGCAATTTGTTTACACTGAATCCTGCAATTATTAATACGGGAAAATAGTTGCACTAGAATTGCATCTTTCGGTATAATAAATTGCATATTTCTAAAATGCACTATGAATGCACGATGCATCTGGAGATGAGACCCATCCCTATGGAAGAAAAAAAATTAGTAGTCACCGTCCATTGAAATGTGATACAATCAAACTAGGTTACTTAATCTTATCATTAATCTCAAGAAATCTCGACACGATAAAAATTGAAAACGAGTTCACTCAAAATCTCAGGAATGGAGTAGGGGAGTCCCCCTCAAGCCATCTGCCGCAGATCCAATCAGATCTTTCTCACCTTAATTAGGTTTTGCTCCCAACATTAATTGATTTAAAAAAAAGTCCATGTCACGCTATTTAGGGTGTGTTTTGAAACACTTAAAACAGCTTTCAGAATCACTTATTTTCAAAGCTCCCTCTCACAGCTTTTGAAAATGAATACTTTTGAAAGTTGTTTTAAGTGTTTCAAAATACACCCTTACTATGGGTACTTGGGTAGGGACGCAGGGGAGCACGGTAGATGATCAAATTATTTATATTACTCTAATTGCTATGGAATTTTAGGACACTTATTTTTAAGGATTCAAAACGATATTAACACTATATTTTATTCGAGGCGATCTAAAATGTTGCATGAAAACATTCACTAAAGCACAAATGAAAATTACTTTCTCCGTCCCGTACTCGATTGAACATTTCACTTTTTGGCTCGTATTTTATTGAGCGAGTTGTTTATTGTATATAAAATGATAAAATGACTTTTAAGACATGGTAGGATAGATGAGGGGTAACACTATCATACCCCATTTTAAAAATCTCTTTATCATTTCAAATATTAATAACAACTCACACATTAAAATACGAGTCAAATAGTGAATGTTCAAACGAGTGTGGGACAGAAGGTGTATAAGCAACAACAAGGTATATTAGCAATTAAACGAGAAATGAAAACGAGACAAGAGTTAGCTTGTCAGTCCGTCACCTATCACTGCGATATTCAATTTACAAACTACAAGTGAGTTCCTCCTTATATACTCACTTCCTCATTTGGAATGTTTTTAAAAGTTGAAAGAGGAGCATATTACTAACTTATAAAAAGTTTTTCTTAAGAAATAAATGATCTTATATTTTTGCCTCAATAATTAGTTCAGGTTTTGTTTGACTTTTAATAATAATGAGGCATATCATGACAATGGAAAAAACAACAAATGTTTACGTTTTCACCACTGATTGTGCGGTTTGTTTAGACGAAATCGAGAGCGAGCAATTGGCTAGATGGTTCGGGTTGCTATCACGGTTTTCATTTAGAATGTGGTGATGCTTGGCTATCTAAGAAGTCCATTTGCCCAGTTTGTCGGGCCAAGGAAGAACCTGAATTGCTCAATCCGGATCAAATCAGTCTGTGCTAAGTTTTGAATCAAATTGTGAGATCTACTAACTATTTGATTTTGTATTAATTTTTTTTAATCATCAAGGCATAGTTTTACTTTTGTTCTTTTGTTTTGAAATTTACTTTGTCTTTAATTTATAATTATTATTTTTATGCATACCCACTATTCAATATGTTGAAAATCATATAGAATTTTATAGTTCAAGTGATTTGGGATATTTTTAAAAGTTGAAGGAGGAACACATAATCAGTGTTTTTAAAACCGGACCGGATCGGCCGGTTCGACTGGTAATTTTTTTAACACAAAATTTATTAGAAGGGATAAAAACACCTTTTTAAAAGTTGAAGGAGGAGCACATAATCGGTGTTTTTAAAATCAGACCGGACAGGACGGTTCGACCGGTAATTTTTTTAACACAAAATTTATTAGGGGGGATAAAAATACCTCAATAGGATTCAAACCATGGACCAAATGCTATGTTAGAGAAGCAATTTACCATTAAGCTACACGTAAATTTTGATATGTAATGACGTAAAATATATCTAGGAAATGAATATTTGCATATAAATTTTATCCTACCAACCTTTATTACATACTCTATTATAAAAAGATTCGTTTTAATTTAATTTTAAATTTATAATACCATATACTACATAAAGTTTTAATTTAATTAAATTTTAATAAAACTACACGAGTATCATTTATTATTCTAAAATAATAAATTTAATGGGACATGCATTTATTTTATAAATGTGTATATGCATTATATATGTATATATTATAATATATCCGAGTCTTTCAATTTTTACACAACGGTTCAACCGGTCGAACCAATGACCCAGTTAATTGTCCGATTCAATGACCGGTCCGAATTTAAAAACATTGCACATAATCAACTTATAATTTTTTTTTCTTAACATATAGATTTTCTTATATTTTTGCCTAGTAATAGAATAATGAGGCATATCATGACAATGGGGAAAACAATAAATGTTTACATTTTGATCACTGATTGTGCAGTTTGTTTAGACGTGTTGTGAGCATATTGCGCGAGGTCGTCCTCGACCTGAGATACCCCGCGATGAAGAGGATGAAATTTTACCAAGGCAAATACCTCGCAGATCGCAAGAAGAAACTTCATGACCCGACTGGAGATCGTTCGATCAGAGCGACCTCGGGACCTCGAACTAACACAAATACAGAGCATTAAATACGACTGGACAAGTGTCAGACAGGCGCGCGGAAGAACCTTCCTAAAATAGTTTTAAGTCAGAGATAAAGCAGCAAAGGATGATTACGAATGACGGATCAAAGTACTTAGTGTTGGAATTTAGAGGCACATAAACACGTAATACATGCGCAGCGAAATTAAACAGTTCACCAACAACAAACATATAATTGCATAATTAAATACGGGTAAACGTAAACATAATTCTTACAGCAATTCGTACACGGATTCCTCAACTACGGTATCCACGTAACAGTCATTTACCAATTCGCACAGATTTGCCAGCGTTGAATCCCCGAGATGAATTTTCTAGGAAAATTCTAACTTAGAGATTTTATGGAGAGAATATGAAGTCTTATATTATGAATTCTCAAGAGCTCATATATATAGGGGAGACCCAACTTAAATCTTAAGTTAACCTGATTAGAAAATAAAATCCATAATCTTGTAAATTAAATCCCATAGATTTAATTCCCATATACATAAATCTCTATAGATTTGATTTCCATGTATATCAAATCTCTACGGATTTGATTCCATATATATCAAATCCCATAAAAATATTCCATATATTATTATTATTGGGAATCTTATTTAATTAAATTAAATTAAATAGTAATAATAATTAATTCTAAATATAATTATTATTATATTCTCCATAAATTAAATATTAATATCCAATATAATATTTAATCAACCAACTATAATTAGTAAACAACCGTTACTTGTTGTGTGACCCATAGGACCTCATATATCGAGCGATTAGTCAAACTAACGGTCTTAAATGAACCCTAGACAATAAATCAGACATTCTCAATATATGAGGTACGTTGCGAGGAAATGTGCAACTACCTATAACTGAAACATGGGCTATTATGATAACTTCCTTTCATTCGCGAATACTCGATTAAATCTTGAACATGATGAAGTGTCTATTCAAATAACTTAATCATATTATCTCTAATCACTAATTGATCACTTATGTCACACTTGGCCACAAAGTCCAAGTTGACGTGCATCGACTGATGACTTAGATCCAATTATGATGAGAAGATGAATATTCTCTCTAAACCCACATTGAAGAATGAATCCTATTCTTGGCTCAACTACCACGCACATGTATTTCGGGATGAACCCAATCCAAGCCATATCTACCCATGGAAGGGTGCAAGCGTCAGTCATGGTCAAAGTTCATCACTCTACACATGTCGTGCGTATTGACCTCAAGTCAAAGAAGTATCACATCGCTCCCACTAACCGAGATACCCGTAGACACATATTGTGGAATTACATCAACAGTTTCTTGGATGGGTATACCAATACCCTCTAAGGTATCCGTGCATCCATCATGAGATACCTAGTATCTCGTAGTAAGTGAGATCTTACTACACCCTCTAAGAGTATTATGCAGATCGCACACCAATCTCAATTGCATCATCAATATCCCATTCTTGATGATCCTTGATCTGGGCATTTTGAGAATCATGCTTAAGTCATCTGAGTTCTCACAACCTCAATGACAATAATGACTCATGGGAACACATATAAGAATAAATGCAAACAATCAAACATAATATTCGAATAGGTGTATTTCCATACATTTAATATTAAATGGATAATAATATTAAATCAAACTGAATATCATCGAGTATTATGTCCTTACAATAGATTGTGTCTAGGACACTAACATTAACACTTAGACGGCTAATTCCCTGCAAATCTGGGGATTACCTTGGGCGAAGTCCCAGCGAGGTACCCGAGGTCGTAATGCCTTGGGCTACCTCCCACGACCTCAGAAGCAAATCACATCAGTCTTTTAGCATTTAATATTTTGCAGAGTAACTTTCGGCCCATTGTACTTGTAAACCGGGAGAGTGAGCTTCACTCTCCCAAACACTATAAATAGGGCTCATTTATGACCCAAATGACTAGAGAATTCATACCATACCAAACCTCTTGCAAATTTACTTCTTGCATTTAAGTTCAAACATACATTCTCTACACAATCATGGGCAATTAATACAATTCTTATCTCATAATTACTTGTTTGTGTTACTAGAATCATTAGCCACATCTAAATCTCTTAACCTGATATTTTAGTACACAACAATTGGCGCTAGAAGGAGGGTACTCTTTAAGAAATATAGTGCTAAAGTTTTAGTGTTTTCTCATTGGAGTATTCCTCACGAATCTTCGATAAAAATCCCTTTTATCCATCCGAAGTCATCCTCCAAAGCCTCTAAACATGTCTCAAGCTACTTTCATCTCCAAGGGGGGTGCCAAGTCGGGTTCACATCGCTCCGGTGGAGCAGGGGCTAGCGGTGCGGCCGTTAGCAACTGCAAAGCTGGAGGACCTGTTGTTGGCATCGCCCGTAAGCTCGAACAGATTTACACTCCTAGAGAGATTGATGAGGCTATCGCAGAGTTGCGTCGGAAGCAAGCCGAAATGGAGTATTCCCAAGGCGACCTGCGCCACAATCTGAACAAAAAGGCCCAGAGCAAGGGCAAAGGCCAAATGGACGAGGAACCTCACCACGAGGAGCCCCACCGCGAGAAAAGCCAGGAAGCCAACTTCCACCGAACTCAGCATACCCAAAACTACTGCCGCAACCCGAACGAAGGGCCAAACCTGATCCACCGACGTCTTTTCACTAAAAGTTTCAGCTGCGGCCAAAATCGGGGTCGCGAACCCCACCAACGTCAGCGTGAACAAGCAAATCAAAGGAATGTCGAGCCTGAAAAATCAGACTCGGGATCAGTAGCTCAAAGCAGACCCATACAGAGGATTTCGGTGCAGGACCGACTGGAGCGCTCTTCGTCTCCTCGCCGAGCAAACTAGACTCCGTCTCCTCGCCGAATCAAGCGAACTCCTTCTCCACATCGCCAACACTGTGAGGTGGAGACCGAGCAAATGACTAGTATATTACAGAACATCAAGGACTTGCAGGAACAGTTGTCAAACAAGAGTGGGAGACCCATGACTACAAAAATCCCCATCTCGCCATTATCACCCACGGTCATGCTCGCTCCAGTATATGTTAAAGTCAATGCTAGCTCGGTAACACAGTACAATGGCAACTCTGATCCGATAAACCACGTCAGCAAATA
The DNA here is from genome assembly GCA_037126765.1 of Stenogyne calaminthoides. Lineage (NCBI taxonomy): Eukaryota > Viridiplantae > Streptophyta > Magnoliopsida > Lamiales > Lamiaceae > Stenogyne > Stenogyne calaminthoides. The sequence goes on along the minus strand of JBBCBC010000004.1, from coordinate 32,585,387 downwards.
CACCTCGTATATGAAATCAATGGGGGCAACAGACGCTACTCAATGCCGTCTTTTCCAGCTCACTTTGGGTGACCAGGCGTACCGTTGGTTCAACTCTCTCCCACCAACCTCGATAGAGTCCTTCCATCAGATGGCCCAACTCTTCCTCACACATTTCGCCACGCTCACCCCGCACAAAGGGACGAAGCAGCGCCTGGCGAACATTCACCAACTTGACAACGAGTCAGATCGGGCACACATGGATCGTGTGGACAAGCTCATCATGGAGGGTGAACGTCTCGGGGACGAGGTTAAAGTTTTGGGTGTGGTTCATGGGCTAAAAAAAGAAACCAAACCGTGGAAGCTGATGAACCGAGATTATCCGATGAGCTATGCGGATTTCAGATATCGAGCAGGAACCCTGATCACCAATGCCAAAATACTCTTCCAAAGATTGGGCGAGTAGAGTCCGAACAAGGTCAAGAATGAAGTCATGAAACTCAAACTGAAGTCCGATAAGCCGTATAAGAAACCTGGTGCCAATTACCGTGCTCTGGATTCCTTCAAACCTTTCGATAACAACATCGAAGCCAAAATCCAAGAGACATTCACTATGGGCCCAACACAAAATTTTCAAGCCATCAGGGGGATGTTGTATACCAAATAATCTCGACAAATTATTTGGGTGTCTCATATCCTTAAATCGCAATCACCTCTATTAAAGTCGAGATATGGGGCAAGTTATCATGAGCCAAGAGACAAACTTACCCGGCCAAATTAAAGGATGGACGAGTTACCCGCACCATTGCTACTCGCCCATGCTCGCCATGGCCGCCCGCACCCATGCCAAATGGCTGCCCGCGCCCATGCCAAATGGTCGGCCATTGCCCGCGCCCATGCCAAGTGGCCGCCCGCGCCCATGCCACATGGTCGCCAGTCGCTCGCCCGCGCCCCATGGCCGCCCGCGCCCATGCCACATGGTCGCCCATTGCCCATGGTCGCGCCATTGCCCATGGTCTCCCATTGCCCATGGTCGCCCATTGCCCATGGTCTCCCATTGCCCATGGTCTCCCATTTTCCAAATGCTCGCCCATTGCCCATGGTCGCCCATCGCCCATCGCCCATCGCCCATCGCCCATTTTCCTCATAATTTTCCAAATGGTCTCCCATTGCCCGTGCTTGCCCATGGTCACCCATGAGTCGCCCATGGTCACCATGGTCGCCACTCCTGCCCGGGCGACGCCCGCTACTCGCCCAGTCCGCACGCCATGGTCGTCCATACTCGGGGCAACACCCACTACTGGCCTGGCCAGCGCGCCATGGTCGCCCATGCCCGCCATGCCGAATGGTCACCCATGCCCGCCATGCCGAATGGTCGCCCATTGCTTGCATGCCCAATGGCCGCCCGCGCCCATGCCAAGTTGTCGCCCTTTAGTCGTCCGCCATCATCCATGCCTGGTGGTCGCCCGGTGGGCAACACATTCGCAAGTCATCTCATTCCAGCCAGCGACTCCCAAGGCGTTTGCGTAAATAAAGAGGAAAATTATACTTGGCCGGATTTGTGAGATTTGTAATCAAGGTAAGAAGGATAGAGAGATGAGTCAAAGATTTCCCACTTACCAAGGCTTGATTTTGGTTAACCAAACACGTAAACCACGGGTCTCAGCCAAAGTCAGAGAATTTCCCCCAAATGGCCGAGAAGTTTATGATAATAATACTAGTCCTATGGCCGCAGACTCAAAGAGGGAAACATAGGCGCAAATCTCCGTGAACCACCTTCAGCTCGCCGCGCTTCAGGACTAGGAGACGTGTTTAGATTTGTGTAGTAGGTCTTTAGGGTCCAACTTAGCCGGAAAACATTTAATGCTGGCCAGACTCCCCTTGAGGCGCGAGAAAGACCAACAGATGCAGTTGTAGTATAAATACTACAATTTAAGACTCATTAAAGGGTCGCCAATTTTCACATTGAATACAAGGCTTTATCAGCCAACAAAAGAGGCCTTCGGCCCAAATCCACGCGCATTTACTTTCTCGCATTTATTTCCTAGCTTTGAACTCTCATCATTAACATTCAATGTGGAACATTCACTTTGTTCTTCATTGATTGCCTCTCACTCTCATAATTACATGTTTGTAGTATCAAATCCGTAGCCACATCATAAATCTCGTACCGTAAATTTTTGGTATACAATATTTGGTGCTAGAAGGAGGGTATTTCACTAGGAAGTTCCCAGGTTTCCTTTTGATTTATCCTTTTGAATCTTCAAATATTCAAGAGTTCTTATCAAAACCCAGTTTTCGACATGGTTTCCGTCGGAATGCAACCGTCCGGCCAACAGAGAGAGACCACTTCATCCAGCGAAGGTCTACTCAAAAACCTCAATGACATCAAAACTCCGAAGGATCTCCGAGAGGCAATGAAAATACTCAAACACCGTCAGCGCGACCTCGCCGGAGAACGAAGCGGGCCTCACTGGCGAGCTGAATCTCAGCGGGCTTCAGCATCCCGAGGGAAAAGAAAGATGGGGGAGGGCACAAGGTCCAGAAACCACCGACCTGCTAAGACATGCAACACCTCCCACGAATCTGGCAGACCCCATCAAAACCAAAATTGGCGGGAGGAAACTCCATCCCCCAGACGTGGGAGTTTTCACCAATCTCGCCAACATGAGTCTGTATTTGACAGATTGGGAAGGAATGCTCCGCGGAGGCCTCGTGGTCGCCCAGTTGAGTCAGATGCAAGCTCATTCCCAGCTAGGCGAAACTTGGAGGCATTTTTTGAAGCTGAGAATGGCGCTCGAGCTAAGGCTGAAGAGGGACCGAGAGTGTCTGTGCATAGCCGTTTAGGCTGCCAGCCCCTCTCTGGCCTCAGAATATGGAAAATGAACAGCTCGAGGCCATCAAATAAACCCTTAAGAGTTTGCAAGATCAAATGAATCGGCAGGGAGGACAGGCCGCTCCAACCGTACTGCCGATCTCACCACTAAATCCTTTAATCGTCCACGCTCCTGTTCAGATCAAGATCAATACGACTTCGATAAACTAATATAATGGCGACTCCGACCCCAACACCCACATTGGGAAGTTTTCATCCCACATGACTTCGATGGGAGCGACCGATGTAACCCAATGTCGCTTGTTCCCACTCACACTTGGGGATCAGGCGTATAGATGGTTCAACTCGCTTGCCCCGGGATCAATCAAATCTTTTCATCAATTGGCTAATCAATTTCTCAATCCCTTCGGCACGATGGCGCCAAGGCCGACCAGCAAACAAATCTTTGCAAATATTGAGCAGGGCCCATCCGAGTCAGATCAGGACTATATCTAGAGTGTTGATAAGCTCATTATGGAGGGCGAGCCCACGGGAGATGAAGCCAAAGTAATGGGGGTGGTTAGAGGCTTGCGATTGAATACTAAGTTATGGAAATTGATGTATAAGGAGTATCCGAGCTCGTACGCTGACTTCCGATGGAAGGCGGGCAACCACATTAGCAAAGCTGAGATGATGGCCCTGCGTCTGGGCGGGCAAGTTACAAACAACAATGAAGCGGCGAAAAAGCCCGAGCAGAAGCCCCAAAGCGCGCACAGAAGAGGCGGGGGCCAACATAAGCCCGTAAATAACTTCAAGCCATTCAACAGAGAGATCGAGGTCAAGCTATTAGAGGTCCTGAGTACCACACCAAATGAGGTATTCAACCGGATCAAGAACAAAAAGCTCCTCAACTAGCTGAGAAAAATTGTCAAGGAAAACGACAAAATGAATCCAAACAAGTATTGTCATTACCACGAAAGTATTGACCACAATACTAGTGATTGTCGGGATCTTCTAAAACAACTATGGAAGTTATATGAGGATGGGAAGTTGAATGAGCTTATCAAACCAAAGGCGTAAGGGAACACCCAACCGCAGCCACAAGCCCCGCCGCAGGTGAATCCCGCGGCGACCGGCCAACGACAAGTGCCTGACTTGGTCGTAAAATGCTATATTCTTAACTAGCAGTTACCCCACAAGAGTATGGGATCACTGTAGCAAGGGAAAGTATTTGGACCAAGTAGTATCGAACCCAAAGGAAGTTTCGTATGAGTGTAAAACCCTGGAAATCTTTGCTTCGTAACTAATATGGATGCGATTTGATAGTTCTATTTCACTACCATTGAATTAACAGAAAGTAAGCAAATGACAACGATTACACTAACTTCAGATGAAGTGCAAATATTGGAGAATATTGCTTTGGACAGGAATCCCTACGTATACTATCGGAATTGGTTTGGCGACGAGGACTATCGTGGTGTACAAAAGAGTAATCCTAAGCGTACTGAAACTAGGCAATCAACTTCCCTAATCTCTCACTAAATAAGGTACAGCAAAAGCTCGGTTTTTATCCCCGATTACTCAACTAATACCCTCTTTACCTCACTGACCAAATAACCAAGTTATTAAGGTTGCGCTTAATTACTATTGCCCTTATTCAAATTGGGTGATGCGGTCGTCCTCCCTAAATGAACCGGTATATTACCAACCCCGTCACAAACCCTCTCCTTAAGCCTATTCGTTGAAAAGAGTGATTCGGTCGTCCTCTCTTTAAGAACTTTCGTACTCAACTAAATGGTTTTTATTGGATTAGTTATTCAAATTAGCAATTAAAGAAGATTATCTAATTTACTCCTCGAATCATCCTAATCGCCTAGCCAATTCACTATTTCTACGCGATCATCCTATCCAAAGCAATCAAAGGTTTAGCCTACCATCATGATAGTCAACTCAGAAATAATCAATTTACCAATAGAAATCATTATGCAAGAATATATAAAGCAAATCAATGGTCAATCACTTGAATAAAAGAACTGCAATTATAGTGTGCATGAAATAATCACATAAACCCTAGAATTATTCTTCAAGAAATACGAAAAACTAAGAAATTCTACAAAGCAAATTCAGAAAACTAGAATGTAAACCAGTAAATTTGTGAATCAAATCGTGTTTCTCGTGGATGAATTTCTCTCCTTCTACTTAGAACCCTAGGATGCTTGTTCTTCTCTTTTTCCTATCTAATTCTCGTCCTTTTTTCTTCTCCAAAAAACGTCCCCCTTCTAATTTTTCCCGTCTACCTTATATATCCTGCTTCTCAGACCGCTCGATCATGGCCTTTGGTTGAGCATTATCGCTCGACACTTAGTTTGGTCGAGCGCTTCTATATCGGTCTCTCTTGCGCTCGAGCACCTTCCTTGGTCGAGCGGTTTCGCTCGACCACACCTGGTCGAGCACCTATTGGTCCTTGGACTTGTGCCCGCTCGACCGCATTGGTCGAGCTCTAGGTGCTCGACCACATCCTTCTATCACATTTCTTCACTCCAACTAATACTTTTCAGTATTTCTTTCATATCTTTTCAACCGGGAGTCCGATTCATGCACCGCGAAGTCTCACGAGCTCCATTTTCAGCCCTATTTCCTGTTATACAAACCCAAGAAGCAAATTAGTGATTTTATACGGATTATGCTCAATCACCACAAGAATATCACCAAAAACACTCAAAACATGGCTAAAACTCGCTCGTAACTCACTCAATTTCACCTCTAATCAGTGCCTCCCATCCCAAACAATGCCGCAGGAGGGGCAGTTCAAATGATCTCGCCAATGGAGACCACTGTGGGAGGGTTACTCCCCTCTTTTGGTTTATCGTGCCGAAGACAGAAAGCCGAGCTCCGGGCAATGAACAATATTCATCAAATCTGCCTCCCAGTCGGTCACGTGGCCGAGAAGAATTACTCACTCTCCTTCTCGGACGAGGATAAGCACGTGATCTAATACCCCAACAATGATCCAATCGTGATCTCGACAAAGATCATGGGAGTCCTGGTCCATCGTTTGCTGGTAGACAACGGGTCTTTCTGCAACATATTGTTCAAAAAGACGCTTGACCAAATTGGAGACTACAATGATTACATTGAGCCATTTGATATAGTCATCAAAGGATTCAGCGATTCCTCGGTGAAGCCCTATGGCATTATCCGACTGGCGGTGGAGCTAGTTTCGGACAGAGATCCAGAAGTCAAGTCCATGAGGCAACTCGACTTCGTTATAATTGATCTCCCCTCAACCTATAATGGTTTCCTGGGAAGACCTTTCGAGCATGAGTTTGGCGCGGCAACTTCGGTACATTACTATTGCATCAAATTTCCCACCCAAGGAGGAGCCGTGGGAACCGTAAAGGGAAATCAAGCCATGTTGAGGGGATGCATGCTATAGAATAAAGTCGATCTGAATTCGACGAGTCCCTCTTGTGAAATGGGTGGTGTTTTTTGTAGTATCGCAAGATCATTTAAATGATCAGACTTTACTACAAGATAACGAACCCAATAAGAAAATGCGAACCGACCAAGTCCTCCAAGAAGAGGAAGCTCAACCCGAGCAAGGAATGGATCAGGTTATGGTCCCCGCCAAGCTACCGGATTTGGAACCAAGGTTGGGGTATGAGCCAATAGATGATCCGAGATGGACTTGGGGGCAGCGAGCTACACCAGTGGAGGAACTTGAAAAAATTCCAGTTAATGTAGCGCAACCCGAGATGAAAGTAATTATCGGTACGAAGATGGAGGCCGGAATGCGAGAGCAGATAATCCAATTTCTGAAAGCTAACTTGGATGTTTTCGCATGGTCGCACGAGGATATGGTTGGGATCGACCCCAAAGTCGCTTGCCATCGCCTCAACATTGATCCCACCTGGAAGTCGGTCTCATAGAAAAGAAGGAAGTTTGGACCAGAGTAGAACGCCGCTTTGGCCGAGAAAGTGAAGAAGTTGCTCGATAATAAGCTCATTCAGCAAGCCGATAAGCCACAGTGGGTGGCGAATGCTATTTTGGTGAAAAAGCTAACAACTCGTGGAGACTTTGCATCGACTTTACAGACTTGAATGAGGCTTGCCCAAAAGATTACTTTCCCATGCTCCACATTGACCATTTGATCGATAGTACGACAGGGCACGAGATGATGTCCTTTATGGATGCTTTTGCGGGGTATCATCAGATCGCTATGCATGAAGATGATCAAAATCATACTTCTTTTCTCACGGAAAAGAATGTATATTGCTGGAAGCGAATGCCTTTTGGTCTTAAGAACGCCGGGGCGACTTACTAAAGGCTCGCAAATCATATGTTTGAGGATCAGATTGGGAAGACCATGGAGGTCTATATAGATGACTTAGTGGTCAAGAGCGAGAAGAAAGAGGACCATCTGATGCATCTCGCACAGACTTTCGACATACTCCGAAAGTACAACATGAGGCTCAATCTGAAAAAATGCAATTTTGGAGTTGAGTCTGGGAAATTCTTGGGGCACATGGTGAGTCAGCACGGGATCGAGGCCAACCCGGCAAAGATTAAAGCCATTTTAGATATGAGCGCTCCTCGAAATATCAAAGAAGTTCAGCGGTTGACAGGGCGTTTAGCAGAACTTAACAGGTTTATCTCGAGCATGGGGGACAAATGCAAGCCCTTTTTTGAGGCAATCAAGAGAGGAAAATTCAAATGGACGACCCAAAGCCAACTCGCCTTTGAAAGCATCAAGGAATATTTATCCAACACTTAGATCTTGGCAAAGCCCGTCCCAGGCGAGAACCTCTATTTATACTTGGCCGCTTCAGAATCATCTCTGAGCGCAGTATTGGTTAGGGCGGAAGGGCAAGCACACTTGCCGATATACTTTGTGAGTCAGACTTTGAACGATGCCGAGTTGCGGTATCCTCCTCTGGAAAAGCTCGTGTACGCTTTGGTAATGAGTGTTAGGAAACTTCACCCCTATTTCTTTGATCACCACGTAGAAGTCCTAACCTCATTGCCACTACGCCATATTCTACACTGACCCGACACGGCCGACAGGTGTCTGAAGAGGTCAATTGAGATTGGTCAGTTTGGGGTGACCTATGCTCCACGAACTGCGATTAAGGCACAGGCCTTAGCAGATTTCATAGTGGAGCTAACTTTCCCATCAGATCAAATGAGAATGGAGCGGGTTCCGTGGGAACTCTATGTAGACGGCTCATTGACCAATGAGCGAGCGGGGGCAGGAGTGGTGTTGATTAGCCCAGAAGGCAAGTCCTTCACAACAGCGATACGTTTTGACTTCCAAGCTACCAACAACGAAGCAGAATATGAGGCATTGATTAACGGCTTGGAGATGGCTATGGCCATTGGTGTTCAGCGGCTAGAGATTTTTTGTGATTCCCAGCTGGTCGCCTTTCAAGTGTCGGGCGAGTATGAAGCCCGAAGCGAGCAAATGATCGCCTATCACAAAATTGCAACAAGTCTAATGGAGAAGTTTGAGCAAGTTCTTATCAGTCAGATCCCGAGAAAGGAAAACACCCAAGCTGATGTGCTGGCTTGGCTGGCGACCTCAGAGGGCGCGGCCGACATGTCCGACATCACCATCATCAAGCTCCTCGCTCCATCCGGGAGCCAACTCACGGTCGCAAACCTCAATCCGGAAGTGGATACTTGGATGACTCCTATAGTTAAATACATTAAGACCGACGAGTTGCCAGAAGACAGAGTGGAGGCTCGTAGACTCCAGATGCGAGCCGCTAGGTACGTGATCATCAACGATCAATTGTATAAGCGAGGCTTTGCACTACCATTGCTAAAGTGTGTGACCCCGGAGATGGGCAAGGAGATCATGAAGGATATCCACGAGGGAATTTGTGTAAATCATACAGGAGGGCAGTCTCTCTCCTATAAGATCATTCGTCAAGGCTATTTCTGGCTTACTCTCAAGAAGGATGCACTAGAATATGCAAAGGCATGCATGAGATGCCAAGTCTACGCCCCAACAATCAAACTCGCTCCAGAAGAACTCACCTCGATCTACAGCCCATGGCCCTTTGCCAAATAGGGGATTGACTTAATTGGACCTTTGCCCACAGCCCCGGGCACCTTAAGGTTCGCTGTAGTGGCGGTGGACTATTTCACAAAGTGGGCCGAAGCGGAAGCACTAGGAAGCACGGATCAGGCGGCCATCATCCGATTTATTTGGAAAAATATCATATGCAGATTCGGTCTCCCTCAGGCAATTGTATCCGACAATGGGAAGCAATTCGATGGATTGGAGATAGATGCATTTTTCAATAAGTGGAAGATCACCAAGTTGTTTTCCACTCCCTACCACCCTCAATCCAATGGCCAAGTTGAGGCCGTCAATAAAATCATCAAACACACTCTGAAGATGAGGATTGAGGGGTCGAAAGGAACTTAGGCTAGCAAGTTGCCAAAAATACTTTAGTCGTACAGGACCACATGCAGAAATTCAACTGGCGAAACTCCATTCGCACTCGCATTCGGATCAGAAGCAGTGATTCCAGCAGAAGTAAAATTCCCCACCTATCGAACGTCTCAGGTCATCAATGAGAAAAATGACAGAGCCCAGGAAGTTGAGCTTGATTTACTTGAAGAAAAAAGAATCGACTCCAACATCCGAAATGCCACCTACAAGCAAAGGTCCGAAAAGTACTACAATTCAAAGGTACGGGCTCGCCAATTCAAAAGAGGCGACCTCGTCCTGAAGAAAGTTTTGGGAGTTCACAAAGGCCCTTTTGGGCCAACTTGGGAGGGACCATTCAAAATCGCTAAAGTTTTACCAAATGGAGCTTACGAGCTCGAAGACGTTGATGGAACCCCGACCCAATATCCCTGGAATGCCACCTACCTCAAGAAATTCTACCAGTGAGATAGGTTTTATTTTATATTTAAAACACGTAGTCGAGCTTTCCCTGTAATCGAACTACATTACCCTATATAATATAAGTTGTCATTGACATCTTAGTTGGAATTTCCCGAAATTTAGCCATTTTAGAAGATGCACTTAGATTTTAGCGATCAGAAAATAGGGGCAGGTCATCTGACCTCTAACGAGATCAGTTTTTATGTTTTCTAAACGCAAAAAGCTAACGCATAGGTCGCGCTAAAATAAGACGACCAAAAATCACATAAAAATAAGACGATTATAACTTTTCACGTCACGAACTAAGGGGCAGGTCGTTGACCTCCCAAGGAGGTCAATAGGCTAGAGTACCTAAAAAGATAGTTAGTAAGCAAAAAATGTTCATAATACTCCATTCAAGGCATTAGAAGGCATGAAGATCGCATATAAATAAGACGATCAACCGATAAAAAGTTGCGGAAAAATAAGACAACAAAGTCGCGTGTAAATAAGACGACTATCTAATAAAAAGTTGCATAAAAATAAGACAACAAAGTCGCGTATAATTAAGACGACTAATTGATAGCAAAACAATAAAAGCATTGGAGTTGCATATAAATGAGACAACAAAGTCGCACACAAGTAAGAAGACTAACAAATGAAGAGTTGCATAACAATAAGACAACAAAAATAGACCATTTGTGTCAATCAAGTAGTGGGCAAACTCATAGATGTGAAAATAAAGATCAAGCACAAAGTTTCTCAAGCAGAAAAATAGAGCGCCACATCAGGGCAAACAGAGTACGAAACAGTGGAAATACAAGAAAACATAAACAACCAAAATCTCAAGAAGGAGCTACATCACTTTCCCCATCAGGGCAAAGATCCTCGACAACTGGCTCATCTCGCCCGCCATGCTTAATCACATTGACAACTGGGGCAACTGGGGCATCATCTCCCCTGATCTCGGGAACTGTCTCACCAACCTGTTGGGATTATACTGGAAAGTATGCTTTTTACTTTATATAATCGAAACTGAATTTTCAGACTTATTTACTGAAATAAATTATTTATCACTGATGCTTTAAATATTATCGAATGTTACATATATTTACTGCATAACTGTTCAATAAGTCGTACGTGTTACATTGTAGTTAATTTAGTGATACCAGATCACAGAAGATTAAATTAACAGTCCCTTGTAACTAAAAGTACGCCATTCACGACCTAGATGGAAATGAACAACCCATCGTGAAAGGTTGAGGTGTAAGGCTCAGATTGGCTAGTCTTGACCAAGAGATTACACTAGTGCATGACTGTTGCACTGAATAGGACCTACAGGAGGATAAATTCTCCAGAACTGAACAAGGAAGAATTAGACCTCAGTGGTTCGTTATTTCTTAATCTTCGTCCCTTAAATAGGATCACGTGGGATTGGTAACTATTGCTTTGACTTATCATGGGTAGCGAATCAAGTGAGATTCAATACTTTTTATCTTGGGCAATATTATTAGTCACATGTGATTGCTAAGATTTAATACGAAGAATCCTGTGCAAGTACGCTTGTTTGATTTGCCCCCCTTGGGAGGTTCATAAGCTTTATCATACCAAATCTTGCAAGTGGAATTAGTTTCCGGTATGGATAATAATGTTGAACCGTTCCTTGACCAAGGATAAAAGATATTAATTAATGGAAATCTATTTTAGTGGCTTGAATTAATTAATGGGCTAGATAATCTTAAACACGGGAAATAATGACCGGGAGCCATATTGACTGTAATATGGGTTAAGATGGATAGTGCAATATTAATTATGTAGTGGGATTAATTAATATTTATGGGCTTGAATTATATTGTGGCTCAATATTAGATATTCAAGGTCCATTAGAAGGTCCAATCTTAATTCTCCTAAAGGCCCCCTGAGTAGCCCAACATATAGTCCATTAACTGAAAAGGTGATTAAAATAAAATAAATAATGTTGCTTATTTTTCCAATAAAATTTTGAAGATTATGGATGAAGTTGGGAGAAAGATTTACTTTGAATTTTTTTATGGAATGAAGATATGTATTCTTGGAATACAAGATTATCTCATTAAATTCAAGAAATCCCCCACTTGGTTAATCCATATGTGTTTTTCGAAAATATGAAAATATAGGGCAATAAAGATTTTCTTGATTTTCTTGAAAGGATATTATGGAAGATATGTATTTCTTGAAATACAAGAATATCTCATAAATTCAAGAAGATCCAAATTTTGGAATCTTGGACCCCTTATTTTCGAAAATTCCATACATATAGAGTAGGTGGGATTTTTTGTGGAATATTATAATTATGGGAAAAAGAATATAGGAGATATATTCAAGATTTCTTGGAGATCAAGAAAAGATTTTCCCACATTGTTTTATCACAAAATTTTCGACCAACCTTGTCTCTATAAATAGGGGATGATTCTTTCGTTCCCAAGTACAATTTCATGTGCTGGAAAAATTAGTAAATCCACAAAGGTGGTGCAACATATTTATTTTCCTTTTGTTAAATCGTTCACAAGAATCCTTCCACCGGATAGTCGAACGAGGGCTAAGGGAATACTTGGGAAGTCCTTACGGTTAGTCTATTCAGCCACACCGTTGCCATCCCAAGAGGTACGTTCACGTAAACTCGTAGAATTCCGCATGCGTAGGTTTTACGTGAATTATTATATGCATGATATGTTGTTGGATTATTATTTAAATTAATATAGGATTAATTCATGCTAGTAATAATTAAAGAATTAAATTTTTATTTAAATATTCACTCCGAATAGATCTGTGCAACTTATTCCCCAACAACTGGTATCAGAGCCACGGTTTCGGGCTCTGAATTTTTTAAATTGTAATTTAATTCGCAGACATTAAATTTGAAATTGGATAGTAGAATTGCTAGATCTGTTTTGCAGGTATCAAATTGTCATGGAATTTAATGTGTTTATTTATGCATGCATATAAATTGTGGTTTTTAATTCGATTCGTTCGGATTCATTTTACCTCGTGAGAAAATCCACTAGTAGATTAGTCTAGATCTAGGTTTATTTATTTTGTAAATAAATTGTAACCGGATCGGAAAGAGAGGCAGAGATGAAGAATTAAAAGACGGGATCCGAAACCGGGCGTAGACAGCTTGCGTCGCGCGAAATGTGCCAAGGGAGGCACGCTGCAAGCGGGACGCCAGTAGCGCCAAGATCGGGCATAGGGCGAGGCTCGAGGGGCCGAAGACGCGGATCCAACGGCGGACGCGGGCGGGCAGTAGCCCGGCGTGTCGCAGGTAGGCGGCGATGACGGTGACTGAGGCGTCTTGTGGCCATATCGCTGGGCGATGTTAAAGACTTAGGTGGCAGACGTAAATGGGCGACACGGGCGTTTTATAAGGGCGACATCGCGCTTCGGGCGAAGGTGCCTTCAAGGCAGCAATGGCGACATCTAGGGCCTTCCGGCGACACCGGCCTTCAGGCGGCGACATGTGGCCTTTCATTGGGCGATCAGCAGGCAGGTTACACAAGACGTCGTCTTGGCTAAGGCGGCCGGCGGCGCGCAGCGTGCTTCATTGCGAGCTACTTGGCGTGGCATTTCGAGATGGAGTTCTTTTCCAGACGATCGAGTGGGAGAAAAGACGATATTTCTTCAAGATCAAGCCAAGAAAAATCAAATCATGACAATTGGATAATTTGTGCCCAATATGTTTATTTTTCTGTTTTGCTTGATTTATTTTGTGCTATCTTATGCCTTATTTAATTTGTTTAAATGTGTTTGCATGAGAGTTGCCCAAATGAAAAATCTCACCTTAAAAAATTACTAAGTATGTTTAAATAATTAATTGACAATTTTATTCCGGATAATAAAATTGAATTAATTTTGACCTCCATGATTTATTTATTTGTGAATTCTTTTGGAGAAATTCTCCCCACGGGACGGGCAAAAGATAGCTTTCACATGAATGAATTCCAATTGGATGATTGTGGGTTATTACTAGTGGCGACGATGACCCTACCCACGAGGCTCGTTCAAAGCGAAATAATAATCCTGTATTTAATCATGGTTATTACTTAGGTATAAAATTGATATGCATATACTTCCCCGAAGTCCCTGTCAATTTTATATTGGTCAAGTGAGAGCCAACTATTAATCTGGATATTAAAGGTTTGTAACTGTTCTTGTTTGTAACCTGCTTGAATGTGTTTAAATAATGACCCACCCCACGTGGCTTATTTAAACTGTTTTGAGATGTTGGCTGATGCATGTTCATATTTTTTTGAGATTTTAATATGATGCATGTGATTGAACCTTGTGATATATTTGTGCTTATGCATATTATTATTTATTTCAGTTCATCATGTCGCAACCTTTTAATCCGTTGTTATTATACTTAAAGTCAATACAATATGGAAACTATATTGATTGGAAAATTATAATTGTCCTAACTGCACAAAAGCACAAGTGGATTTTTGACACACCAAAATCAGATGAGCCAACTGACGAGTCAAAACATGCGGGACTCGTCAGATCACCTTGCGAGAGATGTCGTCGCTGAAAATGGTGGAGGGCAAACCCGTAAGGGATTACGTCCTCAAAATAGATGGCCCATCTGAACAAACTTGAGATTCTGAGTGCAGATTATGATCTGGAGACTCAGATGAATTTGGTACTTCACTCTCTGCCCAAAAAGTTTTTGAGCATTTTGGCCTCGCTAGCTAATTTGTTGCAAGCTTTTGGTCTCGGCAGAAATGTAGATAAGGCACCAAACTCAAGCTTTGACGGCAAGTGGTCCGTCTTCATCTTCTAGGCCAAGGGTAGGCAAGAAAAGGAAGAGGACCAAAAGCCATAAGCAATAAAACTCAACTGTTTCCAAGGGCAATGGTAAGATGAGGAATGCTTGTTGTGTCAAGGAAAATCCAAAGAGGAAGTGCTTAAGCTGCGGTGAGAGAGGACAATTGAGGTTTTGCCTGTTCCAACCCCAAAAGGGACGGACATAAAGGTAATTCTCATGCACTAGTTGTTGAAACTTGTTTAGCGGCGTATACTTCTCATTTGTGGGTGGTTGATACGAGATCCACTAATCATGTTGGCTTCACGGGTTCAAACGGACCCGACTACTTAGTGGGAGTGAGATCCTCATCACACTGGGCGATGCTACGAGAGTGGCACCTGAAGCAGTGGGAGAAGTGCACCTATCTTTTGAAGATAAAGTTTTTTTTGAGATTATCTTTATGTTCCTAGTTTTAGAAAGAATTCACTTTCAGTTTCTAAAATTTGATTAAAGGACACTAAGTTTCTTCTAATAAGAATGACATCATTTCTTGAAATGATGAGTGTATCTGTTACGGGACATTGATGGAAAATCTCTATACAATTAACTGTGCACACCACTCACGAAATGCATCCTATAACACATCAACTATTTCCGACAAAAGAAAACGTGAACGAGACACTTCTTTGGCATCTAAGATTGGGTCATATAAATCCAAAGAGGATCCAAAGGTTGGTGAAAGACGGTTCACTGGAGTTTCTCCAAGTTGAACGAATTCTAATCTGCGAATCATGTTTGGAGGGTAAAATGACCAAGAGGGCAATTGGAGCCAAAGGGGAATAGGGCAAAAGAAGTGTTAGAGATCGTTCACACAGATGTATGTGGTCCAATGTCAACCAAAGCAAGAGGAGGTTATGAGTATTTTTATTGATGATTACTCAAGGTACGATTACATTTTCCTTATGAAGCATAAATCTGAGACCTTTGAGAAATTCAAAGAATTTAAGGCTCAAACAGAGAATCATAGGGAAAAACGTATCAAGTCTCTACGATCTGATCGTGGAGGCGAATACCTCAGCAATGAGTTTTTGAACTACTTATCTGATGAAGGGATTGTATCCCAGCTCACTGCACCCGGAACCCCTCAACAAAACGGGGTTGCAGAGCGAAGAAACAGAACTCTTTTGGAAATGGTTAGATCAATGATGAGTTATGCGGATCTTCCCAAGTCGTTCTGGGGTCATGCCTTGGAAACAACGACTTACATTCTGAACTTGGTGCCATCCAAATCTGTTCCCAAAACTCCCAAAGAATTGTGGACCGGGCGCAAGCCTAGTATGAGACACATGAGAATTTGGGGGTGTCCGGCCTACGTGTTGGACAAGGAAGCCAGTAAATTGGATCCTCGATCAGAATTAAGGTTGTTTGTAGGTTACCCCGAGGGAACAAAAGGGTGTATGTTCTATGGTCCCGAAGATCAAAAGGTGGTCATCAGCATCCACTTTAGATTTTTGAAAGAAGACTATATGAACCAAAGAAAGCCCAGAAGTGAGATTACCTTAAATGAGCTAAGAAGGCAAACCTCAATGCCAACTGTACTAGATGATATACCAAACAACATACTTTCACAATCGGAGCCTCGTCATAGTGGGAGGGTTGTAAGATAGCCCGAGAGATTCATGGGAATAGGAGAGACCTCGGACTTGATTCTTGGACAAGACGAATCAGACCCATGGACAAATGACGAGGCACTCCAAGATAAGGATGCAGATTCTTGGCAAACAACAATGAAAGCCGAAATGGGTTCTATGTTTCATAATAGAGTGTGGGAGCTAGTCGAACCACTTAATGGGGTCAAACCCATTGGATGCAAGTGGGTATATAAGAGGAAAAGAGGATCGGACGGGAAGGTTGAAACCTTTAAAGCAAGACTAGTGGCGAAAGGTTATATTCAGAAAGAAGGGATCGATTATGAGGAAACTTTTTCGCCCGTAGCCATGCTTAAGTCCATCCGTATTCTCTTATCGATTGCTGTGCATTTCGACTTGAAATCTGGCAAATGGATGTCAAGACAGCTTTCCTTAACGGAAGTCTTGATGAAGAGATCTATATGCAACAACCCCAAGGTTTCATTGAAACAGGCCAAGAACACCTAGTTTGTAAGCTCAAGAGGTCCATTTACAGACTCAAACATGCATCCAGAGCTTGGAATCAATGTTTTGATCATGTTATAAAGTCTTATGGGTTCGATCAAAATGAGTTTGAAAGTTGTGTGTATAAAAAGCGTGTCGGAACTGCATTGGTATTCTTAGTACTATACGTAGATGACATTCTGATCATCGGGAACGATGTGAAGGTGTTATCAGACGTAAGGGCATGGTCTTCAAAACAGTTTGATATGAAAGACTTAGGGGAAGCCGGACACATCCTTGGGATCAAGATCACTCGAGATCGCAAGAAAAGGATGATCGGGTTATCGCAAGTTTCATACATAGACACTGTCTTGAAACGATTCAGCATGCAAGATTCCAAGAAAGTGTTCGTACCTTTCAGACTTGGAATCCATCTATCCAAGAAAATGTCCCCTAAGACGCAAGAGGAGATAGATGACATGAAAGGCATTCCTTGTGCTTTGGTTGTCGGAAACCTTATGTATGCAATGCTGTGTACGAGACTGGATATCTGCTTTGTCGTAGGCATGGTGGCAAGGTATCAAAGTAACCCAGGGAAAGAGCTATGGACGATAGTAAAAATCATTTTGAAGTATCTGAAAAGAACTCGGGATAGAATGTTGATTTATCAGTCAGATACTCCAATCCCCATCGGCCACACGGACTCGAATTTCCAATCAGACTTAGATTCCAGAAACTATCTGCCTCAGTTAGTGTGTTTCATTTGGGAAGTGTAGCCATCAAATGGAAGAGTGTGGAGCAGAAATGCATCACTGACTCAACCATGGAAATCGGGTAAGTAGCTGCTTGTGAAGCAGTGAAAGAACCGATTTGGCTCTAGACCTTCTTAGTGGACTTGGATGGAGTTCCGAATTTGTCTAGCAATATTTGCTAGGGGCAGTTGCAAATTCAAGGGAACCAAGAGTTCATGAGTCAAACAAGCTCACTAAAGGAAAGACATCTTATACGAGAAATCTTATAGATGTGGCAAAGATAGCGTCTAAGGACGACCTAGCAGATTCATTCACAAAGGGTCTGCCTCTGAATACATTCGAGAGACATGTGGAAGGAATGGATGTCAAGACCGTTGCCAATCTGCTTTGAGTATAAGTGGGAGAAATTATTAGGTTCGTGCAGGTGACATTAGATGTCACGGACTACACTAGACATGTTGTAGTATACTTAAAAGCAGACTTTGAGTATAAGTGCGAGATTGTTGGGATTATACTGAAAGTATGCTTTTTACTTTGTATAATCGAAACTGAATTTTCAGACTTATTTACTTAAATAAATTGTTTATCACTGATGCTTTAAATATTATCGAATGTTACATATATTTACTGCATAACTGTTCAATAAGTCATACGTGTTACATTGTAGTTAATTTAGTGATACCAGATCACAAAATATTAAATTAACAGTCCCTTGTAACTAAAAGTACGCCATTCACGACCAAGATGGAAATGAACAACCCATCGTGAAAGGTTGAGGTGTAAGGCTCAGATTGGCTTGTCTTGACCATGAGATTACACTAGTGCATGACTGATGCACTGAATAGGACCTACAGGAGGATAAATTCTTCAGAACTGAACAAGGAAGAATTAGACCTCAGTGGTTCGTTATTTCTTAATCTTCGTCCCTTAAATAGGATCACGTGGGATTGGTAACTATTGCTTTGACTTATCATGGGTAGCGAATCAAGTGAGATTCAATACTTTTTATCTTGGGCAATATTATTAGTCACATGTGATTGCTAAGATTTAATACGAAGAATCCTGTGCAAGTACGCTTGTTTGATTTGCCCCCTTGGGAGGTTCATAAGCTTTATCATACCAAATCTTGCAAGTGGAATTAGTTTCCGGTATGGATAATAATGTTGAACCGTTCCATGACCAAGGATAAAAGATATTAATTAATGGAAAGCTATTTTAGTGGCTTGAATTAATTAATGGGCTAGATAATCTTAAACACGGGAAATAATGACCGGGAGCCATATTGACTGTAATATGGGTTAAGATGGATAGTGCAATATTAATTATGTAGTGGGATTAATTAATATTTATGGGCTTGAATTATATTGTGGCTCAATATTAGATATTCATGGTCCATTAGAAGGTCCAATCTTAATTCTCCTAAAGGCCCCCTGAGTAGCCCAACATATAGTCCATTAACTGAAAAGGTGATTAAAATAAAATAAATAATGTTGCTTATTTTTCCAATAAAATTTCGAAGATTATGGATGAAGTTGGGAGAAAGATTTTCTTTGAATTTTGTTATGAAATGAAGATATGTATTCTTGGAATACAAGATTATCTCATTAAATTCAAGAAATCTCCCACTTGGTTAATCCATATGTGTTTTTCGAAAATATGAAAATATAGGGCAAGAAAGATTTTCTTGATTTTCTTGAAAAGATATTATGGAAGATATGTATTTCTTGAAATACAAGAATATCTCATAAATTCAAGAAGATCCAAATCTTGGAATCTTGGACCCCTTATTTTCGAAAATTCCATACATATAGAGTAGGTGGGATTTTTTGTGGAATATTATAATTATGGGAAAAAGAATATAGGAGATATATTCAAGATTTCTTGGAGATCAAGAAAAGATTTTCCCACATTGTTTTATCACAAAATTTTCGACCAACCTTGTCTCTATAAATAGGGGATGATTCTTTCATTCCCAAGTACAATTCCATGTGCTGAAAAAATTAGTAAATCCACAAAGGTGGTGCAACATATTTATTTTCCTTTTGTTAAATCGTTCACAAGAATCCTTCCACCGGATAGTCGAA
This sequence comes from Stenogyne calaminthoides, assembly GCA_037126765.1. Taxonomy (NCBI): domain Eukaryota; kingdom Viridiplantae; phylum Streptophyta; class Magnoliopsida; order Lamiales; family Lamiaceae; genus Stenogyne; species Stenogyne calaminthoides. The sequence goes on along the minus strand of JBBCBC010000004.1, from coordinate 32,565,968 downwards.
CGAGGGCTAAGGGAATACTTGGGAAGTCCTTACGGTTAGTCTATTCAGCCACACCGTTGTCATCCCAAGAGGTACGTTCACGTAAACTCGTAGAATTCCGCATGCGTAGGTTTTACGTGAATTATTATATGCATGATATGTTGTTGGATTATTATTTGAATTAATATAGGATTAATTAATGCTAGTAATAATTAAAGAATTAAATTTGTATTTAAATATTCACCCCGAATAGATCTGTGCAACTTATTCCCCAACACAACCTTCTCGCTAACCGACCCGCCAAGGACGTCTCCAACTCTATCCATTTCTGAACCACTGACATTCTCAACCATCTTCTCAACACTCGCCTCCGCGACTTGGGCACCTCCTCCAACTTCCTTCCCCACCACTATGACTCGACCGAATGGGGCAGAAGACTCACCCATGTCTTTCTCTCCCACCAAAGTATCTAGCTCATCAATAAGGGGAGTGCCCGGCTCGCGTCGAGATAGATCAGTGGCCGAATCTGCAGTGGCTGAGTCCACAGGGTACACAATTTCAACCCCGTCACCAAAGGAGGAGAAGTCATAACCAAAATCACGAGAAAGGTCCGCGATGGGCAAAGCATAGTCCGAGCCAGGAGGATTCGACCTCAAAAAGTCCATGAGCTGATGGTGGAGGGCCGCTTGAATGCCCGGAAGATCGCAATCAGGTGCATGGGCGGCTCGGATAGAACCGGCAAAGGCCAAGACATAAGTGAAGTTCATCAACTTGTCGGCCCCTTCATCGTCATACAAATCGGCCATCTGGGTCTCCAGGCTCACGATCTTCTCAGACAACTTCTTGTTCTCCCCTTTCAACTTAGAATTCGCAACCAAGGAAGCCTCGAGGCCGGTCCCCATCTTCTCTAGACCACTCTCCGCCCGATTGGCCACATGAACCATATCCGCATATCGGCGTTTCTCTCGGTCGAGTTCTTTTTCCTTTTGGGCAAGGACACCTTGAACTTGAGCAAGATTAGCTCGAGTTGACTCAAGTTGAGAAGACATCTTCCCCTTTTCCTTTGTCCACTCTCTCTGCGTTCTCTCCAAGGCTTCAATTCTCTCTTTCTGTTGACGACGAATGAATGAGGATTGCGCGAGGTCATGTTCTATCTTGGATGCCTGTTCCCTCACCCGTTCTTGGAAAACGTGAGCCCGTGCCATAAGAATGGAAGCCGTGGCAGCATTCGCCTTAAGGTCTTGCTCCTGAGCATCCCGCTCGTGTGTCTGAGTCCAACATCTGAGCGTCATATCCCCCACCTTCTTAACGGACGAAGAAACACGGTCATCAGGCTTTGGCTTTCTCGACCGAAGTAAGTTAAGGTATGGCTCGGAGCGATGTATAGAATCTGTTGGGATTATACTAGAAAGTATGTTTTTTACTTTGTATAATCAAAACTGAATTTCGGACTTATTTACTGAAATAAATTGTTTATCACTGATGCTTTAAATATTATTGAATGTTACATATATTTACTGCATAACTGTTCAATAAGTCGTACGTGTTACATTGTAGTTAATTTAGTGATACCAGATCACAGAAGATTAAATTAACAGTCCCTTGTAACTAAAATTACGTCATTCACGACCTAGATGGAAATGAACAACCCATCGTGAAAGGTTGAAGTGTAAGGCTCAGATTGGCTTGTCTTGACCAAGAGATTACACTAGTGCATGACTGATGCACTGAATAGGACCTACAGGAGGATAAATTCTTCAGAACTGAATAAAGAAGAATTAGACCTCAGTGGTTCGTTATTTCTTAATCTTCGTTCCTTAAATAGGATCACGTGTGATTGGTAACTATTGCTTTGACTTATCATGGGTAGAGAATCAACGAGATTCAATACTTTTTATCTTGGGCAATATTATTGGTCACATGTGATTGCTAAGATTTAATACGAAGAATCGTGTGCAAGTACGCTTGTTTGATTTGCCCCCTTGGGAGGTTCATAAGCTTTATCATACCAAATCTTGCAAGTGGAATTAGTTTCCGGTATGGATAATAATGTTGAACCGTTCCATGACCAAGGATAAAAGATATTAATTAATGGAAAGCTATTTTAGTGGCTTGAATTAATTAATGGGCTAGATAATCTTAAACACGGGAAATAATGACCGGGAGCCATATTGACTGTAATATGGGTTAAGATGGATAGTGCAATATTAATTATGTAGTGGGATTAATTAATATTTATGGGCTTGAATAATATTGTGGCTCAATATTAGATATTCAAAGTCCATTAGAAGGTCCAATCTTAATTCTCCTAAAGGCCCCCTAAGTAGCCCAACATATAGTCCAATAACTGAAAAAAGGTGATTAAAATAAAATAAATATTGTTGCTTATTTTTCCTATTATTTTCGAAAATTATGGATAAGAGGGGAGAAAGATTTTCTTTGAATTTTGTTATGAAATGAAGATATGTATTCTTGGAATACAAGATTATCTCATTAAATTCAAGAAATCTACCACTTGGTTATTCATAAGAGGATTTTCGAAATTTTGAAAGATAAAGGGCAAGAAAGATTTTCTTGATTTTCTTGAAAAGATATTATGGAAGATATGTATTTCTTGAAATACAAGAATATCTCATAAATTCAAGAAGATCCAAATCTTAGAATCTTGCCTCATTATTTTCGAAATTATCCATAAAAATAGAGTAGGTGAGATTTTGTGGAATATTATAATTATGGGAAAAACAATATAGGAGATATATTCAAGATTTCTTGGAGATCAAGAAAAGATTTTTCCACATTATTTTGCCCTAAAAATTCGACCACTTCTACTCTATAAATAGGGGATGATTCTTTCATTCCCAAGTACAATTCCATGTGCTGGAAAAATTAGTAAATCCACAAAGGTGGTGCAACGTAATTTATTTTCCTTTTGTTAATTGTTCACAAGTGTCCTTCCACCGGATAGTCGAACAAGGGCTAAGGGAATACTTGGGAAGTTCTTTTGGTTAGTCTAATCAGCCAGATCACTGCCATCCCAAGAGGTACGCTCACGTAAACTCGTTGAATTCCGCATGCGTAGGATTTACGTGAATTAATTATATGCATGATATGTTGTTGAATTATTATTTGAATTAATATAGGATTAATTCATGCTAGTAATAATTATAAGAATTAAATTTGTATTTAAATATTCACCCCGAATAGATCCGTGCAACTTATTCCCCAACAACTAGTATCAGAGCCACGGTTTCGGGCTCTGAATTTTTTAAATTGTAATTTAATTCGTTGACATTAAATTTGAAATTGGATAGTAGAATTGCTAGATCTGTTTTGCAGGTATCCAATTGTCATGTAATTTAATGTGTTTATTTATGCATGCATATAAATTGTGGTTTTTAATTCGATTCGTTCGGATTCGTTTTGCCTCGTGAGAAAATCCACGAGTAGATTAGGATTTGTTTGATTTGATTAATGTAATAGACTAGTCTAGATCTAGGTTTATTTATTTTTTGTAAATAAATTGTAACCGGATCGAAAACGAGGATTTTCGAGACGAAGAATTAAAGGACAAAATCCGTAACCGGCGTGGCGGCGCCACGCCAAACGCGTGCCAAGGAGGTAAGCACGCGATGCGGACGCGAGACAGCACGACGACGGGCGCCGGGCGAGGCCGAGGGATGAGCGGGCGAGGATCCGCCACGCCGCGACGGGCGGCGCAAGACGCAAGACTTGCGGCGCGGAGTGGGGCTGTGGACGGAGGCGGATGCAAGCGGCACGCTGGCGAGACACGCGCGGGTCGCCGAGGTTCGCGGGCGCGAGGCGGGCGAGTAGTGATTCGCTGTGTCGCCGAGGAGGCCGAGGAGAGGATCCTGACTGCCGAGAGGAGGTGCCGAGGTCTGAGAGGTTGAACTTCGCAAGTGGCCGGCCGGATCTTGGCGGCGTGCATCCATTTGTGAGCTACTTGGCGTGGCATTTCGAGACGGAGTATTTTTTGAGACGATCGAGTGGGAGAAATTCAAGACGGCGTTTCTTCAAGATCAAGCCAAGAAAAATCAAACCATGACAATTGGATAATTTGTGCCCAATATGTTTATTTTTTGTTTTTGCTTGATTTATTTTGTCTTTATCTTATGCTTTATTTAATTTGTTTAAATGTGTTTGCATGAGAATTTCCCAATGAAAAATCTCACCTTCAAAATTACTAAGTATGTTTAAATAATTAATTGACAATTTTATTCCGGATAATAAAATTGAATTAATTTTGACCTCCATGATTTATTTATTTGTGAATTCTTTTGGAGAAATTCCCCCCACGGGACGGTCAAAAGATAGCTTTCACATGAATGAATTCCAAATGGATGATTGTGGGTTATTACTAGTGGCGACGATGACCCTCCCCACGAGGCTCGTTCAATCTGAAATAATAATCCTCAGTATTTAATCATGGTTATTACTTAGGTATAAAATTGATATGCATATACTTCCTCAAGTCGGGTCAATTTTATATTGGTCAAGGGGAGCCAACTATTAATCTTGATATTAAAGGTTTGTAATCGTTCTTGTTTGTAAACGCTTTGAATGTGTTTAAATAATGACCCACCCCACGTGGCTTATTTAAACTGTTTTGAGATGTTGGCTGATGCATGTTCATATTTTTTTGAGATTTTAATATGATGCATGTGATCGAACCTTGTGATATATTTGTGCTTATGCATATTATTTTTTATTTCAGTTCATCATGTCACAACCTTCTAATCCACTATCGAATATACTTAAAGCCAATTTGCTTTATGGTGAAAACTATTTTGATTGGAAATACAAACTAAAACCTGTCCTAACCGCATCATCTTCCAAATGGGTACTTGATACACCAAAACCCGAAAAATCAACTAAGGACGCCGAAATATGGGATGAGATGATTTATGGTGAATGGGAGATGGCAAATGAATTGATGAAGGAAACAATTCTGGCACATCTGCCAGATGCGTTGAGACACCGTCATCAAGAATATGAGTCAGCTGCAGACATCTTAAAGAATCTCGAAGCGATGTTCGCACATCAGACCCATATGGAAATCCAAAGTGTGAAGCAAGAAATTGCTGAATTAAAAATGGAAAAAGGGACGACTGCAGAGCAGCACGTCCTTAGGGTTATGGTGCTATTTGAGGAACTTGAGATCCTCGACGGAAAATGTGATTTCAAGACTAAGATTGATTTCATTCTCCAATCCTTACCAAAGAACTATAATCACCACTATCTTGAATATCTAATGGAAGATCTAGATTTTACAGTGGATGATCTTGTAAATGCTCTGACTTTGGTTGAAAAGGAAAGGGAGCGCGAGGAAAAGAACTTGGGAAAACAGAAATCTTCTTTTCATCCTAGATCAAGTGGTGATAAGGATGATGAAAAGAGGAGAAGGTTAAACCAAGAAGACTCAACATCAAATAAAAGCATGGGATCAAGCATGAGGAAAACTTTGGAAAGCGGGAGAGTAGGACACTCAAGGTCAGCCTGTTCCAATCCTAAAAGTAAAGGAAAGAAAGGTAATTCTCACGCACTAGTTGTTGAAACTTGTTTAGCGACATATGCCTCCCATTTATGGGTGGTGGATACGGGATCCACTGATCATGTTTGTTTCACATTACAGGGGTTCAAGCGGACCCGACAACTAAGTGGAAGTGAGATCCTCATCACACTGGGCGATGCTACGAGAGTGGCAGCTGAAGCAGTGGGAGAAGTGCACCTGTCTTTTGAAGATATAGTTTTAATTCTAAGAGATGTTCTTTACGTTCCAAGTTATAGAAATAATTTGATTTCAGTTTCTAAACTTTTTTATGATGGATATTCGGTTACTTTTAATAAAGTTTTTACCATTTCTCTTTATGATAAATTTATCTGTCATGGAACATTGTTGAATAATCTCTATACAATTAACTGTGCACACCACTCACGAAATGCATCCTATAACACATCAACTGTTTCCGAGAAAATAAAACGTTCATCAGACGTGAACGAGACACTTCTTTGGCATCTAAGATTGGGTCATATAAATCCAAAGAGGATCCAAAGGTTGGTGAAAGACGGTTCACTGGAGCTTCTCCAAGTTGAACCAATTACAACCTGCGAATCATGTTTGGAGGGTAAAATGACCAAGAGGGCATTTGGAGCCAAGGGGAATAGAGCCAAAGAAGTGTTAGAGATCATTCACACAGATGTATGAGGTCCAATGTCAACCAAAGCAAGAGGAGGTTATGAGTATTTTGTCACTTTTATTGATGATTACTCAAGGTATGGTTACATTTTCCTTATGAAGCATAAATCTGAGACCTTTGAGAAATTCAAAGAATTTAAGGCTCAAGCAGAGAATCATAGGGAAAACGTATCAAGTCTCTACGTTCTGATCGTGGAGGCGAATATCTCAGCGATGAGTTTTTGAACTACTTATCTGATGAAGGGATTGCATCCCAGCTCACTGCATTCGGAACCCCTCAACAAAACGGGGTTGCAGAGCGAAGAAACATAACTCTTTTGGAAATGGTTAGATCTATGATGAGTTATGCGGATCTTCCCAAGTCGTTCTGGGGTCATGCCTTGGAAACAGCAACTTACATTCTGAACTTGGTGCCATCCAAATCGGTTCCCAAAACTCCCAAAGAATTGTGGACCGAGCGCAAGCCTAGTATGAGACACATGAGAATTTGGGGGTGTCCGGCCTACGTGTTGGACAAGGAAGTCGGTAAATTGGATCCTCAATCAGAATTAAGGTTGTTTGTAGGATACCCCGAGGGAACAAAAGGGTGTATGTTCTATGGTCCCGAAGATCAAAAGGTGGTCATCAGCATCCACTTTAGATTTTTGAAAGAAGACTATATGAACCAAAGAAAGCCCAGAAGTGAGATTACCTTAAATGAGCTAAGAAGGCAAACCTCAATGCCAACTGTACTAGATGATATACCAAACAACACACTTTCACAACCGGAACCTCGTCGTAGTGGGAGGGTTGTAAGACAGCCCGAGAGATTCATGGGAATAGGAGAGTCCTCGGACTTGATTCCCGGACAAGACGAATCAGACCCATGGACATATGACGAGGCACTCCAAGACAAGGATGCAGATTCTTGGCAAACAACAATGAAAGCCGAAATGGGTTCTATGTTTCATAACAGAGTGTGGGAGCTAGTCGAACCACTTAATGGAGTCGAACCCATTGGATGCAAGTGGGTATATAAGAGAAAAAGAGGACCGGACGGGAGGGTGGAAACCTTCAAAGCAAGACTAGTGGCGAAAGGTTATACTCAGAAAGAAGGGATCGATTATGAGGAAACTTTTTCGCCCGTAACCATGCTTAAGTCTATCCGTATTCTCTTATCGATTGCTGCGCATCTCGACTTTGAAATCTGGCAAATGGATGTCAAGACAACTTTACTTAACGGAAGTCTTGATGAAGAGATCTATATGCAACAACCCCAAGGCTTCATTGAAAAAGGCCAAGAACACCTAGTTTGTAAGCTCATGAAGTCCATTTACGGACTCAAACAGGCATCCCGAGCTTGGAACCAATGTTTTGATCATGTTATAAAGTCTTATGGGTTCGATCAAAACGAGTTTGAAAGTTGTGTGTATAAGAAGCGTGTCGGAACTGCATTGGTATTCTTAGTACTATACGTAGATGACATTCTGACCATCGGGAACGATGTAAAGGTGTTATCAGACGTAAGGACATGGCTTTCAAAACAGTTTGATATGAAAGACTTAGGGGAAGCCTGACACATCCTTGGGATCAAGATCACTCGAGATCGCAAGAAAAGGATGATAGGCTTATCGCAAGCTTCATACATAGACACTGTCTTGAAACGATTCAGCATGCAAGATTCAAAGAAAGACTTCGTACCTTTCAGACATGGAATCCATCTATCCAAGAAAATGTCCCCTAAGACGCAAAAGGAGATAGATGACATGAAAGGCATTCCTTATGCTTTTGGCTGTCGGAAGCCTTATGTATGCAATGCTGTGACGAGACCAGATATCTGCTTTGCCGTAGGCATGGTGGCAAGATATCAAAGTAACCCGGGGAAAGAGCATTGGACGACAGTTAAAAACATTCTGAAGTATCTAAAAAGAACTCGGGATAGAATGTTTGTTTATCAGTCAGATAGTCCAATCCCCATTGGCTGCACGGACTCGGATTTCCAATCAGACATAGACTCCAGAAAATCTACCTCCAGTAGTGTGTTTTGCATGGGGGAGGAGCCTTGACATGGAGAAGCGTCAAGCAGAAATGCGTCGCAAATTCTACCATGGAAGCCGAATATGTAGCTGCTTGCGAGGCAGCGAAAGAAGCGGTTTGGCTCAAGAACTTCCTAGTGGACTTAGATGTGGTTCCGAATTTGCCCAGCAGAATCACTGTTTATTGTGACAATGCCGGAGCAGTTGCAAATTCAAGGGAACTAAGAGCCCACAAAGCCAACAAACTCATTGAAAGGAAATACCATCTTATACGAGATATCGTTAAGAGAGAAGATATAGATGTGGCAAAGATAGCGTCTGAGGACAACCTAGCAGATCTATTCACAAAGAGTCTGCCTCTGAATACATTCGAGAGACATGTGGAAGGAATGTGTGTCAAGACCGTTGCCAATCTGCTTTGAGTATAAGTGGGAGAAATTATTAGGTTCGTGTAGGTGACATTAGATGTCACGGACTACACGAGACATGTTGTAGTATACTTAAAAGCAGACTTTGAGTATAAGTGGGAGATTGTTGGGATTATACTGGAAAGTATGCTTTTTACTTTGTATAATCAAAACTGAATTTCAGACTTATTTACTGAAATAATTTGTTTATCACTGATGCTTTAAATACTATCGAATGTTACATATATTTACTGCATAACTGTTCAATAAGTCGTACGTGTTACATTGTAGTTAATTTAGTGATACCAGATCACAGAAAATTAAATTAACAGTCCCTTGTAACTAAAAGTACGCCATTCACGACCTAGATGGAAATGAACAACCCATCGTGAAAGGTTGAAGTGTAAGGCTCATATTGGCTAGTCTTGACCAAGAGATTACACTAGTGCATGACTGATGCACTGAATAGGACCTACAGGAGGATAAATTCTTCAGAATTGAATAAGGAAGAATTAGACCTCAGTGGTTTGTTATTTCTTAATCTTCGTTCCTTAAATAGTATCACGTGTGATTGGTAACTATTGCTTTGACTTATCATGGGTAGAGAATCAACGAGATTCAATACTTTTTATCTTGGGCAATATTATTGGTCACATGTGATTGCTAAGATTTAATACGAAGAATCGTGTGCAAGTACGCTTGTTTGATTTGCCCCATTGGGAGGTTCATAAGCTTTATCATACCAAATCTTGCAAGTGGAATTAGTTTCTGGTATGGATAATAATGTTGAACCGTTCCTTGACCAAGGACAAAAGATATTAATTAATGGAAAGCTATTTCAGTGGCTTGAATTAATTAATGGGCTAGATAATCTTAAACACGGGAAATAATAACCGAGAGCCATATTGACTGTAATATGAGTTAAGATGGATAGTGCAATATTAATTATGTAGTGGGATTAATTAATATTTATTGGCTTGAATAATATTGTGGCTCAATATTAGATATTCAAAGTCCATTAGAAAGTCCAATCTTAATTCTCCTAAAGGCCCCCTAAGTAGCCCAACATATAGTCCAATAACTGAAAAAAGGTGATTAAAATAAAATAAATATTGTTGCTTATTTTTTCTATTATTTTCGAAAATTATGGATAAGAGGCGAGAAAGATTTTCTTTGAATTTTGTTATGGAATGAAGATATGTATTCTTGGAATACAAGATTATCTCATTAAATTCAAGAAATCTCTCACTTGGTTATTCATAAGAGGATTTTCGAAATTTTGAAAGATAAAGGGCAAGAAAGATTTTCTTGATTTTCTTGAAAAGATATTATGGAAGATATGTATTTCTTGAAATACAAGAATATCTCATAAATTCAAGAAGATCCAAATCTTAGAATCTTGCCTCATTATTTTCGAAATTATCCATAAAAATAGAGTAGGTGGGATTTTGTGGAATATTATAATTATGGGAAAAAGAATATAGGAGATATATTCAAGATTTCTTGGAGATCAAGAAAAGTTTTTTCCACATTATTTTGCCCTAAAAATTCGACCACTTCTACTTTATAAATAGGGGATGATTCTTTCATTCTCAAGTACAATTCCATGTCCTGGAAAAATTAGTAAATCCACAAAGGTGGTGCAACATAATTTATTTTCCTTTTGTTAATTGTTCACAAGTGTTCTTCCACCGAATAGTCGAACAAGGGCTAAGGGAATACTTGGGAAGTTCTTTTGGTTAGTCTAATCAGCCAGATCACTGTAATCCCAAGAGGTACGTTCAATTAAACTCGAAGAATTCCGCTTGCGTAGGATTTACGTGAATTAATTATATGCATGATATGTTGTTGAATTATTATTTGAATTAATATAGAATTAATTCATGCTAGTAATAATTATAAGAATTAAATTTGTATTTAAATATTCACCCCGAATAGATCTTTGCAACTTATTCCCCAACAGAATCACTATCATACCTGAAGACATTAAGAGAAACACAATCATCAAAGTAAACACGGATCCATTATAAGAATGAGATAAGTAGATGGAAGAAAGGTTACCTGAGGGCCGGGGCATCACTCCAACCCAAATATGAATCGTCTCCTTCTGTTCAGGGGGCGAGGAGGCGAAACCACAGTACGAATAACAGCAGGAGGATCAACAGATCCGGATCCCTCAGTTCCATCCGAGTGACGAGTGGATGTGGCTTGGGCCCCTTCATGAATGGTCTCCAGTTTGGCCCGTTGGCGAACGGCCCGATGGGGTGCCTGATCTTCCTGGATTGAGGTGCCATTAGAACGTCCTCTCTTTTGACTTCCAGGATGGGTCCTATGCGATTGGGCCACGGCTGAGCGAGATGGCTGGCGGATCGGACCTTGGCGAGCAGCCGTAGGAGCGGGTAGCGCCAAAGTAGCGGTTCCGACATTATCAGAAGGCGGCTTTTCTTTCTGCTTGGTGATGGCCCTTTTGTTGTTTTTAGCAAGAAGAAAAGGAGCGGTTCGAACCATCGTTTGGTGAAACGGCAAGTCGATATGAGATATAGAAACGAGAAGCGGCACTGAAATAAAAAGTCAAGGGATCAGTAAAGCAAGTCATGTAACAGAAAACAACATAAAAAAACTGAAGAAAGTAAAGGAAAAATGATTTCGTACCAAGGACAATCCGATCTCTGACTTGATTCGGAGGAAGCACTAGCCCAATCTCCTTTCAAAAAGAGTCGTGGGTCAGACGAGATACTGTCCATTTAGCAAGGTCGACACAACTTATTTGAAATAGGCGGCCAGCAAAGTCCCTGCTCAGTTGCTTGTCCTCCGGAGGGTCATGATCTGAAAGAAATGAAAGGAAGTTAGGTCAGTCAGAGATAAGTTCAATTTAAAATAAAGGACTCACCAGCTTTAATTCCATAATCACAAGGGACATCAAGATGGGCATAGCTCCCAGATTCATCAGCCGGACTTCTCCAATCCCCGCCAACAAACCAAAATGAATCTTTCCAACGCTTAGCCTTATTGGGAACTTCCTCGATAATTTTCCAACCATTCCGGGCCCTAACAGCATAATAGCCTTCGCCGTCACCTTTGGAAAGTTGGGTAAAGTAATGGAGTTCGGCGGGAGAAGGAAAGGCCGAAGTCTGAATCTCGCCAAATAACCCCAGTAACCCGAAAAATGTGCTCCACCCATTCGGAGTAATCTGAGTCAATGACAAGTTCCAGTAGTCAAGAAATTGGCTAACAACGGGATGAGGAGGAAATCGGATTCCAGCTTCCATTGCACCCATGTTCACTGCGATACAATTTGCCAGAGGCTGACTAGCCCGTTCTCTAGGTGCTGGGGCATAGAGATGGACATCATTAAGGATCTCGTACTTGGCCCGAAAATTTGGCGAGATCATAGTCTTTTACGCAAGAAACAAACCCGATCGCCGCGAAATTATCTTCCGCGAAATCACGGTGCGGCTGTGGAGGATTACTACGCATGAATTGCAAATGGTAAGCTCCGAAATCAAAGGCCACTGGACGACTCCTAGGCAGGCTCATTTGGATCTGTGTCGTCTCCTTTGCTTCACTAATTAAGCGGTCAACCTCAGTATCATTCACAATGGTTTTCTTAGCTCTGACCCGAGTCTTGACTTGTTTGGGCCTCCCACTGGGTTCAAGTTCATTTGTCTCTTCATCCAACCCAAGTTCATCGACCACATCTTCCGATTCGGCCTCCTCGGTCTCCTCATCCGGTTCATCCCTTAAAACACTTCCACTAGTATTCCCGCCTCCCTCACGATTTTTCAAAATGGATTTAGGCACCTCGGAATGATGAAAGCTAATATGGTCAGAATCAGAAGAAGAAGTTGATGATGTCGGTGTGAGCCCAAAACAACTAGACTCCTCCGTATCAGAAATAGTATAACGACGCCCATGACGCGTCTCTAAGTCTCCAGAATCAGACAATCCCTCAGAATCAGAAGCGCTACTAACCCCCGACATATCCACCAGACCAGAATAAAGAGCCAAAGAATGTGAAGAATCTTACCCTTTGTCACAATGTCGGTGTTGTTGAAAGAGTCAACTCCACAAAAGCCCGATGAAAAGATCGATCCACCTAGGGACAACAACAAAATTGAATGAGAAACCCGGGAAGGATAATATTGGGGCAAATGATCGGCAAATTCAAATATCAACATCGACCACCAAGGAATTTAACAAGTTCAACCGTCAAAACTCAATCATTGAGGTATCTATATGCAATCGTTGAGTCCTATTTATCACATCATATATACCATCATCCCACACCAAATTAAACAAACCTCTACTAGGGCCACTGAAATGGCAAAACCAAATGACCAAAAAATTCACATTCGTGCTAGTATACCCATCATTCAAACACATAGACATCCATGCTAGCAAAGAAAATTTATCCCACATTTCAACAGCCTATCCCATCTTCTAGCGCCAAATGGTCGGGCAATGAACAATGTTTCAACAGCTCGACTAATCCTTCTAGCGCTATAAGATCAGTTGCCCGCCAAAGAAAATTTATCCCAAATTTATCCCACATGAGAAATTTATCCCACATTCCTAGTCGATGATTTTCGATCATCATGAAATACACTATAAAGCATCGAATATATATAGCCCATCTCATCACAATCCAAATAGGCACATACATTATTCTACACAAAATATTCAACTTCACATACCCAAGGCTTTCTAACCTAAAAACCAAAACCTCATACAAACCTCCAAATGAAATTACCGAATCCCTAGTCTCATATAAATGCCAAGCGAAACAACATAAATTTTGATTTCCATGAGGAAGAGGGGGACGCACCTTTTGGAGTCAATGGCCGCCCAAGTCACAACCTACTCACTACCCGGTCGCCCGCCGCCTGCTCACTGCCCGCGTCGCCCGCCGTTGTCCGCTACCCAAGTCGCCCCTGCTCCACAACGATTGCCCTACTCCACAACAATTGCCCTGCTCCACAACAATTGACCGCTACCCAAGTCGTTTCCTACTACCCAAGGGATAAATCAGTTTTTCATCAACAGAGAGAGGGCGACAAAAATAAAAAAATAAAAAAATCAGGGCATACCTGGGCAAAACCACCACTCGTCGCCCCTAACAATTCAAACACTGCCTAACGATATTATGAGGAGGAAAAAGACAGCCGTGCAGCGACCCGCGAAGAGAAAAAAAATATATATATATAAAAAAATTTAGGAGAAAGTGAGAAGGGGGCGGCCGGCTGATTTTCAAAGAAGGAGAAGGGGGAAAAGTGGAGGAATAAGTCCCTTATTTATAGAAGAAGAAGTTGGGGCTAGGTCAAAGTCCAATTTCATTTATTTTGAAATTCAAAATTCCTTAATTATGGGGATTGGGGGTGTGACCGATCACATCAATCAGTTCTACCAAGAATTGAGCAAAGTCTACTCTTCACTTTTTTAATTTCCAAGTGAAAGTCTTGAGAGTTGGGTAAAGTCCAATCAAATTAACCAAACAATAAGGAAAGTAGGCAATTTTACCTTTTACAACTTCCAATATGGATGAAGGGTCCCTCATGGTCAAGTCCTAGCCGATTTATAAGGACTAGCCAAGTGGGGCCAACTTAAGTTGCCTAACCCGTCGAACTCGGCCGTAAGCGGCCAAAGCCCAGAAATCAGACTCGTGCCGAACTCGCCAATTGGGGCCCATTCGGGAAGAATGGCTCATAACCCGGCTCGTCCTAGAAGCAAAGGGACATGCCTGAATCATAATCCAAAAATATTTATCATGTTACTCTTCTCTTAAAACGAATTGTAACATGAGGGGCAATTGTTGTATACCAAATAATCTCGGCAAATTATTTGGGTGTCACATATCCTTAAATCGCAATCACCTCTATTAAAGTCGAGACATGGGGCAAGTTATCATGAGCCAAGAAACAAACTTACCAGGAATAATTCAAGGATGGACGAGTTACCCGCACCATTGCTACTTGCCCATGCTCGCCATGGCCGCCCGCGCCCATGCCAAATGGTCGGCCATTGCCCGCGCCCATGCCAAGTGGCCGCCCGATCCCATGCCACATGGTCGCCCGTCGCTCGCCTGCGCTCCATGGCCGCCCGCGCCCATACCACATGGTCGCGCCATTTCCCATGGTCGCCCATTGCCTATGGTCGCCCATTGCCCATGGTCGCCCATTGCACATGATTTCCCATTGCCCATGGTCGCCCATCGCCCATGGTTACGCCATTGCTCGCCATGCCCACCCATGCTCACCAGCGCTCGCCCATGGTCACCACGCCCACCCGGGCGATGCCCGCTACTCGCCTGGTCCGCACGCCATGTCGTCCATACTCGGGGCGATGCCCACTACTCGCCCGGCCAGCGCGCCATGGTCACCCATGCCCACCATGCCAAATGGTCACCCATGCCCGCCATGCCGAATGGTCGCCCATTGCTCGCATGCCCAATGGCCGCCCGCGCCCATGCCTAAGTGATCGGCCTTTGGTCGCCCGCCCTTGTCCATGCCTGGTGGTCGCCCGGTGGGCAACACATTCGCAAGTCATCTCATTCCAGCCAGCGACTCCCAAGGCGTTTGCGTACATAAAGAGGAAAATTATACTTGACCGGATTTGTGAGATTTGTAATCAAGGTAAGAAGGATAGAGAGATGAGTCAAAGATTTCCCACTTACCAAGGCTTGATTTTGGTTAACCAAACATGTAAACCACGGGTCTTAGCCAACGTCAGAGAATTTCCCCCAAATGGCCGAGAAGTTTATGAGAATAATACTGGTCCTATGGCCGTGGACTCAAAGAGGAAAACATAGGCGCAAATCTCCGTGAACCACCTGCAGCTCACCGGCTTCAGGACCCAGAGACGTGTTTAGATTGGCATAATAGGTCTTTAGGGTCCAACTTAGCCGAAAAATATTTAATGCTGGTCAGACTCCCTTTGAGGCGCGAGAAAGACCAGCCGATGAAGTTGTAGTATAAATACTAGAATGTAAGACTCATTAAAGGGTCGCCAAAGGCTTTATCAGCCAACAAAAGAGGCCTTCGGCCCAAATCAACGCGCATTTACTTACCTGAATCCTTATCATTGCTATTCAATGAAGAACATTCGATATGTTCCTCATTAATTGCATCACACACTCATAAATACTTATTTGTACAACCAAATCACATAGCCACATAACAAATCTCGTTCCGTAATTTTTGGTGTACAACAGGGGAGAAACCAGATTCCTCCAGCCAAACTAATGTATCAGGATGCCTCGAGGCTCAACCCGTAAAAATTCTGCAGCTATCACAACTCCATTGGGCATACCACCGAACATTGCCGCGACCTATAGAGAGAACTTTGGAAACTTTTTGAGGAAGAAAAGTTGTCAGCATTTGTCAAACCAAGGAATGAGAAGCCCAACGGTTAGAATGATCAACCATGAGCTAATCAGGCTGAACAGGAATGCCGAGGTCCGTAGATCCCAAACGGAGTCGAGAACAAGGTTATTCACATGATTTGCCCTTCAGGGGGCACCCTTGGCAGTTTTCTTCCAGCAATCTCCTTATCCGTCCGACGTCAGAAAGCCGAGATGCGCGCACTCGACAATGCCATACTGAGCTACCTCCTGGTCAATATGATTGCAACCGATTCAAAGTTGCTCCGTTCAGCGAGGAAGATAAGGACAGGGTGGTTTTCCTAAACTGGGACCCCCTCGTAATTTCAGCAAGGATAATGGGAGCACTAGTCCACTGCATCATGATCGACAATGGAGCTTTCTGCAATATCCTTTTCAAAAAGACCTTGGATCAACTCGGAGATTTCCACAGCTACGTCGAGCCTTGCGAGGTCGGGATTCGCAGTTTTGGAAGCCAGCCCGTTGAAGCATATGGGATGATTCGCCTGGCAGTCGAGATCACATCGTCATTGGACAAGGAGGTGCAAGCGACCAAAAAATTGGATTTCGTCATCATCGAAATCCCATCTAACTTCAATGCCTTCTTTGGTAGACCTTTTGAACACGAATTTGGGGCTGCGTCCTTCTCTTATTTTTACTGTATTAAGTTACCCAGTTTTGATGGAAAAATTGGCACCATCAAGGGTGACCAGATCGCAACAAGGAAATGTTTGACTTACACCCGTATCAATTTAAATTCCGCTTTTTATTTTGGTAGGAGATCCGAGGATAGGCAAGGTTGTACGAGCCAAACCTTACCTCGGAAGAATTTAGATTTAAGCGAAATGGAAATAGACAGTGTAATAGAAAAAGAGATAGAATTTATGGACATCGATGAAAAAAGAGAAAAGATGGCCGGTGGAGAAAAGTTAACAAAAGAACAAGTTTGCAACGCAGATACAAGTTCCTCGCTAGCACTGCTCGACCTGGAACCTCGACTCGATTTCGAAACCATGGGGGAAGACTCCCGGCAGCCAGAACCAATCCAGGACCCAAGAGGAGAAAAGAGCGATCAAAGAGCAACTCCCATTGAAGAGCTGGAGACAATCCCAGTCGACCCGACAACCCGACACGACCAGATCTGTTTGTAACTATTGGGACACAAATCCCCAAAAATATGCGACTTCAAGTGATAGATTTTCTCAAAGAAATCTAGATGTCTTCGCATGGTCACACGAAGATATGATCGGCATCAACCCCGAGGTCGCTTGTCATAAGCTAAACATCGACCCTACAAAGAAGCCAGTGTCGTAGAAAAGGAGAAAATTTGGTCCTGATAAGTACGCCGATCTGGCCGAGGAGGTAAAAAAGCTACTCGACAACAAGCTGATCGAACAATTCAACCACCCTCAATGGGTGGCCAATGTAGTCTTAGTAAAAAAGACGAACAATACCTAGCGATTATGCATCGATTTCACCGACCTAAATGAGGCGTGTCCAAAGGATTATTTCCCCATGCCGCATATCGACCACCTTGTCGACAGCACGACCGGTCACGAAATGATGTCATCCATGGATGCCTTTACCGGATACCATCAGATGGCCATGTACAAAGACGACCAACATCACACGTCCTTCTTAACCTAGAAGAACTTATATTGTTGGAGGAGGATGCCTTTTGGACTCTAGAACACGGGGTGACCTACCAGAGGTTGGTAAACAGGATGTTCGCTGACGAGATTGGAAAAACCATAGAGGTCTACATCGAAGGCATCGTGGTAAAAAATGAAAAGAAGAAAGATCACCTAGGCCACCTCGCTCAAACGTTTGACATACTCAGAAAGTACAACATAAGGTAAACCCAAAAAAGTGTAGTTTTGGAGTAGGTTCAGGCAAGTTCCTGGGACACACCATCAGCCAGCGAGGTATCGAGGCCAATCCGACGAAGATCAGGGCCATCATGGATATGAAGCCACCTCGCAACATCAAAGAAGTCCAGAGGCTAACCGGATGTCTCGCAACTTTAAACAGATTCGTCTCTAGGATGGGGGACAAATATAAACCATTCTTCTAGACCATGAAAAAAGGGAAAATTTTCATGGACCCCGCAAAGTCAGGCAGCCTTCTTAAAGCTTAAGGTATACCTCTCGAATCCACAAATTTTGTCGAAGCCTATTCCGGGCGAGAAGCTCTTCCTATATCTAGCCGCATTGGAATCGACCTTAAGCGCAGTTTTGGTACGGGCCGATGGTCAGTTTTATTTGTTGATATACTTTGTTAGCCAGACCCTTAATGACACCGAGCTCAAGTGCCCACCTCTGGAGAAGCTCGCATATGCTTTGGTCATGAGTGTTCGAAAGCTCCGTCAATACCTTTTCGACCATCAAGTCGAGGTTCTCACCACAATGCTGTTGGGATACCTTATGCCAGGATCTATCGGGATGACCTCATAAACACAAATTTAAATTAACAATTATTACTAGCATGAATTTACCTAAGTGAATTCAAATAATAATCAATCCAACAACAACATGCAAATAATATTTCACGTAAAAGATCCTAGCATGCGGAATTTCTAGGAGTTTACGTAAACGTACCCGTTGGAGAGACGATCTGAGACAAACATGACCAAGTATCTGGATACCCACCAAAAGTCCTTCTCAAGTATTCCCAAGTCCTCGTCCAATAACCCTTGTGGAAGGTTCTCCAATGAACGATTTATAAAATAAAGGAAAATAAAAATATTGTTGCACCACCTTTGTGGATTTCTAATATTTCCAACGCATGGAACTGTAGGGGATGAAAAAAATTCATCCCCTATTTATAACATATGGGGTGGTCGAAAAAATTGGCTAAGAAAGGGTTAGGAAAGATCTTTTCTTGATCTCCAAGAAATCTTGAATATATCCCATATATTCTTCTTTCCTTGTGTATTTTTTCACAAAATTCCACACCCTTATTTAGTCCCTAATTTTCAAAAAATAAGGAGAGATTTACCAAGATTGGATATTTCTTGAATTTATGAGTTATTTTTGTATTCCAAGAATATATATATTTTTCCATAAAATCTTTTCAAGAAAATCTTTTATTCTCCTTATCCCCATATATTTTGAAATTTTCATATTAAAGGAACCAAGTGGGAGATTTCTTGAATTTATGGGATAATCTTGTATTCCAAGAATACTTATCTCCTTTCCATAAAATCTTTTCAAGAAAATTCTTCTCCCCTTTTTCTTTAATAAATTTCAAAAATAAGGAATAATTATGCAACAATAATTTATTTTATTTTAAGAACCTTTTATTTATTGGACTTTAATTGGACAACTTGAGGGGCCTTTAGGAGAATTAAGATGGACCTTACAATGGGCTTCTGAATTTCAATATTGAGCCACAATATAATTCAGTCCATTAATATTAATTAATGCCACTATATAATTAATATTGCACTATCCAACTTAACCCATATTATGGTAATATGGCTCCCGGTTATTATTTCCCGTATTTAAGATTATTTAGTCCATAAATTAATTAAGCCACTGAAAAGCTTTATATTAATTAATATATTTATCCTTGGAGTAAGGACAACCCAGCTTTATTATATATACCGGAAAATTAATTCCACTTGCAAGATTTGGTATGATAAAGGTTCTGGGCCCACCAAGGGGACCAATCAAGCAAGACATAGGGTATCGAAGTCGCAATGATTCTCTTCCCATTTATAAGTCAAAGCATTAACTACTAATCACACACAGTCCTTATTAAGTGACAGAAATTAAGAAATCAACAACCACTGAGGTCTAACTCTTCATCCCTTAAGTCAGTGCGAATGAGTTTATCCTCTCTGCAGGTCCGCTTCAGCGCATCGAATGCACTAGTGTAATCTCTTGGTCAAGACAAGCCAATCTGAGCCTTACACATCAACTTCTACCAATAGATTGTTCGGATCTATCTAAGTTGTGAAACACGCACTCGTTTACAAGGCACTGTTAACGTGATCTTCTGTGATCTGGTATCACCACGTTAACTACAATGTAACGCGTGCTATGAACTATTTGCAATAAATATATATAACATTCAATCATATTTAAAGCAACAATGATAAAAAATTTATTTCGGTAAATAAGTGTTTAATACATAGGTTATACAAAGTAAAATCATACTTTCACGTATAATCCAACAATCTCCCACTTATACTCAAAGTCTGCTTTTAAGTATACCACAACATGTCTGATGTATTATACAGTGACATCTAATGTCACCTACATCAACCTAATAACATTTCTCCCACTTATACTCAAAGCAGACTGACAACGCTCTTGACACCCATTCCTTCCACATGTCTCTCGAATGTTAACTGAGGCAGACCCTTTGTGAATGGATCAGCTAGGTTGTCTTCCGACGCGATCTTTGCCATCTCTATATCTCATCTCTTAACGATTTCTCGTATAAGATGGTATTTCCTTTCAATGTGTTTGCTGGCCTTGTGGGCTCTCGGTTTCCTTGAATTTGCAATTGCTCCGGCGTTATCACAAAAGACCGTGATAGTGCTGGGCAAATTCGGAACAACGTCCAAGTCCGCTAGGAAGTTCCTGAGCCACACCGCTTCTTTCGCTGCTTCACAAGCAGCTACATATTCTGCTTTCATGGTAGAATCGGTGATGCATTTCTGCTTAACGCTTCTCCATGTTACAGCTCCTCCCCCAGACAAAACACACTACCCCGAGGTAGATTTTTTAGAATCTAGGTCTGATTGGAAATCCGAGTCCGTGTATCCCACTGGAAATAAACTATCTGACTGATAAACCAGCATTCTATCTCGAGTTCTTTTCAGATACTTCAGAATGTTCTTAACAACAGTCCAATGTTAATTTCCGAGATTACTCTGATATCTCGCTACCATGCCTACGGCGTAACAGATATCTGGTCTCGTACACAACATTGCATACATGAGGCTTCCTACTGTCGACGCATAAGGAATGCCTCTCATGTCATCTATCTCCCTTTGTGTCTTAGGGCACATGTTTTTTGATAGATGGATTCCGTGCCTGAAAGGTACAAAACCCTTCTTGGAATCTTGCATGTTGAAACGCTTCAAAACGGTATCTATGTATGAAGCTTGCGATAAGCCAATCATTATTTTCTTTCGATCTCGAGTGATCTTGATCCCAAGAATATGACCGGCTTCACCTAAGTCCTTCATATCAAACTGTTTTGACAGCCATACCCTTACTTCTGACAAAACCTTTACATCATTTCCAATGAGCAGAATATCGTCTATGTATAGTACTAGGAATTCCAAGGCAGTTCCGTCACACTTCCTATAAACACAACTCTCGAAATCATTTTGATCAAACCTATAAGATTTGATTACATGATCAAAACATTAGTTCCAAGCCCGAGATGCTTGCTTCAGTCCATAAATGGACTTCCTCAGCTTGCACACAAGGTGTTCTTGGCCTTTTTCGATGAAACCTTCGGGTTATTGCATATAGATTTCCTCGTCAAGACTCCCGTTAAGGAAAGCTGTCTTGACATCCATTTGCCAGATCTCAAAATCTAGATGCACAACTATTGCCAAGAGAATACGGATGGACTTAAGCATGGCTACAGGCGAAAAGGTTTCTTCATAATCGATACCCTCCTTCTGAGTGTATCCCTTTGCCACAAGCCTAGCTTTAAAGGTTTCTACCTTCCCGTCTGGTCCTCTTTTCCTCTTGTAGACCCACTTGCATCCAATGGGTTTTACCCCACTGGGTGGTTCAACTAGCTCCCACACCTGATTATGATCCATTGAGCCCATCTCGGCTTCCATCGCAGTTTACTAGGATTCTGAATCCTTATCTTGGACCGCCTCCTTGTAGGACCAGGGCTCTGATTCACTATCCCCGAGGATCATATCCGAAGATTCTCCTATCCCCATGAATCTCTCAGGTTGTCGGACAACCCTCCCACTACGACGAGGTTCCGATTGTGTCGGTGTGATGCTTGGTATATCAACCTGTACGGTTGGTATAAGATTTTGCCCTCTTATTTCATTTAAGGTAATCTCACTTTTGGGCTTTCGATTGTTCATAAAGTCTTCTTCCAAAAATCTAAAGTGCGTACTTATTACCACCTTTTGATCTTCGGGACCATAGAACATGCACCCTTTCGTTCCCATGGGATATCCTATAAACAACCTTAGTTCCAAACGTGCATCCAACTTACCGGCTTCCTTGTCTAGCACGTATGCCGGACACTCCCAAATCCTGAGATGTCTCAGACTGGGCTTGTGCCCGGTCCACAACTCTTTAGGGGTTTTGGGAACCGATTTGGATGGCACCAGATTCAAAACGTAAGCCGCCGTTTCCAAGGCATGCCCCCAAAACGACTTGGGTAGATCTGAATAACTCATCATGGATCTGACCATTTCTAAGAGCATTCCGTTTCTTTGTTCTGCAACCCCATTTTGTTGAGGGGTTCCGGGTGCAGTCAACTGGGAAACAATGCCCTCGTCTGACAGGTAGTTCAAAAAGTCATCGCTGAGGTATTCACCTTCACGATCAGATAGTAGAAATTTGATACTCTTTTCCCTATGATTCTCCACTTCGGCTTTGAACTCCTTGAATTTATCAAAGGTTTCCGATTTGTGTTTCATGAGGAAAATGTACCCGAACCTTGAGTAATCATCGATGAAAGTCACGAAATACTCATAGCCACCTCTAGCTTTGGTTGACATTGGACCACACACGTCAGTGTGAACGATTTGCAACACTTCTGTGGCTCTATTCCCCTTGGCTCCAAATGCCCTCTTGGTCATTTTACCCTCTAAACATGATTCGCAGGTTGGACGTGGTTCTAACTGTAGGTCCGACAGTGAACCATCTTTCACCAACCTTTGGATCCTATTCAGATTAATATGACCTAATCTTAGATGTCATAGAAGTGTCTCGTTCACATTTTCTGAACGTTTTCTCTTATTACATGAAACAATCGATGTGTTATAAGATGCATTTTGTGAGTGGTGTGCACAGTTAATAGTATAGAGATTGTTCCATAAAGTTCCATGACAGATAAACACATCGTTACGGTAAACAGTAATTTGCTTAGAAAAACGAACAAAATATCCATCATTAAATAGTTTTGAAACTAAAATAAGGTTTTTGCGAAAAAACTGGAATGTAAAGAACATCTCTAAAGACTAAAATCCTATCTTCAAAAGACAGGTGCACGTCTCCCACTGCTTCAGCTGCTACTCTCGTAGCATCGCCCAGTGTGATGAGGATCTCACTTCCACTAAGTTACCGGGTTAGTTTGAACCCGTGAAGCAAACATGATTAGTGGATCCCGTATCAACTACCCATGGATGAGAAGTGTACGCCGCTAAACAAGCTTCAACAATTAGTGCATGAGAATTACCTTTCTTTCCGGCCCTTTTGGGGTTGGAACAGGCAAACCTCCATTGTCCTCTTTCACTGCAGTTTAAGCAATTCCCCTTTGGATTTTCCTTGACACCACCAGCATTCCTCATCTTACCATTGCCCTTGGCAACAATTGAGTTTGATTGCTTATGGCTTTTGGTCCTCTTCTTCTTCTTGCCTTCCCTTGGCCTAGAAGATGAAGACAGACCATCTGCCATCAAAGCTTGGGTTTGGTGCCCCATCAACGTCTCTGTCGTGACCAAAGCTTGCAACAAATCAGCTAGCGAGGCCAAAGTGCTCAAAACTTTTGGGCAGAGAGTGAAGTACCAAATCAATCTGGGTCTCCAGATCATAATCTGCACCCAGAACCTCAAGTTTGTTCAGATGGGCCATCTATTTTGAGGACGTAATCCCTTACGGGGTTGCCCTCCACCATTTTCAGCGACAACATCTCTCGCAAGGTGATCTGACGAGTCCCACATTTTTGACTCGTCAGTTGGCT
Source organism: Stenogyne calaminthoides (assembly GCA_037126765.1). NCBI lineage: Eukaryota > Viridiplantae > Streptophyta > Magnoliopsida > Lamiales > Lamiaceae > Stenogyne > Stenogyne calaminthoides. The sequence continues at coordinate 32,542,076 of JBBCBC010000004.1, read as the reverse complement.
CATCTGGTTTTGGTGTGTCAAGAATCCACTTGTGCTTTTGTGCAGTTAGGACAATCATAACTTTTCATTTCCAATCAACATAGTTTCCTATACAATTCTATTCACTTTAAATATATTAACAGTGGATTAAAAGGTTGCGACATGCTGAATTGAAATAAACAGCAATTTGTACAAGTACAAAATATCACATAATTCGATCGCTTTATTCATATCAAAATCTCAAAATAATATGAATAAGCATCAGCCGACATCTCAAAACAGTTTAAATAGGTCATGTGGGGTGAACTGTCTATTTAAACACATTCAAGCAGGTTACAAACAAGAACAATTACAAACTTTTAATTCAAAATTAATAGTCGGCTCCCACTTGACCAATATAAAATTGACAGGGACTTCAGGGAAGTATATTCATACCAATTTTATACCTAAGTAATAACCATGATTAAATACATAATTATTACTTCACTTTGTACGAGTCTCTTGGGGAGGGTCATCGTCGCCACTAATAATAATTCACAATCATCCTTTTGGAAATTCATTCATGTGAAAACCATCTTTTGGCCGTTCCGTGGGGGAAATTTCTCCAAAAGAATTCACAAATAAATAAATCATGGAGGTCAAATTTGACGTAATTTTATTATCCGGAATAAAATTTGTCAATAAAACATACTTAGTAATTTTCGAAAGTGAGATGTTCTTTTAGACAATTCTAAATCATGCAAACACATTTAACAAATAAAAATTGCACAAATTTAAAACAAGCATCAAGACAAAACAAATCAAATTGGGCACATATATCATACTGTCATGGTTTAAATTCCAAATCTTGATCTTGAGAAATCGTCTCTTCTTTTGCCTTCATCGTTCGTCTCGAAGGGCTCCCATTGAATCCGCAACAATTCTTCAAAAAAAAATATCCTCCATTTTGGGTTAGGACGACGTTCGGAAAACGAGTAGCTCACGACCCGGAACGCGAGTAACATGCGCCTAGGCGCACACCCCGGTCCGGATCGGCCATCTCGCCCCGTCGCCCACGACACATTCACGCGGAGCATCGCCCGAACGCGTCTGCGTCCGGGGTCCTTCACCCCATGTCCGAAATAGCCAGCCCGCACGTCCGGCTCTTGCACGCCTAGCGTGCGCCGCGTGCGGCTCCCGATGCCAAAAGCCTCGCGCGCGACTAGCTTATCCCGTCCGCGTCCCGCCTGGCAATGCGCGAAGTCGCTAGGCCTTTGGCCTAGCCTACGTGCTTCGTCTTGGCTCGCGTACGTCTGGGCACTTGGACGTCCGTCTTTAATTCTCCGTCTCCATCTTCGTTCACGATCCGGTTATAATTTATTTACAAAAAATAAATAAACCTAGATCTAGACTAGTCTATTACATTGAAGAAATCAAACAAATTCTAATCTACTCGTGAATTTTCTCACGAGGCAAAACGAATTCGAACGAATCGAATTAAGATGAACCTTCCAATGGACTTCTGAATTCCAATATTGAGCCACAATATACTTCAGCCCATTAATATTAATTAATGTCACTATATAATTAATATTGCACTATCCAACTTAACCCATATTACGGTAATATGGCTCCCGATTATTATTTCCCGTGTTTAAGATTATTTAGTCCATTAATTAATTAAGCCACTGAAAAGCTTTATATTAATTAATATATTTATTCTTGGAGTAAGAACAACCCAGCTTTATTATCCATACCGGAAAATTAATTCCACTTGCAAGATTTGGTATGATAAAGGTTCCGGGCCCACCAAGGGGACCAATCAAGCAAGACATAGCAAGCACACGATTCTCTGTATTAATTTAACAACTGTCGTGCAATTAATATTATTGCCAAAGATACAGGGTATCGAAGTCGCAATGATTCTCTTCTCATTTATAAGTCAAAGCATTAACTACTAATCATATACAGTCCTTATTAAGTGACAGAGATTAAGAAATCAACAACCACTGAGGTCTAACTCTTCATCCCTTAAGTCAGTGCGAATGAGTTTATCCTCTTTGCAGGTCCGCTTCAGCGCATCGAATGCACTAGTGTAATCTCTTGGTCAAGACAAGCCAATCTGAGCCTTACACATCAACTTCTACCAATATATTGTTCGGATATATCTAAGTTGTGAAACACGCACTTGTTTACAAGGCACTGTTAACGTGATCTTCTGTGATCAGGTATCACCACGTTAACTACAATGTAACGCGTGCTATGAACGGTTTGCAATAAATATATATAACATTCAATCATATTTAAAGCAACAGTGATAAATAATTTATTTCAGTAAATAAGTGTTTAATACATAGGTTATACAAAGTAAAAGCATACTTTCACGTATAACCCCAACAAATGCCACTAAGACAGATCCTACACTGGCCCAATACAGCCGGATGACTATTGAAGTGGGTCATTGAACTGGGTCAATTTGGAATAACTTTTACACCTCGGACTGCAATCAAAGCTCAAGTCCTCGCTGACTTCATCACCGAGCTCACGTTTCCCGAGAAGACCCAAGAGACTTTCGAGATTCTTTGAGAAATGTACGTCAATGGTTTGTCAACAAGCACTCGAGTTGGGGCTGGAGTGGTCCTAATTAGTCCCGAACAACAATCCTTCACCACGGCGATCAGTTTCAGTTCCCACGCCACCAACAACGAAGCCGAATATGAAGCACTGATAAATGGTTTAGAAATGGCTATGGCCATTGGTGTGTGCAAGTTGAAAGTCTTCAGCGACTCCCAGTTGATTACATGTCAGATGTCAGGAGAGTACGAGTCCAGAGGCGAACAAATGATAAAATACCAACAGGTCGCCAAGAACCTCATGGAGAAGTTCGACCAAGTCTACATCGAGCTGATCCCACGAATAGAGAATACCCAGGCCGATACTCTGGCTCGCCTAGTGATGTCAGAGGGAGCGGCAAACATGGATAACATCACCGTCACCAAGTTAAACTTACCCTCGGGAAGTGGCATCACTGTCGACACAAACAAAGTGACATGGGCAAATCAATTGAAACCATCGAGCCAATATCTCTAAGATTTCCTGATCACAGCTCAAAGGACAATTGGATGACCCCGATCAAAGAGTACATCGGAAATGGAACCCTGCCCGATGACAAAGTTTTAGCTCGCCATTTACAATTGCGAGCAGCGAGGTACACTATCATCAACGACCAACTCTATAAGCGAAGTTTTTCACTACCTTTGTTGAAGTGTGTCACACCGGAAGATGGGCAGATCATCTTGAAAGAAATCCACGGAGGAATTTGTGGAAACCACACTGGGGGGACAGTCCTTAGTATACAAAACAATCAGAAAAGGCTATTTTTGGCTGACTTTGAGGAGAGATGCGATCTCATATGCTAAAAAGTGTCACCGATGTCAGCTCTACGCTCCGACCATCAAACATACCCCCGAGGAACTTGCATCGATCTACAACCCTTGATCTTTCGCAAAGTGTGGGATCGACCTTATTAGTCCTTTCCCAAAGGCATCGGGTAGCTCAAAGTTCGCAATTGTAGCTGTAGATTACTTCACCAAGTGGGCGGAAGTAGAGCCTTTAGCCACAATTACCCAAGAGAAAGTCATCCGTTTCATATGGAAAAACATCATTTGTCGTTTCGGTCTACCACAGGCAATTGTCACGGACAATGGAAAGCAGTTCGATGGATATGAAATTGACGCTTTCTTCGCGAAATGGAAGATTGTGAAGTTGTTCTCTACACCCTATCATCCGCAGTCGAACGGCCAAGTGGAGACGGTGAACAAAATAATCAAGCACACTCTAAAAATCTAGCTCGAAGGATCAAAAGGGTTGTGGGAGTTCAAGATCCCAGAAATTATGTGGTCTTACAGAACTACCTTTCGAAATTCAACAGACAAAATATCTTTCGCCCTAACTTTTGGAACAGAAGCGGTCATACCCGCCGAGGTCGAGATACGCAGTCATCGCACCTCACAAACCGTCATGGAGGCCAATGATCAAGCTCTATCTCTCGAGCTCGATCTCCTCGAAGAAAAAAGAATGAACGCCGACCTATGAAATGTGAACTACAAGCAAAAGTCAGAAAAATACTATAACTCGAAAGTCAAGATACGAAAGTTCAAGATTGGCGATCTAGTCTTGCGAAAGATACTCGGCGTGCCAAAATGAGTGTTTGGCCCGACCTGGGAAGGACCTCTAAGAATTTCAAGACTTACGAGCCGATGATACTAAAGGCATTCCGGTTCAGTAACCGTAGAATGCGACCTACCTCATAAAATATTATCTGTAAAGTAAGAAATTTTAGGATTTTTTCTTTTATGTATTTAGTAACCTGAGTAAAAAATGAAATCAATTTCAGTTCTTTGTCCAAAAAATTTGTCACAATTTTTTACATTTAGGAACTTGGGGGGACCGATCTCCGACCTCCCTCGAGGTCATTTTTTAGGATAGATTCCCAAATGAAAATAAAATTTTAAAGACTAAGGACAGGGGGATAGGGGTGCGACCTCCCATAAGGTCGCACCAACCAGAATGTTAGTCCTAAATCTTCAAAAGGGAAATAAATTATCAAAGGCAAAGTTGCAAAGTCAATAAGACAACCAAGTTGCAAAGTCAATAAGTCGACAAGCCAAGGGAGACCACGCATTATCATCTGTAAGACGACCTAGGTCGCATGCCACATCAAAGTCGACCAAGCCAAAAAATTCCAAAGGCAGATAAGGTCGCAAGGTTACCAACTAGCAAACCAACTATCGTGTTTTATAATTCAGGATATCAAAGATACAAGTCAGCCGACCTCGAAATGATCACGCACAAGTGATACGTTTCAAGAAATACTAAGTCAGAGGAGAGACGAACAAGCGTTCAGATGAAAAACAAGAAAGTAAAGGAGCTATGTCGAAGAAATCAAAAGAGAGCGTTCATTAATAAAGCTCGAAGGCAAGAAAGTACAACACCCCGCGGGCAGACACACGGAAAAAAACCCAAGGGCAAGCTAACAGACTTTGCAAAAGAAAAACTCCGAGGGGCGAACACAACAAAAACCCGAAGGCAACTAGAAGACTATTTCACAAGACAAGGAAATCAGCTCGGCGGAGCATCCGAGGTCCCCTCATTAGGGTCGATCGACGCATTTTGTTTGACTTCGGGAATCTCAACGCCAGTCTGATTCCCTTCACCACATTTCCTTCCCACGTCAACGACATCGCCGCCACCATCGGCCTCCCCATCACCACCTCCATCCTGTTCGTCTCCCATCTCTTCATTTAACATGCCGAAAAGATCAGCGGGATCATAGAGATTAGCATCTTGAGGAAGGAAATTGAAATCAACGGCGAAGGCAGTGAGATTTTTGATCGGGAGATCCTCCTTCTCTCGGACAGGATTATTGCGCATATAGGCGACAAACCCATCCTTTATCGCAGTCCGAGCTCCGTCAAGGTCGCCCGCCCTATGAACAACCCGGATTACATTGGCAAATGAATGGATGTAGGCGATATTGGAGGCATGGTTGTGCTCCAACTTGACATTGACAGAGATTTTACTAACTTTGGCCTCCAGATATCGGACCCGATCTTCCAGCTCAGAAATTCTCGACAGACCAGCCTTCACTTTCTTATCTTGGAGGTCGAGATCTTTCTTTTGCTTGCTCAAAGTCTTTTCCATCGTGGCCTTCTCCTTGAGTTTCGCCTCGGCGGATTTCTGAGCGGTCACGGCGGACTCTCTTTCCTTAGCATTCATTTCCAAGTCCTTCCTCATAGTCACACAGGCTGCCTCAGCCATCTGGGCCTATGTCCTCGCCGTCTCATACTACTCCCGGCTCTTCTCGAAGAAGGCCAACGAGCGACATAAGTGAGCAACCCCAGAAGTCACATTTTTTGGGAAAATGCTGGGTCTGGGCCTCTTTGTGCAGGGTCCTAGTCCAGGCTTTTGGAACATCCTCGGTAACTCGCCGGAGGTAGGAAGGCTGGGCATCATTGGCAGTGAGAGATTGCAACCATAGATAATTGTGTGTGGTTTCACCTCGAAAAATTCCATCGTCCGGCTTATACCTTCAAGGTAACCACGCATAAGTATAAGTATAAATGACGAGCAAGAAAAATGATGCAAAGGTCAGGGGTTACCTTAGGTAGTAGTCTGGATTCCAACCCAGAAAGGTGTCGTCCTCGGCCTCGCGATCTCGGCGGCTGGTAAGCTCGATGACAGTGTCAGGGTTCCCCGCGGACTCCGAAACCACCAATTTCCCGCTCGAGGAGTTCCTCAGAGCATCCATGTCCACAGAAGGCTAGGGCTATTTCAGAGAGCTCCCTTCGCCCGCACGAGTCTCGGTGACTACCCTCTTCTGACCTCGCCCGGGAGCAGCGACCTTGGCCTTAGGTTGTGGGGTCCCAGCAGTTTCGCCCGGCTTAGTACTCTTTTTCTTCTCGGCCCTCTGCCTCGATAGCTCCAAGGCCCTTGCATCTCCTCAGCATTCAGATTCTCCATCGCCTCGAGAACTTTGGTAGAAGTAAAGTTAATGGGCTCGATGAAAGAAACTAAGAATGGAGAAAATCAGAAGGATATCGGAAAAAGGTCGCAAAATGAATATCGAAATCAAAGCAAGTTCACATCGCTTACCGGGAATATCTGTGACCAGGGATGAACGAGGTGGGACAATCAAACTGGCTGACTCCCAGCACTTTAGCCTCTGTAGAACAGTGAGAGATCGCTCGTCGGGGTCGATTAGGTAGACTTGAATTAGCCGGACCAAGAAATGAATCAAAAGCTCGGAGGTTTTGGAATTCTTGAGATTTACGATGAGAAGGAGAAGTTAAATCAGTACTATGAAAAAGGCAAAATCAAAAGGACTTACGTTTGAAAGTTGCATAGTCGCGAGGTATGTCGCGATATCCGAGGGTCCCCAGGGCAAAGACAGGACTCTGCCACGCTCCCCCCACTATCCACCATTTCTCCTTCCAATCCTAAACCTTATTCGGAAGGTCCTCAATCACTTTCATGTACGGGCGAGCTTTCACGTAGTAGTAACCCAGGTCCTTCCCCCACTTCGCCAGCGAGATCAGAGAGTTTACTTCCTTGACAGAGGGAAATGCTCGGGGCTGAATACGACCGAACAGAGACAGGATCCTAATGATGGTACTCCACCCGTTTGGAGTAATCTGTATCGGGGTTAGATCCCAGAACCATAATAACGAGGTGATCAAATGATGGAGCGGGAAACGAAGCCCAACCTTCATCGTATCATAGTTCATCACCACGCACCCATCGGGGACCTGGTCGGCATAATCAACCTTGTGCTCAGAAACCCAGAAGTGAACATCACTAGGAACTTTAAACTTATCCCGCCATACGAAGAGCTCGGCTTCGATCACCGAGTTGGTCATATTTTTCGCAGCGAAGGTACTCTCTTCTCTAACCCGAGTAGGTCTGGGTACCACGTCGCGGGGACGATGAGCTATATACTCCTGAAGTCTTAATTTACGATCGACCTCGTCAACTTCATCATCCTCACTTGGTATATCAGGAATGACCTCGTCCAACAGAAAATCGAACTCAGTGGAGTCAATAGATCCCGAGGACCGAGGGCCCGCACCTTCTTCCGCCTCTTCTACAATTTGAATATCGGACTCGGCGGGAGCGTGAATCTGTGCAGGAGGCTCATTCACCGCACGACTTAGGCGACTCCTTTTAGATGTAACCTCCCCCCGAATCAACACGGGCATTTCGCTTACAGTCTCCGAAGGAACCTCAACTACAGACACCGCATTCCCACCGCGGCCCCGTCGCCGATGATTCGCGACGGAGGGGGCTGAACTCTCCGCCGCACTCCTCGAAGAATTTTGATCCCCAGATGCCATTTTTTGAGAATGAAATAACAGACGAAGGGAAATAAACTTGAATTTACCTTAGAACTGATGCAAGAGAAGCAAACGGACGTCGAAATATTGCAAGTAGCCACCGGAAGAAGCAGAGAAAATATGAGCATTTGAAAATTCGAAATGGAGAAAAGTGGGAAAGTGGCGAAGGATAGCATATTTATAAAGACAATCAGGGTGTGTGGGCTTGTTCGCGACCTTTCACATCCGGCGTGTGGGCTTCACGCGCCATCATTCCCTATCCCCCGTAGGCTCGACAGTCGAGTCGAGCAGCCGTCATCATACCAAGTTTCGAGGCGATGGTCACGCGTACCCAAGAAGCCACCAAACCTCGCACATCGCGTTGAGGATAAAGACAAAAGAGTAGCTCATCCCCCCTTGCGAGCAAAGAAATATGAGCTAGGGGCTATTGTTGTGAGCATATTGCGCGAGGTCGTCCTCGACCTGAGATACCCCGCGATGAAGAGGATGAAATTTTACCAAGGCAAATACCTCGCAGATCGCAAGAAGAAACTTCATGACCCGACTGGAGATCGTGCGATTAGAGCGACCTCGGGACCTCGGACTGACACAAATACAAAGCATTAAATACGACTGGACAGGTGTCAGACAAGCGGCGAGGAAGAACCTTCCTAAAACAGGTTTAAGTCAGAGATAAAGCAACAAAGGACGATTACGAATGATAGATCGAAGTACTTAGACGGCTAATTCCCTACAAATTCGGGGATTACCTTGGGCGAAGTCCTAGCGAGGTGCCCGAGGTCGTCATGCCTTGGGCGACCTCCCACGACCTCATAAGCAAATCACGTCAATCTTGTAGCATTTAATGTTTTGCAAATTAACTTTCGGCCCATTGTACTTGTAACCCGGGAGAGTGAGCTCCACTCTCCCAAATACTATAAATAGGGCTCATTTATGACCCAAATGACTAGAGAATTTATACCATACCAAACCTCTTGCAAATTTATTTCTCGCATTTAAGTTCAAACATACATTCTCTACACAATCATGGACAATTAATACAATTCTTATCTCATAATTACTTATTTGTGTTACTTGAATCATTAGTCACATCTAAATCTCTTAACCCGATATTTTAGTACACAACAAGATGAAATCGAGAGTGAGCAACTAACTGGAATGGTCCGGGTTGCTATCCCGGTTTTCATTTTAAATGCAGCGATGCTTGGCTATCTAAGAAGTCAATTTATCTTGTTTGTCGGGTCAAGGAAGGACCTGAATTGCTCAATCCAGATAAAATCATCATGTGCTAAGTTTTGAATCAAATTGTGAGTGTTATTAACTACTTAATTTTGTATTATTTTTTTATTAATCATCAAGGCAGGATTTTGATTAACTAGGATAAACTGTTTAGATATATAATTTTGTACAAATATTACTCATATATCGACAGAACATGTTTAATATATTCAACGGGTCAAATATTTTTTTTAAATGAGTCATTCAGGTATATCCACATAACATGTCTAATATATTCAACGGGTCAAGTACTTTTTTAAATGGGTCATTTAGTTGCATGAGTGTACGGTACATTTGGGTGCACAAGAGACCCACCCATATTTTTTAGATCTTCTTATTTAAATTTGAAAAATATTATCAATTAAATAATCATGATTTTATTTATTTATTTATTTATTTAACATTATTAATATGCTAATAATACCATATAAATTGATGTGTTTTCTGAATTGTTTTATTTTATTTCCTATGTATTCTTTTAAATTTTTTTATTTATTAAAAATAATTTAATATGATCATATAAATTACATACTCTAAGTTGTTTGCAGAGTTACAACTCCTTCATTGTATTATAGTTAAAAGATTCATACCCACGTTTTGAGTTCGATTCACATTGAAAGCAGCTTCAATAATTGTACAATTCAATATACACAAGTTGCATTTTTTAGTATAAACAAATTGCATTTCCCAATCACCCGTCCATTGAAATAAAACCAGCGTAATTAACAATCAAACTTTGCTACGTAATCTCACTTAATCATTAATCTCAATAAGATTTCGTCAACATAAAAATTGAAAACGACTTCACTCAAACCGCCTCAAGGCACCTGCCGCAAATCCAATTACATCTCCCCCACCATAACTCCACTTCATTACCTTTCACTCCCCCACATTAATTTAATGAAAAATGCCCCATTCACACGCCTAACAAATCCCTTCAATAAACCCCGCCCCCGGTATTTCCATCGCCACCCAACACAATGGCCAATGGTAAAAAGCGGTCCGCCGTCTGCCTATGGGCGTCGGTCGCCGTCGCCGCCGTAATCGGAATCGGCCTCCTGTTCCTCATCCTCGGCCTCACCGTTTTCAAGCCCAAACGCCCCACCACCACCGTCAACAACATATCCCTCGCGGATCTGAATTTCGCCGTCGACATCGCTCGCCTCCGCGTCCAATTTAACGTCAGCGTCGACGCCGACGTCACAGTCACAAACCCTAACCGGGTCGGGTTCAAGTACTCCGACAGCAATGCCTTTCTGCGGTACAGGGGAAACGACGTTGGACAGGTCCCCCTCCCCGCCGGCGAGATCGGGGCGCGCGATTCGAGGAATTTGAATCTAACGCTGACGGTGATGGCGGATCGGCTTCTCGGCGACTCCGATTTCTACTCCGATGTGATTTCCGGCGTGTTGTATTTGCAGACGTTCGTTAGGGTTTCGGGTAAGGTACGGATACTGTTCAGTTTTCACGTGGTGTCGTTTGCTACCTGTGATTTGGAAATTCGACTTTCCACGCGGTCGCTTGTTAACCAAACGTGTCACTATAAAACTAAATTATAGTGCTTCCTTTTTTAGATTTATATTAGTGAGTGTGCGTGTATATATTGCAGTAATTTGAATTTTGGGGAATAATTACGGCTGTTATTTGATGATTATAAATTACTGACTAGTGACTACTGTATTATACTCTGCACATAGAGTGAGATTGTTGATTGAGTCATATAAAAAGGTTTTTTTTATTGAGTATTTTAATATTGATTTGATCACCAATAGAGCCGTTATTCGAATCGAGGAGCTCAAGAGTTTGACTCGACTTGTGAAAATTCGATATTGCCTCGTTTATATTAGTAAATTATTATTCGAGCTCGTGAATACTCAATTTTTTAACGAGCTCGACTTGCTTGGTTTAATATTAATGACTTTCTTGTCATTTTATTACGAGTGATAGTAATTAAAGTGATATTTACTGAATCGTTAGGCTCAAGCTCGATTCATTAGACTTGTCAACTAGTTTAATTTAACTCTATTTTTAGCTTGGTAGTGTAATTGAGCGAGCTCAGCTCGATATATGCTCGAGTCGAATCTATCGAGCCGAACTCGAATTTCAAATACTCGGCTCGATTCCAATAACATCACTACTTTCTTTGAACTAGGTTCACATGAACTTTATTCTTTAAAGTATCATCTTTTAATATAGAGACACACTTGCGTGAGACCGTCTCATGGTGAGTCGGAGTGTAATTTACTAATTTGGGCATTGACACTTTAACGCTTTGAGAGAGATGGGTGTTGATTGTGCTAAATTGTACACCGTCTTGTCTTTAATATATAAAATATTAATATTAATTAAAAATATTTAATTTTTATGATATCTTCTCAAAAGTAGAACAAATAATACTTCTTCACAAGTTAAAATGTTGGTTTTTTGGAAAATAATTTTACCATATAACTCGTTCACAACTAACAACTATCAATTTATAGGCTAAGTCTTGTATGAATTAAGTGTACTGTGTTTTTATAGTGCATTTAAAACTATATAATTTGTTATAATAAAAATTGCAACTTGTTTATATTGAATTGTGCAACTATTAATATGAAAAAAAATAGTTGCATGATTCAATATAAATAAATTTTATCTTTCAGTATAATAAGTTGCATGGTTCTAAATGTCTTATAAGTCAAGCGGTCAAACAAGAATCGAACGCATGTACGCGACGATCCCAATTTATAACATGACTAATACTCGTGAACCAAAATTAATATTGATAAATTAATGGGGGAGCGACTCTCCACTACAAAGTCACTAACAAAAGAACTCTTAGGTACATAACAAAAAAAAAGTGTATTTCAGATGCTGAAAAAAGTGGTCAAAAAGTTTAAGTTCTTTTCCGCCTAATTTTTTTTTCACTTCTTGACATTTTTTCTTGACTTGACTCATTTTAAATTTTTTTATTTTAAAATTTTAAAAGTCCAAATTTTTTAATTTACTGAATTAATTAAATTATTTATTAATACAAAATTTTGAATTTCAGCACCATAATAATTTTAGTGATTTAGTAATTTTAAATTTATGTACTTTTCGATAAATTTTATGGTGCATTTTTAAAAAAAATTGTTATTTTGTATCAATTTTAAAAAAAAATTGTATTTTGAAGTCCAAAAAATATGCAATTTTCAAAAAATATTTTATTAAAATTTATGCACTACTGGGCTAATTTAAAAGTGCATTTTTTTATATTTTATGTACTTCTAAGCAATTTTTAGAGTGCATTTTTTTTTTAAATTTATGCACTTGTGAGCCAATCTTGAAGTGCATTTTTTTATATTTTGTGTATCTTTAAAGAATTTTTGAAAGTGCATTTTTTTAAAATTTATGCACTGATGAAATTATTTTGGAAAAGATTTTTTGTATTTTGTGTACTTCTAAGCAATTTTTTAAGTGCATTTTTTTTCTACAATATATAATTACAGAAATTTTTTTTCTGCAAAAATTAATAAAAAAATACACAAAAATAAATTAAACTAGTAAAACCAGAAAAAAATCCCTAAATATGCAGAAATCCTAATAAAACAACACAAATTTGCAACATTACACAAAATTTGCAGAAAACCTAATAAAAATATTTAAACAAATCTGCAAAGAAAAAAAAAAACAGAAAATCCCAATCTGCAGAAACGAAAATTACAAAAAATAAACAGAAAATTACAACAACAATCTGCATAAAATTACAAAACACCAATATGATTCACTCAACTGCCACTCTACAGAAAATTACAACATCAATCTGCAAAAAAATTTACAGACAAATTAACTTACCACTAAAATTCTCAATTTCTCAAATCTACAAAACATACAGAAAAATAAAAACAAAATAAATAAAAAACAAAAAATTACCTTCTTCCCCATTTTCATCTACATCGAAGAATTCCCTTCGCCCCCGTCGCCATCGCGGTGCCTCCGTCGCCCTCTCAACCGATCCGCCGCCACCATCGTCCCCAAACCACCAAAAACTCGCCACCGTCGCCCACCACCGGCCCTCAGAAGACACCACACAGATCCGCCGCCTCCATCACCACCACCACCACTGTCGTCCCACTATCGTCGCCCCTCGCACGCCGCGGCCCCACCACCTGCGTTTGAAGTAGACCTTGGCGGCCTCAAAACGAAAACCCTAGGTTGCGGCCGCGCGCCGCGGCCGCCATCCCCCCCCTCACCACCTCTGCGTCCGTCTCTACCACCGTCGCCGTGTTTCCGCCCACGTCTTCGCACCACCGTCTCCGCCTCCCTTATACCCACCACTGTCGCCTAACCACAACCCAAAAATATCGCAACCCACCCAAAGCCCAAAGTGTCACCACCACCAAACCACCGGATTTATTCTTATTTGGAGGGGGGATGTCACGGGAATTTGAGAGAGAAGAGAGAGTGTGTGGGAGAGAGGGGGGTGTGATTTTTTCTTTTTAATTAGCCGAGGAGAGAGAGAGTACCCAAAAATATCGCAACCTACCCAAAGCCCAAAGTGTCACCACCACCAAACCACCGGATTTATTCTTATTTGGAGGGGGGGATGTCACGGGAATTTGAGAGAGAAGAGAGAGTGTGTGGGAGAGAGGGGGGTGTGATTTTTTCTTTTTAATTAGCCGAGGAGAGAGAGAGTGTATTGGTGGGGGTGGATTTCATTAATTGAAAACTGATAAATGAGGTGTGGGAGGTGGGGTCGGTGGGGTTATATTGTGTAAGGGAATATTTTGTAGTAGTCGGGCAAAATGGGTACATTTTGTAGTAAAGTGTCACTATATATTTTTTTTATATTTTAGAGTACTTTTTACTCTAAATTTGTAGTGGAGAGTCTTTATTTTTAAATTAATCTGTTCTATTGAATTTTGTGCAAGTCAATTTCATATATAAGAGCAACTATTAAATATAATAATAGTGCACGATATTTCTAAATATAATATCGTAAATTGTACTCCATCCGTCCTAATTTTGATTGGTCAAATACTGTAGCCACGGAGATTAAGAAAAAATGAGAGATAATAGTATTAAATAATGTAAAGTGAGTAAAGTGGGTTTAATGGAGAAAAATAATAATATTAAATGGTGTAAAGTAAGCTTGGTAGAGGAAAATAATAATATTAAATAGTATTGAAAGTTACTTTATTTCCTTTTTAGGTTTTATTTTCTTTTTAGGAAATGGGCAAATAAAATTAGGACAGTTATTTACGAAAAGTGGTCAATCAAAATTAGGACATAGTGACTATCAATTTTAAAAACATGATGCATCCAAAATAAATAGTTCAATAAGTGAATCTCTTATACATCAATTCAATTGTACCGTGCATTTGGACATATTACCGACTGATTTATGAAGGGGTCACATATTTTACTTTAAAATGTTACTTGTCTGCAAACTTCGTAACATTTGAATCAACCTAAGTGGTTGAACAACCTTCTTTCAAGGGGTAGGTACAAGGTTTGAGTTCTAGTTTTATTCATTTTAACTAATTTTTTCCCAATTTGCTTCTTTTTTGTTTATTTTTTACTTTTCTTTTTTTAGTTGCCCAATTTTTTATTTTTTTTCTCTTCAGATTTGCTTCTTTTTTTAAATTCCTTTTTAGTTGCCCAAATTTTGGAACTAACTGAAAATTGGTCATTAAAGTGAATAAAAACTAATATTGAATCGTGCAACTAAAAAATATAGAAACATGTAACTATTTGATATTGAAACGTGCAATTAGAAAATATAGAAACATGCAACTAGCTAATATAGAAACATACAATTATATAGCACAAAAATACACAACTAGCTAATACACAAACTGCAATTATATTACACATAAACATGCAACTAACTAATACGGAATCGTGCAATTAAAAAACATATAAACATGCAACTAACTAATACTGAACTGTGCAATTAGGAAATACAGGAACATGCAACTAGCTGATACCGAAACATTCAACTAGATAATATAGAAACATGCAATAAAAAAGTTAATTTGGCATCATAATACATCAACATAACTTCTTGATGGAATGTGAAAAACTGTCAATGAAGACAATTATAATATTAAAGGATTCGAGTTTTTGTATACTACCAACATTGCTAACACAAAGTTTAGGCGACCCTTCTTCTATATACACTTTAGAAAGGAATCTTAGGTAAAATTCAGTATAATTTCATTCTTAAAATCCAGTTCACACAGAACATCTATTATTTTTCAATTTAACCAACAATAAAATTATATGGCAAAGATATCCACCATGAAAATCCTATAAATCTAGTGACGAACCCATTCAAAGTCTTCATTTGTTGAGTAATTTCTGAATTGAAGGACTTCTTCAAGAAGAGAGAATAACTCTTGGGATGAAATTCGTTTGAAAGAATTAGATTTGAGCAAAGCACCATGACGTGTGCGAGCCACCGAAGCTGCGATGGGTGGTTTGCGCGGTGGTTGGATAGGACTCAGACGACAATGGATTTTCACTCGATGGCGGCTTCGTAGGTCTTCTGCACTGAAATAAGATTTGGGCAACTAAAATATGATATAGAGTGAAAGAAAGAACTAAATAGGATACACATATAATTATTTGGATTGGGCAAGTCGAGTGCACGAATTTAAATACCATGCACCCGTTGCATATGGACCTAACCCAGTTTAATTACTATTGTGTGCACATTGCGCGAGGTGGGCCCAAACCCATCTTTTCGTAAGTCGTGAGACTTGAGAAAGCCTGTGAATTTCTTAAGTCTTATACCCCGCGTCTCGCAGGTCAAGTTGTTTATTAGCGACCTCATTGGTCGTGAGGTCGGCGATCTCGGGCGGTATCTGTTAGTGCTAGTGTCCTAGAGACAATCTATTGTAAGAACATAATACTCGATGATATTCAGTTTGATTTAATATTATAGTTCATTTAATATTAATGTATGGCAATACACTTGTTTGAATATTATGTTTGATTGTGTGCATTTATTCATGCAAGTGTTCCCATGAGTCATTGTTGTCATTGAGGTTGTGAGAGCTCAGATGACTTAAGCATGATTTCAAATGGCCCCGATCAAGGATCATCAAGAATGGGATATTGATGATACAATCGAGATTGGTGTGCGATCTGCATCATACTCTTAGAGAGTGTAGTAAGATCTCACTTACTACGAGATACTAGGTATCTCATGATGGATGCACATATACCTTAAAGGGTATTGGTATACCCATCCGAGAAACCGTTTGATGTAGTTCCACAATATGTGTCTACGGGTGTCTCTGTTAGTGGGAGCGATATGATACTCCTTTGACTTGAGGTCAATATGCACGACATGTGTGGAGTGATGAACTTTGACCATGACCGACGCTTGCACCCTTCCATGAGTAGATATGACTTGGATTGGATTTATCACGAAGTGCATGTGCGTGGTAGTTGAGCCAAGAATATGATTCATTCCTTAAAGTGGATTTAGAGAGAATACTCATATTCTCGTCATAATTGGATCTAAGGCATTGGCCGATGCACGTCAACTTGGACTTTGTGGCCAAGTGTGACATAAGTGATCAATTAGTGATTATAGATAATATGATTAAGCTATTTGAATAGACACTTCATCATGTTCTAGACTAATAGAGTATTCATGAATGAAATGAGGAAATCGCAATAACCCATGTTTCAGTTACAGGTAGTTGCATGTTTCTCGCAACGTACCTCATATATTGAGAATGTCTGATTTATTGTCTAGGGTTTAATTAAGACCGTTAGTTTGACTAATCGCTTGATATATGAGGGCCTATGGGTCACACAACAAGTAGTTCCCTTTTACGGATTATGGTTGGTTGATTAAATGTTAAATTGGATTTAATATTTAATTTATGGAGAATTAATTAATAATAGATTAATTTGAAATTAATTATTATTAATGTTTAATTAAATTGGATTTAATTAAATAGGATTCCCAATAACAATATATGAAATATTATTATAGGATTTAATATATATGAAATCAAATCTGTAGAGATTTGATATACATAGAAATTAAATCCGTAGAGATTTTTATATATGAGAATTAAATCAATGGGATTTAATTTATAAGATTAGGGATTTTATTTCCTAACCAGGTTAGCTTAAGATTTAAGCTGGGTCTCCCCTATATATATGAGCTCTTGGGAATTCATAATATGAGACTTCATATTTTCTCCATAAAATCTAGAGTTAGAATTTTCCTAGCAAATTTGTCTCGGGATTCAAAGCTGGCAAATCTGTGCAAGTCCGTGAACGGGGATTACGTGGATACCATAGTTGAGAAATCTGCGTACGATTTACTGTAAGGTTTCTCTTTATGTTTATACGTATTCAATTATGTAATTACGTGTTCGTTGTTGGCGAACTATTTATTTCCGCTGCGCATGTATTACGTGTTTACATGCCTCTAAATTCCAACAGTATCAAGGACGGAGCATTAACTACGACAAGACAGGCGTCAGAGAGTTGGTACAGAAGATCTTCCCTAAACCATACCTAAATCAGAGATAGATCAGCAAAGGACGACGCTGATTGACCTTTCAGTGTACTTAAACGGCTAATTCCCTGCAAATCCGGGAATTATCTGGGTCAATATGTAAGCGACAAACCTCGAGCGACCTCCCAGGACAAATCAAATAAATCATTTAGCATTTCATGTTTTGCATGCCAACTTTCAGCCCTTTGTACTTGTAAACCGGGAGAGTGAGTTCCACTCCTCTATAAATAGAGCTCATTTATGACCCAAAAGGGAAGAGAATTGAATACCATACCAAACCTCTTGCAATTTATTTCCTTGCATTTAATAAGAACACTTATTCCCTCAAGGCATCGAAAAGCAATCAATTCGATTCTCATCACTTCATTATTGTTTGTGTTACTAAGATGATAAAAAATCCATTCACGCCTTTGAAATCATCCTCAATCCTCGAAAATGTCTCTAGCAACTCTCACCTCGAAAGGAGGAGCCAAGTCGGGATCTAATCGTTCCGGTGGAGCGGGGGGGTTGGCGGCCCGGCCATCAACAATCGCAAGACCGGAGGACCCGCCTTCGGCATCCCTAAAAAACTCGAGTAGATCTGAACTCCGAGCGAAATCAACGAAACCATGGTTGTGCTACGCCGAAAGCAAGCCGAACTAGAACGGTCACAGGGCGACCTGCGCCAGAGCTTGGACAGGAAGGCTCAGAACAGGGGAAAGGGCAAGATGGACGAGGGGCCCCACCGTGAGAAAATCCAAGAGGCAAACTCCCACCAATCTCAGCACACCCAAGAATATCGTCGCAATCCGAACGAAATCTGATCCATCGATGTTTCTTTTCAGGAAGTTTCAGCTGTGACGGACCAAACCAGAACAGACGTGGACCAACACACAAAGGCAACACAGAGCCAGAAAGATCATGCGCGGGGTCAGTGACCCAAAGAGGACCTAGACAGAGGATATCTGCACAAGACAGACTTGGGCGAGGTCCGTCGCCTCCGTGGCAGAAGAGAACGCCATCACTCCGCCGCCTGGACTAAACCCCTTCACCTCGCCATTACGGGAGGAACATCCCACCTCGCCAATACCATGGCGACAATGCCGGGCAAGCCAACTCGCCACAAATGGCAGTCATCCTGCAGAATATCAAGGAATTACAAGATCAATTAGCAAGCAAAGGGGGAGGCCCAATGACCACTAAAATACCCATCTCGTCGTTGTCTCCCACTGTCATGCTCGCCCCGGTGCAAGTGAAAATCAACACCAACTCTATCACTCAATACAATGGCGATTCTGATCCGATCAATCATATAAGCAAGTATACATCATACATGAACTCAATGGGGGCAACGACGCCACCTAATGTTGCCTTTTCCCGCTCACTCTCGGTGACCAGTCATACAGTTGTTTCTCACCCACTTCGCCACACTGACCCCTCACAAAGGAACTAAGCAACGATTGGCAAACGTCCACCAACTCGACAATGAATTGGACAGATCCTACTTGGATCGTATGGACAAACTCGTCATGGAAGGCGAGCCCCTCGGGGACGAGACCAAAGTTTTAGAAGTGGTCTACGGTCTGAAAAATGGAAGCAAGTTATGGAAGATGATAAACAAAGAATACCCGACGAGCTACGCTGATTTTAGGTATTGAGCGGGCATCATGATCAACAACGCCGAAATACTCGCCCAAAGGCTGGGCGAGCAGGGACCTAGCAAGGTCGCGAGTGAAGCTAAGAAGCCAGAGTCGAAGCCTGAAAAGCCATACAAGAAGCCTGGAACGAACTATCGAGCTCCGGGGTCATTCAAACCTTTCGATAATGGTCTCGAGGTAAAAATTCTCGAGACGTTGACCATGAATCCGGCCCAAATCTTTCAGGTGATCAAGGGAAGACAACAACTTCCCCCAAAAAGAGAATTTATCCAGGATACTTCCAAGCTCAACCCAAAGAGGTTCTGCAACTATCATAACACCATAGGGCATACCACTAAACACTGTCGCGACCTACAAAGGGAATTGTGGAAGCTATACGAAGAGAGAAAGTTGGCTGAATTTGTCAAGCCGAGAAACGAGCAGCCCAACCACTAGAATAATCAACCCCCACTGAACCAGCTCGATTAAGGACGGCGAGGTCCGCAGATCCCCGGAGGCACCCAAAACAAAGTAATCCACATGATCTGCCCATCTGGAGGCACACTCGGCGGCTTTCTCCCAGCGACCTCCCTCTCCAACCGATGTCAGAAAGCAGAAATGTGCGCCCTCGACAATGTTATGTTGAGTTGTCTCCCCAATCAACACAATTGCCCCTAACTCAAAACTGCTCACCTTCACCGAGGCAAATAAAGATGGGGTTATGTTCCCGAACTGGGACCCATTCATGATATCAACAAGGATAATGGGTGTTGGGATTATACCGAAAAGTAAGCTTTTACTTTGTATAATCAAAACTGAATTTCGGACTTATTTACTGAAATAAATTGTTTATCACTGATGCTTTAAATATCAGTGAACTTTACATATATTTACTGCATAACTGTTCAATAAATAGTACGTTTTACATTGTAGTTAATTTAGTGATACCAGATCACAGAAGATTAAATTAACAGTCCCTTGTAACCAAAAGTACACCATTCACGACCTAGATGGAAATGAACAATCCATCGTTAAAGGTTGAAGTGTAAGGCTCAGATTGGCTTGTCTTGACCAAGAGATTACACTAGTGCATGGTGATGCATTTGAATAGGACCTCTGAGGAGGACAAATTCTTGAGCCCGAACAAGGAAGAATTAGACCTCAGTGGTTCGTTATTTCTTAATCTTCGTCCCTTAGATAGGATCACGTGTGGTTGGTAACTATTGCTTTGACTTATCATGGGTAGAGAATCAACGAGATTCAATACTTTTTATCTTGGGCAATATTATTGGTCACATGTGATTGCTAAGATTTAATACGGAGAATCGTGTGCAAGTATGCTTGTTCGATTTGCCCCCTTGGGAGGTTCATAAGCTTTATCATACCAAATCTTGCAAGTGGAACTAGTTTTCGGTATGGATAATAATGTTGAACCGTTCCTTAACCAATGACAAAAGATATTAATTAATGGAAAGCTATTTCAGTGGCTTGAATTAATTAATGGGCTAGATAATCTTAAACACGAGAAATAATAACCGAGAGCCATATTGACTGTAATATGGGTTAAGATGGATAGTGCAATATTAATTATGTAGTGGGATTAATTAATATTTATGGGCTTGAATAATATTGTGGCTCAATATTGATAATTCAAGATCCATCGGAAGGTCCAATCTTAATTCTCCTAAAGGCCCCCTAAGTAGCCCAACATAAAGTCCAATAACTGAAAAATGTGTTTAAAAATAAAATAAATCTTGTTGCATATTTTTCCCATTTTTTCGAAAATTATGGATTAAAAGGGGAGAAAGATTTTCTTTGAATTTTGTTATGGAATGAAGATATGTATTCTTGGAATAGAATATTATCTCATTAAATTCAAGAAATCTCCCACTTGGTTATCCATATAGTTATTTTCGAAAATTTTGAAATATAAAGGGCAAGAAAGATTTTCTTGATTTTCTTGAAAAGATATTATGAAATATATGTATTTCTTGAAATACATGAATATCTCATAAATTCAAGAAGATCCAAATCTTGGAATTTTGATCCCTATATTTCGAAAATTCCATAACAAAGAGGAGTTGGGATTTTTGTGGAATATTTTAATTATGGAGAAAAGAATATATGAGATATATTCAAGATTTCTTGGAGATCAAGAAAAAGATTTCCCCATATTATTTTATCCCAAATTTTCGACCACCACACCTCTATAAATAGGGGATGAGTGTTTCATTCCCAAGTACAATTCCATGTGCTGGAAAAATTAGTAAATCCACAAAGGTGGTGCAACAAAGTTTATTTTCCTTTTGTTAATTGTTCGCGAGCATCCTACCACCGGATTGTCGAGCAAGGATTAAGGGAATACTTGGGAAGGTTTCTTTGGTGTGTCTAATCAACGAGGCCATTGCCATTCCAAGAGGTACGTTCACGTTAACTCGTGTTGCGATTCGTTTTATATGGAGATTATTATGTGGCTAATTTGGTGACAACTCACAAACAAAACATGCACGTGTAAAATAAACTGTAAATAAGATGAATTTGTTGACCCAGTTCGTCAAGAAATGACTACTCTGGGGGCATTCCAAGCCAGAGATGTAGTATTGCGAGTTTTACAAGTACAATATATGATACATCTCATGAAGATGAATCGCTATGGATGAAGATGATTTGGAGAGTTGGTATATGAGTGCTAAGGTTTTTGTGTGTATAGATGATCTCGAATTTTTTTTTGTGAACCTTCCACCTCTGGGAAATTTCTGAACCTTTATCTTGTTGTTTTTTCTTCTATTTATAGTACATCGACAAGTATGAGCTGGTTTGGCAAGCATGAGCTGGAGACTTCGGGCCATGCAAGAATTCATGTAATGCTGCCACCTTTCCAACTTCGTCTTCTAGATTGACCTTTGCTTTTGCTTGTCTATAAGGCACTCTTTTGGTCGCCCAAATCAATCTTTTGCTCGACTGAAAGCTTTATTCCCCCCATTAAACCATATCAATTTTATGTTGGAATATCATCGAGCATACTGACCCCTCAGGATGTCTGAGCTCTCAGGATATCTGAGCATCGAGCATACTGACCCTTCAGGATGTCTGAACCCTCAGGATGTCTGAGTCTTCAGGATATCCGATCTGGGACATCTCGACCCCTCAGTTTGTGCGAACCCTCAGGATGTCTGAGTCTTCAGGATATCTGAGTACCGAACATACTGACCCCTCAGGTTTGTCTGATCCCTCAGGATGTCTGAGTCTTCAGGATATCTGAGTACCGAACATACTGACCCCTCAGGTATGTCTGAGCCTTCAGGATGTCTGAGCTCTCAGGTTATCTGTGCATCGAACATACTGGCCTTGAGATCACTTGACTCAAATTTATCGATTTCTTCTTCCTTGATCGTCGGTTTGGTGATCAGATCAACATCTTTTCAGGATCATTTTGCTCAGTTAGTTTCATAGGCGATTATGTTCGCTTGGTTTGACAAGTGGCGATCTGGAGATCAAACTTATTTGGTCGGCGAGCGACGAGCACACTTGTCCATCGAGCATGATTATTTTAATAGTAGAATATTACACGTGTCTCTCTTACGTGTTCGATTAATGCTGAATAATTATATCGAACATAACAATACCCCCCAGCCGGGTCACTCTGTATTCATCATGGGGCCCGGCTGTTATAATTTGATTGGGTCGTAATAAGTGTCGTTTCGTATCATGTGCAGGATTTTTAAAACTGAACCCGGTATCTATAAATACCTCATTTCGCCGCCTCAATCTCTTTTCTTTCTTTTCTTCTTCTCCTTGCTTTCTATTTTCAATCTCTTTCGCGTCTAAAAACTTCCGGCGAGGGCTTCATTATTCCCGCGTAGGATCTTACTCAGGTAACCATTGCATACTTTCTCTCATTGCGATTATGGCTTCTTGCTCAAACTCTTATGTTTCAATAGAATCGGGCCACCATAGTTCCTCTTCCCCCTCTGTCGGTAGAATCCCCCGTAGCGACGCTAACGCGCCGGAGACAAATGTCTCGGGTTCAGGGTTTTGTTGGCAAGTTCGGCAGCCATTTGCCGTTCTTTCCTCCGATTCCGATGAAGCTTTAAACGAATTGGATAGGGACCTAGCCCGTAGTGATTTTTTGGATGATTCAGATGAGGATTCTTTACCCCAACCTCAAATTAGGTCTAGGGCTATAGATAGTGTTGATGTTAATGTGAGGGGGGAAATCTTGATGGCTGTGAATGTCGATGAGTCGAACATAGGAATAGGCGGCGAGCAAAATACTGAACTTGATATCCCTGTTGGTGTCCCTCATAGCCCAACATATAACGAGTATAATGCTCGTTATAATTTTGATTGGCCCGAACAGCCTCATAGAATTAGAGTTAAGAATGAGTACCCAGCTAGCAAGATTGCGAGCATAATAGATGTAGATATGCTCGCTCAGCTGTATGGAAACTACGAAACCCCCAAAGATGTCTTTTTCTGGGCACCGGGTCCTGATGAGCGAGCAGACCAGCCCCCTGAGGGTTGTGTTGCCGTGAATTTGGACACAATGGAAGCCGGCCTTCGATTCCCACTCCATCCGGCTATCACTCGTTTGCTCGTAGAGTGGAATATTACCATTGCGCAGCTGAAGCCGAACGGGTGGAATATGATCATGAGCTTCCTGACTTTGTTCGGCAAAATGAAGCCCATATATTATCCTACATCAGCTGAGCTTGCTCGACTAGTGCATTTGACCCGTCCAAAGGGCGAACATGGGTGGCTGTTCATGCAAGCAAATGTCAAGTGCAAAATCATTGAGGATGTGCCGAACAAAATCAGTGATTGGAAGGAGAAGTTCTGGTTCGTTGGGGGAGATTGGAAAAGCCCGGCTTCTGAAGGCGAACCAGATGCTCGTTTGAACATCCCCACTGATTTTGGGGTTTATCACAGTAAGTATTTTTGTGTCTTTTGTTCTTCATCTTGAACTGATTTTAACTTGCTCTTCATTTGTGAATTCATTGCGCGTCGGATTAAAAAGAGACCAATGGCGGCTATTTTAGCAGCGGCCTCGCAAATTGATCTCGAGTCTCGTTCGTAACGATCTGTGAAGACTCGAATTCCGCCCCAACAAGAGGAAGAAAGGAGGTTTGTTCGTGCCCCTCACCATCTTGTAGTCAATTAATCCTATTTGGTAAAGGATTGCCTCTTTTTGCATTTGTATGTTTTGTACCTTTTGCTCGTTATTTCTCTTTTTTATATAATGAATTGTTTTTTCTATAGCTTTCCCTGATGTTACTGTTGTCGTGAGTACATTCGAGCATACCGAGATGGCTCGAAGAAAAAGACCTCAGGAGCTCGCTTGAATTCAAGCCGAGCGGGAGGCTCAGCGAGCAAATCAAGGAGAAGCGAGCAGGGTGAGTAGGGTGAGCCGAGCATCTGCGTCTGGCCCTGGGGAATCAAGCCGACCGAAAAGGACTACTGCGTTCCGAAAGGCGGACGAGCTTAACAGTTCGTCACCAAAAAGACTAAGGATTAAAATCGGCGAAAGCAGAGGCAAGCAAACAAGCTCGAGACGAAAGCACGCCAGTTTAACATGCTTAGACGAAGCGACCTTTGTTAGTGGCGACCTGACCTCTTTTTTGCCAAGCGTCGATCGAATGGCGCCTCCGTGGTCGGTCCGGTCGCGCAGATTGTTGAAATAGAGGTTGGCACATCTTCTCCACCTCCTGCTGGACCCCGATCATGGACCCCTTTGAACCCCGAGATCGGGTCCCAAGATAAATCATTTTTGGGATGGGATCCGCCTCGGTGAACAGTACATTTTGTTCGCTTTATTTCCTTTTTCATTAATTTTGTTGACTTTTGTCATGTTTGTTTGTTTTCGGGTGTTTGTGCGGGTTGAAGCGGGTTGGCGCCCTTGATGCCCAATTTGAAAAATTACTCTCGCCGCCAAGTGTTCGCAAGGTTCCCGGCATTCCGAGCATGTTCAAAAGGAGTGCGAGACCCCCGTTCGAGCATGGACTACTGAGCTGGAAGAGGCCACTACGGGTCCCACACCTTTGGAAAACATGCGACTTGGCCTGGTACACCAGGGCCAATCTATGGTCATCCTTGAGAAAGTGTATGCTGAGTCCGCTAACCTTCATGCCAACTACTTGGCTCGATCGAGAAGTTTTGAAGAGAAGGTGAGCGAAGAGCAAAAACTCGGGATGAACCGAGGTTGGCTCAGGGGACGATTTTTTGGCTCAAGCGGATGCTCATAAAGCTCGAGAGGATGCTCGCCAGGCTCAGGAAAATGCTCGCCAGGCTCAGGAAGTTACTCGCCAAGCAAGGGAAGAGCTAAACCTTGCTCAGGAGGAGGTGGTCAGCATACGGAGAGTTCAGGATGAGATGAGTGTCGAGCCGAAAACTCCGTGACCGACGCCGAGGTCATGGAAAGTGAGAAGAATTCACTTTCGCCAACAACTCATCATTCTTTGAAGAGACCAACACTTTCGTTTGGGTCTCAAAATTTAAGATTGCACAATGAGGAGTATGTTGATTCCATGTCAAACTTCTCTTACATTTGTGCCTTTGCCGATGTTATCCGGTTCGCTTTCGCCACACGCGCTCCTTTGGCGAACAAATTGCCCCACTTATATCCGGTTTCAAAGAGTACCGACGACAACCCACCAGATCGCAACCTTTCGATGTCTGACTTGAACGATCTGTGTGATTTCTCCAATCTTCCTGAAGGGATCGAGATTGATGATCATATCCTAGATGAGGAAGACGGATTGGATGTGAATATTGATGATGTTACTGATCAAACTCTCCGAGCTGAGTCTGGGTCCGATCAGGTGCAGGTCGAACAAAGGGGACCTCCTGTGACCGAGCAAAGTGTACCTCCTGGCGAGCATAGGGGACCGACCATCTTTGGAGAGCCGGGTTGTTGTTGGGGGCCGAGCATGATTTGTTTGACATTTCGCTTCCGTCCACCCCCAACTATGAATTTGTCCCTTAGTATAATTCTTGCTTTACTGAACAAATGTTGTGTAATTTTTTGTCTTCTTCATTTTTTGCTCGAATAGTTTCTTTTGTACTTGTGTAATTTTTTGCTTTCTTCTCTTTTGTTCGAACAATTCAAATCTGAATGGTTGAATTCATATTTTGAACTTTTTCCTCTAACCTGATTGTTGAGGATGAATGTGGTTGTTGATGATTGATTGATGCTTGTGTTGCTTGATGTTCGCTTTGTTGCTTTCTAGTTTATGCCTCTTTTCTTCTGAATGAATTCGAACATTGTGTTTGCCTATGCCCGCTCCTGACTTCTTTCGTTTTTGATTGTCTTATTGACGTTGCAATCGGTTGATCATCTTATTTAGGTGCGACCAGATGGGTTAACTTTATGAACCCCCCCTTTCTTGGTTCGCAATCGTCTTATTTAGGCACGATCACTTCGTACTAGGGTCGTCTTATTTAGCTGCGACCCCGCACTCATCACCCGCTTTTTTGTTACTGGTAGACGTAAGCACGAAGTCGTCTTATGCGCATCGCGCACCCATTACTCAATTTTTTCTTTGTGGGGAATCAGAGTACTTAACTCGTTCATCGGTGAACATAGACTTGGGCTCTGCTCGTTTTTGTTAAGGCCGTCCCCGCTTTAGGTGCGACCTCTAATAGGCTTCAACTAGAAAATCTTAGCTAACAAAAATACTTTTTTTGCAACACGTTGTATTCTATTACAACCTTTACATTTGAAGAAGATCGCCTATTACACAACTATAAACATCGACTATGGTTTTGAATTTAAACCTTGTCTTGAGTAGTATTAATTAATCGCCTCACCTTGTCCCATGGAATTGATATTGACAAGCATGTGGCACATCATCCTGTCTACCCTTCTTTAAATAACATGCTCATGCAGCAGCAGCATAAGCATTTGTCCCTCCTGGACAAATTGTGATTATGCAAGCAGCGGCGGACATGAGCATGTGGCGAAACACCGCCGCTTTATATCAGCGTGAGCAAAATCCTCAGCTTCGCACCATTTTGTCCCTTCAGTAGATGCCTGAGCATCAGCATCTGCATGTTGTTTCAAGCGGATACCACGACATCCCTCCCCTTCGGAGGAGATTTTGGGGATGCATAGGGGACTAGTGATTTACTACTGCATAAGCAGTGAGTAACGTGGAGTGGCAACCATGACTCTGCCGAGCATCTTGAGTCCGCAACTAGCTTCAACCTGTGCTCGGAGTGTTATATGGGGTACAAAGCTCGTACTAGGATAGATGCTCGATTCAGCAGAATGATAGCTGAATCGAGTGATGGATTTTTCATCTGGAGGCATACTGAACCAACTTTCTTCCAATAACTGTAGTATTTTTTTTTTCTTTTTCATTTGTTTTTTCTCTGCTTTCTTCAGCTATCAATATGCCTTTATTTATAGTACTATCCCGAGCGGGTGCTGGCATAGCTAGTTGGTGCTGACCCTCTTGCTTTTAATTCCTCCTTTTGACATCTGTCCGCTCTGAATCCTTCTTTTGACATCTGTTCGGTTTTTTGCCAGCTCTTGTTCAAGGATTGACACGTTCCTTTTTTGGTTATCACCACTTCTCAACTTGTTTTGACACGTATCTTCTATCTTTCAATAGTGCTGGCCAACATTTCTTTCTAGAAGATTTGTGTCGAACATAATGTGTACTTCTTTCAGGATTGTCCTGCTCGTCTTAGCTGAATGGCTGAATATGTTCGGCCTTTTGTGTTCGTTTCAGCTACGTGGCCGATTATGTTCGGCCAACTGTGCTAGCTTCAGTTGTGTGGCTGATTTTGTTCGGCCAGTTGTGCTCGTCATTACTGATAATATTTTTTCAAATTTGACGCATTCCACGTGTAGGACAATGGGACTCCATTCAGGTCTTCCAAATCATATGCCCCATTTAAAAGACGTTCTATAACTCTGAATGGACCTTCCCATGCTCGGCCGAACACACCACTTGATACCCCCGTTGCTCGTCTTAGAACCAGCTCGCCCACGTTGAACCTACGTGTTCGGACTTTGGAGTTATAGAACTTTTCTGACCTCTTTTTGTACATGGCATTCTTGAAATCAGTCTCCGTCCTTCTTTCTTCTAACAGGTCTGCACTCAGGGTGAGCGCCTGATCATTGATGTGCTCTCCAAAAGTCATTGTTCGATGACTCGGAATCGTGATTTCTGCAGGTATAACAGCTTCCGCACCAAATGCCATGGTAAACGGGATTTCCGCAGTTGATGTTCTGAAAGTTGTTCGATAAGCCCATAAAATTTCGGGCAACTCTTCAGCCCATCCTCCCCCCTTGGAATTATCAAGTCTGGCCTTGAGGGTATGCTTGATAATTTTATTAACGGCTTCAACTTGTCCGTTTGACTGAGGATAATACGGAGTTGAGTAATGTTTTTTTATGCCCCAGCGAGCACAATTTTGTCGGAATTCACTTCCATCGAACTGTTTGTCGTTATCCGTTACTAATGACTGGGGAAGCCCAAGACGACAAATGATGTTTTTCCAAACAAAGTTCCACATTCTTTGTTTGGTGACTTTAACAACAGCTTTGGCTTCCGCCCATTTAGTATAGTAATCAACGGCAACCACATCATATTTTACCCCTGATGTGCCAGTAGGAAATGGGCCGATCAAATCGATTCCCCATTTAGCAAATGTCCATGGGCTATAAACTGACACTAATTCCTCAGGTGGGCTATGAATAAGTGGGGCATGTACCTGGCACTTGTGGCACGCGCGAGCATACGCGAGTGAATCCTTTTTGAGGGTCGGCCAATAATAACCTTGTCTGATAATTTTATGTGCCAGGACGAGCCCACCTGTATGGTTTCCACATACTCCATCATGGATTTGCTCCAGAATTACGTGACCCTCTTCAGGAGTAATACACTTCAATAGTGGAAGTGAGAAACTTCTTTTGTACAAATTCTCGTCTAAGATTGTATAACGAGCAGATTGTAATCTGAGGCGAGTAGCTTGTGCCTTATTCTCAGGGAGAAGTCCCTTTTGTAAGTAACTCGGGATTGGAGTCATCTAGGTTTTCTGTTCGCCTGTCACATGGGCGACCAAAACTCTAGGAACTGATGGGGAACAAGTTGTGATGACCACAATGTCCGTTGTGTTCGTCACTCCTTCTGCTGTTGTCAGGCGTGCCAAAGCATCAACGAACGAATTACCCAATCGTGGTAATTATTCTATGAAAACTTGTTCGAATTGCTCGAGCAACTCCTTTGCTAGTTGCTGATATTGTGCCATCTGTTCGCCTCGAGCCTCGTACTCACCAGTTATTTGATAAACGATTATTTGAGAATCGTTGTAAATCATCAGCCTTTGAATTCCCATTGTCATAGCCATCTGTAGTCCAGCGATCAAAGCTTCGTACTCGGCTTCATTATTTGTGGCTGGGAAATCAAAACGGATGGCTATCGTGAATGTTTGTCTAGTTGGGCTGATGAGAACTATGCCTGCTCCGGCTCTTGAACTCGTTGATGAGCCATCAACATACATATGCCATGGTTGGTCGACAGCTTTTCCGGGCATTTGTGGATATGTCAACTCGACCATAAAATTGGCCATAGCTTGGCCCTTCATTGCTGTTCGCGGGGCGAACGTAATGCCAAATTGTCCTAACTCCACCGTCCACTTGAGTAGTCTACCTGCAGTGTCTGGTTGGTTGAGGACTTGTCGCAATGGGAATGTGGTCAGTACCTCGACTGAGTGATCGAAAAAGTATGGTCGTAGTTTTCGAACACTCATAACGAGAGCATATGCTAATTTTTCCAATGGAGGGTACTGGAGCTCGACTTCTTTGAGCACTTGGCTTACATAGTAAATGGGCAAGTGGGTCATCCCTTCTGCTCGTACGAGCACAGAGCTGATTGCATGCTCAGATGCAGCCAGATACAAATAAAGTTGTTCGCCTAGAACAGGCTTAGACAATGTCTGAGTATCTGCAAGGTACTGTTTTAATGATTCAAATGCGTTTTGGCAATGCTCTGTCCACTGGAATTTCCCTTTCTTTAATGCATCAAAGAAAGGTTTGCATTTGTCCCCAGTTCGTGATATAAACCGGCTTACGGAAGCTAAACGTCCGGTTAACTTTTGGACCTCTTTCACACTCCTGGGGGTCTGCATGTTGAGCATGGCTTGAATATTTGATGGGTTTGCTTCAATCCCCCGTTGACTGACCATATGTCCGAGGAATTTTCCTGAGTGAACCCCAAAACTGCATTTCTTCGGATTTAGCTTCATGTTGTACTCCCTGAGTATATCAAACGTTTGTTCGAGGTGGGTGATGTGGTCTTTCTTGTGTTCGCTCTTTACCACAATATCATCAATATATACCTCAATTGTTCGGCCGATGTGTTCGTTGAACATTTTGTTCACCAAACGCTGATATGTTGCTTCAGCATTCTTCAATCCGAACGGCATGCGCTGCCAACAGTACATATTCTTTTCACTGCAGAATGCTGTATTCTTTTGATCGTCTGGATACATGGGTATTTGGTGATAGCCAACAAAAGCATCCATGAAGGTCATGAGCTCATGGCCTACTGTATTATCGACCAAATAATCGATATGCGGCATTGGAAAATTATCTTTCGGGCATGCCTTGTTTAAATCAGTGAAATCAATACATAGTCTCCAAGATCCGTTAGTCTTGCGGACGAGCACAGGGTTCGCAAGCCATCTTGGACACTTCACTTCTCGAATCAGTTTATTGTCGAGCAACTTTTTGATTTCACTATTCATTGCCGCATACTTTTCCGGACTGAACTTTCTGCGCTTCTGGATAACTGGAGTCTGTGTTGGATCAAGGTTGAGGGAGTGACATGCATGTTTGGGATCAATGCCGACCATGTCCTTGTGCAACCAAGCGAACACATCCAAGTTTGCTTGAAGATAAGCAATCATTTTTGTTCGAATTGGTTCAGGTAATTCCGAACCAATGAACACTTCTAACTCAGGTTTGTTCGGGTCGATATTGATAGACTCCAGTTGTTCGACAAGTGTTGCTCACTTTCTTTTTTGTTTCCATCGAGGATCTTGGATCGACCCCCGATGTTCGTCATCAACTTCCATAGGTTCAAAACCTATGCGAGGTTCTAGGTCTGGCCGATCAATATTCATTAGATCTGGGTGATCTGGGACATGAGTCACCATTCCGGACTCTGTGTTCGCGGGTTCTGTGTTCGCACAGGGAGGTGTGCTCGTCAAAGGATATTTTGGCAACGTATTTGCCTGCTGGTTTGACTCCCCAATCTCCCATGTTTGCTCCATCATGTTAACGATATTTCGCTTTTCTGGTGCACATGATAGCAAACAATCTCGAGCTTTCTTCTGATCTCCTTTTACGCTACCCGTTCCATCTTGTGTTGGAAATTTAACACAGTAATAATAAGTAGAACAGGCCGCTTTAAATTCCTGGATGAACAGGCGTCCTAGGAAACCGTTATAAGTGGACGGAGCATCGACGATTACAAAATCTAGCATTCTAGTTCGTCGGATCTCCGGATTTAGAGTTGATTCTAACTCAACTCCTAACCTAATCATACCATAGGGCCGGGTTACAGATTCCCCAAAACCCATAATGGTATGATCACATCGTTCAATATAGCTACTCAAGTCCCCAACTTACTTTTCCATTTGGTGTAAAGTGTTGACGAACAAAATGTTCACATATGCTCCGGTATCGACCAGGAGGCGGTGCACCTTCAACCCAAGGAGACGAGCACTGATGGTTAAGGAGTCATTGTGAGGGGTGATTATACCGTCGAGATCATCTTCTGAAAACATGATTTGGTGAGAGGGTGGCGTGCTTGCTGATGTGCTCGCCACCTTCACCTGATGGATGCTTTGCATGGCACACATCTCCATCTTCTTACGCCTGTTCGATAATGTTGGTGCTTGATAACATCCACCCATTGGACCATATTCAGGACGTATCATGTGGATCTCTTGACTTTCTCGACCTCTATCCACAGTAGGAGGCCCTCTTTTGGGTAATTCAGACCTCTTACGTGATTCTTCAGGATCACTGTCAGATGTTTGTTCGGCTTTACGCTTACCCCTTCGATCTTCTATTTTTTCTGTTTGGGAGCCTCTGCTCGCCGACTTTTTTAGGAACTAGGTAAGACGATTATCTTCGTATAGCTTCCAAAGTTGACGAAGTAAATCGCGACAATCTTCTGTATTGTGCCCGATGTACTCGTGATAATTACAATATTTGGAAGCATTAAGCCGATGCTTGTCCATTATGATTCTTCGAGGCCTATCTAACATGTCCCGATCTTTGATTTGGTTGAAAATTGTTTCTGCTGAAACTCCCAAAAGACTTCGTAGGGCGTTTGCTTCTGCTCTTTCTTCGAATGGTTTGAAAGAGCCTGGGGGTTTGTACCCCCCTTCATTCATCACTTTCTTCCCAAAAACTTTCTTAGTTGGCGCTTCCTGACCCAATCGTGACTGGGCGAGCAGATCCTGCATGGCTATGATCTTGGCTGCTCGCTCTCGGAATTCTGAATATGTGTTCGGCCAATCTTGATGCATGGCTTTCCACATGTCAGTATTCAAGGTCAGGCCCTCGACCACCGCGAGGATCTTAGCATCCTCTTCAACTGGGGCACCATCATACAAACATTTATCAAATCTTTCGATGTATGCTCGATCAGACTCACCTCTTAGTTGGAAAAAATGCGCCAACCTTTGTTTTGGCGCTGGGCGAGCACACATGGATGAGAAATGGGACAGGGAATTGTTGTCCCAATTGAGCGAAAGAAGTGATGGACGCAGTGGGCAAAGTAGAGAACCATCTATGTGCCCGATCACCCAAAGTCATGGGGAATGATCGGCACTGCGTTGCGTCTGTGGCACCCATGGCGATCATAAAGTCTGAGTATTTCCTGAGATGGACATGTGGGTCAGACTCTGCATCGAACATGGGGATTGGTGGTCGGATCTTCGCCACTTTCTCTTGTATTTTGGCCGCCATGATCGCCGGTGATAGTGGCGAGCAAGGTATTGTGCTCGCCCGAGGGTGTCCTTTGGTCGCGGCCAGGTCGGCCTGTAAACCCTCAATGGCTTTCTGCATTTCCGCAAATTTTGTGGAACTGACAAACTTGGATCGGGGCTGTTTCCCATCATGAGGACCCAGTGGGTCATGCTTGTGATGGGGCAATCCCCCTTTCCAAGTTTGTGCTTGACTACCCAATTGATGATGAATAGACAATTTTGTTCCAGCCAATTTTTGTTCGGCATGCGGATGATCATGGGGATCTGAATGAGCGGGCTTGTTTATCGGTTGTTCCTTCCTTGGATCCTGTCGCCTATTATTACCAATTCGGTCTTTGGCGGAGAGCCTCAAACGTCCAAACGCTGATGGTCTGGACCCTTGAGGCTGTTCATCATCAGACGTATCATCACCTTTTTTGTTGGCCCGCTTCGCAGCTTTCATTTTAACTTGCTCGCTATCAGGTGTATGCCAGCGTCGTTCTTCATCATCTTGAGGTTTTAACTTGGCCAACTCTTTTTCAGCCCTCTCTTTCTGTGCTCGTAGCAAGAAAGTGATGGCTTTTGTTGTGGCCGCCGGATCATTGGTTATATCCTCAAGATTGATAGTCTCCACTGTCTGATCTTTGTGAGGCTGGCGCTGAGCCTCTTTCCTAGATTGAGGCATTATATTTCTTTTTTCTGCCTCGGCTAACTACTGGTTTGGGTATGGGTTGGTTTTTTGGTACCCTCCTTCTAGCGCCAGTTGTTGCGAGTCATTTTATATGGAGATTATTATGTGGCTAATTTAGTGACAACTCACAAACAAAACATGCACGTGTAAAATAAACTGTAAATAAGATGAATTTGTTGACCCAGTTCGTCAAGAAATGACTACTCTGGGGGCATTCCAAGCCAGGGATGTAGTATTGTGAGTTTTACACGTACAATATATGATACATCTCATGAAGATGAATCGCTATGGATGAAGATGATTTGGAGAGTTGGTATATGAGTGCTAGGGTTTTTGTGTGTATAGATGATTTCTCGAATTTTTTTTTGTGAACCTTCCACCTCTGGTAAATTTCTGAACCTTTATCTTGTTGTTTTTCTTCTATTTATAGTACATCGACAAGTATGAGCTGGTTTGGCAAGCATGAGCTGGAGACTTCGGGCCATGCAAGAATTCATGTAACGCTGCCACCTTTCCAACTTCGTCATCTAGATTGATCTTTGCTTTTGCTTGTCTATAAGGCACTCTTTTGGTCTCCCAAATCAATCTTTTGCTCGACTGAAAACTTTGTTCCCCCCATTAAACCATATCAATTTTATGTCGGAATATCATCGAGCATACTGACCCCTCAGGATGTCTAAGCTCTCAGGATATCTGAGCATCGAGCATACTGATCCTTCAGGATGTCTGAACCCTCAGGATGTCTGAGTCTTCAGGATATCTGAGTACCGGACATACTGACCTCTCAGGATGTCTGAGTCTTCAGGATATCTGAGTACCGAACATACTGACCCCTCGGGTTTGTCTGATCCCTCAGGATGTCTGAGTTTTCAGGATATCTGAGTACCGAACATACTGACCCCTCAGGTTTGTTTTAGCCTTCAGGATGTATGAGCTCTCAGGTTATCTGTGCATCGAACATACTGGCCTTGAGATCACTTGACTCAGGCTATCTGATTTCTTCTTCCTTGATCTGATCAGTTTGACTGATCAGATCAACATCTTTTCAGGATCATTTTGCTCGGTTAGTTTCATAGGCGATTATGTTCGCTTGGTTTGACAAGTGGCGATCTGGCGATCAAACTTGTTTGGTCGGTGAGCGGCGAGCACACTTGTCCATCAAGCATGATTATTTTAATAATAGAATATTACACGTGTCTCTCTTACATGTTCGATTAATGCTGAATAATTATATCGAACACAACAACTCGTAGTAATTCCGCATGCGTAGGATTTACGTGAACTGTTTATATGCATGATTTGTTGTTAAATTATTATTTGAATTAATATAGGATTAATTCATGCTAGTAATAATTATCAGAATTAAATTTGTATTTAAATATTTATCCCGAATAGATCCGTGCAACTTATTCCCCAACAACTGGTATCAGAGCCTCGGTTTCGGGCTCTGAATTTTAAATTGTAATTTAATTCATTTTCATTAAATTTGAAATTGGATAGTAGAATTGCTAGATCTTTTTTTGCTGGTATCCAATTGTCATGGAATTTAATGTGTTTATTTATGCATGCATATAAATTGTGGTTTTTAATTTGATTCATTCGAATTCGTTTTACCTCGTGAGAAAATCCACGAGTAGATTAGGATTTATTTGATTTGATCAATGTAATAGACTAGTCTAGATCTAGGTTTATTTATTTTTTGTAAATAAATTGTAACCAGATCGGAAACGGAGGCAGAGACGAAGAATTAAAGGATAGATCCAGAATTGTACGCGGACGACGTGCATCGTGCGAAATATGCCAAGGGAGACACGCGCACGACGCGAACGTCGCCATGCGGATAGGCACGACGCGCTAGGGCGTCAAGTGATCGGGCTCGACGCTGGGCGGACGGCGACGCTGCATGGGCTCAAGACGGGACCACGCGCTGCCGCCAAGATGGACGGGCGGTGGAGGCGAGCGCATGGGGACACGCGACATCGCCGAGGTCCGCAGCGAGGCGAGGCTCGTGAGCACGCGCGAAGCGATACGCTGCCGCCGCTAAGCCGCCGAGGAGTGCCGAGAGCGCTGGCGGGCGATGCCTTACCGAGAGCCGACCGCCAAGTGGCCGGCCGGATGCGGGCGTGCATCCCGGCTGCGAGCTACTTGGCGTGGCGTTTCGAGATGGAGTTCTTTTCGAGATGATCGAGTGGGAGAAATTCAAGACGGTGTTTCTTCAAGATCAAGCCAAGAAAAATCAAACTGTGACAATTGGATAATTTGTGCCCAATATGTTTATTTTTCCGCTTTGCTTGATTTATTGTTGTGATATCTTGTGCCTTATTTAATTTGTTTAAATGTGTTTGCATGAGAATTGCCCAATGAAAAATCTCACCTTCAAAAATTACTAAGTATGTTTAAATAATTAATTGACAATTTTATTAGGATAATAAAATTGAATTAATTTTTTGACCTCCATGATTTATTTATTTGTGAATTCTTTTGGAGAAATTCACCCCACGGGAATGGTCAAAAGATAGATTTCACATGAATAAATTCGGATGGATGATTGTGGATTATTACTAGTGGCGGCGATGATCCTTCCCACGAGGCTCGCTCAAAGCGAAATAATAATTTCAGATTTAATCATGGTTATTACTTAGGTATAAAATTGATATGCATATTCCCTCAAGTCCTCATCAATTTTATATTGGTCAAGTGGGAGCCAACTATTAACTGGATATTAAAGGTTTGCAAATTTTTTGTTTATAACTCGCTTGAATGTGTTCAAATAATGACCCACCCCACGTGGCTTATTTAAACTGTTTTTGAGATGTTGGTGGATGCATGTTCATATTTTTTGAGATTTTAATATGATGCATGTGATCGAACCTTGTGATATATTTGTGCTTATGCATATTATTGTTTATTTTAGTTCATCATGTCGCAACCTTTTAATCCACTGTTCAATATACTTAAAGACAATTTGCTTACTGGTGAAAACTTCGTTGATTGGAATCGTAAACTTACTATTGTCCTCACTGCACAAAGCCATAACTGGGTTCTCACTACACCTAAACCAGAAAAGCCAAAAGATGAGTCAACTAAAATGGTTAAGAAAGAGTATGCTGACTGGGAGCGTTCCAACGAAATGGAAAAGTGTACCATCTTGGCTTCTATGTCAAATGTGTTGCAACACCAACACCAGAACGTTGAAACCGCAGCAGACATCATGACTATTCTTAAAGCGATGTTTCAACATCAGAACCATGTGGCTCGTTAGATCACCATGAGGGACTTGCTCTCTATGAAAATGGTGGAGGGAACGCCCGTAAGGGAGCACGTTCTCCAGATGATGGCTCACCTTAACAAACTTGAGGTACTTGGCGCTGAATACGACATCGAGACCTAAATCAATTTCGTGCTCCACTCTCTGCCGAAAAGTTTTGAACAGTTCAGGCTGAACTACCAGATGAATAATCAGAAGTTCTCGATGCCTGATCTATTGCAAGCTTTAGTCTCGGCAGAGGTGATATTGGGGCAAAAGAGCCAAGCCTTGGTGGCAAATGGACCCTCTTCTTCTTCTAGGCCAAGGGGTGGTAAGAATAAGAAAAAGGACAAGAGCCACAAGCAAGTGAACTCAAGTGTTGCCAATGACAAAGAAAAGGCTAAGGGTGGTAGAGGAGTGAGCAAGCCAGCTAAGGGGAAGTGCTTCAACTGCGGTGAAAAAGGACATTGGAGGTCAGCCTGTTCCAAACCCAAAAGGAATGGAAAGAAAGGTAATTCTCACGCACTAGTTGTTGAAACTTGCTTAGCGGCGTATGCCTCCCATTTATGGGTAGTAGATACGGGATCAACTGATCATGTTTGTTTCACTTTACAGGGGTTCAAGCGGACCCGACAACTTAGTGAGAGTGAGATCCTCATCACACTGGGCAATGCTACGAGAGTGGCAGCTGAAGTAGTGGGGGAAGTGCACCTGTCTTTTGAAGACAGAGTTTTAATTTTAAGAGATGTTCTTTACGTTCCGAATTTTAAAAAGAATTTAATTTCAGTTTTTAAACTTTTTCTTGATGGATATTCGCTTACTTTTAATAAAGTTGTTACCATTTCTCTTTTTGATAAATTTATCTGTCATAGAACATTGTCGAATAATCTCTATACAATTAACTGTGCACACCACTCACGAAATGCATCCTATAAGGGATCCGATCGTGGAGGCGAATACCTCAGCGATGAGTTTTTGAACTACTTGTCTGATGAAGGGATTGCATCCCAGCTAACTGCACCCGGAACCCCTCAACAAAATGGGGTTGCCGAGCGAAGAAACAGAACTTTTTTGGAAATGGTTAGATCTATGATGAGTTATGCGGATCTTCCCAAGTCGTTCTGGGGTCATGCCTTGGAAATAGCAGCCTATATTCTGAACTTGGTGCCATCCAAATCGGTTCCCAAAACTCCCAAAGAATGAGAACCGAGGCTTGAAGCCGGTTTGAGACACATGAAGATTTGGGGGTGTCCGCCCACGTCTTTGGACAAGGAAGCCGATAAATTGGATCCTCGATCGTAATTAAGGTTGTTTTTGGGATTTTAGGGAACAAAAGGGTGTATGTTCTATGGTCCCTAAAAATCAAAAAGGTGGTAATAAGCACCCACTTTAGATTTTTGGAAGAAGACTATATGAACAAAAGAAGACCCGAAGTGAGATTACCTTAAATGAGCTAAGGGGCTAACCTCATTGCTAACTGCATAAGATGACATACCAAACGACACACACTTACACAAGGAACCTCGTCAGATGCGTAGTGGGAGGGTTGTGAAATAGCCCGAGAGAGATTCATGGGGATAGGAGAGTCCTCGGACTTGATCCCCGGTCAAGACTTAATCAGACCCATGGACATATGACGAGGCAATCCAAGACAAGGCAGTTTCTTAAAGCAAACAACAATGAAAGTTTAAATGGGTTCTATGGATCATAACAGTGTGGGAGCTAGTCGAACCACTTAATGGGGGTCAAACCCATTGGTTGCAAGTGGGTGTACAAGAGAAAAAGAGGACCGAACGGGAAGGTGGAAACCTTCAAGGCAAGACTTGTATTTAAAGGTTATACTCGGAAAGAAGGGATCGATTATGAGGAAACTTTTTTCGCCAAGCCATGCTCAAGTCCATCCAAATTCTCTTATCGATTTTTCAAGATCTCGACTTTGAAATCGGCAAATGGATGTCAAGACGGCTTTCCTTAACGGAAGTCTTGATGAAGAGATCTATATGCAACAACCCCAAGGCTTCATTGAAAAAAGGCCAAGAACACCTAGTTTGTAAGCTCATGAAGTCCATTTACGGACTCAAACAGCATCATCGAGCTTGGAACCAATGTTTTGATCATGTTATAAAGTCTTATGGGTTTGATCAAAACGAGTTCGAAAAGTTGTGTGTACAAAAAGCGCGGTTTAAACTCGCATTGGTATTCTTTAGTACTATCGAGGCGACATTCTCGATCATCGGGAAAGATGTAAAGGTGTTATCGAGACGTAAGGGCATGACTTTCAAAACAGTTTGATATGAAGGACTTAGGGGAAGCCCCACACATCCTTGGGATCAAGATCACTTGAGATCACAAGAAAGGGATGATAGGCTTGTCGCAAGCTTCATACATAGACACTGTCTTGAAATGATTCAGCATGCAGGATTCCAAGAAAGGCTTGCCTTTTCGGACATGGAATCCATCTATCCAAGAAAATGTGCCCTAAGACAAAAAAAGGAGATAGATGACATGAAAGACATTCCATATGCTTTTACCGTCGGAAGCCTTTATGTATGAAATGTCGTGACGAGACCCGGATATCCGCTTTTCGTTGGCATGGTGGCAAGATATCAAAGTAACCCGGGGAAAGAACATTGGACGGTAGTTAAAAACATTCTGAAGTATCTGAAAAGAACTCGGGATAGAATGTTAATTTATCAGTCAGATAGTCTAATCCCCATCGGCTACACGGACTTCGGATTTCCAATCGGACTTAGATTCGTAAAAATCTACCAGCCGGTAGTGTATTTTGCATGGGGGAGGAGCCATGACATGGAGAAGCGTCAAGCGAAATGCGTCGTGATATTCTACCATGGAAGCGAATATGTAGTCGCTTATGAGGCAAATGAAAAGAAGCGGTTTGGCTCAAGAACTTCCTAGTAAACTTGAATGTAGTTCCGAATTTGCCTAGCAGAATCACTGTTTATTGTGAAAATGCCGGAGCAGTTGCAAATTTAAGGGAACCAAGAGCCCACAAGGCCAGCAAACACATTGAAAGGAAATACCATCTTATACGAGATATCGTTAAGAGAGGAGATATAGAGGTGGCAAAGATAGCGTCTGAAGACAACCCAGCGAGATCCATTCAAAAAGGGTCGCCTCACGAATACATTCGAGAGACATGTGGAAGGAATGAGTGTCAAGACCGTTGCCAATCTGCGTTGAGTATAAGTGGGAGAAATTATTAGGTTCGTGTAGGTGACATTAGATGTCACATATTAGGAACTACACGAGACATGTTGTAGTATACTTAAAAGCAGACTTTGAGTATAAGTGGGAGATTGTTGGGATTATACTGGAAAGTATTCTTTTACTTTGTATAATCAAAACTGAATTTCAGACTTATTTCTTCAAATACATTGTTTATCACCGATGCTTTTAAATATCATCGAATGTTACATATATTTCTTTGATAATGTTCAATAAATAGTACGTGTTACATTGTAGTTAATTTAGTGACAGCAGATCACAGAAGATTAAATTAACAGTCCCTTGTAACCAAAAGTACACCATTCACGACCTAGATGGAAATGAACAATCCATCGTGAAAGGTTGAAGTGTAAGGCTCAGATTGGCTTGTCTTGACCAAGAGATTACACTAGTGCATGGTGATGTAATTGAATAGGACCTACAGGAGGACAAATTCTTCGGAACTGAACAATGAAGAATTAGACCTCAGTGGTTCGTTATTTCTTAATCTTCGTCCCTTAGATAGGATCACGTGTGGTTGGTAATTATTGCTTTGACTTATCATGGGTAGAGAATCAACGAGATTCAATACTTTTTATCTTGGACAATATTATTGGTCACATGTGATTGCTAAGATTTAATACGGAGAATCGTGTGCAAGCACGCTTTGTTCGACGGTTCTTGGGAGGTTCATAAGATTTATCATACCAAATCTTGCAAGTGGAACTAGTTTCCGGTATGGATAATAATGTTGAACCGTTCCTTAACCAAGGACAAAAGATATTAATTAATGGAAAGCTATTTCAGTGGCTTGAATTAATTAATGGGCTAGATAATCTTAAACACGGGAAATAATAACCGGGAGCCATATTGATTGTAATATGGGTTAAGATGGATAGTGCAATATTAATTATGTAGTAGGATTAATTAATATTTATGGGCTTGAATAATATTGTGGCTCAATATTGATAATTCAAGATCCATTGGAAGGTCCAATCTTAATTCTCCTAAAGGCCCCCTAAGTAGCCCAACATAAAGTCCAATAACTGAAAAAGGTGTTTAAAAATAAAATAAATCTTGTTGCATATTTTTCCCATTTTTCGAAAATTATGGATTAAAAGGGGAGAAAGATTTTCTTTGAATTTTGTTATGGAATGAAGATATGTATTCTTGGAATACAAGATTATCTCATTAAATTCAAGAAATTTCCCACTTGGTTATCCATATAGTTATTTTCGAAAATTTTGAAATATAAAGGGCAAGAAAGATTTTCTTGATTTTCTTGAAAATATATTATGATAAGATATATATTTCTTGAAATACAAGAATATCTCATAAATTCAAGAAGATCCAAATCTTGGAATCTTGATCCCTATATTTCGAAAATTCCATAACAAAGAGGAGTTGAGATTTTTGTGGAATATTTTAATTATGGAGAAAAGAATATATGAGATATATTCAAGATTTCTTGGAGATCAAGAAAAAGATTTTCCCATATTATTTTATCCCAAATTTCCGACCACCACACCACTATAAATAGGGGATGAGTGTTTCATTCCCAAGTACAATTCCATGTGCTGGAAAAATTAGTAAATCCACAAAGGTGGTGCAACAAAGTTTATTTTCCTTTTTGTTAATTGTTTCATGAGCATCCTACCACCGGATTGTCGAGCAAGGATTAAGGGAATACTTGGGAAGGTTTCTTTGGTGTGTCTAATCAACGAGGCCATTGCCATTCCAAGAGGTACGTTCACGTTAACTCGTAGTAATTCCGCATGCGTAGGATTTACGTGAACTGTTTATATGCATGATTTGTTGTTAAATTATTATTTGAATTAATATAGGATTAATTCATGCTAGTAATAATTATCAGAATTAAATTTGTATTTAAATATTTATCCCGAATAGATCCGTGCAACTTTGTTGGTCCCGGTGCAAACGAGTCTTACACGTGTATGGGGGGGAATACACGTGTTCAGTGATTTTAAAACTTTTTTCTTTTTATCGAGGTCACTTGGGTCGAGGTTGTCCGATGATTTGGTCCCGAGAAGCACAAATCGCCTCGAGTCAAAGTCTATCGAGACAAGTGATCCCGAAATGCTTTCGGATACCTCGAGATAATCCCAACCGAGTCCCGAAGCTAGAGATCTGAGTTGCTTGGATCGATAACTAACTTATTGAACCCTCGGAAAGAGTAAGTTCGGTTTGGTAACTACCGTTCTAGCTACTCGGATAAAAGGAATGGTTGGCCCTTAGTTTATACTCGCTTTTAAGCTTTTCTTTGAAAACCTTCCTTTAATGGAATAGTGATTAGGCTGTGATTCAATTATATGCAACTTTCAGTGGATTGATTCCAACTGAAATATCAGTGAAAATATGCTTTCAAAACACAGTAATGCAACAGCTAAATCAAGTAAAACAGAAAGCAAAGAACACATCAAATTATAGTGGTTAAGAGACTCAAGCTCCTACGTCCACTCTCCCTGATCTCTTCAGAGAAATTCACTAATCACTTCCTAAGGCTTTCTGACTACCTCTGTAGTTTACTACCCTTTCTAATTTTGAGCTTTCTGTCTATCCAAGATAGATTACTCACTTCTTCTCTAGAGCTTTCTGACTACCTCAATGTAGTTTACTAACTCTTTATGTTGGTCCCGGTGAAAACGAGTCTTACACGTGTATGGGGGGGGGAATACACGTGTTCAGTGATTTTAAAACTTTTTCTTACTGAGGTCAGCTTGGGTCAGATAATCCTGAAGATTAGGTTCTGAGAAGCACGGATCGCTTTCGAGTCAAAGTCTCATCGAGAGAAAGTGAACCCGAGTCGCTTTCAGATATACCTCGAGATAATCCCAATCGAAACCTCGAGTGTCAGAGAGATCCCGAGTTGCTTGGATCAGATAACTAACTTACTGAATCCTTAGAGGAGAATTCAGTTTGATAACTATCTGTTCTAGCTACTCAGTCGTGCGGAATGGTTGGCCCTTAGATTATACTCGTTTTAAGCTTTGCTGAAAAAAACCTTCCCTTATGAAATAGTGATTAGGCCGTGATTCACTTATGCAACTTCAAATTGGATTGATTCCAATCAATATCAAATGAAAAGTATGCTTTCAAAATCGTGTCAATGCAATGAGATAAGCAAAGATAAGGAAAGCAATAAAGAACACAACAATTATAGTGGTTCAGAGACTCAAGCTCCTACGTCCACTATCTCCGACTCTTCAGAGAAATTCACTATCAACTTCTGAGCTTTCTGACTACCTCGTAGTTTACTTACTCAACTCTCGCCCGAAGTTTTCGACTACTCCATGTAGTTTACTTACTCAACCCGACCTTGAGTTTTCGACTACCTCAGTAGTTTACTTACTCAATCACACACAAGCTTTCGGACTACCTCTCAGAGCTTACTAACTTCTCCTCTAGAGTTTTTTCGACTACTCCGCCGTAGTTTACTAACTCTTTACAACTCTACTCACCAATGGACACACTCCAACTACCTTCTCAAGGATTTGGGGTTTCTTGGTTGGTTTCCAACTAGGATGAGATATCCTTTACAATGAAGCACAATGCAAAGGTTTAGGATATCTCGACTAAGCTTTGGATAAATCTTATCAAGCTAGGCTTAGTAAAGTGAGCTCTCTTCAATATAGAAGCACTTGGGAAATTCAAGGTATTTCGAGTGCTTTAACTTTTGCAAGAATAAGTTTGAGCTCTTGAGTTATGTGATAAATTTCCCGTAACCTTACAATGTAGAGGGTCACCAAGATTTATAGGCATACACCAAGGTTACTCTTGAAAACTATCCGTTGGAGAGATAACCCGTGAGTTCCTCTTAGGGTGTGTGAAACGGCTATATTTAGGGTCTGAAACTCCCTAACACTTTCTAGGCAATAGTCTTTCATGTAGCCGGTCTTCACTTTTTGCAGTCTGGAACTTTCGTACATCTGACATCTTTTTTTTCACTGTCATCCACCGTCAATGTCAAGATGAATATGTTGTCGTCTTCCTCTTTTTTACTTTTGTCTTCAGTTAAAGGTAGACACCTTCAACGGCTCTTTTGGTTACAAACTCTGAGTTTGATATAACCTTAACAACACTTCTGACTTAGTTCCTTTTGTCTGTATTTTGAATGTCTTGGCAATATCTAACTTTCTAAGGCATTGCGTTCCTCTCAGTATTGCATCCTTCAGATAGATATATTCAGTGCCTTGGATCATTTTGGTTCATATCGAGCCAAGATACATTCGAGTCCTCAATAATTCGTGCTTCGATATTATTGATCTTGATTTTCGGTCTTGATCTTGCGCCTTGAGTCTTTCGAGTCTTGATTTATCTTGA
This sequence comes from Stenogyne calaminthoides, assembly GCA_037126765.1. Classification (NCBI taxonomy): domain Eukaryota; kingdom Viridiplantae; phylum Streptophyta; class Magnoliopsida; order Lamiales; family Lamiaceae; genus Stenogyne; species Stenogyne calaminthoides. The sequence continues at coordinate 32,497,330 of JBBCBC010000004.1, read as the reverse complement.
CCGATATAATCGAGTTTTTTATCCGAAGTCTTCAGTTCTTAGTTTCGTACAGAGTCTACAGTATCTCAGTTTCATACTGAGTCTTTAGAAACTTTCGTTTCATCTTTGAAACCTCGTTTTCTTCAAAAAACATCTTGAGTTCTTGAGTCTTGAACCTATCTGAACTATATCTGCCGACTATACATTTCGCAGATAACATCCACGAATACTCTAATAATGAATCCCCGACTCAACTATCAAGATCATTCGAACATGTCATACTTAGGGGTTTTGGGATCTTAATCAAAATCATATAATCTTTTATTAAATTCATCTCCCAACAATTTCCCCCTTTTTGATGATGCCAAAACCTATCTTGTTTACAAACCAAAAATAACCTATACTTAGGTTTCAGTTTATTCTATTACAAGATTGGTTGTCTCCCAACTATTTAGATCAGAGAATCTCCCAACAATTTCAGAGTTTCTCAACAGTTTAATCATATATCAAATTTCTTCAGTAATGAATCTCTTTAACTAGTTCATTACCAAATACTTAACCAATATCCTTCTTATCAGCATACAATCAGTTTAGAGACATTCATTCAGCATATCAAAATAAAGACATGTAAATAAGATAATGAGATATTATCTTTTGAGCATAATGATAAATCTTCATTGATGATAAGTATACCTTTACAGATTACAATGAATTTATCAAACAAAATAAAAAAAGACAAAATTTAAAGATTACGAGTCTTTCGAGTTCTTCGTCTTGATCTTGATTCGGCTCTTTTTTTTTTTTCATTTTCCACTTCATCAGCTGGTACCTCCAGGTTGAACATTCCGAAAAATCTTTTCTTCAGCTCATTCCTCTCTTTGATGATGTCCGGCCGTTTCCTCGTTAATCCCAACCCGACCAAAGATATCGAGCAATTTCTTGCGTAATGGCCTTCTCATTTACCAAGCCATTACCAAGTCTTGAAGGAGGATAGGAATATGGATCGGGGCTACTATCTCAGACTCCACCTTCATCCGCAAGGTTAATCCAAATTTTGGAGATACTTTGGATAGAAGGTTAAAAGATATTCAATGAAAGCTTCGTTACGTCCGAGCCTTCCCTCTCCATTCCTCGAGAACATCGTAATTGAACCGAAGGTTCTCTTCACTTCTTCCCACATGTTGTTGAGTCTGATGGGCATCCATTTATCAACGTGGGGCCACTTCAGCGCTTTCGATGTTCCCTTCCTCTTGCTCGCAAATCTCTTGAAATCACTCCTTCGCTTCTGCTCTTCGTCTATCTTCTTTCTGATCACAGACGCCTCCCGAGATCGGCGAAACTTTCTTAGCTTGTTCTTTTTGGAGTGTCTTTGAGCATCTACGGTGTTGAAGACTTTCTTCCGAGGTTGAGACTCAGATTCTTCGCAGATCTTCATCATCCGAATCGACTTTTCTCGGATTGGCTTAGAAGCCTTCGCGTATGTTTGTTTACTGAGTTGAACAACGCCCGAGGCTTTCCTCTTCATAGGCAGTTCAGCGCCAGCCTGGCTTGTTCCAACCTTAGTTCTAGCACTCAGTTTCTCTCTTGCAACCTCAAGCATGGTTTGCTCAGAGACTCGAGTGTAGACATGCTTCTCCACTTGAGCAAATTTCAATTTCTCAAGAAAGCCGACTTCTTTTTTAAGGCTTTGGCTAGATTGTACATTTCAGCATCTTTCTGAGCCTTCTTTTCCAAGGTACGTGTCATGAACTTCCCGAGGTCTTCACCTTCCTTTTCCCCCTTCTTGGCATCGTAATTTGGAAGAAGTCCGAGAGAGGCAGGTCCATGTGATATCGCTTCTTTGCTCACACAATGGATCTCTCCCGCTAACCGATCTTGCTCATCTTCCATTCTCCTGATGTGGTTCTTAGCCACAGACAGTTCTTCAGAAATGTGGGCAACCTGGACAGAGAGTGCATCTTTAAGCATCTATGTCATCTTGGTCATGAGCATTGAGCTCATTTCCTCAACAGCCAGATTTGATCAAGACCTCATTTTTCTCTCGCTAGTTTCACCTCTAGAAATTGATCGATTCTCGGTGCTTCGTTTCATTTCAAAGACTTAACTCTGCGTTGACTCCTCCACTTTTGTATTTTTTTTTTTTTTCCATGGAGGTCATCGATTGGTCGAGTGTTTTGTATCCGCACCGATTCAAGAATGGCTAAGACCTTCCATTGTCTCGAGCTTGATTGACCAATGTTTCTTCCATCCGAAAGCAATTTTGATCGCCATTGGCTCAATCTTCTCAAGTTTCTCCATTACGGGAGTGAGATCAATCTCAGCAGCCTATAGACCATCTTTGTTTGATCATCCCGAGTTCGGCTTCATCCCGAGCTCCGGTCTCCAATTGAGCCTCATCATTTATCGGACAATTGAGAATTAAAGATAGTACTTTTCAAGAACTTTGGCATATTTGTTAATAGTGCCAAAAGGTACTGAAGAGTGCTAACCGATCCGAGGTTGATTAGCAATGAAGTCTCTTTTTCCATTTGAGATCGATCCTCAAGATCTCCCCGTTGGTCCCCATCTCCATCTTTGGATTTGTCTCGCCGCCGGGCACCAACTTGATTGTTCTCTTCTCGGCTAGCTTCCTCGAACCAAACTCATCAAAATTGGAATTTTTCATCCCGAGCTTTGTCCTTCCGAACCCCGAGAAGTCGGTCGGAAAATTTGTCTCCTCATTCCACCAGTCTTCCCCTCTCGAATGCAAAGAATGTCAAGCATCTCGGGAAGAGTCTCGATTGAGGATATACACTATCGTCCTTAATCTGAAGAAAACATCTTGCGGATCGGGGTAATTTGAGCTCGGGGTATCGGTCAAGGATGAACATTTCCCCTTGCTCCTCCATTCGCTTCTTGACCTCACCTTCTTCCATCTCGGGCTCTTCCGTTCAGTAGAAGCTTCGCTAAGGGATCAAGCGGTAGATCACTCTTGGAGCTCCTCGAGAATATTTTGCTCCCGAGCCTCATTAGAAGGTCTGAAGTTTGTGCATTCAGTCCTCGGTTTGCATCCGAGTGGGTTCCGAGGCTGGTGGCATATCCTCAAGATGAGTGCAGGTTGGCTAAATGCGTCTCGAGCCCGCACATCTTCGGGATCTACTCAGGCTAGCTCTTCTCGCTGCGAGCTCAGACTTCCCGAGGTAGGTATCTCTCGAGGTCTGAGGCTCCTTTAAAAATTTCTGAGAAATTTTATCTGTCTGAAAGTGATGTCTCGAGCACCTCGAGAGAAGACTCCGCTGCTCCTCGGCCTCCCGATCACGGTCCCGGAGATAACCCGAGCCAACACTTGTAATGGCGAACTTTGAGCCGGTTTTGTCTTTCAGTTGTATCTCCTCGTAATCATTTGCTACCTACCTTCGGTGAGAACCACCAATCTTCTGCGTTTTGGAGCAAGATTCTTCTGTTTCATCATTTTTGCTCCTTGCTCCATTTTTTGCCTCCAATGTAACCTTCCCCCGGTTTGTTAGGGTCTTTTTCTCTTCAGCAGAAGGTGATTCTACCTTTTTTCTTTTTCCTCGAATGGCACGCTTCTTCACAAAGAAATGGGTTTGAAGAGAATTTTGGTTTTAGGGAATGGGGTTGAATTGGCGAAGATATATCCTCCCTCTCGGCACATCTCCAAAATATAAGCAATTTTGGTGGCATGGTGGATTTTGCCTTTCATCATGATTGTCCCATTGACCCTTTTTATGACCTTGGCTTGCTCCTTCACCATCTGAATTAAGAATTTTGGCCAGTTGAAGTCAGTGGTAGGAGATGCCTCGATCGCAGCCATCAATCTGAGCTTAGGGGTACTAATCTGCTCAAAACTCCCCGCAAGACTCATGATGCACTTGCTCACAATATCCATCAGCACACGATATTGTGGCTTTAGATGCCTCTTATTCAATGTCGCCTCAAATTTCACAGGATTCTCAGCAATCCTATCAAGGTACTCCTGCTCTCTACCCGACATATACGTCGCAGGATCCTTTCCTCTATCACAGAGTTCAAACACATCGTTCAGATTTTTCGGAATTATGCACAAATCCCTCTCAAAATCGACGTATTTTGACGAAAGCTCTAAATGTGATGTGGTAATCGAAGAATGCATACCATCTTCTTCATCTATTCTCAAATTACAGATGAATTCGATTACCTCTTTTGCGAACTCCTGGTTTGGTCGGCTTGCGACTAGATGGGTGAGTTTAGCCAGTCGGATCATATGCAGAGCCTCCTCTTCTGGTTTTGAGTTGTTTGTGTTTTCAAGTGAGACAACGAACTCGTACCACAGCTTGTTGGTTATGGCTAATTTCTCGAACAAGGTTGGGGCCATTTTAGAGATTGATTTAAGAATTGAAGCTTTAGGGTTTGGAGATTTCTGGGCAAAGGGATTTTTAATTGCAGAGGATTTGGGAACGAAGGGTTTGATAAAACTTTGGCTTGAATGGCTTAAAGGGGTATATATAGCTTCGAGATCGTGGAGGATCGTGTGGGTTAGGTGAGAAACAACGGCTGAGATTTATCTCTGATTAATCGGGTATACGAACCGACGATCTCTAAAAAGTAAGCCGCCAAAACATCCTCATCGGTCATTAATGTAGCAGAGCATTAAATGACTGTTGACCTTCTTCGGAATATGAAACGATCCCGCCCAAAACATTCCTTAGGTGTTTTGTATTTATTATGTAATGATTATTGAAGTTTTACTTGAGCAATAAATGAGTCGCATGAGTCTTTACTTCTTCAGACCAATTTCCCTCTATCAGTCTTATCGAAAGTAATCGATCTTGATAAAATGTCAAGATAATATCGAGTAATTGAATGGGTTCAAAGATACCATCGAGTATTGTCCTTCAAGAACTGAGTTTCTTGAGACTCGATTCAAGATTTTCATTTTATCCCGAAGTTTCTCAAGAGAATTCGAGAAACCTTCATGCATCCGAAAATCTTCAAATTTTCGGTTTTACTCTATACACTGGTTCTAACATCCCTAATTCAATCGAAAGTTCTCAAATCTTGATTCAAACCCAAAGGTTTAGTCAAGATATCGCTCTCTTTTGTCTATCAAGATGAATTTTCTCCATCCTTATGTCCTTTTTCTCGACATGATCTCGATGAAGTGATGTCTCGATATCCACATGCTTGCATCCTGTGTGTGCAATAACGGATTTTTTGTGAAATAGCAATGGCACTATTGTTGTCACAAAATATTGGTACTTCATTGGCTTCAACTTTATAATCCCTCAATTGTTGTCCGAGCTAAAGAATTGCGGCACACGCAGCCTTCCTCGCAGACCATGTATTCAAATTTCTTCGATAGATCGTTGGTACTCGAGGTCTGCTTTTGAAAACCAAGATATCACTTGCTTCCTAGAAATTGACAAGTTCTGTTGTGGACTTCTGTCAATTCTACAACCTCCATAATCAAAGATCTCGAAAGTAAACGGTTAATTCAAGGTTATCGTCACCGATACCATAATCCTATATTCATCGTGCCCTTAAGATATCTCGGTATCTTTTTGGCAAACCTCCATGTGACTAGTCTTAGGATTAGCTTGGTATTTGCACATATCCCAACAAAGAAATGTTATATCCGCCTACTTGTCGTGAGATAGAGCAATGATCCAATGATTCCTCTATAATCAAAGATGATTCACCGATTTGTTTTCCGAATCGGGATCCATCTTGTAGTTAGTATTCATAGGAATCCTAATCGCATTGCAATTTTGTACACCATATTTGGCAATCGATCTACGGTGTACTTTGCACGGTTGATGAATATTCCTTCCTTTGATTGTTTCACTTGAAGTCCTAGAAAGAAATTCATCTCTCCCATCATTGACATCTCAAACTTGCTTTTCATCGATGTTGAAAACTTTTCACACGGTGATGGTTTGGAGATCCAAAAATGATGTCATCAACATATATATGAACTAGTAAGATATCTTCTCCATCCTCTATCCTGAACAAAGTTCTATCAACATTCCCTTTGACAAAACCATGATCAGTAAGAAACCGAGAAAGAGTATCATACCATGCTCGGGTGCTTGCTTAAGACCATACAAAGCTTTTCTCGAGCTCGTAAACTTGGTCATTCTGCTTTTGAAACCGTGGAGGTTGTTCCACATAAACCTCTTCTTTAAGCACACCGCTCAGAATGCACTTTTCACATCCATTTGATAGAATGTGAACTTCATGTGGGCAAAGATATGCAAGAAACAATCTGATGGCTTCTAGTCTTGCAAAAAAAGCAAAGGTTTCATCATAATCCAAGCCTTCTTCTTGGGAATAACCTTGTGCAACTAGCCTTGCCTTGTTTCTTACAATGTTGTTGTTTTCATCTCTTTTATTCTTGAAAACCCACTTGGTTCCAATGACATTGTGCCTTTTTCGGGTCTATCTACTAGCTCCCATACTTCATTCCTTGAGAATTGATTCAAATTTCATCTTGCATAGCTAAAGAATCCAATAAGAATCTTGTAGAGCTTCACCAATCTCAAAGCGGGTTCTTTTTCTCCGAAAGGAAAAAAGCAGAATAGTGCACTCTCACCATGGAACCTTCTTGTTTTAACACCTTCGGTTAGATCACCCACAACTCGATTTGTAGGATGACTATCTAACCATTTCCTTCTTGATGTTCCCCCTTCAATAATATCCTCAACATTTGAAATGTTAGGTTCAGTTAAATCAACAAACTCAGGGAACAACAGAAAAGGAGAAAGAGAATCATCTTCCTCAGGGGAAATTCTATTCAGAACATTGTCAGAGACATTTGTTCCCCTTTGGTCGATAGATTCAGAAATTGCCTCAGCTGTGACCACATCTTCATTGGCATCACATACCTGAGTCTGAACTGGTGTCTGTTCAGATTGGTCACCTTTGGAATGTTAGTTTTTCTGAGGCTCACCATCCTGAGTTCCATTCTGAACTTCCTTATCTGAGTCTGAGTCACTCCAATCATAGAATGTGACTAACGTCTTCTTTTCAGGTTCAGTGGATGATTTATCTTTCTGTTTCAGGCTTAATCTGGTGATCCTCTTAGTCAGTTCACTTGCATCATGTTCCTGTTTCTTCTGAACACAAATAGATTCATCAAAAACAACATGAGGTGTTTCCTCCACAATAAGAGTCCTACAGTTGTAAACTCTGAAAGCTTTACTGACTTCAGAATATCCTAAGAATATTCCTTCATCAGCTTTACTATCAAAAGTTCTCAACTGATCTTTACCATTATTGTGTATGAAACACTTGCAACCAAACACACGAAAGAAAGAAACAAGAGGCTTCCTTTCATTCCAAAGCTCATAAGGTGTTTTGCCTTGACTCTTGGTCAAGATGGATCCGTTACGAGAGTATGCAAAGTGTTGATGACTTGATTTCAAAATCTTTTAGGAATATCAACTTCCATTTATCATTGTCCTTTGCAGCTTCTTTTCAGAGTCCTGTTTCTCCTTTCAAAGAACAACACCATTCTGTTGAGGGTCCTTGCGGTGATGTTTCATGTGAAATTCCATTCTCGCGCACAATAATCGATATGATATGATTTATGAATTAGGTTCCTTTGTCGATCTAATTTTGACCACACTCAGATTTTTCTCAATACTGAGCTTTTTCAGTAACTCTGGCAGCTTTATCTGAGTCTCTTTCTTACTGAGTAAGAATATGACCCAAGTATATCTCGAGTAGTCATCAACTACTACCAATGCGTATTTCCTGCCATTAGTGCTTACAGGTGTTATAGGACCAAAGAGATCCATATGCAAAAGCTGAAGTATTCTCTCAGTAGAAACTTCTACTTTGCTTTTAAATGATGCTTTAGCTTGTTTTCCTTTTTGACATGCATCACAAATGTGTTCCTTACTGAACACTTCATTGGGCAACCCTCTCACAAGAGCTAATCTTGCAAGCTTGTTCAGGGTTTTGAAATTTAGGTGATTCATTCTTTTATGCCATAACCAACTGGTATCTGTGGAACTTTTTAGCAACTAAACATGTATCTTTAGGAGTTGAACTCCAATCAGCAAGATACACATTCCCTTTTCTTGTACCAGTTAGTAATATTTTCTGTGATGTATCATCTTTCACAAAACATAAGTTCTTGGAGAACTCAACATTGAAACCCTTATCACAGAATTGGCTAATTGAAAGCAAATTATGCTTCAATCCAGATACATATGAAACACCATGGATATGAACTGAGTCGATCTCCAAAGTTCCATATACTTGCCCATCCCTCGAGTTATCTCAAAAAGTGATCTGTGGGCCTCTTTTGTTCAACATAGTGTTTTTGAGCATCTTCTTGAATCTGTCATCATATGTCTTGAGCATCCACCGTCAAGATACCATACTTGAAGCTTTTTCATCTCTCGCTTTCATCGATTGCCATGTGATCTTTCATCGGTTTAGTGCCCTTGTTTTCCTCTGAAAAAACAGATCAATTCTTAGGTACCCATTTTGTGTAGGGTCCTACAAGGTTAGATGTACCTTCGGAATCCAAATCACCGACGACAACTCTAATCACTTTAGAGTGGCTAATTTGTCTTCCATAAACATCAACATACACATCTACTACTACTGGGTGCCTTAGCGACTTTACGTGTGTATGTGTGCTAGCTTTAGCATGAACATGGGCTTTTGAATTCTTCTTTGGTTCGGGCCTTTTGTTCAGATCTTGGGCTTTTTGTGCGGTGGTCTAAATCTTTGTTGACTCGGGTTGAGATAACCTTTACCTTTAGGCAAGTGAGGTTCGGGTTGTCTCAGACCGAATCTGGTCTTTCGATTATCTTGAGGACTTGGTCTCTTCGGGGATGAGAATGTCTCTGAAAGTGTTTCTTATCCGAGGATTCCTCCGATGGTTGATGTGGAGCCTTTCAGATTTGCATTCTTAGCCCGAGGCTTTGAAGTACTTGCTCGAAACTTTTAATCGACCGCTTTCGGTTTTCTAGCCTTCACCGCGGTTTGGGCTTTCTAACCCGATCATTCGCTTTTATTTGGCTTATAGGTCCTTTTCCCTTGTCTACAACCTTGGGCATTACTTCAGCTTGAAGTGTAGGTGCCACTGGTTTTACAAAGATAGTCTTTTTGCTACATGATGCAGCATTTAGATGACCTTGTGAGGTTCCCCCTGGGGTGTATCCCAATCCAGTTTTTATAGTGGCAGATCTCTGGTAACTCTAAATTTCATCTATCACATTAGATGCTTTATTCAATAGAGTTAACTTCTTCTGTGCACTATCCTCACAGTTCTGTAGAGTTTTATGCTTCTCAGAGAGGTCATTGAACTTGGTTCTGATTAGCTAAATCTCTTCAGTGGATTTCTCTAGCTTTTCAGTTAGGGACATTATCAACTTCTCTTTCTCTGAGAGTTGTACTTTCGTAACATCGGTTCATCAAGAGCTCCCATTAATCGAGAAGTGATCTCGTTTTTGCTAGAGTCTTTCCATTTTAGATTTTCAAACTTTCGGTTCCTTATTCTCGCTCTTGAGTTCTATTTAGCGATCCTTGCAAAACAAAGATAGTCCTTCATCGACTCTCAAAAGAATCCATCAAAGTCAAAATGACTATTTTTAAAGTGGAACTTGAAAACTCTTGTGCAAATGTAGGAGTAACAAATGTAAAATGTAAGAGTTTACCTCCTCAATGGCCATCGACAGAGATGTCATCACTTTCCTTTGTCGAGAATATCTCATCCGAAGAGCTAGATCCCTCCTCGAGTGTTCTTCTTCGCAACCATGGCCTTTTTGCTTGAGAAACACGGTCTCTTATAGCTTGTCTTTCTCTTCTCTCCTTAGCACTCAACTCGACAATCATTTGGAAGTGACCTTCTTATGGCGGTTATAGCATCTGTTGGCATCATCATCCCGATCATTTTCTTCTTTGGATTTGGAGTCCTTTTTTCGGATGAAGATCCTTCACTTTCAGTCCTTCTTCTTCTCGGTTGATCTCGTCCTCGTGTTTCTTCCCGGTACTGTGGGTTCCCTGTAATAGCTTTTTTGTATTTTCCAAATCTACTATTAAGTCTCATCAAACCTCCTTGCCATCGGTCTTTAGCTTATCCTCAAGCTCATCCCGATGTTTGGCATGAGGGTTCTCGACTCTCTAGTTTTATTGTGTTTTATCTTTGGCTTTTAAAGCCACATTCTTACTTTTGATGAAGAATCATCTTCTTTCACCTTTTTTTTTTTTTTTTTTTTTATCAATTACAAATTCATAGGCTTTTCAAATTTCGAGAGAAGACTTGTTGGTATGGCATTGAACTAATGTTCTTGGTGTTTTCAATCACCACCGCATGAATATCCCATTTCTTAGAAAGACCTCTAAGAATTTTCAATGCCACTTCTCTTTGTGGATATCTCTTTCCAAGTGCGTTTAGATCATTCATGATGCTAGTGAATCGACTTCCAATTTGTCTCTTGATTCACCATCATCCATTTCAAAACTCATCAAACTTTCCAATTGCTTAATCGAAAGTTTGTTTTTTTTATATGATCCGTGCCTTGGCACATAACAAACTAGTGTATCCCATATTTCTTAGAAGATATGGTGAGAGATCATTCCCATCACACCATCATCATCAATTATCTTTGTATAGTGTGTGTTTTTGCAATGTAGTCTAGATTGACTAACTTTCTCTCCTCAGAGTTAGTTGGTCATCGACTTAGAACTTCGCTCTAGGATCAATTTCTCTCTTCTTCAGTAATGCAGGATTCACCACAAGAAATTTGAATGGTCCTTGAGAAACCACTCTCCACATACGCTCATGTTTGGAATACGATGAGCCCGCATTCTCAATCTCCATAGATCATAGTTCTCTACTGAGAACATGGGAAGTTTTTTAGAAGACATTTTTCTGATCTTTTGAAAAGAAAAAAATTTCAGCAAATAAGATCAGTTCAGATAGACCACAAGTATTTTTGAAAGTAAAACTTTGGTCAACACAGCAGGTGGTCAAGTTGAACCACTGCTCTGATACCACTTGTTGGTCCCGGTGAAAATGAGTCTTACACGTGTATGGGGGGGGAATACACGTGTTCAAAATGATTTTAAACTTTTTTTTCTTCGAGGTCGGCTTGGGTCAGATAATCCTGAAGATTAGGTTCTGAGAAGCACGGATCGCTCTGAGTCAAAGTCTACTGAGACAGTGAACCTGAGCTGCTTTCAGATACCTCAGATAATCCCAACTAAAACCTGAGTGTCAGAGATCCTGAGTTGCTTGGATCAGATAACTAACTTACTGAATCCTTAGAGGAGAATTCAGTTTGATAACTATCTGTTCTAGCTTCTCAGTCGTGCGGAATGGTTGGCCCTTAGACTATACTCGTTTTAAGCTTTGCTGAAAAAAACCTTCCCTTATGAAATAGTGATTAGGCTGTGATTCACTTATGCAACTTCAGTGGATTGATTCCAACTGAATATCAGTGAAAAGTATGCTTTCAAAATCAGGTCAATGCAACAGATAAGCAAAGATAAGGAAAGCAATAAAGAACAAAGCAATTATAGTGGTTCAGAGACTCAAGCTCCTACGTCCACTCTCTCCGACTCTTCAGAGAAATTCACTATCAACTTCTGAGCTTTCTGACTACCTCGTAGTTTACTTACTCAACTCGGCCCTGAGTTTTCTGACTACTCCACGTAGTTTACTTACTCAACCCGACCTTGAGTTTTCTGACTACCTCCGTAGTTTACTTACTCAATCACACACAAGCTTTTCGGACTATACAGAGCTTACTAACTTCTCCTCTAGAGTTTTCTGACTACTCCGCGTAGTTTACTAACTCTTTACAACTCTACTCACCAACAGACACACTCCAACTACCTTCTCAAGGATTTGGGGTTTCTTGGTTGGTTTCCAACTAGGATGAGATATCCTTTACAATGAAGCACAATGCAAAGGTTTAGGATATCTCGACTAAGCTTTGGATAAATCTTATCAAGCTAGGCTTAGTAAAGTGAGCTCTCTTCAATATAGAAGCACTTGGGAAGTTCAAGGTATTTCGAGTGCTTTAACTTTTGCAAGAATAAGTTTGAGCTCTTGAGTTGCGTATAAATTTCCCGTAACCTTACAATGTAGAGGGTCACCAGTATTTATAGGCATACACCAAGGTTACTCTTGAAAACTATCCGTTGGAGAGATAGCTTCGTGAGTTCCCTCTTAGGGTGTGTGAAACGGCTATATTTAGGGTCTGAAACTCCCTAACACTTTCTAGGCAATAGTCTTTCATGTAGCCGGTCTTCACTTTTTTGCGATCGGAACTTTTCGACATCCGACATCTTTTTCAATGACTTCATCCTTTGTCAATGTCAAGATGGTGCAATGTCGTCTTCCTCTTTTTGACTTTTGTCTTCAGTTAAAGGTAGACACCTTCAACGGCTCTTTTGGTTACAAACTCTGAGTTTGATATAACCTTAACAACACTTCTGACTTAGTTCCTTTTGTCTGTATTTTGAATGTCTTGGCAATATCTAACTTTCTAAGGCATTGCGTTCCTCTCAGTATTGCATCCTTCAGATAGATATATTCAGTGCCTTGGATCATTCAGGTTCATCTTGAGCTTCGAGACATTCTTCGAGTCCTCATTAATTCTTGTGCTTTCGATATTATTGATCTTGATTTCGATCTTCTTGTCTCTTGCGTCTTGAGTCTTACGAGTCTTGATTTATCTTGGACCGATATATCGAGTTTTTATCTTGAGTCTTGGTTCTTAGTTTACGTCTGAGTCTCTGATATCTCAGTTTCATACTGAGTCTTTAGAAACTTCAGTTTCATACTGAAACCTCAGTTTCTTCAAAAACATACTGAGTTCTTCAGAGTCTTCAGAACCTATCCTGAACTATATCTGCTGACTATACATTTCGCAGATAACATCCTGAATACTCTAATAACTGAATCCTGACTCAACTATCAAGATCATTCTGAACATGTCATACTTAGGGGTTTTGGGATCTTAATCAAAATCATATAATCTTTTATTAAATTCATCTCCCAACACTTTACAACTCCAATCTCACCAACAATCACACTCAAACTACCTTACAAAGGGTTTGGGGTTTCTTGGTTGGTTTCCAACTAGAATGAGATATCCTTTACAATAAAGACCAATGCAAAGGCTAGGATATCTCTACTAAGCTTTGGATATATCTTATCAAGATAGGCTTAGTGGAATGAGCTCTCTTCGATTTAAAGCACTTGGGAAATTCTTGGGTTTTCGAGTGCTTCAACTTGCAATAATAAGTTTGAGCTCTTGAGTTGCTTACAAATTTCCCGTAACCTTACAATGTAGAGGGTCACAAGTATTTATAGGCATACACCAAGGTTACTCTTGAAAAACTATCCATTGGAAGAGATAGCTTCGTGAGTTTCCTCTTATGGTGTGTGAAGAACATTTATATTTAGGGTTTGAGACTCTAACACGTTTTCTTTAATAGCCTTTCATGTTGCGGTCTTCACTTTTTGCGATCACGGAACTTAGTACTTCCGACATCTTTTGTTGACTTGTCATTTTGTCGATTGTCGATATGGTGCGATGTTGTCTTCCTCTTTTTGACTTTTTGTCTCGAGTTAAAGGTAGACAACTCAAGCGAATCTTTTGGTTACAATCTCGAAAGTGATATAACCTTAACAACATTTTGTCTTAGTTCCTTTTTATGCGCATTTGAATGTCTTGGGCAATATCTATTTTTCTAAGGAATCGCGATCTTCTCAGTATTGCATCCTTCAGATAGATATTTTCAGTGCCTCGGAACATTCGGGTTTTATATCGAGCATTCAAGACATTCTCGAGTCTTGATAATTATCGTGCCTTGATATTCTTGATCTTGATCTTGATCTTACATCTTGAGTCTTACGAGTCTTTGGTCTTACGAGTCTTCTGGATATCTTGACCGATATCTTGAGTCTTCATCTTTGAGTCTTTAGTTCCTCAGTTTCATACTAAGTCTTGATATCTCGATTTCTGCTTTGAGTCTTGATATCTCGATTTCTCCTTTGAGTCTTGATTTCTCGATTTCTCATTTGAGTCTTGATTTCTCGATTTCATCTTGAAACCCGATATCTCGATTTCTCCTTTGAGTCTCGATTTTCTCGATTTCATCTTTGAAACTTGAAACTTCGGTTTCATCTTGAAACCGGAAACTTGGTTTCATATGAAACCGATTTCTTGAAACTTATCGAGTTCTTGAATCTTGAGATCTAACTTTGATCTATATCAGCTGACTATACATTTTGCAGATAACATCCTGAATACTCTAAAAACTGAATCTTGACTCAACTATCAAGATTATCCTGAACATGTCATACTCAGGGGTTTTTGGGATCTAATCAAAATCATATCTTTATTAAATTCATCTCCCAACAAACTTATTCCCCAACAATGGGGGCACTAGTTCACTGTATCATGATCGACAATGGGGCTTTCTGCAATGTCCTTTTCAAGAAAACACTGGACCAACTCAGAGATTTCCATAGCTATGTGTGGCGAGATTTTGGTAGGAAAATCGAGGTGTGGCTAGATTGTACGAATTGAGCCTCACCCCGGAAGAATAAAGAAAATAGCGAAATGGAAATAGACCATGTAATAGAAGTAGAAGCAACACCCATGGAGATTGACCACGCAGTCAAAGGAATGACCGAATTAGAAAAGTTAGTAGAAAAAGAAGCTCAAAATACCACAGGCAATACGACGCAAGAATTACTTGATTTGGAACCTCGCCTAGGTTTTGAACCAATGGAAAAAGACCTCGCTCAGCGAGAGCCCAATCTTGACCCGAGAATAGAAAGAAACAACCAGCGAGCAACTCCCATCGAAGAGCTCGAAACAATACCGGTCAACCTTGCACGACCAGAATTAAGTGTAACCATCGAAACTCAAATCCCAAACGACATGTTTACTCAAATGATAGATATCCTCAAGCAAAATTTAGATGTTTTTGCATGGTCGCACGAAGACATGATTGACATCGACCCCGGAGTCGCTTGTCACAAGTTGAACATTGATCCTACAAAGAAACCAATCTCCCAGAAAAGTAGGAAATTCGTCCCCGACAAATACACAGCCTTGGCCGAAGAAGTAAAAAAGTTGCTTGACAACAAGCTGATCGAACAAGCCGACTATCCTCAATGGGTAGCCAACGCAGTCTTAGTTAAGAAAGTGAACAACTCTTGGCGACTATGCATCGACTTCACCAATCTCAACTAGGCATGTCCAAAAGACTACTTTCCCATGTCGCACATTGATCACCTCGTCGACAACACCGCTGGCCACGAGATGATGTCTTTTATGGATGCTTTCTCCGGGTATCATCAAATAGCCATGCACGAGGACGACCAACAACACACATCCTTCCTAACCTAGAAAAATGTGTATTGTTGGAGGAGGATGCCTTTTGGTTTGAAAAACGCAGGAGCGACAAACCAACGCTTGGTAAATAGAATGTTCACCGACGAGATAGGAAAGACCATGGAGGTCTACATCGACGACATCGTTGTGAAGAGCGAAAAGAAAGAAAACCATCTAGGTCACCTCGTACGAACTTTCGACATCCTGAGAAAGTATAACATGCGACTGAACCCAAAAAAATGCAGTTTCGGAGTTGGTTCAGGCAAGTTCCTAAGTGCATCATCAGTCAGCGAAGTATCGAAGCCAACCCAACAAAGATCAAAGCAATCATGGATATGAAACCACCTCGTAACGTCAAGGAGGTACAAAGGTTAACCGGGTGTTTCGCAACTCTGAATAGGTTCGTCTCCAGAATGGGGGACAAATGCAAACCATTTTTTGAAACCATGAGAAAAGGTAAATTTTCATGGACTCCACAAAGCCATGCAATTTTCTTGATGATTTTTCTATATTTGGCCGCCTCAGAATCGGCCCTCAGCGTGGTGTTAGTTCGAGCAGAAGGTTAGTTTCACTTGCCCATATACTTCATCAGTCAGACTCTCAATGATGCCGATCTCAGATATCCACCACTCGAGAAGCTCGCATATGTTTTGATAATGAGTGTCCGAAAGCTCCGTCAATAATTTTTTGACCATCAAGTGGAAGTCCTAACCACCATGCCACTGAGGCAAATCTTGCACCGACCAGACACAGCAGGACGATTGTTGAAGTGGTCCATTAAATTATGCCAATTTGGAATTACGTTTGTTGGGATATTTTAGTTTTGATGAATTATGCCAAAACATTATCAACTTGTGTTTTTGAAGCTAATCTACAGATAACAAGTTGAGGGGGAACGAGAGAACAAATTTAGGGGGAACTCACGAAATCAGACGTAGATGATCGAGATCAGACGAGGCTGCAGACGAGACTGATCGAGATCAGATGAGTAAGAAGAGTTCCGGAGTCAACTGATGAGCTGAGCAAAATCAGAAGAAAAGATAAGCTAAGCCAGCTGATCAGAAGAATCAGAAGGTCAAAAGATCATACGACCAGAAAAATTAAAGCAGTTGGAAGCTTTAATAATTAATGGACGTGCGATATCTTTAACACGGGGAATTATAAAGTCTGATAGAAGCCCTGATTCGGTTCGGGATAGGATGAGAGTGCAACATTAATTCTCTAGTGGGATGAATTAATGTTCCCGGGCCAAATTAATGTTCTGGGCTGAACATAAGAATATTTGGGTCCGGAAGAAGCCCAAACCCTATACCTTCTAGTGGATTCCTAGTCTGGCCCACAAAAACATATGGAATATATAAAAAGGGCCTTGTTTCGTCCAGAACCCTAAGGCACACGAAATCAGATCTGAAAAATGTAGCAGCCAGCAAACTAGGGTTTTAGGAGACGAAATCGCAGGCCATTCTCCACGTTCGATAGACTGTTGTCCACCCGGCATTCGAACGAGGTTGGGAAACAGATTAGAAGATCTGCAGTGGAATCAATACCTCGATCTTCAAGGGTAACGAAATCTAAACGTTTGCTCTAGTCGAATGTTTAGGTTTTATTATCTGTTACGTATTCGTTTTTGGCATCCAATATCGATCCTGGCAACGAACCGCCCTCACCGGCGTGTTTCATCACGAACATCGAGCTTTGCCACACCCCACCAACAATCCACTACTTCTCTTTCCAACTCTGGACTTTATTCGGAAGATCCTTGATGATCTTCAGATAAGGACGAGCCTTCACATAGTAATATCCGACGTCCTTCTCCCACTTTGCCAGCGAGATCACATAATTTAACTCTTTAGCCAAAGGAAAAGCCCGGGGCTGAACACGACCAAATAGTGAGAGCACTCCCATTATGGTACTCCATCCGTTGGGAGTGATCTGGGTCGGAGCCAAACCCCAAAAGTTTAAGAGCTCGCTAATGATAGGATGAAGGGGGAAACGAACTCCGGTCATCATGGTGTCATAATTCATCGCGATACAACCATCAGGGACCTGGTCGGCATAATCTTTTTTAAATTCGGGAACCTAGAAATGCACATCGATCGGAACTTGAAAGCGATCCCGCTAAGCAAATAAATCGGCCTCCGAGACAATATTGTCCACCTTGCTTGCTTTAAAGAAGCTTTCCGACCTAATCCGAGTAGGTTTGGGATTATCGCCCGGGGGATGTTGGGCGAGGTAGTCCTATAATCTGAGGGTCCGATCGACCTCGTTGATCTCATCGTCCTCACTCGGGACCTCGGAGATCTTCTCATCCGACAGAAAATCAAACTCCGAAGGATCCACAGATCCCGAGGTACATGGTGTTGGGGAATAGGATGCCTGGATCTATTCGAGTTGTAATTAAATACATATTTAAATTAATTAATTATTACTAGCATAAATTAATCCTATATTAATTCAAATAACAATTAAAAGCCAACCACATCATGCGTACAATTAATTTCACGTAAATCCTATACATGCAGAATCTAGGAGTTACGAGAAACATACCTCTTGGAGTGACAACCTTTGAGTAGATGGATCTGCTGGGGAATGAGTTGCACAGATCTATTCGGGATGAATATTTAAATACAAATTTAATTCATTAATTATTACTAGCATGAATTAATCCTATATTAATTCAAATAATAATTGCAACAACAGATCATGCATATAAAAAACCACGTAAAACCTACGCATGCGGAATCTACGGGTTTACGTGAACGTACCTCTCGGGATGGCAGTGACTTTGGTCGGACGGACTAACCAAAAGGACTTCCCAAGTATTCCCTTAGCCCTTGCTCGACAATCCGGTGGAAGGATACTCGCGAACAATTAACAAAAGGAAAAAAATAAACTTTGTTGCACCACCTTTGTGGATTTGCTAATTTTTCCAGCACATGGAATTGTACTTGAGAATGAACTAATCATCCCCTATTTATAGGAGAGGGGTGGTCGAAATTTTCAGTGAAAAATCAATGTGGGAAAAGACTTTTCTTGATCACCAAGAAATCTTGAATATATCTCCTATATTCTTTTTCCCATAATTAAAATATTCCACAAAAATCCCATCTCCTCTATAATATGGTACTTTCGAAAATTTAGTGTTCAAGAATCCAAGATTTGGATCTTCTTGAATTTATGAGATATTCTTGTATTTCAAGAAATACATATCTTCCATAATATCTTTTCAAGAAAATCAAGAAAATCTTTCTTGCCCACTATATTTTCAAATATTTCGAAATTCTATTATGAAATAACCAAGTGGGAGATTTCTTGAATTTAATGAGATAATCTTGTATTCCAAGAATACATATCTTCATTCCATAACAAAATTCAAAGAAAATCTTTCTCCCAACTTATTCATAATTTTCGAAAAAATTAGAGGAAAAATAAGCAACAATATTTATTTTATTTTAATCACCTTTTTCAGTTATTGGACTATATGTTGGGCTACTCAGGGGGCCTTTAGGAGAATTAAGATTGGACCTTCTAATGGACCTTGAATATTTAATATTGAGCCACAATATAATTCAAGCCCATAAATATTAATTAATCCCACTACATAATTAATATTGCACTATTCATCTTAACCCATATTACAGTCAATATGGCACCCGGTCAATATTTCCCGTGTTTAAGATTATCTAGCCCATTAATTAATCCAAGCCACTGAAATAGCTTTCCATTAATTAATATTTTTTATCCTTGGTCGAGGAACGGTTCAACATTATTATCCATACCGGAAACTAATTCCACTTGCAAGATTTGGTATGATAAAGCTTATGAACCTCCCAAGGGGGCAAATCGAACAAGCGTACTTGCACACGATTCTTCGTATTAAATCTTAGCAATCACATGTGACCAATAATATTGTCCAAGATAAAAAGTATTGAATCTCTCTCTGATTCGCTACCCATGATAAGTCAAAGCAATAGTTACCAATCCCACGTGATCCTATTTAAGGGACGAAGGTTAAGAAATAACGAACCACTGAGGTCTAATTCTTCCTTGTTCAGTTCTAAAGAATTTATCCTCCTGTAGGTCCTATTCAGTGCATCAGTCATGCACTAGTGTAATCTCTTGGTCAAGACAAACCAATCTGAGCCTTACACCTCAACCTTTCACGATGGGTTGTTCATTTCCATCTAGGTCGTGAATGGCGTACTTTTAGTTACAAGGGACTGTTAATTTAATCTTCTGTGATCTGGTATCACTAAATTAACTACAATGTAACATGTACGAATTATTGAACAGTTATGCAGTAAATATATGTAACATTCAATCATATTTAAAGCATCAGTGATAAACAATTTATTTCAGTAAATAAGTCTGGAAATTCAGTTTCGATTATACAAAGTAAAAGCATACTTTCCAGTATAATCCCAACAGGATCAACCCAAACACCTTCTCAAATATGTCTCACGTCCTTGCTCGTAATCCGATGGAAGGATTCTCACGAACAATTATAACAAAGGAGAAAAAATAAAATATTGCACCATCTTTGTGGATTTCTAATTTTTTCAAGACTGGAATTGTTTTTTGGGATAAAAAATTCATCCCCTATTTATAAGACCAGGGGGGAGACGAAAAATAGGGTGATTATGGCTTCATGGAAATTTTCCTTGTATCTTCTCCAAGATACAAACTTGAATATATCTCATATATTCTATTTTTCATAATAATCAAAAAATATATTTTCCTCCCTTTCTTATGCAACTTTCGAAAATCTTGAGGAACAAAGAAACAAGATTTGATTTCTTGAATTTTATGGGATAATCTTGTATTCCAAGAATACTTATCTTTTTTCATAAAAATCTTTTCAAGAAAATCAATAAAATCTTTCCTCTTCTTTTATCCATATTTTTCGAAAATTTGAGGAACAAATTAGGCAATATTTATTTCTTCTATTTTAATCACCTTTTATTTATTTGGACTTTATATTTGGGCTATTTGAGGGGCCTTTGGGAGAATTAAGATTGGACCTCAAATGGGCTATGAATTTCTTAATATTAAGCCACAATATTTATTCTAACCCATTAATATTGATTTACTCCACTATAAAATTAATATTGTACTATCCATCTTAATCCATATTACGACAATATGGCTCCCGGTTATTATTTCCCGTGTTTAAGATTATTTTGTCATTTAATTAATTAAGCCACTGAAAAGCTTTATATTAATTAATAGCTTTTTCCTTAGAATAAAGACAGCTCAACATTATTATCCATACCGGAACTTAATCCACTTGCAAGATTTGTATGATAAAACTTCTGAGCCTACCAAGGGGACAAATCAGACAAGACTTTCCTTGCACATGTTGCTCTGTATTAAATATTAACAATTGTCATGTAATTAATAATATTGCCAAAAATGCAAAGTATAGAATCACTATCTGACTCTAAACCCAACACAGATCAAAGCAATAAATTCTAATTACACACAATCCTATTCAAGTGACAGAGGTTAAGAAATCAATAACAACTGAGGTTTAATTCTTCATCCCATAAGTCAGTACGGAAGAATTTATCCTCTCTGTAGGTCCTCTTCAGCACACCACGATGGCTAGTGCAATCTCTTGGTTAAGACAAGTCAATCTGAGCTTTAGCACTTCAACCTCTACCAATGGAGTGTTCAGTTCCATCTAGATCGTGAAGTTGTACTTATTTACAAGGAACTGTTAATGTGATCTTCTGTGATCGAGTATCACCACATTAACTACAATGCAATATGTACCATTATTGAACGGTTTGCAGTAAATAAATAACATTCATTCATATTTAAAGCAACAACGATAAAATAATTTATATTCAGTAAATAAGAGTACATTGGTTTGTTGTTACGTAAAAACATACTTTCACGTATAACCCCAACACATGGGGCCTCCTCCCTTTCACCCTCTTCAACAATTTGAATCACTGGTTCGGCGGAAATTTAAGGAGGCGGCACATCCACCACGCGGCGCAAGCGGTACCCCCCGTGAAGTGACCGAACCCCCTACCCGTACGGGCACCGATCTAACACGTCATCCTCCCCCTATCAAGCCCCTGCTCACATCGCCGACGCTTAACTATCAAAGGGTTTGCACTCTCGGTCGTGCTCGCCATCGCGCTATTATCGCTGGATGCCATCGAATCAAAAAAACAAAAAGGAGAAACTCAATTGTACCTTGGGAATGTGAGCGAGAGGTTGAATAAAAAACGAGAGACAGTCTCCGAAAGCCAAGAATTTTCGCCGGGAAGTGCAAGTACGAATGATTGCTGAAGAATTCGAAAGTGAAAAGTGAGAAGAATGAGGGAATGATGTATTTATAGGCAAAGATTAGGGCGCGTGAGGTCGGTTTGCAACCTTTCGCATTAGGCGTGTGAACCTCATGCGCCATCATTACCTATTATCAATAGGCTCGACAGTCGAGGCGAGCAACCATCATGAGTCCCAAATTACGAGGACACTCCTACGCGTATCCACGAAGCTATCACACCTTGCACTGACCACCAGAAACAGATTAAAAGAATAGCTCGCTTTCCTTCAAAAATAAAGGAATGTGACCTAGGGGCTATTGTTGTGTGCACATCGCGCGAGGTGGGCCCAAGCCCATCTTTTCGTAAGTCGTGAGACTTAAGAAAGCCTGTGAATTTCTTAAGTCTTATACCTCGCGTCTCGCAGATCAAGTTGTTTATTAGCGACCTCATTGGTCGCGAGGTCGGCGATCTCGGGCGGTATCTAGGACGGAGTATTAACTACGACAAGACAGGCGTCAAAGAGTTGGTGCAGAAGATCTTCCCTAAACCATACCTAAATCAGAGATAGATCAGCAAAGGACGACGTCGATTAACCTTTCAGTGTACTTAAACGGCTAATTCCCTGCAAATCTGGGAATTACTTGGGTCAATGTGTAAGTGAGGTCCGTGAGGTCGACAAACCTCAAGCGACCTCCCAGGACAAATCAAATCAATCCTTAAGCATTTAATGTTTTGCAGGCCAACTTTCGGCCCTTTGTACTTGTAAACCGGGAGAGTGAGTTTCACTCTCCCTCACATTATAAATAGGGCTCATTTATGACCCAAAAGGGAAGAGAATTGAATACCATACCAAACCTCTTGCAATTTATTTCCTTGCATTTAATAAGAACACTTATTCCCTCAAGGCATTGTTGGGGTTATACAGGCATCGAAAAGCAATCAATTCGATTCTCATCACTTCATTATTGTTTGTGTTACTAAGATCATTAATCACATTCAAATCCTTAAACCCGATATTTTAGTACACAACAATTACATCTGAACATGGCAACATGAAAATAACTTTTAGAAAATGATTGTTTTTCCGGGATTTTGTAATTTTTATATTATCATATCATTATGTATGTGAAATAAAATACAATTAAAATCATAGATTTACATTAAATTAAACAAGAGTGGGTCTCATGTACACCAAGTGAAACGTACACTCCATAGTGTATTTTAAAATCATGCAACTTATTGCATTGATATATGCAACTTATTTATATTGGACCGTGAAGTTTGTTTTCATATTAATAATTGTACGATTTAGTGTAAATAAGCTACATATTTCACTGCAATAAATTGTATGATTCTAAAATACACTGTAAAGTGCATCTGGTGCATACAAAATTTAGTCATTAAACAAATACTCTACTAATTAAATCTATAACTAACCTATCGATAATGTCTGATAATTTACACAATAATAGTCGAATCATAAAAAAAAAGAATAAAATAGATTTTACCATAATTGTGTTCTTCATTAATCTAATACAATGCAAAGTATGGGGTAAACAAGTTTCACGATGAAACTGGTTAAAGAATGTGACTTATATTATTAAAGAGTGTGATTTTTTATTATAAATGGTGTGATTTTTTTTTACTATAAAGGGTATTACCGATAAAAGTGAAGGGTGTATCTCAGCGGGTATCATAGTGATAACTGAAGAATGTGACTTATATTACTAAAGAGTATGTCTGAAAAAAAAGGTTTCACGATAAACAAGTTTCACAGCATACCAACTCCTAATACAATGATCGCTAAATATCTATGTTAAAAAAAATGGGTTGGATTGGCCAATCAGACCAGCCCATTTGCTACTAGGCAAGTCAGCGAACTGATTCAAAGCGTTTGACCGCTTGACTTTCGAATCGCATATACAACACTCAAAAAGGGAAAAGCAGCAAAAATCGCTGACCGATTGAAATAGTTGACTCGCTGCTTTGTCATTACTTCGAATAAAATAAAACTGAGAGCTATTTTATAGCTTTTTAATACTTACTGAGGGGTCCATTTTTCAATTTTAGTGCTGAGTGAGTCTACTGCACACCAAATGCATCATGAACTCAACAATATACTTTAAAAACTTGTAACTTGTTGCACTGAAACTTGTGACTTGTTACACTGAAACGTGGAGTGCACGATGCACATGGTGCATAAAAGACCTAACCTTAGGGGCTATTTTGCAATTTTGAGGAGTTGTCTTGAAAAATTAAATTTGAGGGGCAATTATTTAAAAAGTATAGATCATTATTTATAATTTATAGTTATATTAAATTATATATTATGTAATTATGACGTTATACTGGATCAACCGCTTGAATAACTGTCATACCAAGTTGAACACAGTTGAACTAAAAGCACTAGGAATGTTCGGATCAACTTATGGTTAGAGTTCCACTGCCTAAGACCCCGACGTCTTGAGTTCGAGACACGAAGAAGGAATTTATTCCCTCTTATGGTGGTTCCCCTTGTGGTAGAGTGGTGTGTTGGGGTTATACGTGAAAGTATGCTTTTACGTAATAACAAACTAATGTAACTCTCTTGTTTACTGAATATAAATGTTTCATCATTGTTGCTTTAAATATAAATATATGTTAATTATTTATTACTACAAGAAATCACACATTCCGTGACGAAATTTTGTGTGACGACACAAAATTCGTCACAATATATTACCTAAAGGTGACAAATTTAATTTTCGTCACTAAAAAGTGAGAATTCGTGACAAAAATTTTTTTTGTCACCACTGATGTTTATTTTCGTCACTAATTCAAATTTTTCATGACAAAAATAAGATATTCGTCAC
The DNA here is from genome assembly GCA_037126765.1 of Stenogyne calaminthoides. Lineage (NCBI taxonomy): Eukaryota > Viridiplantae > Streptophyta > Magnoliopsida > Lamiales > Lamiaceae > Stenogyne > Stenogyne calaminthoides. The sequence goes on along the minus strand of JBBCBC010000004.1, from coordinate 32,472,862 downwards.
AATAAACTTTGGTGACGATATTCATAATATTTAGTAACGATATTCAACGTCATGAAAAATATTTTTTTGTGACAACGATATGTTTTGTCATTAATTATTCAAAAGAATTGGTGACACACTTAATTCGTCACAACTTTATTTGGTGACGATCGTCATTGTAATTAGTGACGGTCATAGTCGTCATATAATATAAAATTTTCATGACAATTTTATGTTTCGTCACTAATTATTCATAGTAATTAGTGACATATTTTTTCGTCACCAATATTGATATATAGTGACGATTAATAATTATTTTTTAATGACGCACTTATTTCGTCACAATATTATTCGGTGACAATCTTCATTTTAATTAGTGACGATAAATATTGGTCATATAATATAAAATTTTCATGACAATTTTATGTTTCGTCATTAATTGTTCATAGTAATTAGTGACATATTCTTTCATCACCAATATTTATATAATGACGATTAATAATCAATTTTTAATGACGCGCTTATTTCGTCACAATATTATTCGGTGACGATCTTCACACAAAATTAGTGACGATCAATAGTGGTCATATAATATAAAATTTTCATGACGGTTTTATGTTTCATCATTAATTGTTCATAGTAATTAGTAACATATTCTTTCGTCACCAATATTTATATATGGTGACGATTAATAATCACTTGTTAGTGACAAACTTATTTCATCACAATATTATTTTGTGACGATCTTTATTGTAATTAGTGACGATCATATTGGTCATATAATATAAAATTTTCATGACGATATTAATATTAATTGATGACTATATTTTCGTGACAATTTTTTTCTCATAAAATATTCAAAATAATTAGTTTTTAATGCTTATGCTGAAATTTATCATTTATTTTGACTATTAGTTTTCCATATAAAATATAAATTTTATTAAATAAAATTGCAAATATATATAAAATTTATCCATTAGGGTTTGAACACAAGACCTCTAAACTAAACTTAACACAACCACCAAATAAGCTAGATACTTTTTACTTTTTATGTTGAAATTTATTATTTATTATCTGTTAACTATTAGTTTTTCCATATAAAATAAAAGTTTTATTAAATATAATCGCAAAATAAAATTTAATAAATAGTTGGATCCATTAAGGTTCGAACATAGGACCTCAAAATAAAAATTTATAAAACCTTGTATCTGTCAAGGATAGAACACAGGACCCCTTATGAAAATAAAGACTACTACACCACAAGACCACAGGAAATTATGTCTTCATTTATTTTTTGAACAGTATTTCAATGTAATGAACACATTCTTCTCTCCAGATTCAACACTTTTCGAACTCAATTGACAAATTATGGCACGCTAAATCAATTCCGTCTTCGATCGTCTTCACCAGAAAAACCTTCATCACAATTCCGTCCCCAATCCACGCACCACGAATGAATCTCCCGCGAAAGAATAAAATATAGAGCAACGACAGCATTCAATCCCTTCCCTTCCACGATACACCCTTTCACCAGCGTTCAATTTGTGCCCAATTGGTTCTCCCAATTGGTTCTTTTGTCAATTGGTTCCTGAATTGAAGTTTTGGATTTGTGAGCCTCCAAAAATCGAACAAGCATCAATATGTACGCCTTTCTTCATTTAAATTCTTATTTTATCTTGTAAAAGATGTTAATATAACAATTGATTTTATGTGATTTATGTAAAATATGTCTAGCTAGTGAATTTGAAGATTGAATTGCTTGCATGTTTTATATTTAGATGACATACTGGAATTCATGATTGCCCTTGTTGGTTTGCATCTTTGAAACTGTATTCGTCATGAATTCGTTGTTTAGCTTATACAGTAATTGAAGAAAGTAACATGCTGAAATTCTGACTGAGCATAGAATGTATGGAAGTAATAGTGTTGGCGTTTTGCAGTATAAATTTAGACCATAATTATAGGATGTTCAGTGGATATTTAGTTTCAAAACTAGCAGAGATGTATGGAGATGCTATCAGCCATGGAAAAATATTTTGTTTTAGATGTAGAGAAGTTTTGGGATTGGTTTTCTAGAGGCAGATGGAGGGCTTGACTCACAGTCTCAATTGCACGATTCTCCCTTCATCGTAATCATAGAACGTTCCTTCTCTCTCATCAGAAGCTTTCCTCATTGCTTCTGCATTCTATCATGTCTTTAGGGTATGGTCAATGGATTTTTTCAAGTGTTGAGTAGTGATAAAAAATAATTGGATGTATGCTGAATGGTTTAAAACATTATTTTGATTTAAGGGATTTTCTCATTTAGTGAAGAGATGTTCTTTTGAGGTAAATTGATTGAGGATAGTTGACTGATTATTTTCTCTTTCTCTTTATGCTAACTCAATTTGATTGAGTTTTTTTGTTTTTTTCCAAATGCATCTTGTAAATTATTGGAATTGATCGAGGGTAATTGACTGATTATTTTCTCTTTGTCTTTATGCTAGCTCAATTTGATTGAGTTTTTTTTTTCCAAGTGCAGCTTTTAAATTTTTGGAACACAGTCTGAGATTATTTTGCAGTATTTCATCTAGAGGAAGTGTTTAATATTTAGAGTTGACAGGAATTCATCGCCCTATTCATATAAATCATCTCTCTTTGTTCATCAGCTTTACATGAAATAGAAGGATGTATATTCGCATGCCAAGTTATTTTTTTTCTCTGAGAAGTATTAGTTTGGTTGGGTTAATGTACAATTCAATGTTTATGACCATGAAGAACATTATATTGGTGACTTGGGGTCTGAGCTGTCCCTTATTTGTTAGCTGTTGTACGATTGATGTCGAATGGTGCATGTATGAGATAGCTTCTCCATTTCTCAACTGCTAATATAATAGCTAGAAACTCCTCATAAATGGACAAGCCCATACATTTTACTCCTGAAGTTTTGCTAATAAAAGCTATAGGATGTTGTCCTTGTATTAGCACTGCACCCAAACCTATATAGCTTGCATCAGTTTTCACTAGGAATACTATTGAAAAATTCGGTTGTTTGTAGTAAGGGAGATGCCCTCACTGCTTCTTTTAGCTTAGAAATAGCAATTTCAGTTTCAGTCCAAATAAACTTACCCTTCTGTTAGGAAAGTTAAAGGTATAGCAATAATGTCATAATCTCTTATAAAATTTCTATAATACCTTGTCAGTCCTAGGAACATATCAGAGCTTTTACTGTTTTTGGTGTAGGCCAATATCTCATTACTTGAATTTTATGTGGATGCACTAATACTTTGTTTGAGATTATATGCCCAAGTACTCAAATTAATTTTGGCCAAAAACACACTTTGAAGCTTTTGCCATTAACTGTTATTCTTTCAAAACTTGTAATACCAACTTAAAATGTTCCTTTGTTTTTTGTTGTAAACTAGTATACCATTAAAAAAAAAATACTAGACCAAAGTCCCTCAAATATTGTGCAAATAACCCTATTCGTCAGTGCTTGAAAAGTAGCTGGCAAATTAGTAAGCCCAAAAGGCATACTATGAACTCATAGAACCTTGAAACAGTGGTAAAAGCTTGTATGCTGTTTTGATTTTTATTCGCATTTTCTCTGTATTTTTTATCAATTAGAATAGCTATATACTGTTTCAGTACAAAATACAGGTGGTAATATATATAATAGTAATTACTTAAAATTCTTAATCTTTCTCTGATGTTTTGGATGACCAGCACGCGTTATTTGATATAATTCTCGTTCATCTAAATTGAAAAGAAAATTGAATCATGGACATAATATGAATACCAAGTTGGAGGGTTTGTTGTGGATGAAACACTGTGATGTGAAACGATGTAAGAGCATCTTTGTGTCAGATAGACATAGCTATATTTTTCTTTTATTAAATTGAGATATCTATAAAGGCGTGTGAAGGGAAAATGTGCATATAGCATTTCTTGAGGTAACAGAAGGTGTGGTTCTTGAGTTTATGCCTAGGTTTGATCTGACTTGCTTTTTAGAGTGTGAGCTCGTTAAATGAGAAAACTCCAATCCCAATCCTAATAGTTTAAAATCATAAAAAAAATTATTCCATTCTTCATTACATTTGCAGTTGTATCACATCCAAGATAGGATTTCATAATCTTGTTTCCATTGTGGTGTGGATGACTTTAATGATATTTTACTTTTTCATTTTTAAGTGTTATTATATTGAACTTGCACAATGCAGATTCTCTCTGTGATGGTTACTTTTCTCATTCATTTGTTATTCAGTTGGGTCCGGCTTCGGCGTAGCCTTTGGCGACCAGCTACACAGTAGCACAACCACCCATAATTAATAAGGTATGAAATAGACTTTTAGTTGTTCCTTCTTAAAAAATGTGATTTCATAATATATTTTGATCACAGTTTACGTTTTTCTGCTTCTCGCAAGTAGACTATGCAGATTGTGCTTTGATAATATCATCTGAATTATCATCTGAAATTGTTTCATGCTTGTGTGTCTATGGCATTCTGTGTTAATTACTTGAATGTTCAGAGATGGTTTTATTGAATACAAAGTAATTAAATGCAATGGACTTGGAAAGAAAGTGAGTCTGTCCTCGGATGTTCTTTTGGGCATTGGATGTGTGCTCGGGATGTTTTTTACTGCTGTTCTGTTGGAGTATTTGTCAATTTCAGTTGTATTTGGTGTTTCGTGAGGATGACGGTTGTACCAGCATAGTTTCTTTCACCAACTGTTTATTTTCATAGTGGATTTCTGTTACCTGAAACTCTTGGTGAAATTGCTTGTTATATGGGTGTTTAAGTTGTTAGGTTTTCACTATGGACATATGAACTAGAGTCTCCATAATTTAAGGTAGACTTTTCTTGATTCACTGTTTTGGTATCATTTGTTACTTGAAAGTTCAGAAAATGGACCATGTTTTATAATTTTGGGACATAGTGTTATTGTAAGTTGTAAATGCCTAGTTACAAGTACATGAGTAATAGAATAACAGGCTCAATCTATATATGTTCATTTCCTAATGCAATTTATCAGCCGTAAAGCAGACAATGGTACCACCTTGCCTAGTTTGTAGAGTAGTTTGTGTACATTGCTTTTTTGGTTTGATAATTCTTCCGCTGACTGCATTTACTATATAAATACAGGGGCTCTAGTTTAGATACATGTTTGTATTAATTTATCAGAAGATGGCATTTTGAAGCTCGAAGGTGAAACTATTCTGGTGAGTTCTACATCCTTGCTGCAAGTCTGTTGCCAGTTAATGTAATACTAGTCAGTGAATTTTTTTTACTTTCTCTGTTGTATGCAGTGTTGTTATGCTTAAATAGTATCACTTTATGCTATGTAGTTTTGGTGTAATTATTCAATCAACTTCATTGCTGGCTTGCTATGTAAAGGTTGAAGATTTTGCCTTTTACACTAAGATTAGCGTTAATGGCTAAATGAATTACCAGTATGCTTGGTCTTAGTGCTGAGAAAAAATGAACATTTTAGAAAAATCTAATGCAAGAAGTTATATGGTTATGATTGCAATTAACTGAATTCTTTGGCAGCTCTCTAGGTCAATGCTCTGTCTTGCTCGCTATTGGTTAACTTGGCTTCTCTTATTTGCCTGATTTTGTTGCCTGAGGTTCACATACAAAACTCTGTGCATATATCATACTCCAGTAAAAATTTAGTACATCAACATATAGTACCAATTCATAATTCTCTTACTCCACACCTGAACATGCAATTGAGTTGCTCCTTGTTATACTTTCTACTATGTTTTATTCTATGTTTCCTTGCTTAAAAGCAAATAAAATAGACTAGATTGATAAAATAATCTCAATGGGACAAGGTTTTATTCTAATCAAAACACTATTTCTAGAAGCACCATAAGTTATAAACTCCAGATTTGATTTTGATTCACAGAAACCAAATTAAAGAAAATTCTAGTCCAGAATTTAAGTGCAAAAATTTAGCAATTCAACTAAGAGGGATGCTATCCTACTGCCACATTGTTTTAACTTTTTTCACTTAATAGGGATATGAATGTCCGTTTAGCCTCTTTTGTGGCTCTGGCAATTTTCTTGGTTTTTAATTTTAATGTACAACTAATCTTGTCTTTCCGTTTCTCTCTTGTCCTAAGTTTTAAACAAAGTTATCTACTTTGTTGTTGTGATTCTTCTTGTAGTTTGATTTTTTGTTTTTATGTGCTATTTGATCTGGATTGGATCATGTTATGAATTTCTTGAATGTTTTGTATTTCGTTCATTTCTATTTAATAATCCAGCAGATTCTGGGTTTATAAATTTTCACCCCTAAGATTTTTAGCTCTGTCGCAACAATTATGTTTGCTATACATTTATATGCTCTCAAATTGTGATATATTATTGCTTGAGACAATGTTAATTTAATTTTTGAGGAGCTGCAAGATAATTATGTAGAAATCAATCAAAATAACATATTCACTTATTTTTTAACACAGGGGTCGGGGCAACAATATTATATATCAGAAAGAAAAGAAACTGATTAATAGTGAAATTACAAATGAGTTCAACTCAAATAGTCTGTAATCTCATTCCTCTACAGTGGAAGTGAAGCCTAGCCTAATACGCTTTGCTCTGTTTATCCTAGGTGACCTCACGTAGTTGGATTTTCATTTCATTGTTATTTATGCTTGATGAACTCGACGTGTTTAATTAGATAAAACACCATACTTTACTCTTTTCTTAGAATATTGGCATGCTTGAAGCCTGGAAGCATATTCTTACTTTGCATTTAAAACATGTTTAGATTTTTTTTTTTTATGAGCTTTTATTGTTGTCTAGAGTTTCTAAATCTGTTTTCATGCATTAAGTTTATGTATATGGTACTTCCACTATCTTTATATTCTAAACCTCATTACATAAATATAGGGATCAACATTTTGCTACTGGTAAACGCCCCTATTGCCCCCTCTCCACACCACCTTTATATACAGACTAATTAAGCTGAGGCACACGAAAAATACTGGTTAGACAGAGAGGTATGGACAAGATTGAACTCTCTAATGATATTTGAAGACAAGATTAAAGAACTTAAAGCTGAAAAGGATGCACAGATCCAGCTCATGACTTCTCTCTATTTCTCATTTCAGCTTTATGACTAGGGTTGACAGCTACATTTAGTCTTCGAGACCCCAACTGAGTTGAAAGTCCTTTTGTTTAGTACAGTACGGGATCGCTTCACACCTCAGCGGTGCTTACACCTATTGCATATCAAAGTTTTTCATTAATTTACACTATGTATATATGTACGGAAGTGTGTATATTTATACATCATTGGTGAATTGCGTCCAAGTTCAAATATATTGTTCATTCATTAGTTTAATCGAGTCTAAACGATCTTAATAACATCAATCATAAATTAAATCATTCATCAATTTATTATAAAAACAAAATTAGATATTTCTAAAATTCGTTTATCTACTAAACTTTATAATTTAATTAAATTGGTTCAATTATTTACTTTTACATTTACTAAATGTCCATACATTGAGTTGATATGCTGTGAAACTTGTTTACCGTGAAACTGATTTATTTTTACACTTCAGTTATCACGACTACACCCTTTAGCAATATAGGTCACACTCTTCAGTTATCATGATCACACTCTTTACTGTAATATAAATCACACTCTTCATTTTTATGAGTAATACTTTTTATAGTAAAAAAAAGTCACACTCTTCAGTTATATAAGTCACACTCTTTAGTAATATAAGTCACACTCCTAAACTAGTTTTACCGTGAAACTTGTTCGCCCTATACATTGTCTCATGCATTATATATTAAAGTCAAATTATATATATATATATATATATATATATATCAATTATAATTTACGAGTTATCTCATGTGTTTATTAACGAGTGCACTTACAAACTACTAAAAAGTTGAACTTAAATTTGTCTTAAAAAAATTTGTACCTCGACTTGGAACATTTTATGATTGAAAACTAAAAACTGTGAGATCCAAGACAAATATAATATCTAGAAATCAATTAAATTCGAATAACGACATATGTGTTGTTATAACGACTGATATGTAGTTATGACCACTCATGACAATAAATTCATCATTAAACACTTTCACATGTTTGTTATTATGTTTAAGAGAACAAATGTGGGTAAAAAATCTAAATAATAGCTAGACAATGTTAGAAAACAAAATAATGACTCGTATGACATTATTATGGAACACGTGTCGTTATGAGTACAAACAAACTTTTATCAACTATATGACCATCATATAACTTCCATCACCTTATTGTAGACATATTTAAAGATTTGAGAGCACTACATATGTCAAGCTCATTGGACTATACACGATTGAATTGGAGGCCAAATTTTGAAGTTCAACTCAAGCCATCAAATATTTAGGATGAGTCTGTTGTGGAATGAATTTAAGGCAAGTTGTTCGTGCATAAATAGAGTCAAGGTCAATGATATATTCATTTTTAGCTCCCGTAACTTTTAAATTTTTGACATGAAGAGCTGGTGATCAGTTGTAAGAAGTGAGACATTCAATTTACTAATCAGACTCATGTAACTTTCAATAATTCAATTAAGAGTGGGTCTCATGTACATCCAGGTGCACCTTGCACTCATACTGTGTTTTAGAAACATACAACTTGTTATATTGAAAGATGCAGCTTGTTATATTGAAATAATAGTTGCACGGTTAAATGTAAACAAGTTGCATCTTTCACTATAACAAGTTGCATGTTTCTAAAAAAACACTATGAGTGCACGGTGCACCAGGATGCATACAAGAATTAGCCTTCAATTCTATTTTATTTATAGAAAAATAATTAATACTTAAATAAAATTAACATGTGTGTGTATATATATATATTACATTACTATATATAAGATTAACATACATTTACATTAAGAAAATTAGAAAAAATTAAGGACGATTAATCCAATCAACCCTTAATCTACACGAGCTTTAAGTGGAGCATGTTGGGTTAGCCAAATCAGGGACGAATCTAGAAATTCGTCCCAAGGGGGCGAAATGATAAAATTTTACGATATTAAGGTAAAACTATAAAATTTTCGACATATATAGTACAAAAAACTTTAAAATCAAAGGGGGCGACTGCCGCCTGGCGCCCCCTCTAGAAACGTCCATGAGCCAAATAGTAGTAAAGATAAAAACAATACATAAATGAGTAGATCTGTTGTACAATAGGTGTACCGTGTACTCATAGTGTATTTTAGAAACATGCAACTTGTTGCACTGAAACATTCAACTCGTTACGTTGAAACATGCAATATGTGTTCGTAAAACATAGTTGCACGTTTCAATGTATCAAGTTGAATATTTCAGTACAACAAGTTGCATGTTTTTAAAATACACTATGAAGTGCATGGTGCATTTGGTGCATACAAGACATTGCCTAAATAAATTACAAATTCAAAATAAAAATGATTTTTCTTTTAAATTTTGCCCTCTAAAACTAATTTCATTAAAATATACTTTATTTATGCAAACCCAATTCATTATTATACCATATCATTTCCATTAATTATCAACTAATGGAATTTTGAGAGTCAAAAAAGTTCAATTGGCGGTGCTTTTAATTTTTTAAATGATATTTCAAAATGTGATTGGGAAGAAAATCTAAACAAATCTACTTCAAAATATGATTAGTGAGATTTCCTAATATTCACCTACCGGCTACCACGTTTGGGAGGATTCAAATCGATATTCACGTTTCAAGATCAGTTTATTCACGCCTAAATCACGTTACAATTAGTTTACCTGACTTAATTAGAAAAAAATTAAACCATAATTTCATTTTCATCTGCCTCTCTTCCTCCATGGCTCCATTCCCACTCTCGGACTCTTACGGTAATAGCTTACCAGTCACGCCTCCGACGATCCCTTCAACAGTCGTGCCGTGCCGTCGATAGTTTACCCATATCCAGTTGATGTCCAGCAGCCGCACTCATCCAACGACCTGAAGTTGTCGCGACTCCGAGCACTTCCTGCAGCCACGCCTCCGATCACCCTCAGCTACACCTCCTCCACTCAATCGCTTCTCAGAGTAAATTTTCTTACTTCTTTGTTATTATTTTCTCGATTTCAGCTATTAGGTTAAACTAATTAAATTATTATTATAGTTTGATTTCAGTTGCTAGAGTTTATTTTTAGTTGCTTGATTAATATAGTCTACATAATTTTTAATAGGTATTTATCGTAACAGTATTTGCTTAATTTACAGCAACAGAATGTCAATATAGTTTGCAGAATTTGCTGGCTTGTGGACATTACAAATAGGTCAGTTTCTTGCTTGATTGTGAACATTAAAAATAGATACTTACAGGTTCATGGTTTTTGCAATTCGATGCAAAGTCACAAATTGTGTGGAAATGTTAGGATATATAGAAACAGGTTCTGAAATTATTGGGAATTTCTGTAAAATTAGGTGTAAGTCCATTTCACAGTTGAGATTTTGTGAAAATAAGATAATGCACAATTTTCTCATAATTTATTGTGTCTGGTCTAAAGTTAGATATTTGAAATCATTCGATAGGAATAGAATTGCTACCTATGCGCACAGAGCGCTCGGATTAGGATGTCGTACTTTGAAGAATCAAGAATGTTCATATAAGTAAATTGGAAGAAATAGGTAGAATTTCATGTATGATCGCACACCCAATATGATACAAATATGCATGTATGTTAGAGCTGTGCTAACTAATTCATGGTGAAAGTGTGAATAAGGGCTCTGATCCCCTGTGAGTGAGTGTAAGCAAATATGAAAGATGAAGGTGTCCACAAACTAGTCCAGTGAACCAACAAAGCACTTATTTAAAAATAAAGAACAAACTATTATCTTCTATATTGATCTTTTTTGTGTTGGGATTATACTGGAAAGTATGCTTTTACTTTGTATAATCAAAACTGAATTTCGGACTTATTTACTGAAATAAATTGTTTATCATTGATGCTTTAAATAGCATTGAATGTTACATATATTTACTGCATAACTGTTCAATAAATAGTACGTGTTACATTGTAGTTAATTTAGTGATACCATATCACAGAAGACTAAATTAACAGTCCCTTGTAACCAAAAGTACACCATTCACGACCTAGATGGAAATGAACAATCCATCGTGAAAGGTTGAAGTGTAAGGCTCAGATTGGCTTGTCTTGACCAAGAGATTACACTAGTGCACGACTGATGCACTGAATAGGACCTACAAGAGGACAAATTCTTCAGAACTGAACAAGGAAGAATTAGACCTCAATGGTTCGTTATTTCTTAATCTTCGTCCCTTAAATAGGATCACGTGTGGTTGGTAACTATTGCTTTGACTTATCATGGGTAGAGAATCAACGAGATTCAATATTTTTTATCTTGGGCAATATTATTGGTCACATGCGATTGCTAAGATTTAATACGGAGAATCGTGTGCAAGTACGCTTGTTCGATTTGCCCCCTTGGGAGGTTCATAAGCTTTATCATACCAAATCTTGCAAGTGGAACTAGTTTCCGGTATGGATAATAATGTTGAATCGTTCCTTAACCAAGGACAAAAAATCTTAATTAATGGAAAGCTATTTCAGTGGCTTGGATTAATTAGTGGGCTAGATAATCTTAAACACGGGAAATAATAACCGGGAGCCATATTGACTGTAATATGAGTTAAGATGGATAGTGCAATATTAATTATGTAGTGGGATTAATTAATATTTATGGGCTTGAATAATATTGTGGCTCAATATTGATAATTCAAGATCCATTGGAAGGTCCAATCTTAATTCTCCTAAAGGCCCCCCAAGTAGCCCAACATAAAATCCAATAACTGAAAAATGTGTTTAAAAATAAAATAAATCTGTTGCTTAATTTTTCCTCATAATTTCGAAAATCATAAATAAAAGAGGGGGAAAGATTTTCTTTGAATTTTGTTATGGAATAAAGATATGTATTCTTGGAATACAAGATTATCTCATTAAATTCAAGAAATCTCCCACTTGGTTATTTATGGGGATATTTTTCGAAAATTTTGAATATAAAGGGCAAGAAAGATTTTCTTGATTTTCTTGAAAAGATATTATGAAAGATATGTATTTCTTGAAATACAAGAATATCCCATAAATTCAAGAAGATCCAAATCTTGAAATCTTGTTCCCTATATTTCGAAAATTCCATAACAAAGAGGAGTTGGGATTTTTGTGGAATATTTTAATTATGGAGAAAAAAAATATATGAGATATATTCAAGATTTCTTGGAGATCAAGAAAAAGATTTTCCCATATTATTTTATCCCAAATTTTCGACCACCACACCTCTATAAATAGGGGCTGAGTGTTTCATTCCCAAGTACAATTTCATGTGCTGGAAAAATTAGTAAATCCACAAAGGTGGTGCAACAAAGTTTATTTTCCTTTTGTTAATTGTTCGCGAGCATCCCACCACCGGATTGTCGAGCAAGGATTAAGGGAATACTTGGGAAGGTTTTTTTGGTGTGTCTAATCAACGAGACCATTGTCATTCCAAGAGGTACGTTCACGTTAACTCGTAGTAATTCCGCATGCGTAGGATTTACGTGAACTGTTTATATGCATGATTTGTTGTTGAATTATTATTTGAATTAATATAGGATTAATCCATGCTAGTAATAATTATCAAAATTAAATTTGTATTTAAATATTTATCCCGAATAGATCCGTGCAATTAATTCCCCAACATTTTGTTTGTTTGTGAATAGCTTGAACCCTACCTTGTTGGAGTTTGCTTGCTGGTTTTGTATGCCAATTTTAATTATGGTCTAATATTTGCAAATATTAGCATGTGTAAACCTCTCTGATTATGTTAATGCCCTTTTTAATCTTCTTTATTTATATAAAATCTACATGTTTTTTCATTCCGTGTTTTTTCCAATCGAATCATCGATTATAGGGTCCACGTTTTCTTCTGTAAAAGTTCATTTATATACAAATCCTTCACTTGCATGGTTCTTTTTTGGTAACATATGTGCTTTTATGCATTTTCTTTTTCTAGACGCTTCTTTTTCTAACTAAAGATGATAAATTTGGATCACTTAGCTTGTAACATTAGAGAAGAGTTGATACTTGATAAGAAGTATGATTCTCAGCATTAGTAATGTCTGTAGTATATTTGGGATATTTTAATTGTGACATCCAAGTATCTAATTAGGATATATTTGAGAGAAACTCATTTTTTTGTAAAATTAATATCCAAGCAACAATTAAGTTGCAAGAAAGGATCAAGATCATTCAACGAATATGATCTTATAATGTAGAAGGCCTTCCAGAAGTGTCGTAAAGATGGATATTCCAAAAATGGTAGGCAGATGTGAAATTGTTTTTTTTTATTGGTGTTGTTTTTGTCCCTATTCTGTGAGATGTCTATATTACCACGAGCTCATTAGTATACCAAAATATATTGAGAAACACTACTGGTTGATGTGATGGTTTTATATCAAATTAATTTTAATTATTTGGTTAATGAGATGGTTGAATGTCTTGCATGGAAACTATTCCTGTTAATTTGCATAAATGAGATGGGTTTGTGGTGTTGGCTTCTTATTCATCTTCATCCAAATCATGTTATAAATGTTAAAAATCATCTACCTACCTACTTCCACTCCTCAAATATATTATAACCTTACATTCTTACGAGTTACATCTAGACTTATTATGGTTTGATTCTGGAGTTAAATTAATATAAAAAAAATTCACTTTTCACCAAGCTGCTACATATATAATTTTCCAGTTTATTTGCCAAATTGTTTATAATGTTTATCCAGCTTACTTCTTGTTTCCTGAATCAATTGGGTACAGTGACACACTAGTGATATAATAAAATACAGTCGATATATTTGTAAGAATGAACATCCTCTGAAAATATGAATATTGAAAGTTGCTGGAAATTGAAATGGAAACTGAGATGAGAAAAGAAGTGAGAAATAATTAGTGTTCTCTAATGACCTTTAGGATCTGAGATTAGTTGGAGTTAATTTAGAAAAGTCATTATATTTTTGGTTGATAATTATAATCTGCTTCTAATATTTTCTTGTTAGTTTCCTTCAAACCTTTTTCCATTAATCATATTCTCGGATCAGTGATGTGACTCCTTTCTGTTATTGAAATGGCTCCCACGGGTCCAACGAATGTGAAACAACAACTCAGTTTTTTCCTTTTATTTTCTGGATTCATCAACTGCTTGGGATGCTTGTTTAACTCATCCAGTCAATTATGGTGATTGTGATACTTCCATTATCTAATATTCTTTTACACAGTCTTAGATCTTGTGTGTCAATGAAGTTCCATATTTAGCATATGCCTTGAGGGTTTTTCTGATAGTGATCCTTCCACGGTGAAGTGAAAATATAGTGTTCCGTTTGGACATTTTATTTTTGGTTTAATTGTTTGTGTTGTTTCTTATTGTTGGGGAAACCGTTTTGTCGGTAGGTTTCTGTTTTGCAAGCATGATTTCCACCTTCAATGCATTCTTGAATGGTATGTGTATTCGTGCATTTAAAGTTTAGGATTATCGTTTTCTTGATACTTTACGGAGTTATGCTTTCTTATAAATTCATCTGATATGATATTTTTTTTATAGGTGATATCTACAAAGGAGAAGATTTCATCATTGTCGTTTGAAGTGCAAAAATTAATAATGGCATGGAAATTATTTTTGGAGACATAATACATTGGTTTTTTTAGTTTATTGTTTCATGTAGTATTGATAACAAAAGATTGTTGATTGGTTTCTAATTGTTTGAAGGAGTTTTTCGTTAATGCAAATTAATTTTTTTATCTTTAATTAATTTAGTTTTTGTTGTAATATTTATTATTTAGTATTATTACTGATTTAATATATATAAAAATTCAAATAAATTGATAATAAAAGTAATTATTTCATGATGAAATAAATGCGTCACAATATGTATAATTTTTATTACGAAATAATAGTCACGGTATGTTAACTAATCATGATGATATATGTTGTTACTGTATCAATTTCTTTAGTGACGATTATCATCATCGTCACTGAATAATATTTTTTTATGACAAAAAATATTTAGTCACCATTTTCACATCTTTTAATGACGATGAATATTTTGTCACTAAAGTCTAATTTTCTGTGACGAAATTTAGTTGTCATTATATCTATATATATATAACCACGATAATTTTTTTCGTCATTTTTTTGTAATTCTTTCATGACGAAAAATGTAAAATATGACGAACAATATATTGTCACCAAATATGAACTTTTAGTGATGATTATTATTTTCGTCAGTAAATAATATATTATAGTGACAAATAATTTGTCACAATTTCCACTTCATTTTGCGACGATAAAAATTTTGTCGCTAAATCATACTAATTAGTGACAAATTTTATCGTCATTTTATATGTACACATATAACGACGATCAATATTTCGTCACCGAATAAAAACTCTTTCTTGACGAATATAGAAAATGTGATGAAATAACGATGCTAATTGTGACAAAATTAACGTCACTAAAGTAACTTTTTTTGTGACAATTATTTATATCGTCACGTAAAATTAAACTTTAGTGACGAAACGTCATATTAAGTGACGAATTTTTGATGCCTAATGTGACAATTTATGCGTCACAATAGATGGAAACATATAGTGACGATGACCTTTTTCGTCACCAAATGATGCCCTTTTAATGACGAATTAATATAGCGTCACATTTTTCATAATACTACACACATTAAATGACGATCTATGCCAGAAAAAAATTCGTCACAAATTATCAATTGTGACGAAAAATGATGTTTCAGTTATGGATTTTTTCGTCTCGATTTCTCGATTTATCAATTGGGGTATAGCAAACCGTTCATATATTAGTACAATATTACATTGTAAGTTAATGTGGTGATACCCGATCACAAAAGATCACATTAACAGTTCCTTGTAAAAAAAAGTACAAGTTCACAACCTAGATGGAATTGAACACTCCATTGGTAGAGGTTGAAGTGCAAAGCTCAGATTGACTTGTCTTGACCAAGAGATTGCACTAGCACATTATGATGTGTTGAAGAGGACCTACAGAGAGAATAAATTCTTCTGTATTGACTTAAGAGATGAAGAATTAGACCTGGATTGTTATTGATTTCTTAACCTCTGTCACTTAAATAGGATTGAATGTAATTAATACTTGGGGGGGTGACTGTAAGGTACAAAGTCATTCCCCAAGTGATTCTAAGGTACCAAGTAATTTTATTTTGACTATAAGGTACAAAAATATGGTTAAAAAGTTTAAGTTGCCCTTCTATCAATTTTCTACACTTCAGACATGTTTGGAGTGCAGTTTTTTTAATTTTCTGCACTACTGGGCCATTTGAAGTGCATTTTTTATAAAAAAAAAAATTATTTTGATCAATTTTGGAGTGCATTTTTTAAAAAAATATTGTATTTTAAGCAAATTTTGGAGTAAATTTTGGAGTGCAAATTTTGACCACCATCTCCATCTTCCAATCGCCGCAACTAGCGCTACCACTTCCACCAGGCCCCTCAGCTTGTCTTAAACCGCTGCCGCCGCCAAACGAAAACAACACCACCAACGTCGCGTCTCCGCCCCAGATCCGCGGCGTCTCCACCGGTGCCGTCGCATCTCCACCACCGCCGTCCCTAAAACAGATCTGCACAAAGCCACCACCAAAAACCATTGAAAAATGCGTAGCTCCAACCAGACACGTCTCCCCCCTCCCCACCAAGCACCACCACCACCGCGTAGCCCAACCAACCAAGCTCTGCTTTTCTCCTTCGTGTTCGGAATTTTTTCGCCCCAAAAAATGCCGCCCCCAACACCGCCTCTCATAGATACGTTCAGCGTTGTGTGGTGGTGGTGTGTATATGTTGGTGATGGTGGCTGATGGCGGTGGCCGAAAATAATTGTGGAGTGAGAGGAGAAATTAAGAGAGAGAAAGAGCAATTAAGAGAGAGGGAGAAAATAATAGTGGGGGCGCGGGTTTGACGGATATTAGGGCAGAAAAGTGGGGGCGTGGGTTTGACGGATATTAGGGCAGAAAAGTGGGTGGTGGGTGGGCTGACAAATTTTGTTTTAGGTTAACGTGGCAGCCATAAAAAAAAGTGATTCAATTAAAATTAAGGGTAAAATTGGTACATTTTATAGTGGAGAGTCATCATTTTTTTTTTTGTATTTTAGAGTACTTTTGACCCAAAATTTGTATCTTAGAGTTTTTATTTCTTAATACTTATTGCTTTGATCTGTGTTGGGTTTAGAGTCAGACAACGATTTTATACTTTGCAGTTTGGGCAATATTATTAATTATATGTCAATTGCTAAGATTTAATACAGAGCAACGTGTGCAAGTGAGTCTTGTGTGATTTGTCCCCTTGGTGGGCTCAGAAGTTTTATCATGACAAATCTTGCAAGTGGAAATCTATTTCCAGTATGGATAATAATGTTGAACTGTCTTTTACTCAAAGGACAAAATATATTAAATTAATATAAAGTTTTTCAGTGACTTAATTAATTAATGGACTAAATAATCTTAAACACGGGAAATAATAATCAGGAGTCATATTATCGTAATATGGATTAAGATGGATAATTCAATATTAATTTTATAGTGGAGTAAATTAATATTAATGAGCTTGAATAATATTTTGGCTTAATATTAAAGTTTCATAGCCTATTGGATGTCCAATCTTAATTCTCCTAAAGGCCTCTCAAATAGCCCAATATAAGTCCAATTAATGAAAATGAGAAGAAAATATTATTGCCTTATTTTTCTTGTTTTTTTCGAAAATTATGGGACAAGAAAGGGAAAAGATTTTCTTGATTTTCTTGAAAATATTTTTATGGAAAAAGATAAGTATTCTTGCAATACAAGATTATCCCATAAATTCAAGAAATAAAATCTTATCTTATTGTGCATTGGATTTTTCGAAATTCCATATTTATAAGGGAGAAGATTTTTGTGGAAAATTTATTTATGGGAAAAAGAATATATTTGATATATTCAAGATTACTTCTTGCACAAGAATTAAAGATCTTCCCATATCTCAATTTGGACCAAAAAATCGGCCACCCTAGTATTATATATAGGGGATGATTTTTTCATCCCCAATACAATTCCATGAGTTGGAAAACTTAGAAATCCATAAAGGTGGTGCAATATATTTTTGTGTTTTCTCCTTTATTAAAATCATTCATGAGAATCCTTCCATCGGATTACGTTCGTGGACGTGGGACATATTTGAGAAGGCACTTTGGGTTGATCCATCGTCTCAACGATTGTCACTCCAATAGGTATGTGATTTCGTAAGTCCTAGATTCCGCATGCTTAGGATTTACGTGAATTACGTGTACGCATGTTGTTGTTGTTTATTTAATTATTATGTTGAATTAATTTAAGATTGATTCATGCTAGTAATTAATTGATTAATTTAAATATGTATTTAAATATACCTCGAATAGATCCGGGCACCCCGAATTTCCCAACAACTGGTATCAGAGCCTTGGTTTCGAGCTCTGTATTTAAATTATTATTTAAATTTGTTGGCCATTAAATTTTATTGAAAATTGGATAGTAGAATTGTTAGATCTGTTTTGCAGGTATCCAATTGTCATGGTATTTAATGTGTTTATTTATTTCATGCGTGTGATTAGTTTTAATTCGACTCATTCGAATTTGTTTTTCTCGTGAGAAAATCCACGAGTAGATTAGACTATTTGATTTGTTCATTGTAACAGACTAGTCTAGATTTTAGGTTTATTTATTTTTGTAAAATAAATTGTAACCAGATCGAAGACGAAGACAGAGACGAGAAGTTAAAATGGACCCGGAACTGCACACAAGCGACATGCATCGCGCGAAACGTGCCAAGGGAGGCACGCGCGCGACGTGCTCGGGCTCAGCGCTAGGGGCACGGGCGCGCCAGGCGTGCCGAGAGGCCGAGGCATGGGCGGGGACACGCGCATATGCGCAACCCGGGCGAATCCTTGCCAAGGCTACCGAGCACCGAGGGGGCGACGTGCGCTGCGCCTAGGCGCACGAGCGCGGTCGCTAGGCCAAGTGGCCGGCCAGATGCGGACGTGCATCCCGGCTGCGAGCTACTTGGCGTGGCGATTCGAGACGGAATATTTTTCGAGATGAACGAGTGAGAGAAATCAAGACGGTATTTCTTCAAGATCAAGACAAGGAAAATTAAACCATGACAATTGAATAATTTGTGCCCAATATGTTTAATTTCTGTTTTGTTTTGATATATTTTCTTTCTTATGCTTCTGTTTAAATTCGTTTATTGTGTTTGCATTAGATATTGCTTATGAAAAATCTCAAAAACTCAATATTAGTAAGTATTTTTTGATTAATTTGGTTTTGAATCAAATTAATTTTGACCTCCATGATTTATTTATTTGTGAATTCTTTTGGAGAAATCTCAACAACTGAGCGGCCAAAAGATAGCCTTCAAATGAATAAATTCCCAAAAGGATAATTGTGAATTATTATTAGTGGCGGCGATGACCCTCCCAACGAGGCTCGATGAAAACGAAGTAATAATTCTATATTTAATCATGGTTATTACTTAGGTATAAAATTGATATGCATATACTTCTCCGAAGTCCCTGTCAATTTTATATTGGTCAAATGGGAGCCAGCTATTAATTAAAAGTTTGTAACTGTTCTTGTTTGTAACTTGCTCAAATGTGTTTAAATAATGACCCACACAACGTGGCTTATTTAAACTGTTTTGGAATGTTGGCTGATACATGTTCATATTTTTTTGAGATTTTAATATGATTCATGGTATCGAATTATGTGATGAACTTTTTATGTTTTAATTCTAGCATTGATACGAAAATGTATGTTTATTTCAGTTCAGCTATGTCGAAACCTTTTAAACCACTTGATAAACTCAAGGATCTTAAACTCACTGGAGAAAATTATTTTGATTGGAATTACAAAATGAAGTTCATCCTAACTGCACAACAATCCAAATGGGTGCTTGACACACCAAAACCCGAAAAACCAGCTGAGGATGCTGAAATATGGGACGGGAGATGGAATATAATGAATGGGAGTTGGCAAATGAATTGATGAAGGACATAATTCTGGCGCATCTGTCAGAATTACTAAAACGCCTTCATCAAGGATTTGAATCAGCTGCAGACATTATGTGAAATCTAGAAGCGATGTTTGATCATCTGGCCCGTATGGCAATCCAAAGCATAAGGCATGAGATGGCCGAACTAAAAATGGAAGAAGGAACGACCGCAAGGAAGCACGTTCTTAGGGTTATGGTTCTTTTTGAGGAACTTGAGATTCTTGGCGAAAAATGTGATTTCAAAACTAAAGTTGATTTCATTCTCCATTCTCTACCAAAGAGCTATGATCACTCCTATCTAGATTACTTGATGAGCGATCGGGAATTTACTGTGGATGATCTAGTAAATGCTCTTACCTTGATTGAAGAGGAAATGGAGCGCAAGAAAACAAGCTTGGGTGCAAAGGGTTCTTCTATTCTTTCTAGGCCAATTGGTGGTAAGAATAACGAGAAGACAAAGAGACTAAACCAAGTCGGCTCAACGTCCATAAAAAACGTAAGTCTAAACAAGAGAAAATGTTTGGAGTACGGTGAGATAGGACACTGGAGGTCATCTTGTTCCAATCCCAATCAGAATGAAAGGAAAGGTAATTCTCAAGCATTAGTTGTTGAAACTTGTTTAGCGGTGTATGCTACACATTCGTGGGTAGTGGATACGGGATGCACTGATCATGTTTGAGCGGACCCGGAAAATAAGCGGAAGTGTGATCCTCATCACACTAGGCGATGCTACGAAAGTGGCGGCTGAAGCAGTGGGAGACGTGCAACTATCTTTTGAAAATAAAGTTTTAGTTCTTAGAGATGTTCTTTACGTTCCAAATTTTAGAAAGAATTTAATTTCAGTTTCTAAACTTTTCTATGACGGATATTTGGTTACTTTTAATAAAGTTGTTACCATTTCTTTGCATAATAAATTTATTTGTCATGGAACGTTGTTGAACAATCTCTATACTATTGTTTGTCCCGGTGAAAAACCCATGAAATGCGGAAAAAATCATGAAATGCATATAAAACAGGGGTGAGGGCAGAGTGATTCCAGATTTTTGCGTTTTAAGTCCATGTGTTGTGTTTTGCTTATAATCGAATGCATATGACAAGATAAGAACATAAAGCAATAAAGAACACAACAAAGTATAGTGGTTCAGAGACTCAAGCTCCTACATCCACTCTCACTGTTCCTAGGGAAATTCCTTCAAACTGGACTTATCACCCTCTCGGGCTCCCCTCGAGACTTATCACCCTTCACGGGATCTCTTACAAGCTTTCAGGCTAACTCACTGTAGCTTACTCACTTCTTCTACCTTGAGTTTTCTGGCTGACTCACTGCAGCTTACTAACTCTTTACAACTCCACACAAACTACCTAACAATAGGGTTTGGGTTTGGTTGGTGTCTCCAACTAGGTTGAGATTTTCCCTTACATTTGTTTAGCTTCAATGCTAAGGTTTGGAAAATCTCTCTAAGCTTAAGATATATCTTGGGTTGCTTAGATTGGGTTTAAGAACACTCTTGAATATATTTGTATATCTACAGACTTGTGTTCTATGGCGGGAATACTTTGAGTATATGGCTCTTGGCTCTGTAGCATTTTTCCACATTCTCCACACTCACCACCGTTTAGAATGATGAAAGACCTTGTATTTATAGTGTGGATTTGAATGTTACCGTTGGAGAGAATCACATTCAAATTCATACTATTCAATAAGTTCTGCAGCTTTTTCAGGTTGGTTGTCTTCCTCTCATTGGCCCACGTCAGCTGAATCTAACGGCTATATCCTCAAGTTTCTTCTGAGTCTTCAGGTTTCTTCTGAGTCTCCAGGTTTCTTCTGAGTCTTCAGGTTTCTCTGAGTCTTCAGGTTTCTCTAAGTCTTCAGATTTCTTCTGAGTCTTCAGGTTTCTCTGAATCTTCAGGTTTATCTGAGTCTTCAGATTTCTTCTGAGTCTTCAGGTTTCCCATCTGAGTCTCAGGTTTCTCTGAGTCTCAGATTTCTCGATTCAGCAGACTTCTCTTTAGCGGACCTTGTCTGATCAGGCATACTGACACTCAGGCTTACTGAGTTCAGCTCTTCTGACTTCAGACATCCTGACCTTCATGTCACTTTTACTCACTGACCCTCAGGTCACTTGACTCAGGCTATCTGATTTCTTCTTGCCTGATCTGATCAGCTCGACTGATCAGATCAACACATCTTCAGGTCAACATATCAGGATAGCATCAGGTCAGTACATCAGGTTAGCATATCAGGTTATCTTATCTGATCTTGATCACGTCTGATCTTGATCAGTCTCATCTGCCCCTCTTCTGATCTGCAACCTTCTCTTCTGATCTTCTGGTCAGTTTCTTTCTGATCAGCTTGTCTGTTCTTCTGATCATCTGATCAGGTATGTTCTGGTCATTTGATCAGCTGACTCTCTCATTTTGATTTGATGGCTTAGCTTTTCTTCTCATCTGATTTGCACAGCTCATCAGTTAACTCGGAACTCGTCTTACTCATCTGATCTCGATCAGTCTCGTCTGCAGCCTCGTCTGATCTAGATCATCTACTTCTGATTTCGTGAGTTCCCCCTCAACTTGTTCTTTCATTTCCCCTCAACTTGTTATCTGTAAATTAGTTTCAATAACACAAGTTGATAATGTTTTGGCATAATTCATCAAAACTAAAATATCCCAACAACTATCAACTGTTCACACCACCCACAAAATGAATTCTTTAACACATCGACCATTTCAAACACTAAAAGAAAACGTTCATCCAATGTGAATGATACACTTCTTTGACATCTAAGACTAGGTCATATCAATCCGAATAGGATCCAAAGGTTGGTCCAAAATGGTTCGTTGGAGTCTCTCTAGGTTAAACCATTTCCAACTTGCGAATCATGTTTGGAGGGTAAAATGACCAAGAGGGCATTTGGAGCCAAGGGGAATAGGGCTAAAGAAGTGTTGGAAATTGTTCACACTGATATATGTGGTCCAATGTCAATCAAAGCAAGAGGAGGTTATGATGTTGGTCCCGGTGCAAACGAGTCTCACACGTGTATGGGGGGAATACACGTGTTTAGTGATTTTTAAAACTTTTCTTTCACTGAGATCAGAAGGGTCAGGATGTCCTGAGAATTTTGCCCTGAGAAGCACAAATCGCCCTGAGTCAAAGTCTACTGAGACAGTGATCCTGAGCAGCTTTCAGTAGCTTCAGATTAGCCCAACTGATCCTGAGTTTTATCAGAGATCCTGAGAAGCTTGGATCAGATAATTATCTTACTGAATACTCGGTAGAGTTAGTTCAGTTCGGTAACTATCTATTCTAGCTAATCAAGAGTGCAGAATGGTTGGCCCTAAGTTTATACTCGTTTTAACTTGCTGAGAATCTTCTTCCTTTAATAAAACAGTGATTAAGGATGTGATCAATTAATGCACATTCAGTCGATTGATTCCAACTGAGTATCAGTGAAATATGCTTTCAGTGAAAATCATGCAACAGATAAAATGTAGTACAGAAAGCAAACAACACAATAATTATAGTGGTTCAGAGACTCAAGCTCCTACGTCCACTCTCTCTGATCTTCAGAGAAATTCCTTAACCACTTCCTAAAGCTTTCAGGCTAACTCACTGTAGCTTACTCACTTTTCTACCTTGAGTTTTCTGGCTGACTCACTGCAGCTTACTAACTCAACACACACAAGTTTTCAGACTACCACAAGTAGCTTACTAACTTCTCCTCTAGAGTTTTCTGGCTAACTAACCTGCAACTTACTCACTCTTTACAACTCTAACTCACCAACAAAACACACACACTCAAACTACCTTATCAAAGGGTTTGGGTTTGGGTTGGTTTCCAACTAGGGTGAGATATCCTTTACAATAAGAACAAGTGCAAAGGCTAGGATATCTCTACTAAGCTTTGGATATTTCTATCAAATCTAGGCTTAGTGAATGAGCTCTCTCCAATGTGAAACACTTGGGAAATTCTAGGGTTTTCGAGTGCTTCAATTTGCAAGAATACGAATGAGCTCTTGAGTTGCTTGAAATTTCCCGTAACCTCTCAATGGTGAAGGTCACTGGTATTTATAGGCAACTTCTCCAAGGTCACTCTTTGAAAAACTATATGTTGGAAGAGATAGCATCAAGAGTTTCCTCTTCTGGTTATTGATGAACGACTATTTTTAGGGTTTGAACACTCCCTTGCATGTTTTAGGCAATATGCAACCGTGTAGCCAATCACCAATTTTTGCAGTCTGGAACATAGTACTACTGACAATATTCAATGTCCTGTCGCTTTCAGTGTCAGTAAAGTATAGTGTTGTCTTCCTCTGATTGGTTCTTGTCTTCAGTGAATGTAGACAAACAAAACGGCTCTTTTAGGTCAATCTCTCTGAATGAGACAACCTTAAACAACACTTAGACTTAGTTCCTTTTGTCTGCACTTGAATGTTTTGGGCAATATCTACCTTACTGAAAATGTGCGTTTTTCTCAGATTTGTATGTATTCAGATAAATATTTCTTCAGTGCCTCTGAACATTCAGGTCATCCTGAGTCTTCAGTTCTTCAGTAATCTTCCGAGTTCTTCAATTCTTCAGTATCTTTAGTAATCTTCTGAGTTCTTCAAATCTTCAGTATCTTCAGTAATCTTCAGGTCTCCTGAGTCTTCAGTTCTTCAATATCTAACCTGATTTTAATATCTGCTGACTATACACGGTGCAGATATCTTCCTGAATAATCTATACTGAAACCTGACTCAGACTATCAAGATTATCCTGAACATGTCATACTCAGGGGTTTTGGGATCTAATCAAAACTTATTTATTAAATTCATCTCCCAACAATTTCCCCCTTTTTGATGATGCCAAAACCATCTTGTTACATTTGAGAAAACCTAACCTATACTCAGGTTTTAGTTTATCTATTACAATCCAAAATGGTAATTCTCCCAACAATTTCAAAACATAAGGCATATCAAATGATTAAAAAACATGTAAGAAGATAATGAGATATTATCTTTTAGCATAAAAGATAAACTTTTCATTGATGTAGGATAAGAGTTACAAAGTACAATGAAAATAAAAAAACATTCAGAAGTACATAGTCTTCAGTCTTCTTCCACCTCATCCTCTGGCACTTCCAAGTTAAACATCCCATAATACCTCTTCTTCAGGTCATCTCTTGCCTTGATGATTTCTGGGTTGTTTCCTGTTAAGCCTAGCTGAAGAGCATACTGAGCAATTTCCTGAGAGATAGCTGCTTCATTCACATAGCCATTCTCAAATCTAGGAGATGGGTACGTGTATGGTCCTGGAGCTACAATCTGAGTATTGCCTTCATCTGCAAGGTTGATCCACTTTTGCAGATACTCAGGATAAAAAGTCAGTAGATACTCAATGAATGCTTCATTTTTATCCGAGTTGCTCCCCCTCCATTCCCTCAGATTTTCATAATAGAACCAGAAGGTTCTCTTGATTTCCTCCCATGCATCATTGATCTGTAGAGGCATCCACTTATCAATGTGCGACCACTTCTGAGTCTTTTCTGTACCTCTCCTCTTGCCTATGAACTTTTTGAAGCCACCTCTTCTTTTATGCTCTTCTTATTTCTTCTTTCTAATCAGTGGAGCACCTGAGACTGAAGCAGCAATTCTCTTCTATTTTTCTATCTGCAGGGCTCTCAGTGTTTTCTTGGTGTCGAAGACTTCTTTCTGAGTTTCAGTTTCTTCTTTCTCTGGTTCTTCCTCAGATTCTTCAAACTCCATGATCAGTTTCCTCTGAGTAGGTTTTGATACCTTTGCTCTTTTCTTCTTTTCTTGCTCAACAAATGCTACAGCCTTTCGCTTGACTTGAGTTTCACCAGCTTTGCTCGTTTCAACTCTTCTTCTTTCAGTTATCTACTCTTCAATAATTTCCTGAGCTGTCTGTTCTGATGTCTGAGTGTGGCCAGGTTCTTCAGCTTCTCTGAACTTCAACTTTTCAGTGGCCTCAATCTCACTCAGAGCATCAAGGATCTTCTTAGCATCAACATCTTCTCTGGCTTTCTTCTCCAAGGTATGTGCCAACAACTTATCCAACTGACCTTTTGAACTCGGTCTTTCCCCCTTTTTGGCATCATACCTTGGGAGAAGTTGAGTCAATGCATTGTCCATGTGGTATTGCTCCTTGCCCAAGCTGCGCACTTCCCCAGCCAGCTGATCATGCTCATCTTCTAGCCTCATCATGTAGTTCTTGGCCATTGAGAATTCCTCTGAGAGCGGAGCAAATTGTTTTGAGAAGACATCATGCATCATTTCTGTCATCTTGGTCATGAGCAGGGAGCCCATTTCCTCAACAGCTGTTTTGATCATCTGGTCATTCTTCTCAACCAGTTTGGCTTCAAGATAAGCAGTTTTGTCCTGGTACATTTTCTCCATATCTGAGTTGAGCTCTGTTCTTACACCATCAATTTTTTCTTCCAGAACTGTCATCTTATCTGAGAGAGTTGTTTGTAGTTACAGCATATCAGATGATGAACTCAGATTATCCAGCTTCTGATTCTGGCCCAAAGTTACTTCCATCTGAGTCATCTTTTCCACCATTGGCTCTATCTTCTTGAGTTCATCTAGGATTGGGGTTAGATCAACCACTGGAGCTTGGACTACTGGTTCCAACTGAGTTGGGTGCTCCAATTGAGCCTCAGTCTGCATACCATAAACAACAGATTTAAAGATAGGCACTTCAGTAACTTTGGCATAATTTACAATAGTGCCAAAATGTACCTGAAGAGTGCTAACTTCAGTCTGAGGTTGTCTGGTATCAATCTGCTCAGTGTCAGCTTCTGTTTGCATATCATCCTGAGTTTCTTTTCTCTGCTCAGATTCCTTCTCTTTCTCATGTTCAGTTTCTTTCTCAGGTCCCTTTTCTCCTCCTTGATCTCTTTCCTCTTCCTGATTATGAGCACTGGATTCACCAGCCTCAGCATTCTTTTTCTCAACTATCTTTCTTTTCACTAGCTCGTCAAAATTAGCAATTTTCATCCTCAGCTTGGTCTTTCTAAAGCCTGAAAACTCTGTCAACACATCAGTTTCAGCATTCCACCAGTCCTCTCCTCTGAAGGAGGCAATGTTAAGCATCTCAAGAAGTGTCTGATTCAGAATGTACACAGTTGTTCTGAGTCTGAAGAAGAGATCCTGAAGATCAGGATAAGCGCTCAGCTCAGGGTATCTGTCAAGGATGAATCGTTCCCCCTTGATGCGCCATTCAGTTTCTTCCGCTTCTCCCTTCTTCAACTCTGGGCTCTCAGGAACGTTAGGTTCAGATTGTATCAATTGTAATGTTGATGGATCGAGAAAAGGTTCATTCAGGAGTGCATCCAAGTTCAACAATTCCTGAGGTTCAGATTGATCTGAAGTCTGAGTTGGTCTTTCTTCAGTTGTGGTCTGAGGTCCCTTGAAAATTTCCTGAGAAATTTTATCTGAACTCAAAGAGGTTTCGAGTACCTCTGAGAAAACATGCTCCTCAGTTTCTTGCTCCTGTACATTCTTCACCACCTGAGCAAGAACCTGAAGTGGAGATTTCAACCCTTGTTGATCCTCAGTTTGGGTTTCCTCAGTTTCACTGGCCTCCTTTTCAGCAATAGTATGAAGCTTTTTTCGCTTCTGAGGGGCCAATGTTTTCTTCTTCAGCTTTTCACCTTTTTCTTTTTTCAGTTTCATCAGGGCTTTCCCCCTGGCTTGCTTAGCTTCTTCTTCAGCTTCCTCAGTGGATTTTTGAGAGGTCTGTCTGGTTTCCCTGACTTGTTCAACCACTGTGGTATCTTCCTCAGTTTCTTCTTCTGTCGTCTCCTCCTGAGATTCAGTGATTTTCTCTTTCTTTTCCCTCATAGTTTTCTTGGTTGGTTTGAACATGATCTTGGATCTTGGAAAGGCAGTTGTATTGGCAAAGATGTCCTCCTCTTCTCTGCATGTTTCCAAGATAAATGCAATCTTGGTTGCATGTAGGAATTTTCCTTTAATCACCACAGAGCCATTCACCTTTTGAATGTGTTTGGCTTGATCACTGATCACTTTGATCAAGTAGTGCAACCAATTAAATGCCCGTGAAGGAGAATCTTCAATCGCCGCCATTAACCTCAACTTGGGCTTGCTTATCTGTTCGAAACTACCAGACCCACTCATAATGCATTTGCTCACAATATCCAACAGTACTCGATATTTAGGCTTCAAATGCTTTTTATTCAAAGTAGCTTCAAACTTTACCGGATGCTCTACAATTTGATCCAAGTATTCTTGTTCCCTACTCACCATATACAACGTAGGGTCCTCCCTTCTATCATTCAGCTCATATATGGCATTTAAATTCTTAGGGATAATAAACAACTCCTTAACAAAATCCACATATTTTTCCATCCGTACTAGATGCGACACCATAATCTTAGAGTCTATGCAATTCTCCTCATCTAACTGCATATTAGCAACAAACTCTATTACCTCTTTGGCGTATTCGACATCTGGTTGATTTGCGACCAGACATGTGAGCTTTGCCAATCGAAGCATGTGCAACGCCTCTTCCTCGTGAGCCGCGTTGGATGTGCTTTCAAGAGAAACGACATTCTCGTACCAGGGTTTGTTGGTAATGACAAGTTTGTGGTAGACGGAGAGCGTCATTTTGTTGATTTTTAGTGAAGGGTTTTTGGAAACTTGGAAAATTTGGGTAATCGGAGATTTTGGGAAGACAGAGTATCGTGAAGATGAAGGTTTTTGAAATAGGGCTTGAATGAAGTCTTTGTGATGGGTATAAGACTTTGATTCATGGAAAATCACGTGGATTAAGGGATTGACGGTCAAGATTAAAAAACCGGCTAAAACGGGTAATTGAAAGGACGATTTCGTAAGTACTTAGCCGCCAATTTATCCTTATTGGTGAATAATGAACAGTGTTTTAATTACTGTTCCTGCAGACCATTGACTTTCCTCGAGAATTTCTAACATCCCGCCCAATTATTTCCTCAGGTGTTTTATCATTTATTGCTAATGATTACAGAGATTCAGTTTAGACAATAAATGTGGTGCATGAGTCAATAACTTCTTCAGACTAATTTTAACCATCAGTCTTACTGAGTTTTTGGCCTTGATAAAATGTCAGTATATAACTGAGTACTGAACTTCAGGATTACTGAGTTTCCCAAGACTCAGTGTTCAGGTCTTTCAATTTTATCCTGAGTTTTTCAGTAGAATCCTGAAAACCTTCATGCATCTGAAAACCTTCAATTTTTCAGATTTGCCTTATTCACCTGGATCCAACATACCTAATTCAACTGATAGTTCCTAAAATATTGATTCAGCCAAAGGTTTAGTCAAGATATCAACTCTCTGTTTATCAGTATGAATTTTCTCCATTCTGATGTCCTTCTTTTCAACATGATCTCTAATGAAGTGATGTCTGATATCAACATGCTTACATCTGGTGTGCAATACTGGATTTTGTGTAATAGCAATTGTACTATAATCTTATAATCCCTCAATTGTTGTCTGAGCCAAAGAATCTGTGCAAAACAGCTTTCGGCAGCCATGTATTCAGCTTCAGTAGTACTGGTTGCTACTGAGGTCTGTTTCTTTGAAAACCATGATATCAGTTTACTTCCAAGAAATTGACAAGTTCCTGTGGTAGACTTCCTGTCAATTCTACATCCTCCATAATCAGCATCTGAATAACCAGTTAATTCAAGGTTGTCATCAGCTGGATACCATAATCCTCTATTCACATTTCCTTTCAGATATTTCAGAATCTTTTTGGCAGCCTCCATGTGACTAGCCTTAGGATTAGCTTGGTATCTTGTACATATCCCAACAGCAAATGTTATATCAGGCCTACTTGCAGTGAGATAGAGCAATGATCGAATGATCCCTCTATAATCAGTGCGATTTACTGATTTGCCTTCAGGATCAGGATCCATCTTGTAGTTTATATTCATGGGAATTCTAACTGCATTACAATTCTGTACACCATACTTAGCAATCAGATCTCTGGTGTATTTTGCTTGATTGATGAATATTCCTTCCTTAGTTTGTTTCACTTGAAGTCCAAGAAATAAATTCATCTCCCCCATCATAGATATCTCAAACTTTCCTTTCATCAGAGTAGAAAACTTCTCACACAACTGATGATTTGGAGATCCAAATATGATGTCATCCACATAAATCTGAACTAGTAAGATATTTTTCCCATCTTCTATCCTGAACAAAGTCCTATCAACAGTTCATTTGATAAAACCATGGTAAGTAAGAAACTGAGAAAGGGTATCATACCATGCTCTGGGTGCTTGCTTGAGACCATACAAGGCTTTCCTAAGCCTGTAAACTTGGTCACTCTGACAAAAACCTAGAGGTTGTTCCACATATACCTCTTCCTTAAGCACACCATTCAGAAATGCACTTTTCACATCCATTTGATAGACTGTGAATTTCATGTGGGCAGCATATGAAAGAAACATTCTGATGGCTTCTAGTCTTGCAACAGGTGCAAAGGTTTCATCATAATCCAAGCCTTCTTCTTGGGAATAACCTTGTGCAACTAGCCTTGCCTTGTTTCTTACAGTGTTGTTGTTTTCATCTCTCTTATTCTTGAACACCCACTTAGTTCCAATCACATTGTGTCTCTTAGGTCTGTCCACTAGCTCCTGAACTTCATTTCTTGTGAACTGATTTAACTCTTCTTGCATAACAGTAATCCAGAAAGAATCTTGAAGAGCTTCTTCAATCTCAGTAGGTTCTTTTTAAGATAGGAAGCAACAGAACAAAGCACTTTCTCCATGGAACCTTCTTGTTTTAACACCTTCTGATATATCACCCACAATCTGACTTGTAGGATGACTATCCAACCATTTTCTCCTGGATGTTCCCCCTTCAGTAGTATCCTCAACATCAGGAATGTTAGGTTCAGATAATTCATCAAATTCAGGGAACAACGGAAAAGGAGAAAGGGAATCATCTTCCTCAGGGAAAATTCCATTCAGACCATTGTCAAAGACATTTGTTCCCCCTTGGTTGATAGATTCAGAGATTGCCTCAGCTGTGACCACATCTTCATTGGCATTACATACCTGAGTCTGAACTAGTGTATGTTCAGATTGGTCAGCTTTAGTGTGTTGGCTTTCCTTCAGTGGAGAATTTCCATCCTGAGTCTCACCATCTTGAGTATTTCCATCCTGAACTTCTTTGTCTGAGTCTGATTCACTCCATTCATAGAAAGTGACTGACTTCTTCTTTTCAGGTTCAGATGATGTTTTATCATTCTTTTTCAGGCTAAGTCTGGTGATTCTCTTGGTCAGTTCTCCTGAGTCATGTTTCTGTTTCTTCTGAACACAAGTAGATTCATCAAAAACAACATGAGGTATTTCTTCCACAATAAGAGTCCTACATTTGTAAACTCTGAAGGCTTTACTGACTTCAGAATATCCTAAGAATATCCCTTCATCAGCTTTGCTATCAAAGGTTTTCAACTGATCTTTACAATTATTGTGTATGAAACACTTGCAACCAAACACACGAAAGAAAGAAACAAAAGGCTTCCTTTCATTCCACAGTTCATAAGGAGTTTTTCCTTGATTCTTGGTCAGCATGGATTTGTTCTGAGAGTAGCATGCAATGTTGATAGCTTCAGCCCAAAATCTCTTCGGAATATCAACTTCAGCAATCATTGTTCTTGCAGCTTCTTTCAGAGTCAAATTTCTTCTTTCAGCAACATCGTTCTGTTGTGGGGTCCTTGCAGCTGATGTTTCATGAGCTATTCTATTTGCTACACAATAATCAGATATAATATGGTTGATAAATTCAGTTCCTTTATCTGATCTGATTTTGACCACACTCAGATTCTTTTAAGTACTGAGTCTTTTCAGTAGTTCAGGCAGTTTTGTCTGAGTGTCTTTCTTATTGAGTAAGAATATGACCCATGTGTATCTAGAGTAGTCATCAACTACCACAAGTGTATATTTCCTGCCATTAGGGCTCACAGGTGTCACTGGACCAAAGAGATCCATATGTAACAGTTGTAATATTCTGTCAGTAGAAACATCTACTTTGCTTTTGAATGATGCTCTAGTTTGTTTTCCTTTCTGACAGGCATCACATACATGATCTTTACTAAATACTTCATTTGGTAACCCCCTCACAAGTGCTAATCTTGCAAGTTTGTTCAGGGTTTTGAAGTTTAAGTGATTCAACCTTTTGTGCCACAACCAACTGGTATCAGTAGAACTTTTTGCAACCAAACATGTATCTTTAGGAGATAGTTTCCAATCAGCAAGATACACATTTCCTTTTCTAGTACCAGTCAGTAATATTTGTTGTGAAGTATTGTCTTTCACATAACATAAATTCTTTGAGAACTCAACACTGAATCCTTTATCACAGAATTGACTGATAGAAAACAAATTATGCTTTAAACCAGATACATATGAAACACCATGGATATGAACATAATCAACTTCAAGAGTTCCATACCCTTCAGTTTGTCCTTTGGAGTTTTCTCCAAATGTAATCTGAGGGCCTTTTTGCTCAACATAGTCAGTGAGTAATTGTTTGTATCCTGTCATATGTCTTGAATATCCACTGTCTAGATACCATGCAGCAGGAGCCAATTCATTTCCACTCATCATGGCTATGTTGTCTTCATTTAGCTCAGTGCCCTTTTCCTTCACCTGAAAAACAGATTAGTTCTTAGGTACCCATTTGGTGTAGGGTCCTACCAGGTTAGCTGTACCTTTTGGAACCCAAATCTGTCTGATAACTCTAATTACTTTAGAGTGGCTGATTTATCTTCATTAAACATCTACATACACATTCACCACCCTAGATGCCTTGGCAGTACCATGTGTATGAGTGTCAGCCTTAGCATGAATATGAGCCTTTGAGTTCTTCTTGGGTTCAGGCCTCTTGTTCAAGTACCTTGGCTTTGGTGCAGCTGGTCTCTGTCTCTGCTGACTTGGGTTCAGGAAACCTTTACCCTTAGGCAAGTGGGGTTTAGGTTGCCTGTACTGAAATTGTGGTCTTTCAGTAATCTGAGGACTTGGTCTTTTCAGTTGAGAATATCTATGCTGAGTGTTTCTCTTCTGAAAATTCCTCTGATGGTTCAGTGCAGATCTCTTCAGGTTGGTATTCTTAGCCTGAGGCTTTGAAGTACTGGCCTGAAAATTTCCTACTGAGTGTTCAGGTTTTCTAGCCTTTTCCTGAGGTTTGGGTTTTCTTCCCTGAACCTTCAGTTTTTCTGAAACCATAAGTCCTTTACCCTTATCTAAAACTCTGGGTTGTTCTTCAGTAAGAAGATTAATTGCCACTGGTTTAACAAAGACAGTCTTGGTGCTACTAGAAGCAGCATTCAGAAGACCTTGTGAGGTTCCCCCTGGATTATATCCCAATCCAACCTTTATAGTTGCAGGTCTTTGATAACTCTGAATTTCATCTATTACTTTAGATGCAGAATTCAATAGAGCTAACTTCCTCTGCGCATTATCCTCACTTTTCTTTAGAGTCTCATGCTTCTCAAAAAGGTCATTGAACTCAGTTCTGATAAGCTGAATCTCCTCAGTGGATTTCTCTAATTTTCCATTCAGGATTTCTACCACTTTCTCTTTTTCTGAGAGTTGTAATTTCAGAACATCTAGTTCATCAGTAGTTCCCATCAATTGAGAAGTGATCTCAGCATTTTTAGAGTCTTTCCACTTCAGATTCTCAGCAGTCAGTTCCTTATTCTGCTCTTGAGTTTCTGTGAGCAGTTCTTGTAACACAGAATAGTCCTTCATAAGATTCTCAAAATAATCCATCAGGTCAAAATTACTGGTTACAGTTGAGCTTGAGAACTCAGGTGCTTGTGTAGGAGCAACAACAGAGATAGAAGAATTTACCTCCTCCATAGTAACAAGGCAGACATCATCACTGTCACTATCTGAGAATATCTCATCTGAAGAACTGGATCCTTCTTCAGATTGTTCTTATTCTTCTGCAATCATAGCCTTCTTGCTAGAGATCTTCTTGTCTCTCTTGGCTTGTCTATCATTTCTTTCTTTAGCACTCAGCTCAGGACAGTCATATTGGAAGTGACCTTTCTTCTGGTAGTTATAGCATCTGTTGGTATCATCATCCTGATCACTTTCCTCCTTGGTCTTGGAGTCCTTCTTTCTAGATGAGGAACTTTCAACTTTGTGGTCCTTCCTTTTCTCAGTGGATCTGTCCTCTGCCTCTGAGTTATTCCTGTTCTTGTACATGTGATTCCTGTAATATTTCTTATATTTCTCATATATGCTATTAAGTCTTTCAAACCTCCTTGCCATCAGTACTAGCTTATCCTCTTGCTCATCCTGATTTTTGGCAAGTGAGTTCTTAGACTCTCTAGATTTACAGGATTTCTCTTTGGCATTGAAAGCCACATTCTTGCTAGATGACGAATCATCTTTGCTGTCAGATTTCTTAGTTTTCTTGTCAATCACAAACTCATAAGCTTTCAGTTCAGAGAAAACTTGTTGGTATGACATGGAATCAATATATTTGGTGTTTTCAATCACCATAGCATGTATATCCCATTTCTTAGACAATCCTCTAAGAATTTTCAGTGCCACTTCTCTCTGTGGGTATCTCTTCCCAAGAGCACTCAGATAATTCATAATGCTAATGAATCTGACTTCCAGTTTGTCAATGGATTCACCATCTTCCATTTCAAAGCTATCAAACTTTCCAATAGCAACATAAAGTTTGTTTTCCTTAATATGATTTGTGCCTTGACACATAATAGCAAGTGTGTCCCATATTTCTTTTGCAGTTTCACAGTGAGAGATCATTCCCATAACACCATCATCAATAGTGCTATATAGAGTATCTTTAGCAATGCAGTCGAGATTGACTAACTTTCTCTCATCAGGAGTAAGTTGGTCATCAGGCTTTGGAAATTCATCTCTGGGATCATTCCTCTCAGTATCAGTGATTCTGGGATTCACAACAGTATATTTGAATGGTCCTTCAGAAACCACTCTCCACATTCTTTCATGTTTGGAATACAGATGAGCCTGCATTCTCAGTCTCCATAGGTCATAGTTCTCAACAGAGAACATAGGAAGTTTCTTAGAAGGCATGATGAATGAGCCTTGTAAGATATCAACAATAAGATCTATTCAGTAGACCACCAAAGTCTTTCAACAAATAGACTATGGCTACCAAAGCAAGTGGTAAAAAATGAACCACTACTCTGATACCACTTGTTGGTCCCGGTGCAAATGAGTCTCACACGTGTATGGGGGGGGAATACACGTGTTTAGTGATTTTTAAAACTTTTCTTTCACTGAGATCAGAAGGGTCAGGATGACCTGAGAATTTTGCCCTGAGAAGCACAAATCGCCCTGAGTCAAAGTCTACTGAGACAGTGATCCTGAGCAGCTTTCAGTAGCTTCAGATTAGCCCAACTGATCCTGGGTTTTATCAGAGATCCTGAGAAGCTTAGATCAGATAATTATCTTACAATGTTGTCTTCCTCTGATTGGTTCTTGTCTTCAGTGAATGTAGACAAACAAAACGGCTCTTTTAGGTCAATCTCTCTGAATGAGACAACCTTAAACAACACTTAGACTTAGTTCCTTTTGTCTGCACTTGAATGTTTTGGGCAATATCTACCTTACTGAAAATGTGCGTTTTTCTCAGATTTGTATGTATTCAGATAGATATTTCTTTAGTGCCTCTGAACATTCAGGTCATCCTGAGTCTTCAGTAACTTACTGAGTCTTCAGTTCTTCAGTAACTTCAGTAATCTTCTGAGTTCTTCAATTCTTCAGTATCTTCAGTAATCTTCTGAATTCTTCAATTCTTCAGTAATCTTCAGTTCTTCAATATCTAACCTGATTTTAATATCTGCTGACTATACACGATGCAGATATCTTCCTGAACAATCTATACTGAAACCTTACTCAGACTATCAAGATTATCCTGAACATGTCATACTCAGGGGTTTTGGGATCTAATCAAAACTTCTTTATTAAATCCATCTCCCAACATATGAGTATTTTGTTACTTTTATCGATGATTACTCAAGATATGAGTACATTTTTCTGATGAAGCATAAATCTGAGACCTTTGACAAATTCAAAGAATTTAAGGCTCAAGCAGAGAATCATATGGAAAAACATATCAAGTCTCTACGATCTGATCGTGGAGGCGAATACCTCAGCGATGAATTCTTGAACTACTTGTCAGATGAAGGGATTGTATCCCAGTTAACTGCACCCGGAACCTCTCAACAAAATGGGGTGGCAGAACGAAGAAACATAACACTTTTAGAAATGGTCAGATCAATGATGAGTTATGCGGATCTACTCAAATCGTTCTGGGGTCACGCCTTGGAAACAGCGGCTTACATTCTAAACCTGGTACCATCCAAATCGGTTCCCAAAACCCCTAAAGAGTTGTGGACTAGGCGCAAGCCAAGTTTAGGTCACATGAGGATCTGGGGTTATCCGGCCTACGTGTTGGATAAGGAAGACAGTAAATTGGATCCACGTTCAAAATTGAGACTGTTTATAGGGTACCCTGAGGGAACGAAAGGGTGCATATTCTATGGTCCCGAAGATCAAAAAGTAGTAATAAGTACTCACTTTAGATTTTTGGAAGAAGACCACATGAACAATAGAAAGCCCAAAAGTGAGATTACCTTAGACGAATTAAGAGGGCAAACTCCAACACCAACTGTACAAGAAGTAATACCAAACATCACACCCACACAAACGGAACATCGTCGCAGTGGGAGGATTGTGAGATAGCCCGAGAGATTCCTATGGATAGGAGAGTCTTCAGACTTGATCTCTAGAGAGGAATCAGACCCATGGTCTTACAACGAGGCAATCTAAGATGGAGGCTGAAATGGGTTCTATGGATCATAATCAGGTGTGGTAGCTTATCGAACCACCCAATGGGGTCAAACCTATTGGTTGCAAATGGATATACAAGAGAAAAAGAGGATCGGACGATAAGGTTGAGACCTTCAAGGCTAGGCTTGTGGCAAAAGGATATACTCAGAAAGAAGAGATCGATTATGAAGAAATCTTTTCGCCTGTAGCCATGCTCAAGTCCATCCACATTCTCCTGTCGATAGTTGCGCATCTTGATTTTGAAATCTGGCAAATGGATGTTAAGACAACATTCCTTAACGGAAGTCTTGAGGAAGAAATCTATATGCGTCAACCCGAAGGTTTCATTGCGAAATGCAAGGAACATCTGATTTGCAAACTAAAGAAATCCATTTGTGGACTTAAGCAAGCATCCTGAGCTTGGAACCAATGTTTTGATCAAGTAATTAAAACATATGGTTTCAATCAAAACGAGTTCGAAAGTTGTGTGTATAAAAAGTATGATGGAACTGCATTGGTATTCTTAGTACTATACGTAGATGACATTGTGCTCATCGGGAACGATGTAAAGGTGTTGTCAGACGTAAGGGTGTGGCTGTCAAATCAGTTTGACATGAAGGACTTGGGAGAAGCCGATCATATCTTAGGGATCAAAATCACTCGAGATCGAAAGAAAAGAATGATCGGTTTATCCCAAGCTTCATACATAGATAATGTTTTGAAGCAATTCAACATGCATGATTCAAAGAAAGGTTTCTTACCTTTCAGACATGGAATCCATCTATCCAAAGAAATGTGCCCTAAGACACAAAAGAAGATAGATGACATGAGGGACATTCCATATGCGTCTGCAGTTGGAAGCCTCATGTATGCAATGTTGTGCACAAGACCAGATATTTGCTTTGCCGTAGGCATGGTAGCAAGATATCAGAGTAATCCGGGAAAAGAACATTGAACAGCTGTTAAAAATATTCTTAAGTACCTGAAGAGAACTCAGGATAGAATGTTGATTCATCAGTCGGACAGTCTTTTCCCAATCGGATACACGGACTCAGATTTTCAATCAGATATAGACTCCAAAAAATATACCTCAGGAAGTGTGTTTTGTCTGGGAGGTACAGCCGTAACATGGAGAAGCGTAAAATAGAAATGCATCGCCGATTCTACCATGGAAGCCGAATATGTAGATGCTTGCGAAGCGGCGAAAGAGGCAGTATGGCACAAGAACTTCTTAGTGGACTTGGATGTAGTTCCGAATTTGCCTAATACAATCACAGTTTACTGTGATAATGCTGGAGCAGTTGCAAATTCAAGGGAACCAAGAGGCCACAAAGCCAGCAAACACATTGAAAGAAAATACCATCATATACGAGAAATCGTTAAGAGAGGAGATATAGAGGTGGAAAAGATCGCATCGGAAGACAACCTAGCAGATCCATTCATAAAAGGTCTGCCTCAGAAAACATTCGAGAGCCATGTGGAAGGAATGGGTGTCAAGTGCATTGCCAATCTGCTTTGAGTATAAGTGGGAGAAATGTATCAGGTTCGTATAGGTGACATGTAGATGTCACGTAAAACACGAGACTAGCTGTAGGGTATACTTAAAAGCAGACTTTGAGTATATATAAGTGGGAGATTGTTGGGGTTATACGTGAAAGTATGCTTTTACATAATAACAAACTAATGTAACTCTCTTGTTTACTGAATATAAATGATTCATCACTGTTGCTTTAAATATAAATGAATGTTAATTATTTATAGCAAATCGTTCATATATTAGTACAATATTACATTGTAAGTTAATGTGGTGATACCCGATCACAGAAGATCACATTAACAATTCCTTGTAAATAAAAGTACAACTTCACAACCTAATGGAATTGAACACTCCATTGGTAGAGGTTGAAGTGCAAAGCTCAGATTGACTTATCTTGACCAAGAGATTGCACTAGCACATTATAATGTGCTGAAGAGGACCTACAGAGAGGATAAATTCTTCCGTACTGACTTAAGGGATGAAGAATTAGACCTCAGTTGTTATTGATTTCTTAACCTCTGTCAGTTAAATAGGATTGCATGTAATTAATACTTATTGCTTTGATTTGTGTTGGGTTTAGAGTCAGACAACGATTCTATACTTTGCATTTTTGGCAATATTATTAATTATATGACAATTGCTAAGATTTAATACAGAGCAACGTGTGCAAGCGAGTCTTGTGTGATTTGTTCCCTTGGTGGGCTCATAAGTTTTATCATGCCAAATCTTGCAAGTGGAAATTTATTTCCGGTATGGATAATAATGTTGAGTTGTCTTTACTCCAAGGACAAAATATATTAATTAATATAAAGCTTTCCAGTGGCTTAATTAATTAATGGACTAAATAATCTTAAACACGGAAAATAATAACCATGAGCCATATTATCGTAATATGGATTAAGATGGATAGTTCAATATTAATTTTATAGTGGAGTAAATTAATATTAATGGACTTGAATAATATTTTGGCTTAATATTAAAGTTTCACAGCCCATTGGAGGTCCAATCTTAATTCTCCTAAAGGCCCCTCAAATAGCCCAATATAAGTCCAATTAATGAAAAGGAGAAGAAAATATTATTGCCTTATTTTTCTTGTTTTTTTTCGAAAATTATGGGACAAGAAAGGGAAAATATTTTCTTGAAAATATTTTTATGGAAAAAGATAAGTATTCTTGCAATTCAAGATTATCCCATAAATTCAAGAAATAAAATATTGCCTTCTTGTGCATTGGATTTTTCAAAAATTCCATATTTATAAGGGAGAAGATTTTTGTGGAAAATTTATTTATGGAAAAAAAAAATTAGATATATTCAAGATTACTTCTTGCACAAGAATTAAAGATCTTCCCATAGCTCAATTTGGAACAAAAAATCGGCCACCCTAGTATTATAAATAGGGAATGATTTTTTCATCCCCAATACAATTCCATGAGTTGAAAAAATTAGAAATCCACAAAGGTGGTGCAATATATTTTTGTGTTTTCTCCTTTATTAAAATCATTCGTGAGAATCCTTCCACCGGATTACGTTCGTAGACGTGGGACATATTTGAGAAGACACTTTGGGTTGATCCATCGTCTCAACGGTTGTCACTCCAAGAGGTATGTGATTTCGTAACTCCTAGATTCCACATGCTTAGGATTTACGTGAATTACGTGTACGCATGTTATTGTTGTTTATTTAATCATTATGTTGAATTAATTTAGGATTGATTCATGCTAGTAATTAATTGAATAATTTAAATATGTATTTAAATATACCTCGAATAGATTCGGGCACCCCGAATTTCCCAACATGGTGGTCCCCCTCTTGTGGTGTAGTTGTCATTGCGGTGCAGTTACGATTATGATTGATAGTGTGGTGAAAAAATGTGTCATGTGTGCCCGATGATAGAAGGAACTTAAAAAAAATGTAATTGATTGTTTTAGAAAAAATAAGAGAAAATGACTATTAGGTTCCAATTTGGTGGAAATATTGCAAGTAGGTTCCACCTACTTTTTGAAATTACTAATATGTTCCAAAATAGAGTATAATGACATTCTTGTCCCCCACTTATCTAATAAATAATACTAATTCCCCATTTCAAAATCCCAAAGCCCAAATTCAAACCCTAATCTGCAAAATTCAACTCCCCCAAAATACGTTTGTGTGTGTGCGTATAATTTGCTTTCTTAAATATTCCAAACAAGGCTTGGTTTGGGGGTGGACATAAGCCCATATCGTCATATAGCGACTACAGGCTGAATCAATGACGGGCCAAAGATGGGATTCAAAATCGATTCCATAGAGTTAGAGAGATAAAGTTTATTCCGGTGCAATTTCAAGCAAGATTCAGGTGAAAAGTTTGGTTTTCGGTAAACGTAAGGTTTCCGGCGAGTTTATTTCGGGTAAGATTCATTTTTTTTTGGGCAAAAATAAATTTTTCCGGCGAGTTTGTTTGGGAATTATGAATAAACTACCTCTAAGCAAGAGTCCCTGCGAAGAAGAAAGAGCCTCCATGAAATGGGGATCCGATGAAGCCGACGTCGCTTAGATTGATTTAAATTTTTAGATCTCATTGACTTTTGGTGTTCATAATTTTTTGGATCTATTTGTTTTTCTAGAGAAATTGTGGTGGTGGATTTGTGCACATTTTTAGAAGATTTGCAGATGCAGATTTATATGCATATGTTCATGTATCGTTGCATATGTTCATGTATTTGTGCATATGTGCATGCATATTTGTGCATATGTGCATGTCGAAAAAGACGAAAATATGTAATTTTTATAAATTTTAGACGAAAATATGTAAATACTCATTTTAGATATGTAAATTTTGATATTTGTCTTATAGATATGAAATTTTGTAAATTGTAAATGAAATAAAATGAAATTTTGAAATTTGTAAATGAAATAAAATGAAGGGAGAAGACTACCATAAATAAAATGTGATGTAAAATTAAAGATATGCGATGTAAAGAAAGTGTGGAAAAAGTACTTTATTGAAAGTAGTATTTTGGACACAAGCTAGAAGAAAAAAAAGACTCATTTAAGGGTATTTATGTTAATTTATCTATTTTTGAAACCTAGTAGTAATAAAAGTGGTCAAATGGAACCTAATAGTCATCCACTCAAAAAATAAATAATACATGCATTGAATTTGGGGTATGAAGAGAGATGGAACGAGGGAGAGATTTATTTTTGAAATATGCATGAGGGGCGCATTCCCTTGACATAGTGTCTATCTCATATATTTGAATTGACTATGTCTTGTATGCACCCGGGTGCACCGTGCATTTATAGTGCATTTTAGAAGCGTGCAATTTGTTATGTTGAAAAGGGTGACTTATTTACACAGATAAGTGCAATTGTTAATATGAGAACATAGTTGCATGCTTCTGTTTAGAATAAATGCACGTTTTAAAAATACACTATGAGTGCACGGTGCACTCGGGTGCACATAAGACCCACTCATTTAAATTATATGTTTTGGCAAAGTTTTGTATACATTAGATGTATTGTGTATTTTTAAAACATGCAATTTATTTTTCATAAATGTTTAAATTTGA
The DNA here is from genome assembly GCA_037126765.1 of Stenogyne calaminthoides. Taxonomy (NCBI): domain Eukaryota; kingdom Viridiplantae; phylum Streptophyta; class Magnoliopsida; order Lamiales; family Lamiaceae; genus Stenogyne; species Stenogyne calaminthoides. The sequence goes on along the minus strand of JBBCBC010000004.1, from coordinate 32,430,853 downwards.
AAATTTTGTGGGCTTGAAACGATTGACTCGTTGGCCTCATAGAAAAACCAACCATGAATAAATTGAATAAGATCCGTCTCATACAAATTTTTATCAATACATTTCAATATACAGACAACCATGAAATCAATTGTGTAATAAAATTTGTTTACCAAAACTTTACTAATGAAAAAACTTCAATTCGTAATATGTATAATTTTTTTATCCGATTGTAACTCGTGAGACAAAATGCACGAATTAATCTAATTCTTAATCTATTTCTTTTCAAATATCTCAAAGATATCATGATCTCATTTTATGATATCTCGGGAACTAGTGAAATTATATTAGTAAAACTGAATTGCCTCAATTTGCGGGGAATTGCATACAATTGTACAAACTGTAAATTGATAAAATAATCATAATATATATTTGTACATGTACGTAGAAAATTGATATTAATCCTAACATTTAACTAGAAAATTATCACTTTATTATTTATCGTGTAAAATATATCATAAATCCGTATCACACATTTTAAACGTATAACTTTAAATTAAAAAATATCACGTTTCACTTAATCATTATTATTTTTCATTTAAAATACTAATAATTTTCAATAATCGACAAAAAGGGATTGACACGTCTCTTTGCTAATGAGCAAGAATCTCTACTCATGGTCAGATTCTTTAATAATGAGTTAATTATTAATTAAATAAAGCTCCGTCTACCGAAAATAATTCGTTAATTAAATCCTTAAAACAATCTTGTACATGAACTCCTCGAAATTTTTACTTTGAATTGAATTAAGAATCAGAATTTGGATCTTTCACCTTGCGTTTGTTGATCTTTACTTGATTAAAATAATATTAAATTATATATATATATATATATATATATATATATATATCTTATATATTAGGTGTATCATGTAATTAATTTTTTTTTATAATTCGGTATCTAGTCAAAAACCGATTAATTCGGGAGATCAGAACCCATCGTCTACTAGCGGGGACCACTTCAAGCCAGAGCAAGCTCTGTATGAACTGACCCATCTAAGAATTGATCGCAGTACCTAAGGGGTTTCGTACTTGAAATCTAGAGAAGAGCATACTCTTAAGTCTCAAGCCTACACCACTTGGCCAACCCTCGGGGATTAATTTAAATACATTTTTTTAAAAGTGCTATAAGACTTTGTCTTAAATTAATTATGGTGTGGAAGGGAATGATGTTAGCTAGCGCGGGATCGGGAAATTCATGATTTGGAAGTTGAGTTAGATGCTCAATTGTTGATTGCTTCTTTAGTTAGTTCCAAACTCGACCTTATCTATATGGGAAAGTGTGTGGTTGATATTTTAATACTGACAAAGGACTTTGATCGAGTCTCCTTCACTTGAACGAGGATAGTTGAAAATTTTGTGGCTCAATCATCAGTTGTCTCAATTTGTTTATTCATGTATTGCTAATTTTTTTTCTTTTTATATTCCTGATTCTATTGTTTCTGTTGTTGAAATCGAGTTAAAAAATTTGTAATAAGTGTCGTTTTTTTTTAAATAAAAAAAGTCAGAACCTAATTGCTAATTCTCATTTTACTGTTCGCATGCCACACTAAATTTGTAGTCGGAGAAAATGATCAATAAAACAAGCACTATTTTTTTTTTATCGGGCAAAGTTAGATGTTAGTTGTTAGTAGTTAGTACACCAAACACCAAAATACTCTACGAAATCGTCAATCCACCTTATAACTCCCATAACTCCAATTCGTTCCCAGAGGGAATCGAACCTGGGAGACATCCACCTTATAACTCCCATAACTTCAATTCGTTCTCATGGGAAATCGAATCTGGGTCTCCCACTGAAATGAGGAGCCCAGTGGTCAGGTGGGCTAAGCCACCTGATTAATAAAACAAGCACTATATCTTCAACAAAAAAATGAAATTTATATATAGCACTCAAAGATTATTTAATTATGACATTTTAAGTGACACTATGAATCTTCTATCTCTCCGTTCAAAAAATAGAAAAAGGAGTCTTCCATCTCTATATAATTTTTTTTGATAAAGATGGGTACAAATTAATACTATAAATTAACACTCATTTTTTTAAAGAGATGAATTATCATGCTAAAATTATACTTAGTCTCACCATTTCTTATGTAAGTTAGCCTCATTTTTATTTATTAAAAGGTTGAAACATCGTAACCGATGGCAAATGCACATTATGAGTTTAAGTAAAATTTCGAGCTTCTTTTATCAGTTGTAATTTAAAAAGGAAAAAAGTTTTGACGTAAAATAATTTCATAAAAATCGCACTCCGTGAAATATAACTCATTATTCATTAAAAAAAATGAACTCTTAACTAAAATTTTAGTGGTAAATTGCTTTTATTTGATGTTAATTTATGAATGGAATTGGACACGTTAAACCCGAGCCCGTATTGGATCTGATTAAACAAGCTTAGGACACAAACTCGTCTCAAGACTCACCATAAAAATATATATATATATATATATATATATATATATATATATATATATATATATATATATATAAGACTATAAGTTACTCTCCTGTGCATCAATTGCACAAGGTTCAATTAGTGCAATTTGATTCAATTTTAATTTGGATTAACTATGCACTCTAAACCATAACACATAAACAATGAACCTTAAATCATATATGAATTATTCGGGTCGGGTGAACCACGAACCACTTGGGTCGAGTGAACCATGAACCACTCGGGCCGAGTTTGGGTCAGAGTCGAGAAAAAAAAAACCTAAAACTTAAATTAAAGTTAAAAGAAAAGTGAAATTGGAAAAAAAAAAACTAAAATTGAAAATAATTAGAAAAATAACTTCTAAAATTAAATTGCATCAATAAAATTGATGCATGAAGTGCAAAGAGAATTTACATATATATATATATATATATTTATGTCCCGTGGCGGATCTACCTTTAGGCATGGCATGTTAAATACCCTACCTGAATTTTTTCTTATGAAGTACTACTCCCGTTCCAAGATAACGTGCACGCTAATTTTATTATCGAGTTTTTGCGAGCTAGTTGTTTATTAGTATTTGAAATTATAAAGTGACTTTTAAGGAGAGGTATGATAGATCTATCTCTCTTCTATTATATGCATCTTTAAAAAACACTTTATCATTTTAAATACTAATATAAAATTCGCTCGTTAAAACACGTGAAAACAATAAACGTGCACGTTATTATGAGACGAAGGGAGTATATATTATTAATTGTTATATATTTTAATTAAAAAAATAAAAATATGTTGAACATGTTTCCCATTACTCTGTGTCATAGGTTTCCATGTACATTTATTTGTTTGCTGAGAGCTATATTGCACAAATGCGGGGACGCGAGTGCGGGAGCGATACGATATGGATGCGGGGATACATATTTAAAAAAAAATTAGGGTGCGATTTAGTAAGGATACGTCTATTTATTTATAATTTATTATATATAACACCTAAAAATATATATAACTTTAAAATTCGTAAAACAAAATGTATGCAATTCAAATTTTTATCTCCCTTAAAACTTAACAATATTCAATAATTTAATCTAATTAAGTATAAAACAACAATTCAAATACCATCAGCCCAATATATAAGTCATAATGATGAATTCAATCTAAAAAGAGTGTCATATTGTCAATTTAAATTGCATTACATAATAAAGTTCAATTAAATAACACATCTAATGCTTAATAACATGATCATATTTAATCATCTAGCATGGATCCACGTATCGGATTCGTGTGTCCGTTAATTTATTTTATAATTTATCGATTCGCCAAGTGGCATCCGGATACACGGATTCGAGAATCGCAACTCAGAAAATCAGTCCCAACTCGAAAGCGCGAACTCAGACTCAGTGAACTCAGTCCCAAGTCGAAAGCGCGAACTTCGGCTCAATGGACTCTGTCCCAACTTGAAAGCGTGAAGTCAGACTCAGTGAACTCAGTCCCAAGTCGAAAGTGCGAACTCAGGCTCAATGAACTCAGTCCCAACTCAGAAGCGTGAAGTCAGACTCAGTGAACTCAGTCCCAAGTCGGAAGCGCAAACTCAGGCTCAATGAACTCAGTCCCAACTCAAAATCTTTATTATGAATGAAATTCTTGAATTTCAATACTTTAATTAAGTTTTGATAAGAAAAGAAAAAAAACATAGAAAAAAAGGAAGGGGATGTAACATAAACAAAATTATATTAATCACTAGCCACATAATGCATCTTAATTTAATACTGAACGAAAATGTGGAGATGGACTTTAATTTTGGACTGAGATTATAAATTAAATACAAAGTGAAAAATAATATTAGGCTGATCTTAAATTTATATATTAGATTTTATTCACATATTACATATAGATATATAACAGGTAAATTGGGGTTTGCATAGGACCGTAGCCCGGTGCAACCCCAACATAGATCCGCCTGTGATCAAGCGACCGCCGAGTATGTTTTGTGGTGAATAGTAATGAAAAAAGTGATTTGTATTGTATAGTAAGAGGGGATGAAAAATAGTACTCACTCTGTTCTACTATAAGTTTCTCACTTTATTTTTTCAATCATCCCACAATAAATTTCATGTTTCTATAAATGGAAAAAGTAATTCCACTACCCATAATTTTTATCCTTACTTTTCACACAATATTACAAAAAATATCACTCACTACTCCACTCATTACTCCACATACCCACAACTACCCTTCATTTTTATTATTTTATTATTATTCTTTAAACAAAAAAAAAGACGGAAAATTTATAACGGGACGGAGGGAGTAGTAATCAACCATTTACCCTATATAGATCACTTATGAATTTTTTTTTCTTTTTCTGAAAGCATGTCACATCATTTCCTTTCTTAGAAAGACTTTCAAAACAAAAGTTGAATACTCAGTTGATTTAACCCTTATTAACTACATCAATATTTCAGAATAGTGGAAATCCAATTTGGATCTTTTTAGCTCTCGATCCATTTTGTTATTTAGGAAAAATGGGGGCTAAAATCCCGGAAATAAAAAATGCCAAAATAGGAACAAGACTTGATATTATTAGAAATGCCCAAAAAATATCATATTCGTAAAGAAAAAACATAGACGCACTCCTATGAACGTGGAAATTATGCCGGATTGGTTGATTCGAATTAAATTTTTAAAGTCATCCATAACTGGTTGGTCCAAATAAAATGAATTCTTGTTTTGACCAAACCTTCTAGTCTCCTTTGGGGCATATCTCATTTCAAGATTTATCGACTGACTTGACCGGGATCCCATTTTAAGTCTATTTTATTTTTTTATTTTTATTTTCTTTAATTACTTTAGTTAGTATAACTCTATATGTTACACTTAGACAAATTTTCTTGTTTTCACCTAGGATTCTTGCTAAAGAAAGCGACTTCAAAATAAAATCGAATTCTTCTTTTGATTATTTGAATTATTTTTTTATAAAAATTCAATTTATCGATTTTGATTTTTTAGGAAGAGAATCGGGAGGTCTTTTTATCGTTTTTTTTCTTAGTGATTTAGAGTATTCAAATGGAATAAAATGGGTAGGTATTTCCATCTCAGGATTTCGAATATCTTAATTTGAGTGTTGGTATATTCTGTTTATTAAAATAAACTGTGGAGTTTTCTCTTGATTGAATAGAGAAAAAGAAGACCATCCCCTTGTTTTTTTGGTGTGCTTCCCTAGGTCTAGTTTTTAGGTATACCAAAAAAGGGAGTCTGCCTAACTTAACCCCTTGCTTATGGACAGTAAAATCCATATGAAATTTCCCTCCGACGATTAATGACGAAGGGTTGGTTTGTTTATCCACGATTGGCATGATTGGAAAAGGATTGGTTCGATCTCTTGAAATACGTTTTTCTTTCCGTTTTCGTTCGGCTTTAAACGATTCCTCTGAATGAGTTTCTATGACAAATTTGGTTTCGATGAACTAACCGGTCAGTTACAAGCAACAAACAAGAATGAAGAAATGGAAATAATACAATTTTTTATTTCAAATTTTAATTTTATTCCTTTATAGGGCTCTAGGGCTATACGGATTCGAACCGTAGACCTTCTCGGTAAAATAGATCAAACTTGTTATTATCAAAATAATCTGAACTGTTTCAAAGACCCTATGAAGACTCGCTTTCGCTGCGGCTCCGGTGGGTTCCCTTAACTTAGCCACTGCCTATGAGTCGCCGGCTCATTCTTCAACAGGCACTCGGTCAGAGCCCTGACTCCTCCCACTACTTGGGAGCTTACGGTTTCATGTTCTATTTCACTCCCCGATGGGGGTTCTTTTCACCCTTCCCTCACGGTACTACCGTCCTCCTCTCTTTGAAAGAAGGGGCGCTTTCGGTTCTGTCGGTGCTTGAAACTATTTTGTCTTCTCCATATTACTATATCTCTAGAGTAAATAATTTTATATGAGGAACCTGCCGTTACTCTTCAGTTTTCTGTTGAGGTCTATCCTGTAGAGGTACTCAAATTGGATCAGTGATCGATTTCTAGGTTTCGTCGTAAACCTAATTGGTTACTTCCAAGTACGTAAATCAATAGTTCAAACAGCACTCAAAGGTAGGGCATTTCCCATTTTTATAGGAACTTCTGTACCAGAAATAATGGTATCTCCAATTATAGCCCAGAATGCGTTGCAGAACGATCTATAAAACAATAGATACAGTTTGATTTTTGATTCCTGAACTCAATTAGTAGTACTTCTAGAGCCCACTTCTTCCCCACACTACGAGTGAAAGGGAAAATGTAAAGACTACCATTAAAGCAGCCCAAGCGAGACTGACTATATCCATGTGCATTATGTCCCCTATCTCTATAAATACGAAGGAATTATTCCATTATTCCTCACTAATAATAGTGGAATCAATGCCGCAGAGTCAAAAAGGGGTTCTGGCCGAACACTATTGAGAAAGCAATCCAAGAAATCGATTATTATTTCGAATCGGGAAAGATTAAAAACACAAGCAAAATACATAGTAACATCTCAAGGAAATGGGAACATGTAGGAATAAGAATAAAAAGGTCTATTCTTTTTTTGTTTTTTTGACCTTCTAAGTAAAAATAGAAGGGGGTAAATGCCTAAAAATAAGAAATCACTATCTATTACAGATCTCTATTTCCCCATTTGATCTAATCCGTACCCTTTTTTTCGATTATCGCTGCGAAACAGGGGGTTTGGGTAGGCGTTACCGAAAAGAAAGCATTTCTTTTTACTATCTGTTATGTTCGATACAATTACTCGAGTAATTTGTACATGTCAGAGAGACACGTGTATTAATCAACTATTAAAATAACAATGTTTGATGGACAAGTGTACTTGCCAGCTTGCCGACCAAACAGGTTTGCTCGCCAACTAGCTGACCAAGCAAGTATGCTCGCCACTTACCGACCAAACGAGTATGCTCATCAACTAAATGACCAAGCAAGTATGCTCACCAAATTTGGCAAGCATTATAGTCATTCTTATATGCTCGATGAGGATAGTGTTCCGACATAAAATTGATATGGTCAAAGGGGCGAACAGGGCAATCAGTCGAGCAAAAGTTGATATGGAAAACAAAAAGAGTGCCATTATAAACAAGTAAATCCAAAGGTCAACTAGGAAGACGAAGTTAAAAACGTGGCAGCATCACATGAGTTCTTGCAAGACACGAAGTCTCCAGCTCATGCTTGCCAAACCAGCTCATGCTTGCCAAAGTACTATAAATAGGTCCAAAAAAAATAAGAAAAGGGTTCAGAAATTTCCCGTTCAGAAATCTTCCATAGGAGCTCAGAAAAATTCCCTAGCACTCACACACTTACTCTCCAAATCATCATCTTTCATAGAAGTTTTCCCCATGAGAAGTATTGTGTATTGTATATGTAAACCTCGCAGTATGACATCCCTGGCTTGGAATGCCCCCAGAGTAGTCATTTCTTGACGAACTGGGTCAACAAATTCTTGTTATTTACCATATATCGTACACATGCTTATTTTGTTTGTGAGTTGTTATCAAATTAGCTACATAGAATTCTCATAAAAACACGACTCGCAACAATTGGCGCTAGAAGGAGGGTAGAAAAAACCAGCCCATACACAATCCTGTAGATAGCCGAGGCAGAAAAAAGAAATATAATGCCTCAATCTAGGAATACTCAGGTGGAGAGGTCGGGATAGAGCCGACCTCACGCTCAGAAAGAGGCTCAACATCAGCCTCACAAAAATCAGTCTGTGGAAACCATCAATCTTGAAGATATCGCCAACGATCCTACGGCCACAACAAAGACCATCACTTTCTTGTTGTGAGCACAGAAAGAGAGGGACGAAAAGGAGTTGGCCAAGTTAAAAGTTCAAGATGATGATGATCGACGCTCGCATACACCTGATAGCGAGCAGGTTAAGGTGAAAGTTGCGCGGAAGCGGGCCAACAAAAGGGCTGATGATATGTCGGACGACTAGCAGCCTCAAGGGTCTAGACCATCGGCGTTTGGACGTTTGAGGCTCTCCGTTAAAGACCGAATCGACAATCATAGGTGTCAGGGTCCCGGGAGGGAACAGCCGACGAACATGCCGGCTCCCTCAGATCCTCATGATCGCCCGCATCCCGAAAGACAACAGGAACAACAAAAATCGGCTGGGACTAAATTGTCTATCCACCATCGATTGGGTAGTCAAGGACGAACATGGAAAGGGGGACTGCCCCATCATGAGCATGACCCTCCGGGTCCTCATGATGGGACATAGCCCCGATCCAACTCTGTCAGTTCCACGAAATTTGCAGAAATGCAGAAAGCAATTGAGGGCTTACAGGTCGACCTGGCCGCAACGAGAGGACTCCCTCGGGCGAGCACAATGCCCTGCTCGCCACTAACACCGGTGATCATGGCAGCCAAAGTACAAGAAAAAGTGGCAAAGATCCGACCACCAATCCCTATGTTCAATACTGAGTCTGACCCACATGTTCACCTCAGCAAATATTCAGACTTTATGATAGCCATGGGTGCCACCGACGCAACGCAATGCCGATCATTCCCCATGACGTTGGGCGACCGTGCCCACAGATGGTTTTCTACTTTGCCCGCTGCGTCCATCACGTCTTTCGCCCAGTTGGGATAGAAATTCCTGTCCCATTTCTCATCCATGTGTGCTCGCCCAGCACCAAAATAGTGATTGGCACATTTCTCCCAACTAAAGGGTGAGTCAGATCGAGCATACATTGAAAGATTTGACAAATGTTTGTACGATGGAGCCCCAGTTGAAGAGGATGCCAAGATCCTCACGGTGGTCGGAGGTCTAACCCTAAATACGGATATGTGGAAAGCCATGCATCAGGATTGGCCGAACACATATGCCGAATTTCGAGAGCGAGCAGCCAAGATTATATCTATGCAGGATCTGCTTGCCCAATCACGGTTAGGCCAAGAAGTAGCAACAAAAAGAGTTGTTGGTAAAAAAGTAATGAATGAGGGGGGGTATAAACCCCCAGGATCTTTTAAACCTTTTGAAGAAGGAGCAGAAGCACAAGCACTACGAAGTCTTCTAGGCGTTTCAGCAGAAATGATATTCAATTAAATTAAGGATCGGGATATGTTGGATAAGCCACGAAGAATCATAAGAGATAAAAATTGGCTTAATGCTTCCAAATTTTGTAATTATCATGAGTACATCGGACATAATACCAAAGATTGTCGCGATTTACTTCGTCAACTTTGGAAGTTATATGAAGAGAATCGTCTTACGCAGTTCCTCAAAAAGCCGGCGAACAGAGACTCCCGAACAAAAAAATTAGGTGATCGTAGGGGTAAGCGTAAGGCCGAAGAGGCATCTGATAGTGATCCCGAGGAATCCCGCAAGAAGTTGGAATTACCCAAGAGAGGGGCTCTTACCATGAGTAGAGGTCGGGAGAGTCAAGAAATCAACATGATTCGTCCTGATTATGGTCCAGTGGGTGGATGCTACCAGACACCAACGTTATCGAACAGGCGGAAGAAGATGGAAATGCGTGCCATGCAAAGCATCCATCAGGTGAAGGTGGCGAGCACATCAGCTAGCACCCCACCCTCTCACCAAATCATGTTCTCGAAAGATGATCTCGACGGCATAATCACCCCCCACAATGACTCTCTAACCATCAGCGCTCGTCTTCTCGGTTTGAAGGTGCATCGCCTCCTGGTCGACACTGGAGCATATGCGAACATTCTGTTCGTTAACACTCTGCACCAAATGGAGAAGCAAGTTGGGGACCTAAGTAGTTATATAGAACCATGTGATCACACCATTATGGGTTTCGGGGAATCTATAACCCAGCCCTATGGTCTGATCAGGTTAGGAGTCGAGCTAGAGTCAACTTTAAATCCGGAGATCCGATGAACTAGAATGCAAGACTTTGTAATCGTCGATGCTCTATCTACTCATAACGGGTTTTTAGGTCGCCCGTTTATTCAGGAATTCAAAGCTGCGTGTTCGACTTATTGCTATTGTGTTAAGTTTCCAACCCAAGAAGGGACGGGTAGCGTAAAAGGCAACCAGGAAAAAGCTAGAGATTGTTTGCTGTTAAGCGCGCCAAAAAAGCAAAATATCATTAACATGATGGAGCAAACAAGGGAGACCGGAGAATCAAACCAACAGACGAATATATTGCCGAGGACGCTTATACCTCCTCTGACAAGCACATCTCCACGGGCGAACACAGAACCCGGGATGATAATTCATGTTCCAGATCTAATGAACATTGATCCACCAAATGAGCTATCAGACTTAGAACCTCGTATAGGTTTTGAACCTATGGAGGTAGATGACGAGCACCGGGGGTCGATTGAAGATCCTCGATGGAAGCAAAAAAAGAGGCGAGCGACGCCTGTTGAACAATTGGAGTCGGTCAATATCGACCCAATCAGATCGGAATTAGAAGTGTTTATTGGTTCAGAATTACTGGAACCATTCCGAACAGAAATGATCGCGTATCTCCGGGCAAACTTGGATGTGTTCGCTTGGTCACATGAGGACATGGCCGGCATTGATCCTAAACACGCATGTCACTCTCTTAACCTTGACCCAACACAAATTCCAATAATCCAGAAGCGGAGAAAATTAAATCCGGAGAAGTATGCAGTTATGGATAGTGAAATCAAGAAATTGCTCGACAATAAATTAATTCGAGAAGTAAAGTGCCCAAGATAGCATGCTAACCCTGTGCTCATCCGCAAATCTAACGGAACTTGGAGGTTATGCATAGATTTCACTGACTTAAACAAAGCATGCCCGAAAGACAATTTCCCGATGCCACACATCGATTATTTGGTCGATAACGCAGCAGGTCATGAGCTCATGACCTTCATGGATGCATTTGTTGGGTATCACCAAATACCCATGCATCTAGACGATCAAAAGAATACGGCTTTCTGCAGTGAAAAGAATATGTATTGTTGGCAACGCATGCCATTCGGATTAAAGAATGCTGGAGCAACGTATCAACGTTTGGTGAACAAGATGTTCGACGAACACATAGGTCGAACAGTTGAGGTGTACATTGATGACATTATGGTAAAAAGAGAGCATAAGGAAGACCACATTACCCACCTAGCACAAACATTTGGTATTCTCAGGGAGTACAACATGAAGTTAAATCCGAAGAAATGCAGTTTTGGGGTTAATTCGGGAAAATTCCTAGGGCATATGGTTAGTCAACGGGGAATTGAAGCGAACCCATCAAAGATTCAAGCTATGCTCGACATGCAGGCCCCCAGAAGTGTGAAAGAAGTTCAAAAATTAACTGGACGTTTGGCTTCTGTAAACCGGTTTGTTTCACGAAGTGGAGACAAATGCAAACCTTTCTTTGACGCATTAAAGAAATGGAGATTCCAATGGACAGACCATTGACAAAATGCATTTGAGTCATTAAAACAATACTTGACAGATACTCAAACATTATCTAAGCCTGTTCCAGGCGAACAACTTTATTTGTATCTTGCCGCATCAGAGCATGCAATTAGCGCTGTGCTCGTTCGGGCAGAGGGGGAAACACATTTGCCTATTTATTATGTAAGTCAGGTACTCAAAGAAGCCGAGCTCCGGTACCCTCCATTGGAAAAACTTGTGTATGCTCTCGTTATGAGTGTCCGAAAACTGCGACCATACTTTTTCGACCACTCAGTCGAGGTGTTAACCACATTCCCACTACAACAAGTTCTCCACCGACCAGACACTGCGGGCAGATTACTCAAGTGGGCGGTGGAGTTAGGTTAATTTGGCATTACGTTCGCTCCATGAATAGCAATGAAGGGCCAGACTATGGCCGATTTCATGGTTGAATTGACATATCCGCAAATACTCAAAAAAGGTGTCGACCAACCATGACACATGTATGTAGATGACTCATCAACAGGTTCAAGAGCCAGAGCGGGCGTGGTTCTCATCAGCCCAACTCGACAAACTTTCACGACAGCCATCCGTTTTGATTTCCCAACCACAAATAATGAAGCAGAGTACGAATCTTTGATCGCTGGGTTACACATGGCTATGACAATGGGAATTCAGAGGCTTGTGATTTATAGCGATTCTCAAATAATCGTATACCAAGTATTAGGCGAGTACGAAGCCCGAGGCGAACAGATGGCACAATATCAGCAACTAGCAAAGGGGCTGCTTGAACAATTCGAACAAGTTTACATAGAACAATTACCACGATTGGATAATTCGTTCGTTGATGCCTTGGTACGATTGGCAACAGCAGAAGGAGTGACGAGCACGACAGACATTGTGGTCGTCACAACTTGTTCGCCATCAATTCCCAGATTTGTGGTCACCCATGTGACGGGCGAACAAGAAACCTGGATGACTCCAATTTTAAGTTACTTACAAAAAGGACTTCTCCCCGAAAATAAAGCACAAGCTACTCGCCTCAGATTACAAGCTGCTCGTTATACTATCCTAGACGGGCATTTATACAAAAGAAGTTTCTCACTTCCATTATTGAAATGTATTACTCCTGAAGAGGGTCATGTGATTCTGGAATAGATTCATGATGGAGTATGCGGAAACCATATAGGTGGGCTTGTCCTGGCATATAAAATCATCAGACAAGGTTATTACTGGCCAACCCTCAAGAAAGATTCGCTCGCGTATGCCCGCGCATGTCATAAGTGTTAAGTACACGCTCCACTTATCCATAGCCCACCCGAAGAACTAGTGTCTGTTTACAGCCCGTGGCCATTTGCTAATTGGGGAATCGATTTGATCGGCCCGTTTCCTACTGGCACATCAGGAGTAAAATATGTTGTGGTTGCCGTTGATTACTATACTAAATGGGCAGAAGCTGAAGGCATTGTTAAAGCCACCGAACAAAGAATGTGGAATTTTGTTTGGAAAAATATCATTTGTCGTTTTGGGCTTCCCCACTCATTGGTAATAGATAATGGCAAACAGTTCGATGGAAGTGAATTCCTACAAAATTGTGCTCGTTGGGGCATAAAGAAGCATTACTCTACTCCATATTACCCCCAGTCAAACGGACAAGTTGAAGATGTCAATAAAATTATCAAGCATACCCTCAAGGCTAAACTTGATAATTCCAAGGGGGGAGGATGGGCTGAAGAGTTACCAGAAATATTATGGGCCTATCGTACTACTTTCAGAACATCAACTGCGGAAAGCCCGTTTGCCCTGGCATTTGGTGTGGAAGCTGTTATACCGGCATAAGTAAATATTTCGAGCCATCGAATAATAAGTTTTGGAGAGCACACCAACGACCAGGCGCTCGCCCTAAGTGCAGATCTGTTGGAAGAAAGAAGGATGGAGGCTGGTTTTAGGAACGCTATGTATAAAAAAAGATCAGAAAAGTTCTACAACTCCAAAGTCCGAACACGCAGGTTCAACATGGGTGAGCTGGTTCTAAGACGAGCAATGGGGGTACCAAGTGGTGTGTTCGGCCGGGCATGGGAAGGCCCATTCAGAGTTACATAACGTTTGTTAAACGGGGCATATGATTTGGAAGACCTGAATGGAGTTCCATTGTCCTATTCGTGGAATGCGTCAAATCTGAAAAAGTATTATCAGTAACGATGAGCACAACTGGCCGAGCATAATCAGCCATTTGCTAAGACGAGCAGGGAAAACATGAAGGAAGAACACACCATGTTCGACACAAATTTCTGAATCTTCTAGAATCTGGCCAGAACTATTAAAAGATAGAAGATACGTGTCAAAACAAGATGAGAAGTGGTGGCAACCAAAAGAGGTATGTGTCAATCCTTGAATAAGAACTGGCAAAGATAAGGACAGATGTCAAAATGAGGATTTAAAGCAAGAAGGCCAACACCAACTAGCTATGTCAGCACCTGTTTGGGGTGGTATTATAAATTGGCATATTGATAGCTGAAGAAGGAAAAAGAAAAACAGAGAAAAAAGAAAAAATACTGCAAACATATTAGAAGAGAATTCAGTTATCGGGAGATAGTTGGTTTGGTATGCCTCTAGACAAAATTTTCGACACTCGATTCAGCAATCATTTTGCTGACTCAATCATGTGTCCTAGCGCTTGCTCTAGTACGAGCTTTATACCCCGTATCGCAATAACGAAGGAAAATACTCTCCCTTCAATTTGGGAAAGTCAATCCAAATCGGGAGAAGTATTTTCTTCCAAACGGGTATTGTCACTCCGAGCACAGGTTGGTGCTCGTTGCGGATTCAAGATGCTCGGCAGAGTCATGGTTGCCACTCCACTTTACTCACTGCTTATGCAGTAGTAAATCACTAGTCCCCTATGCATCCCAAAAATCTCCTCCAAGGGGGTGGGATGTCGTGGCATCCGCACGAAACGACGCGCGGATGCTGATGCTCAGGGATCTATAGAAGGGGATAAAATGGTGAGAGCAGAGGCTTTTGCCCGTGCCTGATATAGGCGAGCAGGTGTGCTCGCCACATGCTCATGTCCAATGCAGCCCACATAATCACAGCTTGTCCAGGAGGGGCAAACGCTGATGCTGCTGTTGCTCGAGCATATTACTTGAAGAAGAGTAGACAGGCTGATCCGCCTCATACTTGTCAACATCAATTCCACGGACAAGATGAGGTCAACTCATGTCTATTTCAAGACAAGGTTTAAATTCAAAACCATAGTCTGATGTCTATAGTTATGTGTAATAGAAACAGTCTTCTTCAAATGTAAAAGCTGTAATAGAATAGCAACGTGTTGCGAAGCATTTTTGTTTGTTAAGTTCTTCTAGTTAAATCCTATCAGAGGTCGTACCTAAGCCAGAAGACCCGAACAAAGACGAACGAGCAGAAGTTTATGTTCACCTGACGAAACAATTCGTACTTAGATACCCACAGTAAAGCGAGTGATGGGTACGCAGTCGCAACTAAATAAGACGACTAGTACTTACAGATACCCGCAACAAAGCGAGTGATGAGTACGGGGTCACAGCTAAATAAGACGACCCGAGTAGAATAGTGGTCGCGGCTAATATAAGATGATCACGAAACAAGAAAGGGGGGGTTGCACATAAGTTAACCCATCTGGTCGCAGCTAAATAAGACGATCAACCTGATTGCACCTCAATAAGACAATCAAAAAACCAAAGAAGTCAGGGTGGAACATAGACACAGATCATGTTCGAATTCATTCAGAAGAAAAGATGGCATAAACTAGGAAATAAGACAAACATCAACTGTTCATCAGTAAAATTCATCCTCCACGATTGAATCGGTGGAGATTGTTCAACAAGCAAATTCAACCATTCAACAGCGAAATTGTTCAAACAAGAAAGAAGAAGACAAAAATTACACAGTAGTGCAAGAGGAAAATGTACAACAAACAAAACTAAGGAATAAATTCATTGTTGGAGGTGGGGGGAAGAGTTGTATAGAGCAAGTCTTGCCTCGTCTGCTCGGTCCCTTCGGGAGCAACTCCCCCAGTACCATCAAGCCTCGTCTATTCGTTGGACAGTAAGATCTGCTCGTCTTCAGGTAGACCACTCTGCTCGCCCTGCACCTGATCAAACCCGTGCTCGGCTCGGTGAGCTTGGTCGACAACACCTTCAACATCCGCATCCGAATCTTCCTCATCCAGAATAGGGTCATCAATCTCGATCCCATCAGGAAGATTGGAGAAATCGCACATATCACTCAAATCAGATATTGGAAGGTTGCGATCCGAGGGGTTGTCGATCAGGTACTTCTCGAGATGGGTTACGAGTGGGGTAATCTGGTCAGCGGTAAGTGTTTGTCTAGCAGAACGGATGGCATTTGCAAAGGCGCATATATAGGAAAAATTGGACATGGAATCAACATACTCTTCACTGTTCAATTTTGAATTTTCAAGACCCAGATGAGTGTTGGTCTCTTCAGCAGTGAGGAGTTGTTGTTCGAGCAGAGTTTTCTCACATTCTGCAGCCTCGATGCCAGTTCTGAGTTTCCGGAGCTCAACGTTCAGCTCGTCCTAAACTCTCCTAATGCCAACCACCTCTTCCCGATTGCGGTGCAGCTCCTCCCGAGCAAGGCCTAGCTCCTCTCTGGCCTGGCGAGCATCTTCCCGAGCTTGATGAGCATCCTCTTGAGCTTTACGAGCCTCTGCTTGGGCTGAGGATACTTGTCCCTGAGCCAACTTCATTTCATTTTGAGTTTTGGTCAGCTCGTGCACCTTCTCTTCGAAACTCGTAATAAGAGCCATGTAGTTGGCATGAAGTTGGGCGGACTCGGCATAAGCTTTCTCAAGAAGAACCAGAGATTGGCCATGACGCACTAGACCAAGTCGCATGGTTTCCAGAGTAGTTGGACCCTTAGTGGCCTCTTCGAGCTCAGTAGTCCATGCTCGGATGGGGGTCTCACACGCCTTCTGAACATGCTCGGGAAGGCCAGGAATGTTGCGGACACTAGGAGAGCAGTAATAGTCCTTCAACTCTGGCATCAGAGGTAACAATCTGTTCAACCTGCATGTTCACCCGAGCAAATAGACACGAATTAAACGACCAAATAAGATGGAACAAAGAGGCACTCCAATAGACGAGCAAACGTACCTATTCACCCGAGCAGGATCCCATCCCATAAACGACTTATCTTCAGAAGAACGGAGCTGGGAACTAAAAGGAGTCCAGGTTCGGGGTCCTGCTGGGGGTGGAGTAGATGTACCGACCTCCATTTCAGCGATTTGTGTGATCGGACCGACCACAGAGGCAGTTATTATGGTCGCTTCAGCAGTGGGGGTCGTCTCAATAACATCGATGCTCGTCAGAGCTATCGGATTTTGTTCGTCAGGTGCCCTTCTGGATCTCTTTGGCGAGGGAGCTTGGTCGCTCAATCCCTACTCGATAGAACGAGTTGTCCTCTTCGGCCGACTCGACTCGCCCGATCCGGGCGCGGCTGGTCGTCTTGCCTTTTTCACTCTGCTCGCCTCCCCTCGGTTTGCTCGCTGAGCATCTCTCTCAGCTTGAATTCGAGCAAGCTCTTGAGGTCTCTTAGTTCAAGCCATTTCAGTATGCTCGGATGTGCTTACAACAACAGTGACGACAGGGAAAGCTGTAGACAGAAGAATTTATTAAAAAAGAAAAAGAAACCAGGAACAAAGGGCACAACACATTTACAAGTATAAAAAACAATCCTTACCAGCTGGATTGACGGCAACTAAATGGTGAGGGGGCACGAACAATCCTCCCTTCTTTCTTTGGTCAGCAGTATTCAACGTCTTCACTGATCGTTCTGAATATGGCTCAAGATCGATTTACCAGATACTGCTGAAATAACTGTCGTTTGTCTCTTTGTCCGTTGCTGCTTGAATTCCTGAAATTGAGAAAATAAGTTAAAATCAGTTCATTGTGAAGAGCAAAAACACAAAAATACTTACTTCGACAGACCCCAAAATCAGTGGGGATATCTAAGCGAGCATTTGGTTCACATCCAGAAGCAGGGCTTTTCCAATCACCCCCGATGAACCAAAACTTCTCTTTCCAATCAGTGATCTTATTAGGCACATCCTCGATGACCTTGCATTTGGCATTTGCTTGCATGAACAACCATCCGTGTTCGCCCTTGGGTCGAGATAAATGCACTAATCGAGAGAGTTCTACTGTTGTTGGATAGTACACGGGCTTTGTTTTGCCGAACAGAGTTAGGAAACTCATAATCATATGCCACCCATTTGGCTTTAGCTGTGTAATGGTGATGTTCCATTCTACGAGCAAACGAGTAATAGCCAGATGAAGTGGGAATCGAAGACCCGCTTCCATTGTATCTAAGTTCACAGCAACACAACCCTCAGGAGGCTGGTCTGCTCGCTCATCGGGACCAGGCCCCCAGAAAAATACATCTTTTGGAGTCTCGTAGTTCCGATACAACTGGCCGAGCATATCTACATCAATCATGCTCGCAATTTTACTCGCTGGATATTCATTCTCAACCCTGGTCCTGTGAGGTTGTTCTGGCCATTCAAAATCATAACGAGCACTATACTCGTTATATGTTGGGCTATGAGGAAGACCAACAGGGATGTTGAGCTCCGTGTTCTGTTCGCCATCGAATCCTCTGTTCGACTCATCAATATTTTCAGTTATTGGGATTTCCTCCCTCAAATGATCAGCACCCCTATTTACATCACGATTATCTACAACCCTAGATCCGATTTTGGGTAGGGATAAAGAATCTTCACCCGAATCATCTAAAAAATCAGTACGGGCTAAATCCCGATCTAATTCATTGAGGGCATCATCGGAATCCGATGAAAGAATGGCAAATGGCTGTCGAACTTGCCAACGGGATCTTGAACCCGAGGCATTCATCTCCGGCGCATTAGCACAACTACGGGAGATCGGATGGAAAGAGGAGGAAGAGGAACTATGATGACTTGACTCTATTGAAGCGGTAGAATTTGAATGAGAAGTCATAATTGGAATTAAAGGGGGTACGAAGTAATTACCTGGAAGAAATCTTTCGCCGGAATAAGAGTGCTCTTGCCGAAAATTTCAGACGGGACAAAATGTGAAGAAAGAAAGAGGAGATGATGAAAAGAAGGAAGAAGGACTGAGGTGGCAAAATAAGTATTTATAGATGCTGCAAAAAATTTTGAAAGTTCAAAAACGAGGGTTCTGACACAGAAGACGAAGCGACACTCACAATTGGTGCGGCTCAATATATCCAACAGCCAGGCCCCCATGATGAATACAAAGCGGCCAGGCTGGGGGGTATTGTTGTGTTCGATACAATTACTCGAGTAATTTGTACACGTCAGAGGGACACGTGTATTAATCAACTATTAAAATAACCATGTTCGATGGACAAGTGTACTTGCCAGCTTGCCGACCAAACAGGTTTGCTCGCCAACTAGCTGACCAAGCAAGTATGCTCGCCACTTGCCGACTAAACGAGTATGCTTACCAACTAGCTGACCAAGCAAGTATGCTCACCACTTGCCGACCAGACAGGTTTGCTCGCCAACTAGCTGACCAAGCAAGTATGCTCGCCACTTGCCGACCAAATGAGTATGCTCACCAACTAGCTGACCAAGCAAGTATGCTCGCCAAATCTGGCAAGCATTATAGTCATTCTGTTGGTCCTGGTGAAAACGAGTCTTACACGTGTATGGGGGGAATACACGTGTTCAGTGTTTTTAAAACTTTTCTTTACTGAGGTCAGTTTGGGTCAGGTTGTCCTGATGATTTGGTCTGAGAAGCACAAATCGCTCTCGAGTCAAAGTCTACACGAGGCGGTGATCTGGTTTGCTTTTCGGATACCTCGGATAATCCCAGTGATCCCGAGTTTTCGAGAGATCTGAGTACATGCTTGGATCAGATAACCATCTTACTGAACCCTTAGAAGAGTAAGTTTAGTTTGGTAACTATCTGTTCTAGCTACTCAGATGTGCGGAATGGTTGGCCCTAAGTTTATACTCGTTTTAATGCTTTTGCTGAAAACCTTCATTTTAATGGAATAATGATTAGGCTGTGATTCAGTTCAGATGCAACTTCAGTGGATTGATTCCAACTGAATATCAGTGAAAATATGCTTTCAGTTTAAGATATGCAACAGTTAATCAAAGCAATACAGAAAGCAAAGAACACAGCAAGTTATAGTGGTTCATAGACTCAAGCTCCTACGTCCACTCTCTCTGACTCTTCAGAGAAATTCACTAATCACTTCCTAAGGTTTTCTGACTACCTCTGTAGTTTACTAACCTTTCTATTTTGAGCTTTCTGACTACCTCTGTAGTTTACTAACTCAAAACACACACAAGCTTTCTGTCTATCCAAGATAGATTACTCACTTCTTCTCTAGAGCTTTCTGACTACCTCCTTGTAGTTTACTAACTCTTTACAACTCCAATCTCACCAACAATCACACTCAAACTACCTTACAAAGGGTTTGGGGTTTCTTGGTTGGTTTCCAACTAGGATGAGATATCCTTTACAATTAAGAACAATGCAAAGGCTAGGATATCTCGACTAAGCTTTGAATATATCTTATCAAGCTAGGCTTAGTGGAATGAGCTCTCTTCGATATAAAGCACTTGGGAAATTCTTGGGTTTTCGAGTGCTTTAACTTGCAATAATAAGTTTGAGCTCTTGAGTTGCTTACAAATTTCCTGTAACCTTCAATGTAGATGGTCGCAAGTATTTATAGGCAAACACCAAGGTCACTCTTGAAAAACTATCCGTTGGAAGAGATAGCTTCGTGAGTTTCCTCTTATGGTGTGTGATGAACTGCTATATTTAGGGTTTGAGACTCCCTAGCACGTTTTAGGCAATAGCCTTTCATGCAGCTATTCAACACTTTTTGCAGTCTGGAAGTTAGTACTTTTGACATCTTTACAGTGACCTGTCGCTGTCAGTGTCAGTAATGTACAGTGTTGTCTTCTTCTTTTTGACTTTTGTCTCCAGTTAAAGGTAGACTCACAACGGCTCTTTTTGGTTACCATCTCTGAGTGATATAACCTTAACAACACTTTGTCTTAGTTCCTTTTGTCTGCATGGGAATGTCTTGGGCAATATCTATTTTTCTGGGTAATCGCGTTCTTCTCAGTATTGAATCCTTCAGATAGATATTTTCAGTGCCTCGGAACATTCAGGTTTATACTGAGCATTCAGTACATTACTGAGTCTTCAGTAATTACTGTGCTTTCAGTATCCTCCAGTCTTCAGTTCTTCAGTCTCTGTCTTTTGTGTCTTCAGAGTCTTCTGAGTCTTCAGGGTCTTCTGAGTCTTCTGAAGTTTCACAGATATAATGACTGATGTACTGAGTTTTAATGTTGAGTCTTCAGTTTCTCAGTTTCATACTGGGTCTTCAGATTCTCAGTTTCATACAGAAACTTCAGAAACTTCAGTTTCATACTGAAACTGAAGTTTCTTCATAAACTTACTGAGTCTTCAGAACCTATCCTGATCTATATCTGCTGACTATACATTTTGTAGATAGCATCCTGAACACTCTAAAACTGAATCCTGACTCAACTATCAAGATTATCCTGAACATGTCATACTCAGGGGTTTTGGGATCTAATCATAATCTCTCTTTATTAAATACATCTCCCAACAATTTCCACCTTTTTGATGATGCCAAAACCTATCTTGTTACAAAACATTTAACCTATACTCAGGTTTCAGTTTATCCTATTACAAGATTGGTTTATCTCCAACAATTTCCTAAACAGAGAATCTCCCAACAATTTATTAAACAGAGAATCTCCCAACAATTAATATCAGAGACAACATTCAGGCTTATCAAAATTAAAGACATGTAAATTAAGATAATGAGATATTATCTTTTGAGCATAAATGATAAGGTTTCATTGATGATTGGTAGACAGTTACAAATTACAAAGAATCTTTATCTAACAAAATCAAAAAGACAAAAAGATAAAGGTTTACGTGAATCTTCTGAGTCTTCATCTTCGGTCTTCTTTTGCTCTTCTGCTCGGCTCTCCAGTTCTGATCTTCCACCTCATCAGCAGGCACCTCAAGGTTGAACATCCCATAATATCTTCTTTTCAGCGCATCTCTTTCTTTAATGATATCAGGATTGTTCCCTGTCAGGCCCAACTGAATGGCGTACTGAGAAATTTCTTGAGCAATGGCTTTCTCATTCACACAGCCATTCTCCAGCCTAGGAGGAGGGTATGAGTATGGACCAGGGGCTTTTATCTGAACCTTTCCTTCATCCGCAAGATTTATCCAGCCTTGAAGATACTTAGGATAGAAGGTCAGGAGATAGTCTATGAAAGCCTCATTGGGATCTGAGCTTTCTCCCCTCCACTCTCTGAGCACATCATAGTAGAACCAAAAAGTTCTCTTGATTTCTTCCCACGCATCGTTGAGCTGGATTGACATCCATTTGTCAACATGCGGCCATTTCTGTGCTTGTGTTGTCCCTCTTCTCTTGCTCGCGAACCTCTTGAAACCACTCCTTCTTTTCTGCTCTTCTTCCATCCTCTTTCTGATCACGGGCACACCAGAAACAGAAGCAGCAGTCTTCTTTGCTTGCTCAATTTGGAGTGACTTCAGAGCACTTCTGGTATTGAAGACCTTCTTCTGTGGCTCAACCTCAGATTCTTCAATATCCAGGATTAACTTCCTCTGGATTGGCTTAGAAGCCTTAGCTCTTTTGCCTTTAGGCTCCTCAAACGCCACAGCTTTTCTTTTAATTGGCATTTCAGCTCCAGCTTGGCTTGTTCCAATTCTTCCTCTACCACTCAGTTTCTCTATAGCAACTTCTTGCATTGTTTCCTCTGAAACCTGAGTGTAGACTGGCTTCTCCACCTTCTTAAACTCCAGCTTTTCAGTGGCCTCAATTTCCTTCATGGCTTCGGCAACGATTTTCTTTTCAGCTTCTTTGATTGTCTTGCCTTTCAGAGTTTGATCCAATAATTTCCTGAGATCAGCACCGGGTCTTTCCCCCTTCTTGGATCCATACTCTGGTAGAAGCCTGGAGAGTGCTGTGTCCATGTGATATTATTCTTTACTGACACTCCGCACCTCCCCTGCCAATTGATCCTGCTCCTCCTCGAGCCTTCTAAGGTGGTTCTTCGCCACTGAGAATTCTTCAGACAGATGAGCAAATTGGCTAGAGAGAGCTTCCTTGAACATATCTGTCATCTTGGCCATGAGCATTGAGCTCATCTCCTCAACATCGTTCTTCACTAGCATCTAATTCTTCTCTGCCAATTTAGCTTCTAGGGATTCAGTCTGCTCCTGATGCCTTTGCTTCAGCTCTTCATTAAGTTCAGCTTTGACCCCCTCCATCTTTTCTTCTAACTTTCCTTCCATGGAGGTCAGCTTCTCAGTCATAGAGTTCTGAAGTTGCACCAGTTCTGAAGAAGAACTCAAGCTTTCAATCTTCTTAACCTGGTTTGCCAATACCTCCTCGATCTGAGCAACTTTGGTCAGGATTGGCTCAACCTTCTCCAACTTCTCCATTACAGGGGTGAGATCAATCTCAGGGGCATATCTGAATTGCTGTGTCTCCTTAGCTGGCTGTTCATCCTGAGTCTCAGTCTGAACCTGAGCTTCAGTCTGAACTGGGGCTTCACCCTGAGCTTGGGTGTCCACCTGAGCCTCAGTCTGCATATCAGACATTACAGATTTAAAGATATGTACTTCGGTAATCCTGGCATAATTGTTAATAGTGCCAAAAGTTACCTGAAGGCTAACTTCAGTCTGAGGATGTTCGACACCAGCCTCTTCAGCATCAGTTAAGTCTTTCTCCTTCTGAGATTGATCCTCATCATCCCCTTGTTGGTCCCCATCCTGAGATTTGTCTTTGGAGCTCGGGGCACCAACTTCAGCATCCTTCCTCTTAGCAATTTTCTTCTTAACCAACTCAGCAAAATCAGAATGTTTCATCCTGAGCTTGGTTTTCCTGAATCCTGAGAATTCAGTCAGAAAAGCTGTTTCCTCGTTCCACCAGTATTCGCCTCTGAAAGAAGCTAAGTTGAGCATTTCTGGAAGAGTCTGGTTGAGGATGAAGACATTTGACCTCAATCTGAGGAAGATGTCTTGGAGTTCAGGGAATGAGCTAAGCTCAGGGTAGCGGTCAAGAATGAATCGTTCCCTCTTGCTTCGCCATTCGGTCTCTTCAGCTTCACCCTTCTTGAGCATCGGGCTCTCAGGTTCAGTAGAAAAGTCTGTTGAAGGATTAA
Organism: Stenogyne calaminthoides; assembly: GCA_037126765.1. Lineage (NCBI taxonomy): Eukaryota > Viridiplantae > Streptophyta > Magnoliopsida > Lamiales > Lamiaceae > Stenogyne > Stenogyne calaminthoides. Next base: position 32,406,751 of record JBBCBC010000004.1, on the reverse strand, counting down.
GCAATAGATCACTCAGGAGCTCATCAAAGTTCATCGGCTCCTGAGGCTCAGCAACATCTGAGGTTTGGGCAGGCAGCTCCTCAGTCTGAATTTGACTTGGTTCTGAGGTCTGAGCTGACACCTCCTCAGTGGGAATTTCAGTTTGCTCTGAGGTCTGAGTGGGCATTTCCTCAGCAGGAATCTGAGCATCTTCTGCGGTCTGAGCAGGTTCTTCCTCAGCAGGAATCTGAACTTGCTCTGAGGTCTGAGCAAGTGCTTCCTCAGCAAGAATCTGAACTTGCTCTGAGGTCTGAGGTCCTTGGAATATTTCTTGAGAGAACTTGTCAGAGCTTAAAGATGTCTCAAGAACCTCAGAGAAGACTTGCTCCTCAATTTGATCCTGTGCCTTTGAGATAACCTGAGCCAATACTTGTAAAGGCGATTTTTGAGCTTGTTGGCTCTCAGGTTGAATTTCCTCAGCCTCACTCTCCTCATCATCATCAGTGAGAACCACCATCCTTTTGCGCTTTGGAGCCAGGGTCTTCTTCTTCAATTTTCACCCTGCTCCCTCTTGGCCTCCAACAAAGCCTTCCCCCTGGCTTGTTGGGTTTCTTCAGCAGCAGCAGCAACTGGTGATTCCACTTTCTTCTCTTTCTTCCCTTTGATGGTTCTCTTTGCAGCAATGGGTTTGAACATTACTTTGGACTTAGGGAAAGGAGTAGAGTTGGCAAAGATATCCTCCTCATCTCGACACATCTCCAAAATAAAGGCTATTTTGGTGGCATGGAGGATCTTGCCTTTGATCGATATTGAGCCATCCTCCCTTTTTATGACCTTGGCTTGCTCACTCACCACCTTGATCAGATACTTCAGCCAGTTGAAATACTTGGTGGGTGAGTCCTCAATCGCCGCCATCAATCGGAGTTTGGGAGTACTAATCTGCTCAAAGCTCCCCGATCGACTCATTATGCATTTGCTCACAATATCCATCAACACTCTGTACTTCGGCTTCAAATGTCGCTTATGCAGAGTTGCCTCAAACTTAACAGGATTCTCAGTAATCCCATCAAGATATTCTTGCACTCGACCCAATATATAAAAAGTGGGATCATCTCCCCTATCGCACAACTCAAAAACATCATTTAAATTTTGAGGGACTATGTACAGCTCCCGAACAAAATCTATGTACTTCGATGTATGCTCTAAATGCGAAATAGAAATCTTGGACTCAATATTATTATCCTCATCTATTTCCATATTAGAGACGAACTCTATTACCTTGCGAGAATACTCCGCCTCCGGTCGGTTTGCGATGAGGTTCGTCAGTTTCGCTAATCGAATCAAGTGAAGCGCCTCTTCTTCATGTTTGGCATTGGAAGTACTCTCCAGAGAAACCACGTACTCATACCATGGCTTATTGGTTTCGGTTAGGTGAAAATCAACGGTTAAGATTAATCCACGATTAATCGGGTATGCGAAAGGACTCTCACGAAAAGTAAGCCGCCAATTTAACCTCATTGGTGATTAAAAGTAACAGAGCATTTAACGACTGTTGACTTTCCTTGAAATTTCAAAGATCCTGCCCAAAAACATTCTTCAGGTGTTTTGTATTTATTGCAAATGATTACTGAGTTTTACTTAAGCAATAAATGAGTCGCATGAGTCATTACTTCTTCGGACTAATTTCCCTCTATTAGTCTTACTGAGTATTGACCTTGATAAAATGTCAAGATATGATCGAAAGTGAATTGACCTTGAAAGACACCCTGAGTTTCTTCAAGACTCGGTTCAGTATTTCCATTTTATCCTGAGTTTCTCAGTAGAATTCTGAGAAAACTTCATGCATCTGAAAACCTTCAATTTTTCAGATTTTTACTCTATACACCTGGATCCAACATCCCTAATTCAACTGATAGTTCCTGAAATCTTGATTCAGCCAAAGGTTTAGTCAAGATATCAACTCTCTGCTTATCAGTATGAATTTTCTCCATCCTGATGTCTTTTTTCTCGACATGATCTCAGATGAAGTGATGTCTGATATCCACATGCTTGCATCTGGTGTGCAATACCGGATTTTGTGAAATAGCAATGGCACTATTATTATCACAAAATATGGGTACTTCATTGGCTACAACTTTATAATCCCTTAATTGTTGTGCGAGGCAAAGAATCGAGCACTGTGACTTCCTGCAACCATGTATTAAACTTCGATAATCTTGGTTGCTCTTTGAGGTCCATTTCTTCGAAAACCAAGATATCAGCTTGCTTCCAAGAAATTGACAAGTTCCTGTAGTGGACTTCCTATCAATTCTACAACCTCCATAATCAGCATCTGAATAACCAGTTGATTCAAGGTTATCATCAGCTGGATACCACAATCCTCTATTCACTGTGCCCTTAAGATACTTCAGTATCTTTTTGGCAGCCTCCATGTGACTAGCCTTAGGATTAGCTTGGTATCTTGCACATATCCCAACATCAAATGTTATATCTGGCCTACTTGCTGTGAGATATAACAATGATCCAATGATCCCTCTATAATCAGTATGACTTACTGATTTGCCTTCAGGATCAGGATCCATCTTGTAGTTAGTATTCATGGGAATTCTAACTGTATTTTTTAGGTCCCTTAACGGTTTTTTGTGAAGGGACATCTCAAAGTCTAGAGGGATGGGTGAATAGACTTACGAAAAACTTTGTCTGCGAGATCGGTGTGAGAAGCGATTAACTTTGATCAGTCGGGTGCTTGATGAATCGGTTTGGATCGATAACCAACTTACTAATCGTTTTGAAAGGCGAGATCGATTCGGTAACTATCGGTTTAAGCGATGTCGCGGAAGCTAAGTTTTACCCGTGTGAAAAACCAGTTTTGATAAATCAGATTCCAAAGTCAGTCTTTTAACCAGTTGACTAAAGTGTCAAACTTGATCAGATCAGAAGCTTGGTGCTAGCTGATCTTAACTTAGAATATGTATCTTTGCTTTAATAGTTGTGTGCGATTGTGTAAGCGAGTTAATCAAAGCGGTAAAGGCACACAAGATTTATAGTGGTTCGGACAAACCCGATCCCTGCGTCCACTCTTCCCTATCACAAGGGCACCAACTAAACCAGCCCTGGACTTAGATTTTTGTGTTAGTCCAACATAGTACACCGACAGATATTTAAAGAGTTCTCACTCAACCGATCCCAGAAATCAGAATTAGAAACCCTAGTCTGAAATCTTGCTAAACAACTTAACCTAACTTTGGGTTTGGATAAGATTGTTTTGGTTCCAACTATGCAATCTTTTCCAGTGTTTAAGATAGCCTATCAGCTAGATGAAAAGATTTCTATGCTAAGAACTTATAGGATGAACACTTAATAAAATAATCTTCTTGTTCGTGTTCTTCGTGCGGAAATCTGATTATAGCTTGAGCTTCTTGATCGTTTTAGGGTTTCCGTGTCTTCACTCTGAAGTGTGATCCCATATTTATAGACCTCGAAATCAAAGAGCCGTTGGAGAGCAATTTGAATTTCGGGCTATATTTGGTAAACTTGCGGGATTGATGTGGCGTCTTGAGAGCGGCATGGCGAAAAGCGTGAATAGTATCTTTTATAGCCGTTGGAAAGCGGACACCAAATCCGTAATTGCGGCTCGATCATCGTGTCTCGTCCTTATTGGTTATGAGCTTGACACTTTTTCGGTGTTGTTCTTCCAACTAAGGTTGCCATTCTTCTTGTTCGGATCATAGGCGTATGATTTGGTGAAACATCGATTTTTCACTGGTGGTGACCCTGTCGATCGAAGCGATCGGTCTACATGATGGAGTCTTACAGTGTTAGGTTGACTTAGCTTCAACTAGCGGACTCGGTGATGTAGGTCTTACAGTGCGATCTTACGGAAGTCATCGATCTTCAAGTATTCGAGTTTGAGCTTCATGACTTGGTGAGATATCGACTTGATCGGATCGATCGATCTTCTTTTTCTTTTCTTGCATTACGGCACGTGGGATATCGCTATTCTTTGGATCTTGGATCGACCTATACATATTGAGGTTCCCCCTCAATATGTGACCTATCTATTACATCGGTTATTCTATCTGATAATTATCAATTTGGTATTCTATAAATGGTAATATAAACATCGATCATTACTTGTCCATTGGTCCTATTACATGTGTTTTAGAACTTTCATCAAAACTCTAAATTTCCCAACAATTTCCCCTTTTTGATGAAACCAAAACACTTTGAGAAACCAATCACAGTTGATAAATATAGAACGATAAAAAGCACATAATCGAGGAAGACAATGAGATTTTGTCTTAGGATCAGAAAATAAACTTTTCTCATTAGATATGTCAATTACATGTTACATCGGAAAAGTTTGAATTTAAAAAGCAGTTGATCCTGAGAAGTCTTCTGATTCTTCACTCTTTAGGCTTGTATCCTTCTGGCATCTCTATTTGATCTTGAGGTGCGTTGAAAATCTGATAAAGTTTCCATTTGACATCATTGGTCCTGGCGAGGATCGATTATATGCGTTTTGCTCGAGAATATCAAAATAGAATCTACGAAATGCCGGTCGCAAATGAGCCATCCGCCTTCTTGAGTAATCAGCAGATCATACTCTTGGCGAGATATTTTTACATTGATTATTTTGGCCTCATTTTCCGGATACTTGAAAATTTGGATATTTATTTTCCAACCGGTTGAGAATTCATCATCCGGAGATTCTTCTCGTGGAACAAGATCAAGAACAAAGGCATCCAGAAGCCATTCACTTCTGATCTTATTCCATTCCTCAAACCTCTTAGCATGTGCAGCAGTTTTTGGAATGATCTCATCAACTCTTGCCGGCAGTTGAGGTTCTTGTACAGATTTTCCAACCTTTCCTTTCTTCGCCCTCGATCTGAATTTCCTCTTCAGATCTTCTGCCTGTGCCAATTTGTCTGCCCTTCTCTCTTCTTCACTTATTCGGGCTTCTTCCCTTAATCTGTTCTTTGGACAATTTCTCGGCCCGATTTCTTATCGGCTGAATTTGGCTATTTGTGCTTCTTGTGATTTTCTTAGTGCGAGTGGTGGTACACGTTGTGATGTCGGCACCCAGCAAAGCAGGCCCGGCACCCGTAGTGACCTTTCTTGCCTTTGACTTTTCCATCTTTTCGAAATTTCGTTAGCAAAAAAGATCCGGATGGTCTAGTCTTTGTCCATAAGATTCAATTTATGCGAATCGGGTCTTTCATTGATTACGATCGTGTCGGTTGATTTCTCACTCTGTCCTTCCCCTTTTTGGTTTGATCAAAAAAAGCGGTGAGTGGGAGGTCGAAGAACCAAAAAGTGGCCCGATATCGCCTGTTGAGATCTGCAGCAGATAAACCTTGAGCTTGAGCGGTTAGATTTTGAACCTTGAGATCATTTCGGTCTTGGCAGATTCCATGGCGTTAGAGAGTGTAAGAGTTAGTTTGTCAAGTTTCTCTTCTGTCAATTCTAGCTTTTCAATTGAGCATCGGAAAAAAACTTGTTGTTGATCCACCTGAATTAGTTTGTCATCAAGCTGATTTTATAAGTTGGCGGAACCACGGTGGTCACGATTTGGGGGCCCGATCTTTGATTGCCTCAAATCGGGAAATAGTCAATTCCTTTGATACATTATTTCTTTGAGGCCAATCGCCTCGATCGACTATCACTCCCCCAACTTCTTCTTTTCGGAGATCTTTGAGACATGATCGATCTCACGAAGTTGATCGTGATGATGTGAGATGTAGGAATGGTATCGTCACTTGATGCATTTAAGTTGTTTGTGCCTCCGGTGGTTGGTCATGAAGCTGCGGCACCGATTCCACTATCATCGGCGACTCCGCATCCTTCATAGGCATCTCTGCTTGAGGAGCTTCTTGGCCGATCTCGAGGTTCGCCTTGTTGATCAACCCGGCTTTACGTGGATCGAGCTTTAATTGATTGGCGATTATCGGCTCGGTGGTGATCTACTTGGCGATTTCTTCATATCGAAATCAAAATCGCAAATTCGCCGGCACCTCCCATCATTTGTATAATCATCATAAAATCGAGAAGCTCTTTAACAGGAGATCTTTCCATGTGAGGATCTCCATAACTTCTCTCGATAACGAGGATGGGCTACCATTTCTGGATACATCGCATCAATATCTCGTTCAATTTGCATCGACCATTTTTCCTGTGATGGTCTTTGATGATCTAAACTTCAAGAATTTATGCGGTCTAGTTAGGTTGATGAGATGTGGAGGTTCTGGTGGTGCTTGAGTAGGCGGAAGTTGGCTGATTAGCTCGACTGCGAGAGGTTACATTGTCGAAGCGATTCGTCGACTCTGCAAGGTAAGCTTTACGGTTCGTCGATGTAGTTTCGGGTTGACGGGCCGGTGGAAGAGTAGGAGAAACATGCTTTCGATTTGAAGTGCGGCGGTGAATCATTTCGAGTTTGAGGAGAAGGAGATCGTTTGTCTCTTGCTCCTTCCACAGAATGTTCTGGCGAGCTCTCAGCTTGAGAAGTCTGCCTGTCTGATTTTTCTCCTGATCTCTGTGCCGCATCAGGCTGATCTGGCGCTCCTTCGTCATCTGACTCATCTTCCAGAAATAGAGTCATGGAGGCCTGTTTTGCCTTCTTCGGCCTCTTCTCTTGAGCCTTCACCAGTTTTCTTTTCTTCTTTTGGGGAGCATCTGGTGTAGGCGAAATTTTGCCTCCTTGGTTTTTCCTTTCTTCACCTTTGGAGGAGTGGGGCGATATCATCATCGGTGGCCCATGTATAATTGAAGTTGTTGTGAGGAAGGCCTTGTAGGACTTCAGTCCATTCTGGTCCCTTTCAGCATTTGGCAGTTTGTCTTTCAAGATAACTGCAACCTTGTTGAGATTGCTGATCCTCTTCTTTAGATAGACCTGCCTCCATTCATTAACTCCAAATTTTTCATGTTCCTGGAGTAGAATGGCCTTTAGGAAGCCATGCCAGTTGATGTTCTTGGCTTCATCAATTATCGCAAATGACCATCTTTTATGGTTTTGACGGATGTTAGAGCATCTGGGCTGAATGAAATACCCATGATTGTTTTTGACAATATGTCGAACAACGATCGGTATTTCCTTTTAGCATTGGTGCGACAAAACTGCGGTCGATGTTTGTCGGCTTCACTGAAGAGTTCGTTTACGATCGGCTCATCTTCATTCTCCTGTAGCGCAGCAAGATTCGATCCTTTGGGTGGTTTGAGCAGAGCGAGATATGTCGACGATTCGTCGATCCCGATCTCCTCTCCGATTATTTGAAGAGATCAGCTCATCTCCAGGGGTGTTCGTATCCACCTTCAAATTCCTTAGGAATTCGAGTGCTTCATATTGCATCTTTGGATTGCGGTGAAGCGACCTGAAATTTCTCAAGGCCTCCTTTCTTCGAGAATTTGTTCCACTTCCATGGATTACGGATCGCGTAGCACCAAATTGTCGAATTTGTCATCGACAATCTTTGTCGCTAGTTCAAACATAGTTGCACATTAACTTTTCCCATCTGGTGAGTGTCCATCTACAACAAGATAGACTCGATTAAAATTGTGCATATACATAAAGATATCATGTATAGATTATCAGACCTATTCTCAGGCCTAGTAATCGATAAACACATACGGAAAACATGAAAAGATAAGGCATATCGCAGGATAACACATAGACATAATCTATATGATCAAAGGATTTTGAAAAAGAAAAACATCAAATAACCAGAAATTACCAGATTCAATTTTTCAGAAAATGAGTTTGAATCGCAGGAAAACACTTGAATCACAGAAAGGTAATTTTGAGTTTTCAGGAGAATAAATCATAAATTTGAGAATAAAAAAACTGGTAGGGTTTTGATGTAACTTATGAGGAGGAGGAGGGAAAAACGAGATTGGAAGATCAATCGTTTGAAAAGATTAAACGATCCAGATTAAGCGGTTTTGATCGTATGGTTAGGAAAAGTACGTACGAATACCTTTTGGATTTAAAAACACATTTTGTAGCAATTAATACAAGTACCCCACGTCCGCATTAAATGTTTTGCAGGGAATACGTCACAAAGGTAATGAGTGCTGTAAGAAGGCAAATAATATCGAGATAAGATCAAATAAGTAAGCAATAAACAAGAAAACATAAAAAGCGTATCTCGGTTGGTGATATTGTAATGTCGATCAATACCACTTGTAGTTGTTGATTCCACTTGTTGATCTTAGTTTTTACGCCTAATCCTTATAATTTCCCAAATGTTCTTTTCAACTGATCCGCTTCACTTTGCGTCTGATTTCCCTTTTCTGATCCTCCTTGATCAGTTGAAGTTCCTTCAACCGATATTTACATTTTTTCTCATAGGCGATATATATATCTGATTTGTTGTTGTATCAAGCTCAACTGATCTTCCTCATCAGATTAGTTTCGTATATAATCAGATTTCAGTTGACCTAATCTGATTCTTCTCAGATCAAGCCAATTCTTGGGATCGTGTTCTGCTTAAAACTTAGTCTAGAATAGTAGTCTCTATTCCTAAGTTGGCGTTTTTGATTTATCGTAATTATAGTCTGATTATTTTGATATGTCAATCCGCCTTAAATTTATCCAATTATCAGTCGCGTGATTCCTACACGTTTCTCTAAAAGGCTTTTTTAAATCAAATTTGCATTTGCACCCTTGCTTGGCCTCTATAAATTGGACCAATGTTTTACACAACATAACCCATTCACCATACTTATCTTCTTTGTAGAATCATGTATCCTGGTGAACCCGTATTTCCGGTGAGACTTCCGGCAAACACCTTTACCCCTTTTTCAATGATTTCAGCTTCTCAAATCAACCCTGTGTGTCCCTTATCACTGTTTTCGTCGTCATCAAAGATTTCACATACAATTGTTGCCAAGCTTCTCTACCACCAAGGCGTGAGGTCTCTTTGTCATGGCCCGAGAAGACACTTCTCCTAACCGTATGCACCTTGTGTGTCTATCGAGATGACGGAACTAACATCAACAGACTCAGTCTGATATAAAACATGAGTTTGATATACGGTCTTGATCAGACAACAGCTGATCTTCGTATATCAACTCTATTTTTTCATGCGACACATGTGCCCATAAGGTCTTTGAACCACTTTCTTGGCACATGTGCTCCATTTAACAGCTGGAGAGCCCATTGACTTCAGGTTTAAGGGCTCCTGGCTTAGAAATCCTATCAAGGCCTCTCTCGCTCCATTGGTTTTAGCTTCAGCGAGAGGCTTTAGGATTATTTCAAAGCCTTCTTACCCTTGTTAAGTGGGGGAAAATGGGAGGATGAGATCTTAAAATCTCTCTCTCTCCCCCTCTTCTAGGGTTAGGATGAGGGTTTAGGGTTATAGGTTTAGGGTTTTTGGTTATGACTTATGTCTTGACCTCAAGGGTCCTCTTGTACTTGTAACTTGTAATGTAAATCGACCTTGGGTCTTTATCAATGAAAATTTCTATTATTCCATTGTTGTGTAAATTACCTGTTTTCTTATGCGATGTAAGCTTTAATCTTGTGAATCTTGCTTGTTGAGTATCAGCTTAATCGACTTACAAAGCGAAATAACCAAACTGGTTTTATCAGATAATTCCTTAAGACGATCAGTTCCTTTAATCTGATAAACCTAAAATCTGATCAGTTTCTTTAATCTGACAAATCGTAGATCGATCAAGTACCTTCTTATATCGGTTCCTTGGTGATCTTACGATCGATTGAGATACCAAACTCAATGACTCCTTTTAACTTTGGTTAGTCTCTTAAACGGTGGTTCGGAGAGATCATCCCATCAAGCATTTTAGGTGTTTTTTTTTTTTTTTTTTTTTCTCCAAGATCCGAAGCCCTAGCTCATTGCATAATTCTCGAATCGATCTCGGCTAGTGGCTTGGTTAGAATATCGACTTTTTACGTATATCGGTATGAATCTTTTCCATTTCGATATTCTTCTTTTCAACATGATCTCTTATAAAATGGTGTCGACATCCACATGCTTGCATCTTGTATGTAGAAACGAGGATTACGAGTGATTGCAATAGCACTATTATTCATCACGAGAATATAGGTACATTCTTAGCTACAATGTTATAATCCCTCATTTCGACTAAGCGGAAGCGGTTTGGGAACAACAACTTCTGCGACCATATATTACCTTGATATTAGATGTCGCAAGCGATGTCCTTTTTTGAAAACCACGAGATCGGTTTACTTCCTAAAAAACCGACATGTTCACGAGGTTGATTTTACATCAATCTTGCGACCTCCATAATAAGAATCGAATACCCACTAAGCTCTAGATTATCATCGATGGGTAAAATAAACCAAGGTTTCTTGTCCTTCAGATACTTAAGAATCCGCTTTAGTTTGCTTCTAGGTGGTTTTGCATAGGATTTGCACGAAATCGCACATACACCTCTTTGCAAAAGTGATATCAGTCTTTGGCGGTCGGGTATAGTAAGGATCAATGAGAGCCCTATATTCTTTTCGATTTGTTTTCTAACCATCCTCATACGGATCCATCTTGAATCCGGTCATCATAGGAATTTTGGCTTCCTTACGGTTTTGAACTCCAAACTTAGCCAATAAATTCTAGTGTATTTTTCTTGGCGAGATGAATATCCTTACGTACTTTGCTTCACTTGTAGACCCAGAAAATAATTCATCTGACCTATCATGGACATCTCGAACTTCCCTTGCATCAGTTTGCTGAATCTTTCACATAGACTCTTGTTGGGGGATCCGAAGATGATGTCGTCCACGTAAATCTGAACCATCAGAATATCTTCTCCATCTTCTATTCTGAATAAGGTTTTGTCCACTATTCCTTTAGTGAACCCATTGTCTATCAAGAACTGAGAGAGTGTATCATACCAAGCTCGAGGAGCTTGTTTCAGGCCATAAAGAGCTTTTCTTAAACGGTACACTTGGTTGCCCTTTTCAAAGCCTGGAGGTTGTTCGACATAAACTTCATCTGCTAGTACCCCGTTTAAGAATGCACTCTTTACATCCATCTGATACACAGTGAACCCTCTGTGGGAAGCATATGCCAGAAACATCCGAATGGCTTCTAGGCGAGTGACTGGTGCAAAGGTCTCATCATAATCAATTCCTTCTGATTGTGAATACCCCTTAGCAACAAGTCTTGCCTTATTCCTGGTTATGTCTCATCTCTCTTGTTCTTGAATACCCACTTCGTGCCAATTACGTCTTGATGATTTGGTGCATCCACGGTTCCCAAACTTGATTTCTCTCGAATGTTCGGCTCCTCTGCGTGGCTAGAATCGACTTGCGTCTTGTAGAGCTTCCTCTACGGTTGTTGGTTCCTTCATAGGCGGATAACAACAATACATGGCACTTTCACCAATCGATGTCTAGTTTTAACTCTGTCGGATGGGTCTCCGATGATCGGTCGGTTGGATGGTGGTTATCCGAGTCCTACATTACGATTTGCGTCGGTTTTGTAGAACATCATCCATTTCGATAAAGATTCATTACTAGCGATTGGGAGTGGTGCGAGTTATGATCCACTTGATAACGAACACGTCTCGGTGATGTTGGACTCATCATGTGTCGATGTACGTTCGTGGGAACTCAGAGTTCCCCCGAACCGGATGGTTCGTTGATCTTATCTCGGTATTTGTACCGGCTTCTTCATCGGCAGTTTTTCGTACCTTAGGATCGATTGATGCGGTGAATCGACTAGATCTGGAATGTATCTTTATTACGATGTCGATTCTTTTCCTTGATCGTTAGTTGATCCATTTTACGAGCATCAGTCTTGGTTGATCGGTACATCTTGATACGGTGATTTCTCTTGTTCGGAAGATGCTTCATCAAAGACTACATGGGGTGTTTCTTCCACAACTAGGGTTAAATGCATTTGTAAACCTTGAAAGCCTTGCTAGATGAGGAATATCTAAGAATATACCCTCATCGACTTGGCCTCAAAGGTCTTCAATGACTCTTCCCATTGTTGTGTATGAAACACTTACACTAAAAAACATGGAAGTAAGAAACACGAGGTTTTACGCCCTTCCACGATTCATAGGGTGTTTTGTAGTGAGCCTTAGTCGGAAGACATCATTACGAGTATGACATGCGGTGTTGATTATACCTTTAAAGCGGCTTGGTATTGCATGTTAAATTTAACATCTTTGCGGCGAACTTCTTTGAGTGTTCTGTTTCTCCGTTCTGCTACTCCATTCTGTTGTGGCGTTCTTCCAGCTGATGTCTCATGTTGTATACCAAACTTAGAGCAAAAATCAGTTATAAAAGAGTTCAGAAATTGCGTACCTTTATCGTCGATTTTTTACTACACTAACACCCTTCTCATTTTGTAATCGTTTAAGCAGCTCGGGTATCTTCGTTGTCGTCTCATTCTTCTTATGTAAGAATATAACCCAGGTAAACTTGGAATAATCATCCACGATTACCAGAGTATATTTCGTCGTGAGATATTTGGTATAATTGGTCCAAATAGATCCATATGAAGCGTCTTTGATACCTGCTTTGGATCTTGGGTCGAGAATTCCCTTGAATGAAGCTTTGACTGTTTTCCCTCCGACGCAAAGACATGTCCGATCCTTTGAAAATACTTCATTCGGAAGTCCTTCCACTAGAGACATCCTTGCTATGTTATTAAGAGTTTTAAAGTTCAGATGGGTCATTCTTTTGTGCTAGAGCCAACTGCTACTTTTGGAACTCTTAACAATAAAGCATGCATTTCTTGGGCAACTGTTCCAATCTGTTGTGTAGATCGTCCCTTTCCTTGAACCAGTTAGCAAAATCTGTTGAGTGGCTCGATTCTTGATAGTGCATTGATCAGTCGAGAACTCAACTTGAATCCGTTGTCATGAAATTGTGAAACCGATAATAGGTTGTGCTTTAGACCTTCGACATCTGAGACTCGATGACATGTACATCATCATTCTCTAAGGTTAGAATCCTTTGGTATAACCAAAGTTATCATCACCGAAAAGAGTACACATGCGGGGCCTTTCATTTCTATGTAAGAGTGAGGAGGTGTTTGCTTCAAATCATGTGCCTTGAGCATCCACTATCGATGTACCCGGATAGTTTGCTGCACACCTCCTTTGTTGGCAGACCCACGCGAAACTGCAATCAAATCAGGCTTTAGGTACCCCCTTTTGGATTGGGTCCGAGGGGTTAGGTTTGGTTTTGGGGATCCATACAAAGCGAGCACTTCTATTGTGATCGGTTAGATCGAAGGCTGATTTGTCTCCCATACCTATCAACATAATCATACGTCTCTTTATATGCTTTCTAATTGGTATGATTATTAGTGTGAGCCTTGGGTGACTTAGAAGACTTGGGACTTATCTTTTCTGTTTGTCTTCTTTTCTTCCAGTGTGGCTCAGGTGCAGCAGCCCTAGGTTTCTGATTATAGGGGTAGGTACAACTGCTACCATCAAAAGATTCGTATCTTTTTGGCATAGGTGGTTTTTGCAGTTTACCTAAAGCGTGCTTATTCGGCAGCTGACCTTGATTGGGTCTCAGATTAGACTTCCCTTTTACAGGTTGTCTTTTCTGATACCTGATCTGTTGATCAGGTTGAGGTCTCTTCAGAAGAACTGGATTCTTCTGTTGATTCCTCGGCTGATGCTTTACTAGTTGGGGTCCATTTCTGTTCCCCTTCTAGTTAGGCACCTGCCTTACCTGCTCAACTGGTCTTTTTCCCTTATTAGATACAAGTCTGGCTTTTGTTGTATCTTTGTCAGAAACTCGTCTGATTACACCTTTTTGCGGTGAATCAACCGGGGCTTTTGAGGATGTGGAAGGGTTCTCATACCCAAGTCCCTTCTTGTTAATCGTTGTTCGAAAATAGGTGTTCATATCTTGAACAGTTTTAGAAGATTTTGTAAAAACCTCTATTTTCTTGCGCAAATTATCCTCAGAAGATTTTAGACTTTCATGCAGTCGAAATAGCTCATCAAATTTAGCATGAAGGATTTTGAAGTCATCAGCTTGATGTTTGTTAATTGCTAGTTGATCTTTGATCTGCTTCTCCTGATCAGAAGACTTAACTTTCAGAATGTTAAGTTCCTCAGTTGCCTTCGGCGGTTTGATGGAGATTTCGAGTTCAAGTAGCTTTTTTGAGATCGTTCTCTTTAACAAAAGTGATTATTTCGATCCTTAGCTTGTCATTTTAGCTTCACTATAACATAAGTGTCTCTTTGCATTGGAGAGATCATCAAGCAATTGCTTTCGAGTAATTGCTGGTCAATCTCCCGGCGGTGTGCTAATGATAGCGGTGTAAAGCGAACAAAGCGAGGGTTTGGAGGTTACCTCGATTGGTCCTCCTTGGCCATCGGCGAGATCTCATCATCATCGAAGAGAATATCGGATCTTCATTCTCATAGAAGTCAACATCCTTTGCTTATCGGACATAAATCTTCTCTGGAGGGTATCCGAGAATCCTCGGAGAGGCGGATAGGAATCGTCGATTCGGATGTGTCGGCAACCATGACTTTTACGTCCTGTAGCGTTGCTCTCTTATGTTCCTCTTTTCTTCCCTTTCTTTTGGCGTCAGTGCAGGCGTCTGCTTATTTGTAGTGACTGGCTTCTCCACGGTTGAAGCACGCTCCTTGATCCACGGAACCTTTTCTTCCGGGTGAATCACTCAAAATCTGTATGATCTATCGGTGACTTCCTTTTTCCGATAGTAGTCCGAGCTCCTTCTTTCGGATCGATTATCTCTTCTCTCATCATTTAGATTATCTCTTTTCTTTTCTTCTCGTGATCTCTTGATCATCGATTTGGTTCTTTACGGAGATCATTGGCTGATCTCCTATCTCTTCCTCGGCTATGTTGATAATCTTTATAGAATCTTCGATACTTACCAAGTTGAATATTTGATTTTTCTAGTTTCGTGGTAAGTAGAGCGATCTGTTCTGCCTGACTTATGATGTTTCCAACAGGTTCATTTGCCTTCGATCTCTGCTTTGGTTGTCTTAAGCGCGAATCGATTTAGAAGTTGAGGCTTCTTCCCGGGCACCTCATCTTCATCTGCTTGTCCTCTTTCAATTAAATCGAACTCGTGAGCTTTAAGGCTTAAGAACAAGCTACTTGGTTTCATCTTTGAAATGTCTTGGCAATCCTTGATTCCGTGACTTTCATATCCCATTTCTTGGTAAGAGATCTTAAGATCTTGTAGTTGATGTCCTTGTCGACATCTCTACCAAGTTCTCGTAGCTTATTCAGCGACATAGTAATCCTTCCATCGAGTTCGTTGATGGTCTCGTTAGGCGACATCTTGATTTTTGAACTTCACCGGTTAAACTTGTAGACTACTGTCTTTGATCGATCATTTCCTCGCATATCTCGGCTAGAGTATCACATTGCTTTTCTTGATTTTGAGATATTTAATCTTTTCCTTGGTGACCTTATCCATCGTTTTCATGATAATATGCTGGCGATTGTGTCGAGTATCTGATTTTCTTTTCTCTGCATCCATCAATTTGGGCTTTTTTCGTACATAAGACTTACGGGGCAAAGTGCGGATCTCCTCCAAGCTGCTTGGGGTTGTCGTGATATATGATGATGGGTCCTCTTTCGATGACTTCCATCATTACGCCACTAATCGAACCTAGATGGTTGCACATATAAATGGCCCAATCTGCATACTCATCAATTGAGAACTTTGGCGGATCATGATACATACGGAGGTATTATCCATCTTTGAGTGATTTTGGAAAAAGCGAATGAGTTTTAAAAGCGGTTTTTCAAAGATCTGTTCAAATGACCACAAAGATTCTTCCTCAAGAATCGATGATACTCAAAGCCCCGATTAGTGCGTAGAACCCTTTCCTCGATTCCACTTGTAGGTCGAGCGGGTTTGTGAGGCGTAAGTCTAGGGGAGGGTGAATAGACCGAAAAAACTTTTGTGCTTGGTCGGTGTGAGAGCGATTAGCTTTGATCAGTGCGAGTGAATCGGTTTGGATCGATAACCAACTTACTAATCGCTGGCGGATCGGTTGTAACTATCGGTTTAAGCGATGTGCGGAAGCTAAGTTTTACCCGTGTGAAAAACCGGTTTTGATAAATCGATTCAAAGTCGGTCTTTTAACTAGTTGACTAAAGTGTCAAACTTGATCGGATCGAAGCTTGGTGCTAGCTAATCTTAACTTAGAATATGTATCTTTGCTTTAATAGATTTAAATGCGATTGTGTAAATAGTTAATCAAAGCGGTAAAGGCACACAAGATTTATAGTGGTTCGGACAAACCCGATCCTACGTCCACTCTTCCCTATCACAAGGGCACCAACTAAACCAAGCCCCGGACTTAGATTTTTGTGTTAGTCCAACACAAGACAACCAAGCGAGATATTTAAAGAGTTCTCACTCAACCGATCCGAAATCGAGAACTAGAAACCCTAGTGCGAAATCTTGCTAAACAACTTAACCTAACTTTGGGTTTGGATAAGATTGTTTTGGTTCCAACTATGAAATCTTTTCTAGTGTTTAAGATAGCCTATCGGCCTAGATGAAAAGATTTCTATGCTAAGAACTTATGGGATGAACACTTAATAAAATAATCTTCTTGTTCGTGTTCTTCGATGCGGAAATCGATTATAGCTTGAGCTTCTTGATCGTTTTAGGGTTTTTAGTGTCTTCACTCACGAAGTGTGATCCCATATTTATAGACCTCGAAATCAAAAGAGCGTTGGAGAGCAATTTGAATTTCGGGCTATATTGGTAGGCTTGCGAGGATTGATGTGGCGTCTTGAGGCGGTATGGCGGCGTGAATAGTGTGTTTATAGCCGTTGGGAAAGCGGCACCAAATCCGTAATTGCGGCTCCGATCATCGTGTCTCGTCCTTATTGGTTATGAGGCGCACTTTTCGGTGTTGTTCTTCCAACTAAGGTTGACATTCTTCTTGTTCGGATCATAGGCGTATGATTTGGTGAAACATCGATTTTTTGGTGGTGGTGACGATCGATCGGAGGCGATCGATCTACATGATGGAGTCTTCGGTGCGGTTGGTTTAGCTTCAACTAGCGGACTCGGTGATGTAGGTCTTCAGTGCGATCTTTGGAAGTCATCGATCTTCAAGTATTACGAGTTTGAGCTTCATGACTTGGTGAGATATTCGACTTGATCAGATCGATCTGATCTTCTGTTCTTTTCTTGCATTCTGGCCTGTCGGATATCAGCTATTCTTTGGATCTTCAGATTTGACCTATACATATTGAGGTTCCCCCTCAATATGTGACCTATCTATTACATCAGTTGTTCTATACAGTAATTATCAACTGGTATTCTATAAACGGTAATATAAACATCATCATTACCAATGTGTCAACCTGGTCGGGTCCTATTACATGTGTTTTAGAACTTTCATCAAAACTCTAAATTTCCCAACAGTATTGCAATTCTGTACACCATATTTGGCAATCAGATCTCTAGTGTCTTTGCCTGGTTGATGAAAATTCCTTCCTTTGATTGTTTCACTTGAAGACCTAGAAAGAAATTCATCTCTCCCATCATTGACATCTCAAACATGCCTTTCATCAGTGTTGAAAACTTTTCACTGGCCCGATGATTTGGAGATCCAAAAAAATGATGTCATCAACATATATCATCGAACTAGTAAGATATCTTCCCCATCTTCTATCACGAACAAAGTTCTATCAGCGTTTCTTTGACAAAACCGCGGGTCAAGAAGAAGCGAGAAAGAGTATCATACCATGCTCTGGGTGCTTGCTTAAGACCATACAAGGCTTTTACGAGTTCAAACTTGGTCATTACATGCGAAACTAGGAGGTTGATCTACATAAACCTCTTCTGTAAGCACACCGATTCGGAAATGCACTCTTCACATCCATTTGATAGGTATGAACTTCATGTGGGCAGCATATGCAAGAAACAATCTGATGGCTTCTAGTCTTGCAACTGGTGCAAAGGTTTCATCATAATCCAAGCCTTCTTCTTGGGAATAACATTGTGCAACTAGCCTTGCCTTGTTTCTTACAATGTTGTTGTTTTCATCTCTTTTATTCTTGAATACCCACTTGATTCCAATAACATTGTGCCTTTCAGGTCTATCCACTAGCTCCCATACTTCATTTCTTGAGAATTGATTCAGCTCTTCTTGCATAGCAGTAATCCAAAAAGAATCTTGTAGAGCTTCTTCAATCTCAGTAGGCTCTTTCTCTGATAGGAAGCAGCAGAATAGTGCACTCTCACCATGGAACCTTCTTGTTTTAACACCTTCAGTTAGATGACTATCTAACCATCTTCTTCTAGATGTTCCCCCTTCAATAGTATCCTCAACATTTGAAATGTTAGGTTCAGGCAATTCAATAAATTCAGGGAACAACAGAAAAGGAGAAAGGGAATCATCTTCCTCAGGGGAAATTCCATTCAGAACATTGTCAGTGACATTTGTTCCCCTTTGGTTGATAGATTCAGAATTTGCCTCAGTTGTGACCACATCTTCATTGGCATCACATACCTGAGTCTGAACTGGTGTCTGTTCAGATTGGTCACCTTTGGTGTGTTGGCTTTCTGAGTCTCACCATCACGAGTTCCATCCTCGAACTTCTTTGTTCGAGTCGAGTCACTCCATTCATAGAATGTGGTGACTTCTTCTATTCGAGTTCGATGGATGATTTGTCATTCCTTTTCGGGCTTAATCTGGTGATTCTCTTGGTGGGTTCTTCGCATCATGTTCTGCTTTTCTTACGAACACAAGTAGATTCATCAAAAACAACATGAGGTGTTTCCTCCACAATAAGAGTCCTACATTTGTAAACTCTGAAAGCTTTACTAACTTCAGAATATCCTAAGAATATTCCTTCATCAGCTTTGCTATCAAATGTTTTCAACTAATCTTTACCATTATTGTGTATGAAACACTTGCAACCAAACACACGAAAAGAAAGAAACAAGAGGCTTCCTTTCATTCCAAAGCTCAGTATGGTGTTTTGCCTTGACTCTTGGTCGACATGGATCTGTTTTGATAATAGCATGCGGTGTTGGCGGCTCAAACCCAAAATCTTTTAGGAATCTCGGCAAATTTATCATTGTCCTTGCGAGAACTTCTTTTTAAAGTCATGTTCCTTCTTTCAGCAACACCATTTTGTTGAGGGGTCCTTGCAGCTGATGTTTCATGAGTAATTCCATTTGTTGCACAATAATCAGATATAATATGGTTTATAAATTCAGTTCCTTTGTCAGATCTGATTTTGACCACACTCAGGTTCTTTTCAATACTGAGCCTTTTCAGTAATTCAGGCAGCTTTATCTGAGTCTCCTTCTTACTGAGTAAGAATATGACCCAAGTATATCTTGAGTAGTCATCAACTACTACGAGTGTATATTTCCTGCCATTAGTGCTCACTGGTGTTACTGGACCAAAAAGATCCATATGCAACAATTGAAGTATTCTCTCAGTAGAAACATCTACTTTGCTTTTGAATGATGATTTAACTTG
This sequence comes from Stenogyne calaminthoides, assembly GCA_037126765.1. NCBI lineage: Eukaryota > Viridiplantae > Streptophyta > Magnoliopsida > Lamiales > Lamiaceae > Stenogyne > Stenogyne calaminthoides. The sequence goes on along the minus strand of JBBCBC010000004.1, from coordinate 32,387,320 downwards.
TTTTCCTTTTTGGCATGCATCACAAACATGTTCCTTACTGAACACTTCATTTGGTAACCCTCTCGCAAGAGCTAATCTTGCAAGCTTATTCAGGGTTTTGAAATTCAGGTGGTTCATTCTTTTATGCCATAACCAACTGGTATCTGTGGAACTTTTTGCAACCAAACATGTATCTTTAGGAGTTGAACTCCAATCAGCAAGATACACATTTCCTTTTCTTGTACTAGTTAGTAATATTTTCTGTGAGATATCATCTTTCACATAACATAAGTTCTTAGAGAACTCAACATTAAATCCCTTATCACAGAATTGGCTTATTGAAAGCAAATTATGCTTCAATCCAGATACATATGAAACACCATGGATATGAACTGAATCGATTTCCAAAGTTCCATATCCTTCAGTCTGTCCCTTGGAGTTATCTCCAAATGTGATCTAAGGGCCTCTTTGTTTCAACATAGTCACTGAGTATCTGCTTGAATCCTGTCATATGTCTTGAGCATCCACTGTCAAGATACCATACAGCATGTGCCATTTCATTTCCACTCATCAGTGTTATGTGATCTTTAATCAGCTCAGTGCCCTTGTTTTTCTCCTGAAAAATAGATCAATTCTTAGGTACCCAATTTGTGTAGGGTCCTACCATGTTAGCTGTACCTTTCGGAATCCAAATCTGCCTGACAACTCTAATCACTTTAGAGTGGCTAATTTGTCTTCCATATACATCTACATACACATTTACTACTCTGGGTGCCTTAGCAGTGTCCTGTGTATGAGTGCTAGCCTTGGCATGAAATGAGCCTTAGAGTTTTTCTTTGGTTTAGGCCTTTTGTTCCATTGCTTTGGCTTCTGTGTAGCCGGTCTGAATCTTTGCTGACTCGGGTTCAGGTAACCTTTAACCTTAGGCAAGTGGGGGGTTCGAGGTTGCTGTCTTGAAATTGGGGTCTTTTCGATTATCTTGAGGACTTGGTCTCTTCGATTGAGAATGTCTCTGTTTGAGTATTTTCTCTTGAAGATTCCTCGATGGTTCGGTCTGAGATCCTTTCGGGTTTGCATTCTTAGCTGAGGCTTTGAAGTACTTACTTAAAATTTTCCCTACGAGTGCTTTCGGGTTTTCTAGCCTTCACCTGAGGTTTGGGCTTTCTTACATGATCATTCAGTTTTACTGGAACCAGATGTCCTTTTCCCTTGTCTAACACCTTGGGCATTTCTTCAGTTTGAAGTGTAGGTGCATTTGGTTTTACAAAGATTATCTTCTTGCTACTTGATCAAACATTTAGGATGACCTTGTGAGGTTCCCCCTGGAATGTATCCCAATCCAGATTTTATAGTGGCGGGGTCTCTCGATAACTCTCGAATTTCATCTATTACTTTAGATGCGATTATTCAATAGAGTTAGCTTCTTACATACACTATCCTCGCGATTCTGTAGAGTCTCATGCTTCTCGGAGAGGTAATTGAACGTGGTTACGATCTAAATTTGAATCTCTTTGGTGGATTTCTCTAGCTTTTCATTGGGGTCACTATCAACTTCTCTTTTTTTACGAGAGTTGTACTTTGAGAACATCCAGTTCATCGGTAGCTCCCATTAATTGAGAAGTGATTTGATATTCTTAGTAGAGTCTTTCCATTTAAGATTTTACCTTGATTTCTTAATACGCTCTTGAGTTTCATTTAGCGGTTCTTGTAGAAACGACATAGTCCTTCATCGATTCTCAAAAGAATCCATCGAGGTCAAAATGATTGTTTTCTGGTTGAACTTGACAACTCTTGTGCTAGTGTAGGAGCAACAACAGAGAGAAAGAAGAGTTTACCTCCTCAGCGGCCATTAGACGAGGTCATCACTTTCCTTTGTGCGAGAATATTTCATCCGAAGAGCTAGATCCTTCCTCGAGAATGTTCTTCTTACGCAACCATGGCCTTTTTGCTAGAGAACTTCTTGTCTCTTTTAGCTTGTCTTTCTCTTCTCTCCTTAGCTTTTCAGATCCGGACAATCATCTTTGGAAGTGACCTTTCTTTCGGCAATTGTAGCATCTGTTGGCATCATCATCGATCACTTTCTTCTTTGGACTTGGAGTCCTTCATTTTGGATGAAGTCCTTGACTTTTCGAGGTCCTTTCCTTCTCGGTTGATTTGTCCTCGGGTTTCTTTCGGTTTTGTGATTCTGTAATAGTTTTTATATTTTCCATATCGACTATTAAGTCTTTCAAACCTCCTTGCCATCGTCTTGCTAGCTTATCCTCAAGCTCATCGATTTTTTAGCAAGGAGTTCTCGAACTCTCTAGTTTTCTGGGTTTTATCTTTGGCTTTGAAAGCCACATTCTTACTAGATGATGAATCATCTTTCTTTGTCGACCTTTTTAGATTTCTTATCAATTACTTAACTCATAGGCCTTCAAATTTCGAGAGAAGACTTGTTGATATGGCATTGAATTAATGTTTTTGGTGTTTTCAATCACCACTGCATGAATATCCCATTTCTTAGAAAGACCTCTAAGAATTTTCAATGCCACTTCTCTCTGTGGATATTTCTTTCCAAGTGCATTCAGATCATTCATAATGCTAGTGAACTTGACTTCCAATTTGTCTATAGATTCACCATTTTCCATTTCAAAACTATCAAACTTTCCAATTGCAACTGGAAGTTTATTTTCTTTGATATGATTTGTGCCTTGGCACATTACAGCTAGTGTATCCCAAATTTCTTTTGCAGTATTACAGTGAGAAATCATTCCCATCACACCATCATCAATTGTACTATATAGTGTGTCTTTAGCAATATAGTCTAGATTAACTAACTTCCTCTCCTCAGGAGTCAGTTGGTCATCAGACTTAGGAAATTCTGTTCTGGGATCATTTCTCTCATTTTATGTTCCTCTGGGATTCACCACAGTAAATTGGAATGACCATTCAGAGACCACTCTCCACATACGTTCATGTTTAGAATACAGGTGAGCCTGCATTCTCAGTCTCCATAAATCATAGTTCTCTACTGAGAACATGTGAAGTTTCTTAGAAGACATTTTATCTGAGTCTTTTAAGAATTCAGCAAATAAGATCTGTTCAGATAAACCACAAGTATTTTAGCAAATCGCTCTGAGTCAAAGTCTACCTAAGGCGGTGATCTGAAACAACTTTCGAATACCTCGAGATAATCCCAACCGATCCACGAGTTTTGAGAGATTACGATTTTGCTTGGATCAGATAACTATCTTACTGAACCCTTAGAAGAGTAAGTTCAATTTGGTAACTATCTGTTCTAGCTACTCAGATGTGTATACTCGTTTTAATGCTTTTGCTGAAAACCTTCCTTTTAATGGAATAGTGATTAACGTGATTGATTTCGGATGCAACTTGATTGGATTGATTCAAATGAATATCGGTGAAAATATGCTTTTCGGTTTAAGATATGCAACAGTTAATCAAAGCAATCTGAAAGCAAAGAACACAAAGAAGTTATAGTGGTTCAGAGACTCAAGCTCCTACGTCCACTCTCTCTGACTCTTCAGAGAAATTCACTTATCACTTCCTAAGGTTTTCTGACTACCTCTGTAGTTTACTAACCTTTCTATTTTGAGCTTTCTGACTACCTCTGTAGTTTACTAACTCAAAACACACACAAGCTTTCTGTCTATCCAAGATAGATTACTCACTTCTTCTCTAGAGCTTTCTGACTACCTCCTTGTAGTTTACTAACTCTTTACAACTCCAATCTCACCAACAATCACACTCAAACTACCTTACAAAGGGTTTGGGGTTTCTTGGTTGGTTTCCAACTAGGATGAGATATCCTTTACAATTAAGAACAATGCAAAGGCTAGGATATCTCGACTAAGCTTTGGATATATCTTATCAAGATAGGCTTAGTGGAATGAGCTCTCTTTGATATAAAGCACTTGAGAAATTCTTGGGTTTTCGAGTGCTTTAACTTGCAATAATAAGTTTGAGCTCTTGAGTTGCTTACAAATTTCCCGTAACCTTCAATGTAGATGGTCACAAGTATTTATAGGCAAACACCAAGGTCACTCTTGAAAAACTATCCGTTGGAAGAGATAGCCGTGAGTTTCCTCTTATGGTGTGTGATGAGCGGCTATATTTAGGGTTTGAGACTCCTAGCACGTTTTTAGGCAATAACCTTTCATCAATTTATTCAACACTTTTTGCGATGCGGAACTTAGTACTTTTGACATCTTTATAGTGACACATCATTTTGTCGATTATCGATAATGTCTGATGTTATCTTCTTCTTTTTGACTTTTGTCTCGGTTAAAGGTAGACTCTAGCGGCTCTTTTTGGTTACCATCTCGAGTGATATAACCTTAACAACACTTTGTCTTAGTTCCTTTTTATGCGCATGGGAATGTCTTGGGCAATATCTATTTTTTACGGGTAATCGCGTTCTTACCGATATTGAATCCTTGGATAGATATTTTCGATTGCCTCGGAACATTGAGGTTTATCTTGAGCATTGATTACATTCTTGAGTCTTGATAATTCTTTGTCTTTCGATATCCTCGATCTTGATTCTTGATCTTACATCTTACATCTTACATGTCTTGAGTCTTACGAGTCTTGAGTCTTACAGGTCTTACGAGTCTTCACATATATCTTGGTGATGTACTAAGTCTTAATCTTTGAGTCTTGATTTCTCGATTTCATCTTGGGTCTTGATTCTCGATTTCATCTGAAACTTGAAACTTGATTTCATATTGAAACCGGTTTTCTTGAAACTTCGATTTCATATTGAAACTTGATTTCTTGAAACTTCATCTTGAGTCTTGAACCTATCCTGATCTATATCTGCTGACTATACATTTTTCAGATAGCATCCTAAACACTCTAAAACTGAATCCTGACTCAACTATCAAGATTATCCTGAACATGTCATACTCAGGGGTTTTGGGATCTAATCAAAATCTCTCTTTATTAAATTCATCTCCCAACACATTCTTATATGCTCGATGAGGACAGAGTTCCGACATAAAATTGATATGGTCAAAGGGGCGAACAGGGCAATCAGTTGAGCAAAAGTTGATATGGACGACAAAAAGAGTGCCATTATAAACAAGTAAATCCAAAGGTCGACCAGGAAGACGAAGTAAAAAACGTGGCAGCATCACATGAGTTCTTGCAAGACACGAAGTCTCCAGCTCATGCTTGCCAAACCAGCTCATGCTTGCCAAAGTACTATAAATAGGTCCAAAAAGAACAAGAAAAGGGTTCAGAAATTTTCCGTTCAGAAATCTTCCATAGGAGCTCAGAAAAATTCTCTACTTTTCTTTAACTTACTCTCCAAATCATCATCTTTCATAGAAGTTTTCCCCATGAGAAGTATTATGTATTGTATATGTAAACCTCGCAGTATGACATCCCTGGCTTGGAATGCCCCCAGAGTAGTCATTTCTTGACGAACTTGGTCAACAAATTTCTGTTATTTATCGTATATCGTACACGTACTTATTTTGTTTGTGAGTTGTTATCAAATTAGCCACATATAATTCTCATAAAAAAACGACTCGCACACTATCTTTTCTAGAAAAATCAATTATTCATCCAATCTAATATTTATTTGATACCTGAGCACTCAGAGATTATCTCATATCAAGGTTCAGTCTTCGGTTCATATTTCGTCGACCAATCCTTCCTAATTCACATCTTTGTTGAAAGAACTTCTTTTGTAATTCCTTACATAAGGATTCAGAAAATACCGGATCCCCGCCTACACAAGCAAATTGTTGATAAAACTCCAAAATGGTGTTTTCTTTTGATCCAATTTTTTCTCTCCTTATCATTAGAAAAAAGACAAAAAAATTTCAGGATAATAAACATTGTCTAGAATTTCTCGTAGATTTGAACCCATAGCTGATGATAGAACTAGAATAGATATTTTTTGTTTCCTACTCACGCGAGCCCATATCCTTGCTTTTCTATCAATCTCTAATTCTAATCTTCCTCCCCAATCTGATATTATGGTGCCGGTATAGACCGAAATTCCGTTATGGTCCAATTCCGACCAGTAATAAATACCGGTACTTTTTTTTTAATACTAGATGAATATAAATATTATTTTAAACAATCATATATTATAATTTGAAATTATCTAATGATAACTTTTTGAATTAAAAATAAAAATTAATATAAAAAAGAAGCGGGAGAGTTCCCAGAAATTAGGGCATCCACAATGGTCCATCCAATGAGAATTTAATTATTGGATGGATGAAAGGAAGTGTTTAAAACCATTGTGTGTGTCCATTGGATTGTAGAGAGAGTGAAATTCATCCAATGTAATGGGTGGAGAGAGAAAATATATTTTTGTAAAAAAGTGAATGTGATGACATAAGAGAAAGTATCTTTTTATTTTTTATTTTTATTTATTATTTTTATTTAAGCTTTTTAATATATGTAAACATATAAATTTTTAATATATATTGAAGATCAAGTGTTCAATTAAATGTCAATTTTTCCACTTTCTCTCTTCCTATGGGGTTTTATGCTTTTATTCTTCATACTTCTTCAATTAATATATGCCAATTTACTCCTCAATTTATTTTCCAAGCTAGCAAAATGCCACATTTCTTGCCTGCTCTATTCATACACCATTTAAATTTTAATAATTTTGATTAATAATATTAATGTTAAAAAATAATTATAATTCTTTAAAATTATAATATGAATAAAGTGTGATGAAGTCATGATGGGACCCATAAATAGTGAATGGATGGATGAATAATTAAATGAACCATTGTAATAATTTGTTTAAAAAATTAGATATTTAAAAATAGATGATGTGAAAGAGATACGAAGAGAGATTCCATCTATTGTGGATACTCTTAACCTAACATAAACCTCTTCCTTATCCGTCCCGTTATCCCTAAAATAAAAGATTTGTTGAGCGCAGCGGGCGCGGGGGTGTTCCGGGTTGGGTCGGACCAATATCCACAAGTGTAAATGAGACGCAGAGCGTGCAACGCTCGTGACTACATAACAGCAAATTAGAAATAGAAAAAAATAAAAAAGAGGCCTATTATAATTATCTCTCTCTCTCTTCTCTCTCTGGCCTGCTCAAGTTTTTTTTTGCTCGCCCCCCTTACACACTCAAAAACTCTCACTTACGATTTACTCACCACTCAAAGCTCTCCTGTCTCTAACAATTACCCGCCAAAAGGTTTATTTTTAAGTTTTTTTTAACGATTCCTAATTTCATTTTCCCTCTATTTTCCCCTCCCCCCCTAGGGTTTGTTCCCTCTCTCCCCTTATCTCCCCCCATTCATGGCTCTCTCACTTCTCTGCAGGTTTTCGATCACCACACCACCTCGTCCATGCGGATTTCGCCCTGATTGCTCTCTGCGGCTTCTTTTTCTGGATGGAATCTGCGGTTGAACTCTCCGAGGAGGCGAGATCGGAGCCTGTCGGTGACAAGAGGCCGGCGGCGGAGGGTTTAGCCTCGCCGCCGAAGAAGAGTAGAGGACGACGCTTGGCTGGGGATGTGAAGGAGGTGGCGGAGATGGTCCTGGTGTTGGCGGCGATGGGGAAGATGAGGGGAGGGAAGGGCCCCAGTGATGTTGAGAAGGAGTTGATGTCCGAGGCGCGGAACAGGTTGACCAAGGTTTGTGAGGGTTTTGCACCCAAGGATGTGTTCCCCAGGGATGCTTTTGGGGGTCTCATTGAGGATTTGGGCCTTAATAAATTGAAGGAGCAGAGGCTAGGGTTTCGCCCTCCTAAAATGTCCATAGCTGACAAGTTATTGATTTCCAAAAGAAAGGTTTGTTATTTGATTTTTCAAGTTTTGTCTGCTTCTTTAATTACTTCTTGTTTTTGTACCCCTTGGAATTATTTCATTTTTATTGATGAAAATTGAGTTCAATGTGTTTTACAGTGTCTGTCAGTCTTGATGACGTTGAATGGTATATGAATTTAAAGTTTATCTGAGCATCTTGGTTGCAGGGAATTTGTCAATGCATGAGCTACATTTTGCCTCACTACTTTTCATCTCCTCATTTGGTGAAAGCCTTGCAATGCCTGATTTATAGAGTCTTTAGCGTGCCTGGGATTTTGTTTGTGTGCTATGTTCCCATACCGTAGAATTAGAATTTCTTGCTTGCAAAGTCTGTGCTCTATTCAAGCAAATGTGATGAATCAGAAATCTAAATTATTATATTTGTGAAAAAGGAAATGTATTTACTCCCGATTATTATCATCATGCCTTGCCCCCCGCCCCCCCTCCTCATATGCTACCTTTATAAACTGAATTTTTGGCCTCCGCACATGTAATGTAAAACTTTGTCGTACTCGTATATACTGCATTAAGTGTTGTTTTAGATTTTCTGAATCTAATAATGTTGAGTTCGGTAAAGGAGGATTTTTAGAGGCTAACTTTTCGAATTGAATAAGTGATATTAAATATGTTCAGCTTATAAAATAAATTTTTTATGACGATGCAAATGCTCATTTACTTTCCTGTTTATACTTGAAATTATATTGAACACGTGCTCCAGTAGAAACAGGAATTTTCTGTTGAATTTAGGTTTTGGTTACTTTCGTAGACGACTTTTTTTTCCTTTAAAAAATAAAGCATAACTGACAATTGGTGATGTAATTAAATCGAGTGTACGAGACTAGGTGTTAAGTAATAGTGAGTTGGTGCCTGGCACGTAAGACCCTAAAGGCTTTCTTTTAGCAGCTCAAAGTAAGAAATAAGAAGATCCTGTTTGACTGACCTCACCAACATCAATAAATATAAAAAAACTAAGTTAATACTAATGAATGATTGTTATGTAAAAATCTGACAACTGATGATAACTCTTGGAGATGCGATTATATTAACTGTAGGAGACTAGCAGGGCATCTAATATAAGGGAAAAATCCTAGTTATATGTATTGAATGACGCCCATGTAAAAATCTGCTCCAACCTGGTTTGTGGTAGATTCAACTTCCAAGGTGAGATACAATTTCTAAACCCTGGGTATTTTGATTTAAGAAATCGTATGCAAATCTAGAGTTCACGGGGAAGAATTTAAATGAAAATTTTGATATTATACATTGGAAAGTGTAATATATTAGTTGTGTATTGGAAACGTGAATGTATTTGGATGTGCTATGGGAGAAAGAATTGGGAAAGAATAGAGGTGCCCAACAGTTACGAACTGGAGGTTCCAATACTTAGGGTGGGGGGGATGAGGGCATCTAATCGCATATTTTCATCTTTTGGGACCTCCGGTTCGGATCCAGAACCGACAAATAAACTTTTCTTAAATCTTATTTTAGTTTCTTTCTTTTCATTTCGGCATTTAAAAAAGAGAAAAAGAAAATCAGTAAATTAGCGGTTCAAAATGCCAGTTGTGGTTATGCTTTTGAACTGCAGGTTTATGATGACTAGATGCTTAACCTTTTGTAATAAAAAGAAAAAAAGAGAAGCCGGGGTGGTTTTCTAAAATCTCTAACTGAATTCAAACCTTAAAAAGCACGATTTCAGTTATGGTTTCAACTTCCATATCAAAACTGTTGACTGCGGTTCCTGTTCCAGTTCGAATGTAACACTTGCGTTTCCTGTTCTGGTTATAGAACGGGATGGGCACTTTTAGGCATAGTTTTAAAAGGCGCGCCCCGGGCGCGCCCAGGGTGAGAGGCGGTCAAGGCTATAGGTCCTTTGCCTTTTTTATATTTTTTGAGGCGGTCAAGGCTGAAGTCGCCTTTTTCGCCTTTTATGAGGCGATCAAGGGCGCGCCTCTCCTACAAACGTGTTTTGGTCCCTCTTTTATAATATTACTAACACTTTTAGGTCATTTTTTGGAACTAAGTAACACTTTTTGAGTTTTAAAAAAATAAAACATATAAAATTAGAATAATACATATTACATAACTAGGGTTTTGAAATTCAAAACACTTCCAAGACTCTGCCTCCTCTCTTCAAACCGCTCCTGCTCCTCTTCCTACTGCGCTGGACCGCCGCCAGTGCTCCGCCGTCAGCCTGCCGCCGCCGGCCTGCCGTACGGCACTGCCCTGGTAAGGTAAGGCCCGTAAGGGAAAACAAGTGAGGAAGAATGTGAAAGGCTCAGAAAGAAGACTTAGAGATGATGAAGTTGAGGAAGATGAAGTTGATGAAGATGGAGAGGAAGAGGAGGAAGAGGAAGAAGAGTACATTGATGATGATGATCAATTTGATGATGAGGAGGAGGAGGGCATTGATTTTGATGAGGATTGAGTCACTTGACTAATCACTAATGAACATCTTAATTGCTGTTTTTTTTTAATATTTGATGGTTTGTGTGTGTGAAAGTCTATCTTCACTAATTTAGACATTTAATATCAATTTCATGTTTACATTATGTTTATATGTGGCTTTATGTGTTTTATTATATGAGAATATGTGTGAAATAAGTATATAAGATCATAAAATGTTGTTTGGGAAAATATGTAGGAGAGGTTATGCTTCAAAGCACCTCTCTCTCTCGGGCAACGGAACACCCCTTACGCCTTTTTGCGCCTTGCGCCTTTTAAAACTATGCTTTTAGGATGGAAAATATTTTGGGAGATGGTAAACAAGTATACTGTAGATTTTTTAATGAAGGGAAATTTTTCTTGGTGTTTTAAAGAATTTTTAATAGAGATCTGGCAATTGATTGTATATTGAGAAATCCATATTTTGGTGAACCTGGGTGTAACAAAATTTCAAGAAGGGGAATAATTGGTAAATTTGTATGGACGATATAAAAGTTTGTTAAAGCAGTGCACTTACTGAATTTAGTTTTACTTTTCTTTTGTGTCCCAAGGACCCTTTTCTGAGTTCTTGAGTTTTAATGACTGAATATTCTTTGCTTTAAAGCTTAGACCGTTAATTAATTTTATTCTGCGATGTATAGAGTTTCTTTCTATTTTGTGAGTTATGGCATCCCACCTTATCCATCACAAACAAGCTGACTGACCTTTGTGTGCATCTGTGTTTTCGAGGGGCGAGCTTATTTTCTACTACCATTTTTGTCTCTCATGTTATTCTTTGTGTGTTTTACTCTTTCTGCAAAAAATTTCAAATTTATAATTTAATTGTTTTCTTGATCTCAAACATTTTCTTTTACTCACAATTTATTATTTATCTGATCATGGAGTCTATAAGCATGCTAGTCATTATCCTGTCCCATTCATATGGTTTAGATGTAATACACATTTCTATTACAAAGGTAATGTGAATAAATCTATGTTCACTATCAACGTAATTAAGAACTGTAGATTTTGGTGAGCTGTACTCTGACTCATCCTCATCTGGTCCTGGTTTCATCCTCTTGGCAATTGTGATAGAAGAAGTTAAAAGTTAAAGCATGTAAAACATTTATTTGACTTTTAAGACTCTTATTAACATAAAAAAATCGTACACCTTAGGAGTGGCTGCTAGATGGGTCCTTATTTTTGTTATCAATTTGCATGTTCTGCAATTTTGCTTTAAATCTTCTACAAGGTTTTCTTTTTTAAGTATTTGCATCAGCCATAATGCCAATGCTAGTCTTCTGCACGCTTTTCTGAAATAAGTTGATCTCTTATGCTTTTAATAGGCTGGTCAGGCTATTCATAGAACTGAAGAGTTTGTTTACTTGCAGCTTTTCTCTTACATATTTACATTGCCATTAATTTGAGATATGAATTTGGTTTTATGAAGAGATTAATTTATCTAGAGCATCTGTCTTACTTGGTGGTTATAATTTTCTCGTATGTCAGATGGAAAAAGCAGAGGTTTTTTCTCTGCCAACTACTTCACATTCATCTCGTTTGCATCCGAATTCTGGCGCAGCTGTTGAAAGCCGTAACGCGTCACATTCAGTTCGAATGTCTCAACCAGATAAATCAAGTAACATGCCAATATCCTCTGGAAGCTTCCAATCAGCTTCACCATTACCCCATAGTACTGCAGTAAATTCTACATCCTTACCATATCAGCTTCCTACTAGCGAGATTAGACCAATAGTTTCAAACACAGTGGCCTCTAGCCATTTGAATTCAGCAGCATCACCAAGAGTTGAGTGGCCCCACCTCAGACCAGATGGAAGACCAAATGGTTCTTCACACCCTTCACAAGTCCAAGGTAAGGAATTTCATGCTTGTGGTTGTATTTGGATTGTTCCTTCATTGTGCTATGAAGATCTCAGTTAAGTGATGTTTTGGGTTTTAAGTGACTTTTAAGACCCGGCTTTTGAAATCAAGTGGATTTTGAAATCCTGATAAACAGTAAGGTGTGTGTTTGCTTTGGGTTATTTGGTAGGGTGGGATTTAACATGTAAACACAATATTTAAGAGTGAATGGACTTGTATTATTATATTATTGTTGTGTGTGACTTAAATGATTGAATGATGTGAATTATAATGTAAATATATTAAAGTGTAAGGAAAGAGAATTGATTGTATTGGAAAGTGATGGTAAATTATAGGTGTTGTGGTGTTTTTTAAACTGTTTTTCAAAATCATGAACTAGAACTGGTTTCAAATTTCAAACCCAAATCCTTAAGATTTGTGCTTAATACATGGTTCTTGTGGTGCTTCTGATGGCTAATCTTTGAGCAGAAGCCCAGCTCTTCTAGCATTATTCCCCGTCTTTTCAAATGGAAATTTCATAATCAACTGTGGATATTTGCTATGTAATCTAATAAGTTATTCATCTTCACATCTTGTAATTTGATATTCAAATCTCACACTATCCCACTTTGCAGCAAACTACTCTGCTAACTCAACTGTGAGGACTCCAACTTGGTCAGCACAACCGCAGTCTGCTTTAACATCCAAGACTGGATCAGATAATAAGGTGGCTGTGAATATGTCCCTTAAGGTTGATTGTGTAAAATCTGGCATGGCCCCTCAAACATCTAGGACAGTTGTCTCTCAAACGATAGGAGGACCACCTTCACAAGGCAGCACTAACCATGTTCAGCCTCTGGGAAATGCACACGCTGAAATCGGTAAAACCGTGCAGAAATTATTGCGTCCACGAGTTTCTGAGCGGCCTACTTGGACTTCACCTTCTAGGGACTATATGAACAAGGCTTTGACTTGCCACATATGCATGTCGATGGTGACGGAGATAGATAGTATACTCATTTGCGATGCTTGTGAGAAAGGGTATCACTTGAAATGCCTCCAGAGTACTACTCAAAAAGGAGTTCCAAGAGGGGAGTGGCATTGTGGAAAGTGTTTGTCTTTTACCAATGGTAAACCTTTGCCTCCTAAATATGGCCGTGTCATGAGAAACATGAATACACCAAAAGCACCTTCCAATTTAGCAGCTAATCCATCCACTTTGAGTAAAACAATTGGTGCTTTGGATGAGAAGGCTTCCCAACCGAAAGCAGTAGTCAATGGGAACACTGTAGTGGAAAACAGTGAGAGGAAAGAAAGTAAACTCATGCAGGAAAATGATAATGCCTCGAGTAGTAATAAGATCAATGATAATAATTTAACGAAAACCTCCAGTTCTTCCGCTGAAAAAACAGGCGCCAATAAAGTTGCTGAATTGAAACCAAATTTTTCTACAGAAGCTGTAATGGCCCTTAGTTCATCTGATAAGTTATCGGGAGTTGTAAATGCTGTAGAAGCAAGTGCATCAAAGCAGTCTCTAGAAAATCACGTAGCGGGGAGGGATTCGAAAGAATCTTGTAGTGATGAGTGTTCTAACAATTCAAATTCAAATCAATTAAAGGAGCAAGAACTCGTTCGTGATAATCCTTCAGGGGTGGCTGCAAGTGTTGGGACGATGAACCAGGGTACGTCTTCTTCAGATGGTTTACATGCCATCATCTGGGTTGGTGACACAGTTAAGAGTTTGGATGAAAAAGTGTATTATGCATCTTGCTGCATCAATGGACATCTGTATAAAGCAATGGATCATGTTCTTGTTCGTTTTGACAATGGCAAACTTATGCCTTCAAAGCTACAGGTGAGCAATATTTATGTGTTACAGTTTGATGAATCAGTTCCACTGTATTTTTTTTATTACATGTCCAAATGTGTATATTTAGTGTTAAAATTTGGTACAGTAGGGTGATTACATGTCCAAATGTGAATATATCAAGTGTTAAAATTGGGTACAGTAGGGTCATGTTTTCTCGTTTAATTTTTATTTTGATAATTTTTTAGTAAGAGTATGCATGTATTTGTGTTTATTTGGTGTGTTGGGCAGGTGGGTTTACCTGATTCTACTTGGTATTGAAAGTCCAAAAAGCTAAGTGAATGTCTATGAATGGATCTTTTCTATAATTTGTGATATGGGCCTGCAGGTTCGCTCATACAATTCTAGAATATAATGACAATTATTTTTTATTGACTTTAAAAATCTTATACAAAGAAGCTAGAACATGAAATCTTTAACAAAATCTTGTATGCACCAGGTGCACTGTGCAATTCAAGTGCATTTTAAAGCGGTATGAGTTGTTTTCACTGAACAGTATTAGTTGGTTTCACTAAACAGTGTTAGTTGTTTCCATTGATATTTATTATTTTTGGACGGTTGCACGGCGCAGCTGGTGTATAAAAGACTTACTCATTTTGTAGTCCTTCATATCGACTTTCATTTCCTCAATTTGTATCAATTATTGCATGTGAAACTTTAGAACAGTGACATAAAAATGGTGATTAACCAGCATTGCTTGTCCAATTAGTTGTAGTGCATATTTCAGTTTTCCGGCATTAAAAATATTGCTTTTCTTTTTCCAGGCTATGTGGGAGGATAAAAATACTACGGTGAAGTGGGTAATGGTAAATCAATGTTACTTTCCTGGTGATTTGCCCGAAGCTGTTGGTCGTCCGTGTGGCCTAGAGAGCAGCGAGGTGAAGTTCTGTTTGATTTGGCTACATTGTACTTGGCATTTCCGGTGGATTGTGGAGCTCCTGTTTTTAATCATTTGTTTCTTGTGGATTTGCAGGTATACGAGTCTACTTGTGGTAGAGCATTGATGGCGGGCTCAATAGAAGGCCCATGTGAAGTCCTTCCTCCTTGGAGATTTGCTGAAGAAACTGAAAGGAGAACCCTTTCAGGGAATCAAATTAATGATAATTTGCCTCCATTATATCTGTGCAGGTGAGTTTATTGCACCCCTTGCAGTTCTTCAAATATGATAAAACTTTCTTTGCGTGCTGTGCCACCATATATTTTGGTGATGTTTTCAATAATATTTTCTTTGTACTTCACATTAATAATTAAGTTTTTATAAATTAACTAGGGTGATGCACAATGGTCTTGTGATGTATTTTACATGCATACTTTCTGCATTGTTCTCTGTAGTGTTACAATCTCTTAAGATGCTTAAAACCAGATTTGTATGAGAAGTATGGTGGAATTGATCAGCTAGAAGCATACCGTTCTCAGCAAAAGCATCCACTGTTCCACTTTAAAAGCACTCTAATCACGTTTTTTCAAGGCATAGCCACATGAAGCTAATTAAATAACATTTAATCAGCTTAAAAGCTCCCTGCAAGCACCCCCTTAGAAGGTCCTCTCCCAATCACTTTTATTAATCAGCAATTAGGAGAACAGAACTAAGCCGTTGACTCTGGTCAATTTACTCTAGCAGCGTTATGCTGAATACATCTACATCATACAATCACTATCTTCACCAATCTATACTTTTTTGGCAGATGGATTTATGATGAAAAAAAAAGGACTATTCAGGGATATTTCCTGTTAATTAAGGACAGACATATTAGGTAAGAAAAATATGTGCTGCCCTACTTCGCACAATTTATTCGGGGTGTGTTTAACTATGTTTATCTTTATTGTCGGTTCGGGTGATAAATGTTTTCATTCTTTAACTGTTATTACCAATATTTAGCAGAAAGAAGGCCGATAATGTAAAAAAGTAGTTAATGTGCAACATGGAACACTCTTTTGTAACAGGTAGCTTGTTGCTGTGGCCCTTAACTGCGAAGCAGGATTCTGAAAATCCAGTTTTGTGTACAATGTTGTAGCTCTAATTGTAGCCAGTAGGCTGTGTATCATTTCATAGACAGGTGGATTTACTTGTTTTTTTTTTCTTTTCAAAATTTAATATTCAACATTAGTGCTCATTTTTAAGAACTACATTACTTTGATTGGAGGATGTAAATGCGACCTAGTCATTTTCTTTTGTTCCTAATCATTTCAATTATTATTAAAATACTTGAAATTGGGCTTTGATATTTTGTGTGGGCCTGGGCGTGGAGGCCCAACGTAAAGCTTAGTTTTAGTTTTGGCCCCTGGTTTGACACATCAGATGTAATGATGGTTGTGTTGCATATGAGAAAAACATGATTCGATACATCTTTAGATGGGTAGTATCTTGTAAGCCTATCAAAGTGGATGTGGGCTATGTGCAGCCATAGCTAGTAAGCTACACTCCTTTTATGCATCATATGGATTTAGGTGTGCCCATCTTTTTTAAAACAGTAATTACATTGTCGGGCGAGAAACACTGAAACAGTATCATTTCTATTTTCTACAACTTCAACTATTGTACGTTGCGCCACATACTGGGCGATTGGTACAACACAGTACATCCAAGAACTGCAATAATTCATGTGAATTATTCTGACTCATTGACAACTTTAAATTATCCAAACACAATCGCAATTCTAAAAAGTGGATTCGGATTAGGTGCTTTGATCACATTTTATCCATTGATTGTGAAAACAAAATCCAAGGGTTGTGAAGAATTCCAAACAAATCCTAATGGCTATAGATTTATAGATTTGTGTTAGATGGTCTGTACAACACATGATCCATCATAGTCATCCTGTTGTTCTCTTTAGACGTCACTTAACCCGACTTAGGCTCTATCGTTCGATTGTGTCTTTTTAAAACCCTACGAAAGCACGGATTCGATCACATGATGTAGCTAGCTTGGAATATAAATAAACATATCACTAAAGCAAAACTTAGACAAGAACAAAAAATCAGATTTTTTTAGTTGAGAATCAGGCCTTTAGAAGCTTGTTGACATTTAGCAATCTCACATTGGTTTTGAATTCAGCACTGCATGTATTAACTACGTACGCTATACTCATACACTGATTGTGCCTCGAGATCCAGCTGCTCAATCAACACTATTATGTTTGTATTTTGTTACTTTAAAAGCAAGTAAAATTAACTGCAGCATTTAAACTTGAGGAATGGAGAACATGCAATAGAGACCCCTATGAAACCTATATATATAGGTATAGATTAAATAATTTATTCTCTTGTTTTCATTAGAAATTGATAAATTTTATGTGGTACGTTGGGCCATGTTTAAATATTTTGCCTGATAAATCCACAACACAAAGGAGAAAATACTTGAATAGTAAGGGAAATGTGTTCCTTGTTTCACATGCAAACTATCCTATTGGGAATGCAAACTCTCAGGCCACAATTATATATAATCATCATTTAATTTATGGATAGAGATCAGCTACCTACAATTATTTAATTTATGGAATAATATTTATATATGAATATAGGTAATACTAATAGGTACATGATGATGAACAGGGACAAAATGATTATATAACATATAAGTTGACACGCTCCCGCACACAATTTTTTTTCCACATGCGACAATGAATTCTTCGTTGGTGCTGCCTTATTACTTACTAGTCACATGAAACCTAAATTATGCCTTTATACTTGTACCCATCCATTTCATTCTAACTAATTTTTTAGAAGAGAAATTTGATCCCAACATAATTGCATTTTGCAATTTCATAAAAGAGTTGAGAGTTGATCTCGAGTGAGATTATATTTGGTCCATATAAGAACCAAACCAAATCATCTTATTTTTCATTTTAACAATATTGGTTAAGTGGAGCTCTGTTTCACGGAAATATCATTGATATTAAATTAATTAATTCCTCACTTTTCTAGAAACTTGAGTTTTTATATGAGACGAAATTCTTACATGGTATCAGAGCCTCCAGACTCACGCCCCCATCCAGGGTTCAAACCCCGCTGACAACAAAAACTCTACCCACATTTTATTATACACTTGTTGGGCCTGCTCTTCCTCCCAATAATGGAGTTGACAGCCCAGAGGATAACCCAGCCCACAAGTGAGGGAGAGGGAGAATATTAGAGAACTATATATAAATGAATTAATTCCACACCTCTCTACAATCTTGAGCTTTTAGATGAGACGGAATTCTTACAGATATATATCATTATAGAGGGGGTCTCATGTGCACCCGGGTACACCATGCACCCATAGTGCATTTTAGAAGCGTGCAACTATACAAAACAGAAACGTGCAACTATTTCAAACAGAAGCATGCAACTATGTTCCCATATTAACAGTTGCACTTTTCTTTGTAAATAAGTTGCATTTTTCAGTATAACAAGTTGCACGCTTCTAAAATGCACTATGAGTGCACGGTGCACCCGGGTGCATACAAGATCATTTATTTATTTATTGATAACTCGGTATCCGGCCAAGGACCGACTAATCCGGGGGACCAGATCCCACCGTCCACTAGCGTGGGCCCCACTTCAAGCCAGAGCTAAGCTCTGTTTGAACTGACCCATCTCAATGATTGATCGCACCTTAGAGGGTTCGAGCCTAAGACCTAGAGAGGAGCACACTCCTAAGTCTCAAGCCTCCACCCCTAAGCCAACCCTTGGGGGTTGCATACAAGATCATTATATCATGTAATTGAAAGGTGAACTTATATATTGGCTCGGCCACTATATGTAAATGTAGGTGAAAATTTGTATGTGCTTAGTTATGGAGATTGATTGACTGCTTCACGTCCCAACTTCTCGGTTATCCAACTATATGTAAATGTAGGTGAAAAAATTTTGGAGCTTTTTTAGCAGTTTTCGATTAGAATGGACCTTTAGGATTTTGACCCAGTTTTGTTTATAAATACCAATCTGATTCGTTGTATTTGTTATTACCGAAAATATTAGTAAATCTTCTGGCTTGGTAGTGCCCCCAAACGTAGTCATTCCTAACGAATTGAGTAATTAAATTTGTGTTATTTAATTTAGTTTCTATAAATTTTGTTATAATTGCAATTTAAATCCAATATGCAACTGGTGCACGCAAAATTCACACTTCCTTTTTACTTTATTCCTATTATTTTCTCATTCTTTATGCTTTTTTTGGGACAGAATTAAGAGCAAGCTAGTCATATAAGTTTAGAATGAGAATGATAATGAGTAATATCATTAAAAGATCAATCGTTATGGAGTTGATGATTGCATTACTACTACTCGATTAAAAATTTAATAAAGAGTATTAATAGGAATGACTCCTCATTCATTTTCATTAATGATCACCCTCATTACCCGAATTTTTTTTGGTCCTATAACTTTCCTGTAATCTGCTTTTAGTCCCAAAAAATTTAACTATCCAATTTTGATCCCATAACTATCTTGATTGTCCAAATTTGATTCCACTTTTGCCGAAAAATCGAAAACCTTGTCGTTTCCGATCACGCGCAAGTAACTTGCCAGTTAAAATTGCGGGGTTCGAACTCATAACTGACGTGAACGCTAACTGTTAAAATAAAAAAATATTTTTTTAAAAATTAGCAAGAGCAAGAAAATTCCTCCTAAGTTGTGAAAAAAAAATGAAGTTTTGTTTAACAATCAATATGTACGTCAACTATGAGTTCGGAAACCCACGTTTTTAACTGCCACGTGACTTGCGCATGATCGAAAATGATAAAATTTTGTGTTTTTTTGCCAAATATGAGACTGAAACTGGACAATTAAAATAGTTATGAGACCAAAATTAGATAGTTAAAATTGTTGGGGCGAAAAACAGACTACAAAAAAATTATGAGATAAAAAAACTTATTTTTCCTCATTACCTCCAATTAAACCGGTCCTAATTTATACAATACCTTCAATCGTTACATGAGCCCACACAAAAAAGCGAATGATATCATTTGTTCCATTTTTAGTATTCATTTTATGTTTCATACAGTATGGCACATGAAAATAAAAAATTACTCGATGGACCATTATAATCATAAATTCATTGTTAAAAATACAATAAATCGAGATAATGTTATTAATGATTTATACCAGTTTAACTAGCTAGGACAGATAGAATAAATCATTATTATGAATGTTATGACCAATTGTTAACTACTTGTTAAGATTGGAGTTTCCTTCTCACAGCTTCTGCCCTTGTGTCTTGCCAAGATTAAATCGCTGAGCAACGTGTCATACTCTTCTACTCTGTGCAACAAGTATAATTACCTATCTTTCCACACGTCATGGTATGTCCTTTGAATCACTTCAAACTTATAATTTGGTAAAGCATGAATTTAATTTTTCCAATCCACGTCGAAATACTTTATGAGACGGTCATATATGAGATCGGATACAACTTAATACAAATTCAACAATCATCTTTTTAAATCAATGGTGGATCTAAAATTAAAAATTTGGAGATACATTTGAGTATGATTTAAAATTTGAGAATATATTTAACTATTTTTTTTTTCTAATTATACATAATAAAATACAATTTTTTTTTCTAATTATACAAGGGGTACATTTCATTTTGGGGTACAATTGTACCCCCATGTACCCCCCCTCCTCCTTTGCTTCATTTATTAAAAGCGTCAATGCTCAAATAATGCCCCGTCTCATTGTGGAGTAGGACTCTTGTGAAATATTGCACAATAGTGACATGTGCAATACATCACTGAATTAATGTAAAAATTAGAAAAATTCACGGGTCCACAATGATCGGAGGGGCGGGTGAATTGGGCGCGAGCAAGGGCTACGAGGTTCAGTTGGGCGACGAATATATATTTATAGAATGTTACTACATCTATGTGTGAGTGTTACTACATCTATACTTAAGTGTTACTACATTGTTATATTAAAAATAACTTCATATATCACGTAACACATATTATAACATAACGTAATACATTGTTATTCATATGGTAACACATGAATATTCACATAGTATTACGATATGTATATATTATTATATATTACTACCTCGGTCCCCTAAAAGTATGCTCAAAGGGTTTAAACATGTTTTATGAAAAGGTATATTAAGTTCATTTATGAATAACATAATTAAATGTGAGTAAAGTATAATAATAACTTGAGTAATTAAGTGTTTGTTGGACTATAAAGATTAAAAAAATTGTGTCTGTAGACGTGCTTAATGTTTCAGCCCTCTGAGCATATTTTTGGGGGACGGAGGGAGTACTAAAAAACAAGTGTTACTACATGAACAAAAAAATGTTACCCTATAAAAAAACGTGTTACCACATGAATAAAATCAGTACAATCGCGAAAAGAAATTTCCAGTCCAAAATTACAGATTTAAAGAACAACTTGATGTGTTACTACATGAACAAAAGAGTGTTACACTATGAACAAACGAGTATTACTATATGAACAAAAAACCAGTACAATCGTGAAAAAATTCCCCAGTTCAAGATTACATATTTAAAAGAACAGCGTGAGAAGAGTGCAGAAGAATCTAAAAATCTGCGCCAGAAAATCAAGAGAAAAAAGAACAAGTCCTAAATTTGCCAAGATGAGAAAGAGAGAACAAGAAAATGAAGAACCAGAGAAGAGAAGAAAAAACTTACAGATCGCGAGGAATGAGAATTTGAAAACTCCAAATTCACGTTGCCAGGAAAGAAAAACCCTAGATGGAAGAAGAACGTGGAAGTGCGGATTCACAGCGGGCCTGGGCTTCGCCCGATCTGCGTTTTTTTTTAAAATATCAATTTAAACTACAATTGCACATAACAATGATATGCAATATTGTATACAAGTTTTTGCCCTCATTGTGAGACATTCTCATCTGAGATGTGTCTCTTAAATTGAGCTTACCTCAACAATAAATATTAAACCAAGCTCAAACACTTTAATTTACCTTAAGAGTTATGATCTATTAATTGTTCCTTATTGCCTTGCTCGTCAGTCAAATAATTTTTTTAAAAATTATTTTTGGGGTCATTTAGTAATTTAATTAAATTATAAGCTGCTATTGATAATTTTGAACAAATATGGAGAAATGTTTTGGTAATTCAGAAAAAAATTAACCAAGGAAAAGAATGAAAAGGGGGGTTCCAACACATGTATAGGGTATGTGCGACATGGGTCATTTTCGAGGAGGACAAAAATGTGTTTGAAGCCTGGAAATTATATCAGCTCCAACTTTGACCAAAATTAACGTAATTCACTATTACATGATAATGGCTGAAATGAAGATCCGCATTTGACCAAGAAATTAATGTGAATTTTTTAACCCTCAAAGCAAAGTTAAAGTTAATCATCTAACTTATGATCTAATGTTCAAAATTCAAATAAGTGGCAAAGATTTATAATTATGAGAGAGTTATATATATGAAATGTAATCCCATCTATCATATTTAAAAAAAAAATCGAATATTATAATACATGTATAATATCGTCTAACACAAGATTCACTTTTAATAAATATATATGATTTTAATGTTAGTATATTTTTTCTATTAGCAAATATATAATTGATTTTCATGTTCATATACGTACCCTTTGAATTAATAAATTCAATTTTTACAGTATATATATTTAATTTTCATGTTGATATATATATATTTTTTGACAAACAAATATATAATCTATTAAAATGAGTTCTTTTTACCACATGATACATCTTTTTTTTTCATCTTATCGACCCGAACCACAACATCACCTTCTCCAATCCAAGCGTGAGGACAGGGGAGGTCAACACTCGTCCGCTTTAAGCATTTTCAAATATGGTCGATACTCCACACTAAAGTTTCATCCACATTCTTCAAGATCTCGAGCTTACGGACCCATATATATATAATATGTTACAATGAGTTCTTTTTACCACAGGACACATTTATTTTTTCATCTTATCGACCGAACCACAACAACACCTTCTCTAATCCAAGCGTGAGGACAGGGGAGGTCAACACTCGCTCGCTTTCAGCATTTTTGAACATAATCGATACTCCACACTAAAGTTTCATCCACATTCTTCAAGATCTCGAGCTTACGGACCCATAGAGGGCGGAGAACCCCATAAAGGGTGGAAAATCCTCATTAAATCCCAATAAAGAGTGGCAGCATGTCTCGAACCCAGGACCTATTAGTCTAAATAGTGGTGCTCTAACCACTTGAGCTAAACCACTTTGACTTCATGTGATATATTAACCATACACATTTTTAATAGAGTTATGCTATATACACAAAAGTGACAACCTGATGTTGTGTAATCTCGTACACATCGATCGCGCTGCCCATACGACCAGATAAGAATTTGTCGCATGGCACATGCGACCGAATTTTTATTTTTTGGGCTGATCGCGCCGCCTATGCGACGAAAATTGTCCATGTCGCGTGGACCATGCGACCGAGACCTGTTCGGTCGCGTGGAACATGCGACATAATTTTTTTTGTTTAATCTCAAATTTTTTATAATATGTATTTATTTATAATTTATAATTATTTACTTATGATTTATAATAAAAAATTTATTTATAATTTATAATTGTTGACATTTTCGGATATTTTTTTTTTGCACTAACTTTTTAATAAGATATACAAATATATTAGTTTTTATAGATTTAAATAAGCAAGCAATTTCTATATTATTATTGATTTTTTAAAAAAATGTTAAAACATTTAAACTAGAGATAAAAAAAATTGGAATATTAATTTATCATATAAAATAATAAAATACAAATAAATAATTCTCATAAAAAAAAGTACTATTATTTGTTGCCATTAATTATCCGTTCCACCACCAACCAGAGCTATGTCTTGAGTGAATTGTTCGGGGATACTGGCGTGTTGATGTCCCCAATAGGCGGGATCGAGGACCGATTCATGATAAATTTTATTAGGATTATCTTGAAAAGTATGCTTTTTACTTTGTATAATCGGCCGAATTTTTCGGACTTATTTCTTGAAATAAATTGTTTATCGCGATGCTTTAAATATGATTGAATGTTATATATATTTCTTTGCATAATTGTTCAATAATTAAATGCGTGTTACTTTGTAGTTAATTTAGTGATGCGGATCACGAAGATTAAATTAACGGTCCTTGTAACTAAAAAGTACACCATTCACGACCTAGATGGAAATGAACAACCATCGCGAAAGGTTGAGGTGTAAGGCTCGATTGGTTTGTCTTGACCAAGAGATTACACTAGTGCATGGTGATCTTGTTGCATAGGACCCTGAGGAGGATAAGTTCTTGAGAATCGAACAAGGAAGAATTAGACCTCGGTGGTTCGTTGTTTCTTAACCTTCGTCCCTTAAATAGGATCACGTGGGATTGGTAACTATTGCTTTGACTTATCATGGGTAGCGAATCGAGAGAGATTCAATACTTTTTATCTTGGGCAATATTATTGGTCACATGTGATTGCTAAGATTTATCTGAAGAATCGTGTGCAAGCACGCTTGCTTGATTTGCCCCCTTGGGAGGTTCATAAGTTTTATCATACCAAATCTTGCAAGTGGAATTAGTTTTAGGTATGGATAATAATGTTGAACCGTTCCTCGACCAAGGACAAAAGATATTAATTAGCGGAAAGCTATTTGGTGGCTTGAATTAATTAATGGACTAGATAATCTTAAACACGGAAAATAATGACCGGGAGCCATATTGGTGTAATATGGGTTAAGATGGATGGTGCAATATTAATTATGTAGTGGGATTAATTAATATTTATGGGCTTGAATTATATTGTGGCTCAATATTAGATATTCAAGATCCATTAGAAAGTCAATCTTAATTCTCCTAAAGGCCCCCTCGAGTAGCCCAACATATAGTCCAATAAGCGAAAAAGGTGATTAAAATAAAATAAATATTGTTGCTTATATTTCCTCTAAATTTTTGAAAATTATGGATAAAAAGAGGAGAAAGATTTTCTTTGAATTTTGTTATGGAATGAAGATATGTATTCTTGGAATACAAGATTATCTCATTAAATTCAAGAAATCTCCCCTTGGTTATTCATAGTGATATTCGAAATTTTTTTGAAAATAGAGGGCAAGAAAGATTTTCTTGATTTTCTTGAAAAGATATTATGGAAGATATGTATTTCTTGAAATACAAGAATATCTCATAAATTCAAGAAGATCCAAATCTTGGATTCTTGCACACTGTATTTTTCAAAAATAACACCATAATAGAGGAGGTGGGATTTTTGTGGAATATTTTAATTATGGGAAAAAGAATATAAGAGATATATTCAAGATTTCTTGGTGACCAAGAAAAGTCTTTTCCCACATTGAAATGTCACATAAATTTCGTCCACCCTCCCTCCTATAAATAGGGGATGATTAGTTCATTCCAAAGTACAATTCAATGTGCTGGAAATATTAGCAAATCCACATAAGTGGTGCAACAAAGTTTATTTTTTCCTTTTGTTAATTGTTCGCGAGTATCCTTCCACCGGATTGTCGAGCAAGGGCTAAGGGAATACTTGGGAAGTCCTTTTGGTTAGTCCGTCCGACCAAAGCCACTGCCATCCCAAGAGAATGCGTTCACGTAAACCCGTAGATTCGCATCGTAGGTTTTACGTGGCTTTTTATATCATGATATGTTGTTGCAATTATTATTTGAATTAATATAGGATTAATTCATGCTAGTAATAATTAATGAATTAAATTTGTATTTAAATATTCACCCGAATAGATCGTGCAACTCATTACCCAACAATTCCGTATCGAACCCTTTGTTTGAAGACTCTGAATTTTTTAAATTGTAATTTAATTAAGTGGACATTAAATTTAAAATTGGATAGTAGAAGCTATTAGATACATTTTGCGGTATCAATTGTCATGGATTTTAATGTTTTATTTTGCATGCATATAAAAGCGTGGTTTTTTTTTAATTCGATTCGATTCGGATTTGTTTTTGCCTCGTGAAAAATCACGAGTAGACTAGGATTTGTTTGATTTGATCAATGTAATAGACTAGTCTAGATCTAGGTTTATTTATTTTTGTAAATAAATTATAACCGGATCGGGAACAAAAGACGAAAGAATTAAAGGGCGAAATCCATAAACAGCTGTATTGCACGCTTTGGCGCGAGAGGAGAGGCAGGCGGCGCGCCCAGAGATGGAGCCTTGTGGCAGGCGGCGCTCGGCCAGCGGCCGAAGCGGACGGGATGATAAAGCGAGGCAGACGGCCTGGCATGGAGACGCGGCGGGCGAGGCGGGGAGGCTCGTGCCAAGGATCTTGTAGCTGTCGCCGCCGAGATCTGCCGACGCCGCTGCCGATACTGCCGAGGCGTCTTGCGATGCTGGCGGGCATGGCCCGCCGGGCGGTCCGAGGTCGCCTAAGTTGCCCCGAGCAAGTGGCGGCGGATCTTGGGCGTGCATCATTGCGAGTCGCTTGGCGTGGAGGTTCGAGCAAGTATTTTTTTCGAGATTTAAGCGAGTGGGAGAAATTCGAGGCGTGTTTCTTCAAGATCAAGCCAAGAAAAAATCAAACCATGACAATTGGATAATTTGGCCCAATATGTTTATTTTTTCTGTTTTTGCTTGATTTATTTGTCTATCTTATGCTTTATTTAATTTGTTTAAATGTGTTTGCATGAGGGTTGCCAAATTGAAAAATCTCAACTTCAAAATTACTAAGTATGTTTTAAATAATTAATTGACAATTTTATTCAGGATAATAAAATTGAATTAATTTTGACCTCCATGATTTATTTATTTGTGAATTCTTTTGGAGAAATTCCCCCAACGGGACGGTCAAAAGATAGGTTTCACATGAATGAATTTCAAACGGATGATTGTGGGTTATTACTAGTTGCGACGATGACCCTCCCAACGAGGCTCGATCAAAGCGAAATAGTAATCTTGTATTTAATCATGGTTATTACTTAGGTATAAAATTGATATGCATATACTTCCCCGAAGTCCCTGTCAATTTTATATTGGTCAAGTGGGAGCCAGCTATTAATCTGGATATTAAAGGTTTGTAATTGTTCTTGTTTGTAACCTGCTTGAATGTGTTTAAAAAATGACCCACTCAACGTGGCTTATTTAAACTGTTTTGAGATGTTGGCTGATGCATGTTCATATTTTTTTGAGATTTTAAATATGATGAATGTGATCGAACCTTGTGATATACTTGTCTATTGCATATAGTTGTTTATTTGACAAAGATGTCGTTACCTTTTAATCCATTTTGTTATTATACTTAAAAGTCAATACAATATGTATGGAAACTATATTGATTGGAAAATTATAATTGTCCTAAGCGCAAAAAAGCACAAGTGGATTTTGACACACGAAAAATCGGATGAGCTAACCGACGAGTCAAAACATGCGGGACTCGTCGGATCACCTTCTGCGAGAGATGTCGTCATTTGAAATGGTGGAGGAAAAAACCCGTAAGGGATTCGTCCTCAAAATAGATGGCCCATCTGAACAAACTTGAGATTCGAGTCTGATTATGATCTGGAGACTCGGATGAATTTGGTACTTCATTCTCTCGCTGTGAAGGTTTTTGAGCATTTTGGCCTCGCTAGCTAATTTGTTGCAAACTTTTGGACTCGGCGAAATGATGATAATGCACCAAACTCAAGCTTTTGGCAAGTGGTCCGTCTTCATCTTCTAGGCCAGGGTAGGCAAGATAAAGAAGAGGACCAAAGGCCATAAGCAATAAAACTCAACTGTTGCCAAGAGCAATGGTAAGATGAGGAATGCTTTCGTCGAGTCGAGGAAAATCAAAGAGGAAGTGCTTAAGGCTGCGGTGAGAGAGGACAATGGAGGTTTTACTGTTCCAACCCCAAAAGGGACGGAAAGAAAGGTAATTCTCACACACTAGTTGTTGAAACTTGTTTAGCGGCGTATACTTCTCATTCGTGGGTGGTTGATCACGAGATCCACTAATCATGTTGGCTTCACGGGTTCTAAATGATCCCAAGAGCGTGGTGGGAGTGAGATCCTCATCACACTAGGCAGCGTTCGAAAGTAGAAGACATTGCAATGCTACGTAAGTGGCGGATATTGCAATGCTACGGTAATAACGATTATTGCAATACTACGCAAAGTAGCAGAACAACGCAATGCTACATGAGTAGCGTTAAAAGCGATGGAGAAAGTGCACCTATCTTTTGAAGATAAAAGTTTTTGAGATTATCTTTGTGTTCCCGGTTTTTAGAAAGAATTCACTTTCGGTTTCTAAAATTCAATTAAAGGACACTAAGTTTCTTCTAATAAGAATGACATCATTTTTGAAATGATGAGTGTATCTGATACGGGACATTGATGGAAAATCTCTATACAATTAAGCGTGCACACCACTCACGAAATGTATCCTATAACACATCAATCTTTTTTAGAAAAGAAAAATGTTCATCGGACATGAAGCGTGACACTTCTTTGGCATCTAAGATTAGGTCATATAAATCCAAAGAGGATCCAAAGGTTGGTGAAAGATGGTTCTTTGGGGCGTCTCAAGTTGAATCGATTCAACTTGCGAATCATGTTTGGAGGGTAATATGACCAAGAGGGCATTTGGAGCCAAGGGAATAGGGCCAAAGAAGTGTTATAGATCGTTCACAGATGTATGTATGTAGTCAATGTCAACCAAAGCAAGAGGAGGTTATGAGTAATTTAATTGATGATTACTCAAAGGTACATTTTCCTTATGAAGCATGAATCGAGACCTTTGAGAAATTCTAAGAATTTAAGGCTCAAAGCGAGAGAATCATATGGAAAAACGTATCAAGTCTCTACGATCGATCGTGGAGGCGAATACCTCGATGATGAGTTTTTGAACTACTTATCGATGAAGGGATTGTATCGACTCCATTGCACCGGAACCCCTCAACAAAAGCGGGGGTTTGCGAGCGAAGCAACATAATTCTTTTGGAAATGGATAGATCAATGATGAGTTATACGGATCTTCGAGTCGATTACGGGGTCATACCTTGGAAAATAGCGACTTACATTCTGAACTTGGTGCTATCCATATCGGTTCCCAAACCTCCCAAAGAATTGTGGACCGGGCGCAAGCCTAGTATGAGACACATGAGAACTTTGGGGTGTCCGGCCTACGTGTTGGACAAGAAAACCGGTAAATTGGATCCTCGATCAGAATTAAGGTTGTTTGTAGGATACCCCGAGGAACAAAAGGGTGTATGTTCTATAGTCCCGAAGATCAAAAGGTGGTCATCTGCACCCACTTTAGATTTTTGGAAGAAGACTATATGGACGAAACCCAGTGAGATTACCTTAAATGAGCTTAGAGGGCAAACCTCGGTGCTAATTTGTCTAGATGATATACCAAGCGATACGCTTTCTGGCAGGAGCCTAGTCATAGTGGGAGGGTTGTTAGACGACCGAGAGATTCATGGGAATAGGAGAGTCCTCGGACTTGATTCAGGAATCGAGACCCATGGACATATGATGAGGCACTCCAAGATAAGGATCTGATTCTTGGCAACAAACAATGAAAGCCAAAATGGGTTCTATGTTTCATAATAGAGTGTGGGAGCTAGGTCGAACCACTTAATGGGGTAAAACTCATTGGATGCAAGTGGGTATATAAGAGGAAAAGAGGGACAGGACGGAAGGTTGAAACCTTTAAAAGCAAGACTAGTGGCGAAAGGTTATACTCGGAAAGAAGGGATCGATTATGAGGAAACTTTTTTCGCCAGTAGCCATGCTTAAGTCCATCCATATTCTCTTATCGATTCTTCTGCGCATTTCGACTTTGAAATCTGGCGGATGGATGTCAAGGCGACTTTCATGCGGAAGTCTTGATGAAGAGATCTATATCAACAACCCCAAGGTTTCATTGAAACGGGCCAAGAACACCTAGTTTGTAAAGCTCAAGAGGTCCATTTACGGACTCAAACGGGCATCGAGCTTGGAACCAAAGTTTTGATCATATAATAGAGTCTTATGGGTTTGATCAAAAGCGAGTTTGAAGGTTGTTGTATATAAAAGCGTGTAAAGCGCATTGGTATTCTTAGTACTATCGTAGATAACATTGTGATCATCTGGAGCGATGTGAAGGTGTGGTCGGGCGTAAGGGCATGGCGTTTCAAAATAGCTTGATATGAAAGACTTGGGAAACCGGACACATCCTTGGGATCAAGATTACTCGAGATCGCAAGAAAATGATGATCGGGTTATCGCAAGTATTCATACATTGATCTTGGTTTTAAAAGCGATTGACATCAAGATTCAAGAAAGGATTAGTACCTTTCGGACTTGGAATCCATCTATCAAGAAAATGTCCCTAAGGCGCAAAAGGAGATAGATGATATGAAAGGCATTCCTTGTGCTTTTTGTAGGAAACCTTATGTATGCAATCGTATGCGAGACCCGGATATATGCTTTCCGTAGGCATGGTAGCAAGATATCGAGTAACCAGGAAAGCGAATTGGACGACGATTAAAAACATTACGAAGTATCGAAAAGAACTCGAGATAGAATGTTGATTTATCGATCGGATCTCCAATCCCCATCGGCTACATGGACTCGGATTTCCAATCATATTTAGATTCGTAAATTATCGCCTCGGTTAGTGTGTTTTCATTTGGGAAGTGTAGCCATCAAATGGGCCGAGTGTGAAGCGTAAATGCATCAACGACTCAACCATGGAAGTCGGGTAAGTAATTGCTTGTGAAGCGGTGAAAGAACCGATTGAGCTCTAGACCTTCTTAGTGGACTTGGATGGTGTTACGAATTTGTCTAGCAATATACGCTAAGGGCGGTTGCAAATTCAAGAGAACCAAGAGTCCCTGAGTCAAACAAACACATTAAAGGAAAGACATCTTATCGAGAAATCGTTAAGAGAGGAGATATAGATGTGGCAAAGATAGCGTCCGAGGACAACCTAGCGAGATCCATTCACAAAGAGTCTGCCTCTGAATACATTCGAGAGACATGTGGAAGGAATGGGTGTCAAGACCGTTGCCAAGTACAATTCCATGTGCTGGAAATATTAGCAAATCCACATAAGTGGTGCAACAAAGTTTATTTTTTCCTTTTGTTAATTGTTCGCAAGTATCCTTCCACCGGATTGTCGAGCAAGGGCTAAGGGAATACTTGGGAAATCCTTTTGGTTAGTCCGTCCGACCAAAGCCCTTTGCCATCCCAAGAGAATGCGTTCACGTAAACCCGTAGATTCGCATCGTGGGTTTTCGTGGCTTTTTATATGCATGATATGTTGTTGAAATTATTATTTGAATTAATATAGGATTAATTAATGCTAGTAATAATTAATGAATTAAATTTGTATTTAAATATTCACCCCGAATAGATCTGTGCAACTCATTACCCAACACCGGCATGATGGGCAATCAAGCCAAGATGAGGCATCATATAGGGTGGACACTGTGGATCAACACTAGCTTGATCCATCAAATCGTGAGTTTCTTGCCTCACGTGTCCCAACATTTGGTGAGCTGACCTCGACATGCCACTGACATAAATATTATTCTCACTGTGTGCAGTGTTGTGCACTCTCGGATGAGTAATGTTTGCATACCATGCAAGATACTCATCCGTGGTACTGTCCTTCACTACAGCGAAGGTACCAAGGTCCCCGAGATGGTAACAACGATTTTGCATTTCATTCCAAAATGCCACCGTGGGTCCATACACTTTTTTGTACCTCTCTGCATTGGCTCCGAATTTTGAACGTTCAAGATCTAAGTCGATCGGTGGTGGCGGTATGGGCTGCACTCTCCCATATTGCCTTGCAACCCTCCTCGGCATATACCCTTCGGCGAAGTCAAGAAATTGAATGCATCCATGAAATAATGAGGGGGCAGGGATTCTAGCTGGACGGCCGTATGGAGTCCAATTGACCTATAAAGTAAGTAAAATATTTGTATATGTCATTTTGTTAAGGTACTTAAATTATTACTGACGTTATTACTATTAAGGGTGTATTGAGAATGATAAACATACATTAGACGAAGGGTAATTATCCAACAGTTTGCGGTAATGGACAAGATCCCGTGTCGAGTTTTGGAATTTTTGGGTCTTGTTCCAGTACGATGCTCTTGGGTGGGCAGGGTTAAACGAGGTAACCGCGCGTTTGCGCCAAGTCGAGAAGTACTTTCGTATATCCGACTTTGAAAATTAAAAATGTGTTTTTAGTTATTGGTTACATATGTTGATAATAGTGTATTAATTAATATATAATTGGAAATATTATTGAAAAATTGAATTTTTACCTCAATTAATGTTAAGCGACCCGACATACGTGGTCGTCTCAATTCTGGATGCCTTGCCAAAGTTGCTTATATAAATAAGCTAATGTCGCGGCTCCTCATGCATATTGAGGGACATACTCGAGATTACCCAAAACATTTACATCATTTTTGGGGACAGCATCACATGTTTTATCCACGAAGAGTGTACTCCCCATCAAGTACCACAGGTAACCTCGAGCAATAGAGGCATCGCTCAGCTGCCCACTAAAACACGCCGTTCGTATATCCTTAAGGAGGTTGCTTTTGGAATTGCCTCCCCTAGATCCACACCTGGTAATCAATGCATTGTCAGGACATGGTCCGCTGCCAATGACGGGGAGGCCATTTATTCTCAAGCCTACATTGGAAAAAAGTTATTTTTGTTATAAGTGAAATTAATTAATGAGCATGTACAAAATTTAATTTTTTAAATATTAAGTTTATTTTCAGTTTACCAAGAATAGCTTGAACGTCGTGAAGTGTGATCGCCATCTTCCCGAAAGGCATATGAAACGTGTTTGTTTCAGGGTGCCACCGTTCAACGAATGTTGTAATGAGGGGCATGTTGTTTGATTCAAACATCAAACTCCCGATACCCTCCAATCCAGATTGTTGAATTATTTCAAAATATTGATGGCCTTCAAATAATGGATTCGACGACTAGGCGGCAATAGATCTCTTTCGGGTCTGGGAACCAAGGATCTTTTGAAAATGCTACATATTTAAAAATAAATAAAATGAACACGTTAATTTACATATTTTAACCGTTTGAAATAATAATTAAAAAAATTGTGTATTTCACTTACTGGATCTTCCCATATTTTCTTGGCTTTGTGACATTTGAAAGCAAACAACACACTTGGATCATTGGGTCCTCCAAGCATTGGCGTTGTCGTCATCCATTCAGCATTTTGCGACGATGAGGCTTGTGTTGTCTGCGTATCAGTTTGGTATTCATTCTCATACTCATGGTGACTTGAGTGATGAGACATTGAGGGACCATGGGGAGTGGAGTGATGAGATGTGGGGCGTGCCGATTGAATGTGGGACGCGTCCGGATCGATTCAAGGTGGGCTTTAATGGGATCGAGCGAAGGTGAGAATAACTTTCGAGGAGGCTGTATTGGGGTGATATTCACAAAGGGAGGGGTCATGATATCATTATGTTCATGTGCAGGATTTGAAGCAAAGCGCCTTGGGAGCAATTTCTTTTGAAATTAGGTTCTATTGGAGGGGTGTAATTAGGTTCTATTGGAGGGGTGTTCAGATCGAATCCTAAATTTGAACCTAACATTGTACTCCAATCGAATTGTTCATCTTGTTGCGGTTGTTGCTGCGTTTCTTGTTGCAGTTGTTGTTGCATTCGTTGTGTCATTGTAACACATCGGTTACATAGTCTACCAGAATAGGTGCATTGGCCTTGATTGTAGTTGTAGCTTTGCATTGTGAACTAAGGAATAAATTACGAAGTTATTCAACTAATACCTTAAAACAAATAAAACTAGTACTTTACAGCAATAAAACTACTACTTTTTTTTTTTATAAAAGTAATAGTTTACAGCAATACAACTAATACTTTACAGCAATACAACTAATACTTTACAGAAATACAACTAATACTTTACAGCAATACAACTAATATTTTACATCAATAAAACTAATACTTTACAACAATACAATTAATAATGTTGTTTGACCTGCTTTCGGTATTTTTCTTAATTTAACAATGTAAACAACCTAAATACCTTATCTTTATCCTTTTGTTTTTAAGTAGTGATTTATTTTTAGAATTCCATTATGTAATATATTTTTATTGAAAAATATATATTATATATTATTAAAAGGTATATAATACGTGTATATATTATTAAAATTTCTATTAAGGTATATAATACACGTATATAATCTACATGAAAAATAAATCATATATAAATATGTATAATATATTTATATTATATATATATAGTATTTATTAAGAAACTTATTACATAATCACTACAACATAAGTTACATTAAGTAACACTTTTAATAGTTTATGGATCACTTTGAAAAAGTGTTACCATCATGTAACACCTTATGGTAAGACTTTTAAAATGTTACTATATGAATTTTAGGTAACACTTTCTATAAGAAAATAAATTATTCAAAAAAGTGGAAAAAAGTATAATTCCTAAGGTTTGAACTGTGAACCTCAAGCATTTATGGCCAAGCATTTACCAACTAGGCTAGTCCATTCTTTTTTAATATATTGGACAGTAATTATAGTTATTATGTTTTATTCGTTTTTTTTTTTTTTGGTTTTTTTTTCGTTTTTTCTTTACTTTTTTTTTTAAATAAAAATTATAAACTATAGAATTTTTTAGGTATATAACTATAGATAATTTTATTATAAAATTTAATTGATATGAACTTAAATTTTTTAAATATTATAATTATATTTATAAAAATAATTATATATCATTTACTAAGATAATAAATAATATAATAAACTTTTTTACACAAAAAATATACATAAATATATAATATATTTCGAATATATTAATTTTATATATTATAAATAAAATATGTTACATATGTATAAGGTTATGCATATAAATTCAATGGGTTTATTTATTTAATTGTTAGTGTTTGCAAAATTTAGTTACTTAAAATGTAAGTGTTTTTATTTGTCATTCTCCTACTAACTTTTTAGTACTAAATATTTATTATTAAACTAAGGGTCAAATTGATATATAATATATACTAACTGTAAGCTTAATTAATTAATTTACACTGTGATTGCTACTTATATTTGCTTTCCTCATTTTCAATTGATATATAATATATACTAACTGTAAGCGTTTGAGTGCTTTAGAAATAATTTATTAATTTAGCAGTTAGTTGTCTAGCTAGTTTATATTAATTAACAAATAAGTGCTAGTATATTTTAAATTTATAATAGTATCATATTTACACAAACTAATACCTTAAAAATTACAACTAATACTTTATAACCAACTAATACTTTAAAGCATTACAAACAACACTTTAAAAGGATATTCAACTAAAAGTTTAAAGCATATAATATGTACACAAATATAAACAAGAAAACCACACCTTTAATGGTTGGCCGTGAATGACGACAAGTGAATTGCGTTATTGAATAAATTTTTAGATTAGTATTTGTCATAAAAATTGAACAAGAAAAAAGCATACATCAAGATATATTAAAACTAACGAATGAAAAGAAAAAAAACAAAACCAATTAGCGGCGGAGGCGGCGGCGTCAAAACAACTTGTGAAAATGAGAGGATTGAGTAGTGAAAATGATAGAACTCTCAAATTTTATTTTGAAAATGAGTTGTGAAAGTGGTGATTATATGTGTGTGCATTGTGTTATATATATATATATATATATATATATATATAAATCAAAAAAAAAAAAAAACAAATTTGAACACTTGGCGCTGACTGCGTGTCGGTGGTGTTAGGAAATTTAGAGTTTTGATGAAAGTTCTAAAACACATGTAATAGGACCCGTCATCATACATTGGTGGTGATGTTTATATTCTGGTTTATAGAATACCGGTTGATAATTCTTGTATAGAACAACGGATGTAATAGATAGATCACATATTGAGGGGAACCTCAATATGTATAGGTCGAATCGAAGATATGAAGAGCGGTGATATCAAACAAGCGAATCTGAGAAGAGCGGAAGATCGGATCGATCGATCAAGTCGATATCTCAAATTTGAAGTCATAAAGCTCAAACTTCGAGAATACTTGAAGATCGGATGACTTCGGAAGATCGGACGAAGACCTACATCGGTAAGTGCGCTAGTTGAAGTTAAGTCGGCCACCCGGAAGACTCAATCAATTAAGGTGAGCGTTTCGGTGATCGGTCGACTTTCGCGGTGCCGATATTTCACAAAATCATCGTCTATGATCGAACAAGAAGAATGTCGACCTTAGTTGGAAGAACAACATTTGAAAAGTGCTTACGTTAACAATAAGGGCCGAGACACGTATGATCGGATTTGGCAATTCACGGGATTTGATCTTGCTTTCTCCAAGCGGCTATAAAAGACACTATTCACACTTTTCGGCCATGCCGTTCTGAAAGACGTCACATCAATCCTGCAAACTACCAAATATAGCACGAAATTCAAATTGCTCTCCAGCGGCTCTTTGATTTGAGGTCTATAAATATGGGATCACACTTGAGTGAAGACACGGAAACCACTGAAGCGATCAAGAAGCTCAAGCTATAATCAGATTTTCATACGAAGAACACGAACAAGAAGATTATTTTATTAAGTGTTCATCCCATAAGTTCTTAGCATAGAAATCTTTTCATCTAGGCGATGAAAGGCTATCTTAAACACTAGAAAAGATTTCATAGTTGGAACCAAAACAATCTTATCAAACCCAAAGTTAGGTTAAGTTGTTTAGCAAGAATTCGGACTAGGGTTTCTAGTTACGATTTACGGGATCGGTTGAGTGAGAACTCTTTAAATATCATCGATTGTCTTGTGTTGGACTAACACAAAAATCTAAATCCGAGTTTGGTTTAGTTGGTGCCTTGTGATAGGAAGAGTGGGCGTGGGGTGGTTTGTCAAACCACTATAAATCTTGTGTGCCTTTACGCTTTGATTAGCCATTTTACCTTTATCGCACTCAACTATTAAGCGGCATACATATTCTAAGTTAAGATCATTTAGCATCAAGCTTACGATCGATCAAGTTGACACTTTAGTCGATTGGTTAAAAGCCCGACTTTGGAATCGATTTATCAAAAACCGGTTTTTCACGGGTAAAACTTAGCTTCAGCGACATCAGTTAAAGCCCGATAGTTACGGCCCGATCTGCCTTGAGGCGATTAGTAAGTTAGTTATCGATCAAAATGATTCACTCGCTTTTCGATCGGGTTAGCGCTTTCTGACGATCTGAAAAAAGATTTTTGAAGTCTATTCACCCCTCCCTCTAGACTTACGCCCTCACAAAACCCGTTCGGGACCTACAAGTGGTATCGAGGCGGTGGTTCTACGGACTTTGGCTTTTGTGTATCATCGATTCTTGAGGAAGAATCTTTGTGGTCATTTGAACATATCTTGAAAAACCGTTTTTAACACTTATTCGCTTTTCAAAATCACTTTCGGCATGGATAATACCTCGGTATGTATCATGATCTGCCGAAGTTCTCAATTGATGAGTATGCAGTTGGGCCATTTATATGTGCAACCATCTAGGTTCGATTAGTGGCGAGAATGATGGAAGTCATCGAAAGGACCCATCATCATATATCACCACAACCCTGCGGTTGGAGGAGATCCGGACTTTGCCGGGAAGTCTTATGCGAAAAAAAAAGCCCGGCCTTGATGGATGCGAGAGGAAAAGAAGCGTATACTCTGGGACACAATCGCCGGGCATATTATCATGAAAAGCGATGGATAAGGTCACCAAGGAAAAGATTAAATATCTCAAAACCGGGAAAGCAATGTGGGATACTCTGCATTTGAGATATCGAGGAAATGATCGAGATCAAAGACAGTAGTCTACAAAGCGAAGCTGGTGAAGTTCGAAAAAGCAAGAAGATCTTTCAACGAGACCATCAACGAACTCGATGGAAGGATTACTATGTCAGTGAATAAGCTACGAGAACTTGGTAGAGAGATGTCAGACAAGGACATCAACTACAAGATCTTAAGATCTCTTACCAAGAAATGGGATATGAAAGTCACGGTAATCAAGGATTGCCAAGATATTTCAAAGATGAAACCAAGTAGCCTGTTCTTAAGCCTTAAAGCTCACGAGTTCGATTTAATTGAAAGGGGACAAGCAAATGAAGATGAGGTACCCGCTGAAGCCTCAACTTCCAAATCAGTTGCGTTTAAGGCAACCAGCAGCAGATCAAAGGCCAATGAACCTATTGGAAACATCGTAAGTCAGGCAGAACAGATCGCTCTGCTTACCAGGAAACTAGAAAAATCAAATATTCAACTTGGTAAGTATCGAAGATTCTATAAAGATTATCAACATAGCCGAGGAAGAGATAGGAGATCGATAGCGGATCTCGAAAAGAACTAGATCTGATGATCGAAGAGACCACAAAGAAGAAAAGAAAAGAGATAATCTAAATGATGAGAGAAGAGATAATCGATCTGAAAGAAGGAGCTCAGACTACTATCAGAAAGGGAAGTCACCTGATAGATCATACGGATGGATTGATTCACGGAAGAAAAGGTTAAAGTGGATCAAGGGCGTGCTTCAATTTGTGAAGCAGTCACTTCTACGTGGTATCGGACTGGCGCCAAAATAAAGGAAATAAAAAGGAGCGAAGAAGAGAGCGTTCTGAGGGACGGAAAAGCCGTGGTTGATGACACATCCGGAATTGATGATTCTATCGCCCCTCGAGGATTCTGGATACTCCTCTGTAGAAGATTTACATCGATGGCGATCTTTGTTGACTTCTATGAGAATGAAGATCGATATTCTCTTGGATGATGATGAGATCGCTTTGATGGCGAGGAGGACCAATCGAGGTAACCTCCAAACAACTTTTGTTCGCTTCTACACTGCTTATCATTAGCACACTCTTTGGGGAGATTGACTGTGACTCTACTCTGAGCAATTGCTTGATGATCTCTCAATGCGATGAACACTTATGCTATAGTGGAAGCTGAAAATGACAAGCTAAGGATCGAAATAATCGGCTTGTTAAAAAGCGATCTCGATAAAACTCTTTGAATGAAATCTCTTTGAAAGCTGCTTTCGGAGGTGCAATGAAGAACTTAACATTACGAAAGTTAAGTCTTACGATCGGGAAGCGAGATCAAAGATCACTAGCAATTAACAAACAACAAGATGATGACTTCAAAATCCTTTGATTTAAATTTGATGAAATTTATTAAAATGCGTGAGAGTCTAAAATCTTACGAGGATAATTTCTTAAGAAAATAGAGGTTTTTACAAAATCTTCTAAAAGCTGTTCAAGATATGAACACCTATTTTTGAACAACGATTAACAAGAAGGGACTTGGGTATGAGAACCCTTCCACATCCTCAAAAGCCCGGTTGATTCACCTCAAAAAGGTGTGTCGGGCGAGTTTCGACAAAAGATACACCAAAAGCCGGACTTGTATCTAATAAGGAAAAAAAGACCGGTTAAGCGGTGGCGCGGGTGCTAACGGAAGGAGCAATTGGACCCCTGGCGGTAAAAAGCATCGACGTAGGAATCAACCGAAGAATCCGGTTCTTAAGAAGAGACCTCAACGATCAGCAGATCCAGTATCGAGAAAAACAACACTGTAAAGGAAGTCTAATCGAGAGACCAATCAAGGTCATTTCTTGAATAAGCCGCGCTATAGGTAAAGCTACCAAAAACCACCTATGCAAAAAAAGATACGAATCTTTTGATGGTAGCGATCGTACCTACCCCTATAATCGAAACCTAGAAAACAGCTTTTTGAGCCCACCTTGGAAGAAAAAAAGAAGACAAAAGCGAAAAGATAAATCCCAAGTCTTCTAAGTCATCAAGGCTCACACTAATAATCATACCAATCGAGAAAGCATATAAAGAGGCGTATGATTATGTTGGCGGTATGGGAGACAAATGGGGGCCTTGATCTAGCGATCACAATAGAAGTGCTCTGTTTGTATGGATCCCCAAAACAAACCCTAACCCCTCGGGACCCAATCAAAAAATTACCTAAAGCTGATTTGATTGCGAGGTTAGCGCTGGTGCGGCCAACAAAGGAGGTGTGCGAGCAACTATCTGGTACATCGATAGTGGATGCTCAAGGCACATATTTGGAAAGCAAACATCTCCTCGGCTCCTACATAGAAACGAAAGGCCAGCGTGTACTCTTCGGTGATGATAACTTTGGTTATACCAAAGGATTCGGAACTTAGAAAATGATGATGTACAAATAATTGGAGTCTCATTATGTCGAAGGTGCGAAGCACAACCTATTATCGGTTTCACAGTCTGCGACAGCGGTTGATGTTGAGTTCGGGCCCGATCAATGCACTATCAAGAATCTAGCCACTCAGCATTTTTTGCTAAGCGGTTGAGGAAAGGGCGATCTACAATGATTGGAGCAGTTGCCCAAGAAATACATGCCTAATTGTTAGAATTCCAAAAGTAGCGGTTGGCTCGGCACAAAAGAATGAGTCATCGAACTTTAAAACTCTTAATAAGATAGCAAGGATGTCTCTAGTGGAAGGTCTTCAAATGAAGTATTTTCAAAGGATCGGACATGTGTTGCATGTCGGAAGGAAAAGCAAGTCAAAAAAACCATTGAGGAATTCTGGACCGGCATCAATGATATTATGCTTTGCTTCATATGGATCTATTTGGACCGATTACACGGTCGATCTCGTGGGATTATAAATATACTCTGGTAATCGTGGATGATTATTCCAAGTTTACAGGTTATATTCTTACATAAGAAGAATGAGGCGACAACGAAGATACCATTTGCTTAAAATATTACAAAATGAGAAGGGTGTCGATTGTAGTAAAAATCGGATCGAGATAAAGGTACATAATTTACGAACTCTTTTATAAGCGATTTTTGCTCTAAGTTTGGTATACAACATGAGACATCATTTGCAAAAACGCCCACAACAAAATGGAGTAGCGAGCGGAGAAAGCAGAACACTCAAAAAAGCGCTTTCGCCGACGATGTTATTTGAACATGCAATACCAAGCCGTTTAGGTAGGAAGCAATCAACCTTTGCATGTCATGCTCGAGCAGATGTCTTATGACTAAGGCTCACTACAAAACACCCTATGAAGCTGTGGAAGGCGAGAAAACCTCGTGTTTCTTACTTCCGTATATTTTTGAGTGTAAGTGTTTCATACACAACAATGGGAAGAGTCGGGTTGAAGACCTTTGAGGCTAAGTCGGATGAGGTATATTCTTAGGATATTCCTCATCTAGCAAAACTTTTCGGGGTTTACAACAGGCGAACCCTAGTTGTGGAAATGTAGTCTTTGATGAAGCATCTTTTTGAACAAAATGCCTCGAAGAAGATGTACGATAACCCGATGCACGATGCTCGGAAAATGGATCGACTAACGATCAAGGAAAAAGAATCGGAACATCGTAACGGTATACATTCGGATCTGGCGATTCACGGATCAATCGGATCTAAAGTGCGAAAAAAAATGTCGATGAAGAAAGGCAGTGCAGTTGAGGCGGTTTCAATGAACCATCGGTTAGAGGAACACGAAGTTCCCGCGAGCAGAACATCGGCACATGATGAGTCAACATCGGTGAGGCGCGTTGTTCTTATCAAGTGGATCATAACTCTGCACCACTCCCAATCGCTAGTAATGAATCTTTATCGAAATGGATGATGTTCTCCAAACCGATGCAAATCGAGCGAAGGACACGGATAACGGTCATCCAATTGATCGATCATCGAGGACCCATCGATAGAGTTAAAACTAGACATCAGTTGGTGAAAGTGCCATGTATTCTTTGTTATACGTCTATGAAGGAACCAACAACGATGAGGAAGCTCTACAAAGCCTAAAGTTGGATTCTAGCCATGCGAGGAGGCTGGAGCAGTTCGAGAGAAATCAAGTTTGGGAGGCGGTGGACGGACCAAATCATCAAAGCGTAATTGCACGAAGTGGGTTTTTCAGAACAAGAGAGATGAGAAAAATGTCATAACGGGAATAAGGCAAGACTTATTTGCTAAGGGGTATTCACAATCGAAGGAATTGATTATGATGAGACCTTTGCACGATCGCTCGCCTGAAACCATTAAACATTTACGGCATATGCTTCCCACGAGAGGTTGTTTGTGTATCGGATGGGCGTAAAAAGTGCATTCTTAAGCGGGGTACTAGCGAGAGGAAGTTTATGTCGAACAACCTCCAGGGCTTTGAAAAAGGGCAACCAAGTGTACGTTTAAGAAAAGCTCTTTATGGTTTGAAACAAGCTCCTCGAGCTTGGTATGATACACTCTCTCGGTTCTTGATAAGCGGTGGGTTCACTAAAGGCGATGGACAAAACCTTATTGAGAATAGAAGATGGAGAAGATATTACGATGGTTGATTCGTTAGCGACATCATCTTGGATCTCCCAACAAGAGTCTATGTGAAAGATTCAGCAAACTGATGCAAGGGAAGTTCGAGATGTCCATGATGGGTCAGATGAATTATTTTCTGGGTCTACAAGTGAAGCAAAGTACAGAAGGGATATTCATCTGCCAAGCAAAGTACACTAGAAATTTATTGGCTAAGTTTGGAGTTCAAAACTGTAAGGAAGCCAAAATTCCTATGATGACTGGATTCAAGATGGATCTAGATGAGGATGGTCAGAAAACAAATCAGAAAGAATATAGGGCTCTCATTGGATCCTTACTATACATTTTGCCGGCCGGACCGGATATCACTTTTCGATGGGTGTATGTGCGGTTGAGGCAAATCGATGCAAAAGCCACCTAGAAAGCGCTAAGCGGATTAAAAATATCTGAAGGGAACGATAAACCTTGGTTTATTTTACCCATCGAGATGATAATCTAGAGCTTAGTGGGTATTACGATTACGATTATGGAGGTTGCAAGATTGTGAAAAATCAACCTCGGGAACATGTCGGTTTTAGGAAAGTGGCCCGATCTCGTGGTTTTCAAAAAAGCGGACATCGATTCGACATCTCTCTCTTGAAGCGAGAAATATATGGCTGCGGGAAATTTGTTGCTCCCAAGCTGCTCTGGCTTAGTCGGCGGTGAGGATTATAACATTGTAGCTAAGAATGTACCTATATTACGCATGTGATAATAGTCTTTATAGCAATCACTCGAATCTGTTCTACATCAAGATGCAACCATGTGGATGTGGGACACCATTTTATGATCATGTTGAAAAGAAGAATATCATAATGGAAAAAGATTCATCTTGATATCTAGAAAAGCCCGATATTCTAACCAAGCCCTTAAGTGAGATCAGATTCGAGAGAATTATCTGATGAGCTAGGCCTTACCGGATCTTGGAGAAAAAGGCACCTAAAATGCTTGATGGGATGATCTCGAGAACCCGGTGGTTAAGAGACTAACGGGTTAAAAGGAGTTAGTTGAGTTTGGTATCTCGGTGATCGGAAGATCGATCAAAGGCCCGATATAAGAAAGTCTTGATCGATTTACGATTTGTCGGATTAAAAAAGCGGTCAGATTGAAGGTTTATCAGTTGAAGGTTTATTAGATTAAAGGGCTGATCGTCTTAAGGAATTATCGATTAAACCGGTTTGGTTATTTCACTTTGTAAGTCGATTAGCGATACTCAACAAGCAAGATTCACAAGATTAAAACATCGCATAAGAAAACAAAGTAATTTACACAACAATGGAATAATAGAAATTTTCATTGATAAAGACCAGAAGGTCGGTTACATTACAAGTTACAAGTCAAAGAGCACCCGGGAGGTTAGTACATAAGTCATAACGAAAACCTAAACCTATAAACCCTCATCCTAACCTTGAAGAAGTGGGAGAGAGAGATTTTAAATCGATGCTCTCATTTCCCCCTTAACAAGGGTGAGAAAAGACTTTAAAATAATCCTAAAAGCCTCTCATTTGAAGCTAAAAACCAATGGGCGAGAGGCCTTGATAGGATTTCTAAGCGAGAGTCCTTAGACACGAAGTCAATGGGCTCTCAATTTGTTAAATGGAGCACATGTGCCAAGAAAGTGGTTCAAAGACCTTATGGGCACATGTGTTACATGAAAAAAATTGAGTTGATATCGAAGATCGGTTGTTATCGATCGGACCGTATATCAAACTCATGTTTTATATCGGTGAGTCTGTTGATGCTAGTTCCGTCATCTCGATAGACACACAAAGGTGCATACGGTTAGGAGAAGTGTCTTCTCGATTTGCGACAATGAGACCCGCCGCCTTGGTGGTAGAGAAACAGCAACAATTGTATGTGAAATCTTTGATGATGGCGAAAGCGGTGATAAAGGGACACACAAGGTTGATTTGAGAAAAGTGAAATCATTGAAAAAAGGGGTAAAGGTGTTTTTAGGAAGTCTCACGGAAATAAGGGTTCACGGGATACATGATTCTACAAAGAAGATAAGTATGGTGAATGGGTTATGTTTGTATAAAACATTGGTCCAATTTATAGAGGCCAA
Organism: Stenogyne calaminthoides; assembly: GCA_037126765.1. Lineage (NCBI taxonomy): Eukaryota > Viridiplantae > Streptophyta > Magnoliopsida > Lamiales > Lamiaceae > Stenogyne > Stenogyne calaminthoides. Next base: position 32,343,030 of record JBBCBC010000004.1, on the reverse strand, counting down.
GCGAGGGTGTGAATGCAAATTTGATTTCAAAAAGCCTCTTAGAAATTTGCATCACAAGGGCGGCGTGTAGGAATCAGCGGTGATAATTGGATAAATTCTGGCGGATTGACATATCGAAATATTGGACTATAATTACGCATGTCAAATCGTGCTGACTTAGGGAATAGAGACTACTATTCTAGACTAAGTTTTTGCGGTAACACGTTTCCCAAAATTGGCTTGATCGAGAAGAATCAGTTAGGTCAAGCTGAAATCGATTATATCTGAAACTAATCGATGAGGAAGATCGAGTTGAGCTTGATACAACAACAAATCAGATATATATATCGATACATGAAAAGCGAAAATATCGGTTGAAGGGGAACTTCAACTAATCAAAGAGGATCGAGAAAAAGGAAATCGGAGCCCGGAAGTGAAGCGGATCGATTGAAAAAAAAAACGGTTGGGAAATTATAAAGGATTAGGCGGAAAACTAAGATCAACAAGTGGAATCAACAACTACAAGTGGTATTGGTGATTACAATACCGATCGACGAATCGCTTTTTTTTTTCCTTGTTTATTGCTTACTTATTTGATCTTATCGATATTATTTGCCTTCTTGTACTCATTACCTTTGTGGCGTATTCCTGCGCAAAACATTTAATCTTGGACGTGGGGTACTTGTATTAATTGCTACAAAATGTGCTTTTAAATCCAAAAGGTATTCGTACGTGCTTCTCCTGACCATACGATCAAAACCGCTCAATCTGGATCGTTTAATCTTTTCAAAAGGTTGATCTTCCATATCTTGTCTTTTTTCCCTCCTCTTCTATAAAATGTTCATCAAAAACCCTACCAGAGTTTTTTTTTCACAAACTTGCGATTTATTCTCGAAAACTCAGATTACTTTTTCTGCGATTCAAAGTGCTTTTCTTGAGTTTCAACAATTTCTGAAAAACAGAATCTGGTAATTTCTGATTATTTGATGAATCATTTTTTAAATCCATTGATCTTAAAGATTTTGTCAATCGATGGTATCCTGTGTTATACCTTAACTTTTCATGATTTCAGTAAGAGTTTATCGATTATTAGGCATGTGTATAGGTCTGATAATCAATATATGATATCTTTATGTATATGCACAATTTTAATCGAGTCTATCTTGTTGTAGATGGCCACTCACGGTATGGGAAAGATAATGTGCAATTTATGACGGGCCAGCGAAGATTATCGATGACAAGTTAATGTAGTTTGATATCACTCGGGATCCGGAATCGATGGAAGTGGAGCAAATTCGAAGAAAGGAGGTCTTGAGAAAATTATTGCGCTCACGCAATCGGTGATGCGATATGAAAACACTCGAATTCCTAAGGAATTTAAGAGTGAATCTGACGCTCGGGGGAAGAACTACTTTTCGTCGATCAGCGGAGAAGAGATCGAGGAAGACGAAGCGCGGACATAACGTCTGTTGACTTGCCCCAAAGGAAGAATTTTTCCTGCGCACTCTGGGGAGAATGAAGATGTGATCGAGAAAAAGAACTCTTGAGGGAAGAGGTGACAAACATCGGACTTGAGGTTTTGTCGAACCCGATCTTTAAAAAAAAAATACTGATTGTTGTTTGACATATTGTCAAAAACAATCATGGGTATTTCATTGAAATGAATCTTTCTAACATCAGTCAAACTATCAAACATGGTTTGCGATAATTGATGAAGCCAAGAACATCAATTGGCGTAGCTTCGCGAAGGCCATTCTACTCCAAGAACATGAAAAGTTTGGAGTTAATGAATGGAGGCGAGTCTATCGAAGAAAGAGGATCGACAATCTCAACAAGGTTGCGAGTTATCTTGAAAGACAAAGCGCCAAATCTTTGAATGGGACGAGAATGGTGAAGTCCTACAAAGGCCTTCCCTCGCCACCCTTGACCCGTATATAGGCCCCTTTTGATGATGATATCGTTGCCCCTCCAAAATTTGAAAGAAAGGAAAAAACCAAGGAGAAGCAACCTAAATCTACACGGATGCTCCCCGGAAAAGAAAGAAAAGCGGTGAAGGCCAGGGAAAAGAGGCCAAGGAAAAGACGAGGCCTCCATGACTCTGTTTTAGAAGATGGGTCCAGGATGAAGAAGGGCGCCCGAGGAATCCGAGCTGTCATACAAAAATCGGTGTGAAAAATCAGTGAGCGGGCTTCTCAAGGCTGGGTATTCGAGGAAGAAGCGAATGACGATCTCTTTCTCCTCCAACTTCGAGTGATTCACCGCTTCCCAAGACCTTGGAGCTGCTTGGCATGTTTCTCCTTCTCTTCCACTTAATACGAACACGAAACCTCGTCGATTCGAGAAGAAAAGCTTACTGTTGTACCCGGGCTTTGCCTCTGCCTGAGAACCTCTGCAGGTCGAGCCAATCGGACAACTTCCGCCTACTCCAAAGCACCACAGGGCCCTCCACATCTCATCATAGGAATCCGAGCAGACAATTCTGAGTTAGATCATCAAAGACCATCACGGGGAAAATGGTGAGAATCGCAAATCGAGCGAAATTGATGAGATGTATCGAGCGAGTCGCCCATCGGGTAGTATTAGAGGAAGTTATGGCGATCCTCACTTTGGAGAGATCTCCGATTAAAAAGCTTCTCGGATTTTATAATGATTATAGAGCGGATGGGCGATCTTGATGAATTTTGCGATTTTGATTTGATATGAAATGCGCTAAAATAGGATCACCGGTTTGGTGATAACTCTTGAATCTATCAAAGCTCGATCCACGGGGAAATTTGGGATTGGTGAACAAAATGAACCGGAGGATTGAAGATCTTCTGAAGCGAGATCTTCTTATGAAGGATCACGGGGAGCTGCCGATGATAGTGGAAGCTAAGTGCTGCGGTTCATGACCCAACCTTTGGAAGCACAAACAAGCTAAAAGCGGATCAAGTGACACCAAACATTCCTACAACTCCGTCACGGCTGATCAACCCGGAGATCGAGATCATGTCTCAAAGATCTCGCGAAAGAAGAAGTTGAGGGAGTGATAGGCGTCGAGGCAGATTGGCCTCAAAAGAAATAATGAGATCAAAGGGAATTGACTATTTCCCGGTCGAGGCAATCAAAGATCAGTTCTCCCAAAAGCTTGTGACCACAATATCTGCGAACTTATAAAATCAGTTGATGACAAACTAATTGGTGGATCAACAACAAGTTTCTTTTCGATGCTCCTTTGAAAAGCTAGAATTGATGTGAAGAGAAACTTGACAAAGCCAGTTATTTACACTCTCTCTTGCCATGGAATCTGTTAATTTGAGCCGATCTCGAAGGTTCAAAATCTAAGCTGCTCAAGCTCAAGGTTTATCATTGCAGATCTCAGCGAGGCGATATCGATCGACTTTGGTTCTCGACCTCCACCTCATTGCTCTTTTGATCAAACCAAAAAGAGGGAAGGGCGAAGTGAGAAACCAATTGACACGATCGAGAACAACGAAGACTGATTGACGGTTGAATCTTATGGACAAAGACTAGACCATCTGGATCTTTTTGCTTCTTGAAATTCTTTGAAAAGATGGAAAAGTCAAAAGCAAGAAAGGCTTCTGGTCTTCTTCTTTGAATCTTTGGGACGTCTGGCGATGTACCGATCCACTTTCGGACTAAGAAAATCACAACTTTATGACTAGCCAAATTTAAGCCGATAAAGCTGGTGAGAAATTGTCAAAAACATTCTTGGAAGAAGCCGAATAAGTGAAGAAGAAGGGCAGACAAATTAGCCAGTGAGAAGATCGAAGAAGAAATTAGGATCGAGGCGAAGAAAAAGAAAATTTGGAAAATTTGTACGGAACCTCGGTGCCGGTGAGAGTTGATGAGATCATTCAAAAGCTACTTGCACCTGTTAAGAGGTTTGAGGAATGGAATAAGATCGAAGTGAATGAAGCTTACGGATGCCTTTGTTCTTGATCTTGTTCCACGAGAAGAATCTCCGGATGATGAATTCCTGTTGGTTGGAAAATAAATATCGATTTTGAAGTATGTCGGAAAATGAGGCCAAGATAATCAGCGTAAAAATATCTACGCCAAAGTATGATCTGTTGGATTACTCGAAGAAAGGCGGATGGCTCGTTTGTGATGGCATTTCGAGATTCTATTTTGACATCTGAGCAAAAGCGCATAAGCGATCCTCGTGGACGATGATGTCAAATGGAAACTTTATCGGAGTTTTCAACGTACCTCAAGATCAAAAGAGATGCGGAAGGATACAAGCCTAAAAGAGTGAAAAATCGGAAGACTTACATTGGGAAATTTATAGTTTTGATGAAAGTTCAAAAAACACGTGTAATAGGACCCGGTCCGGACACATTGGTATTTGATGTTTACATTCTTGCTATTTATTGTTTTGGTTGATAATGATTGTATAGAACAAGTGATGTAATAGATGGGTCACATATTGAGGGAACTCAATATGTATAGGTCGAATCTGAAGAATCGGAAGAAAGGCGATATCAAATGGTGAGCGTTAAACCCGAGCGGAAGATCGGATCAAGGCGTCTTGTCGGATAACTTCGGTGAAGTCATGAAGCTCAAACCTCGAATACTAGAAGATCGGATGACTTCGAAGATCGGACGGAAGACCTACATCGGCCGAATCGGTCGGTTGAAGCTAAGTCAGCGGCGCCGAAGACTCCATCGGGTAAACTTGTCGATTCGGTTGATCGGTCATTTCATCATAAGATGGCGATGTTTCATCTTATCATCGTCTGCGATCTAAACAAGAAGAATGCCAACCTTAGTTGGAGGAACAACAACGCAAAGCAAGGCTTCCATCAATAAGGAAGAGACTGCGTATGAGCCGAGGTGATACTCGCGGGATTCGATGTTGCTCTCTCAAGCGGCTATAAAATACACTCAGCCATGCCGTTCTGAACCACGTCACATCAAGCACGCAAGTCTACCTAAAATAACTGAGATTCAAATTGCTCTCAACGGCTCTTTGATCTCAAGGTCTATAAATATGGGATCACTCTTGAGTGAAATCACGGAAATGCTTGGACAAACAAAATAATCCAAGCTCAAACTATAGTGATTTCCTTACGAAGAACACAACACAAGCTTATTTTATATTGTGTTCATCCCATAAGTTCTTAGCAAAGAAATCTTTTCATCTAGCTATCAATTTGCTTGTAAGCAAGGAAAGATTTCATAGTTGGAACCTCAACAATCTTACCCGAACCCCAAGTTAGGATAAGTTGTTTAGCAAGATTCGATCTAGGGTTTCTAATCTTGATTTACGGGATCGGTTGAGTGAGAACTCTTAAAACATGTTTGTTGGTGTCTTGTGTTGGACTAACACACTAAACTAAATCCGGTCGGTTAAGTCGGTTAAATCGGTTAAGTTGGTGCCTTGTGAAAGGGAAGAGTGGACGTAGGGGCCCTGGTTTGTAGAACCCTTTATAAATCTTGTGTGCCTTCTTTGCTTTGATTAAGCTGCTCTCGCCAGCACATCTTAAAAGCATACATATTCTAAGTTAAGATCGGTGCACCAAAACCACGATCGTCGGTTTGATATTTCGTCATCGATTAAAAGATAAAACTTGGAATCGATTTACAAAGCTGGTTTTTTCACGGGTAAAACTTAAAGCTTCCGCACATCGGTTATTACGATAGTTCGGTGATCGCGCTACGGCGTCCCGATAAGTTGGATATCGAACCAATGATTCCTGATTCTCTGATCTGATCATTGCTCTGCTCTTTGATCTGCTTATCGAAAAGTTTACCGAAGTCTATTCACCCCTCCCCTCACAGACTTACGCCCTCGCTAACGTTCGGGACCTACAAGTGGTATCGGGGCGGTTGGTTCTTCAGACCTTTGACTACATGTCGTGTGGTCAACTGAGGCGATCTTGAAAACCGTTTTAAAAACTCATTCATTTTCCAAAATCTTTCGGCATGGATAACACGTCCGGTATGTATCATGATCTGTAGAAGTTCTCAATCGATGAGTATCTTGATTAGGCCATATATATGTCCAACCATCTAGGCTCGTCGGTGGCGAGAATGATGGAAGTCATCGAGAGGACCCATCATCATTTACTACGACAATCCTGCGGTCGGAGGAATCGGACTTTCAGCGGGGAAGTCTTATGCTGAAAACGATGGAAGCGGAAGAAAAGAAAAGCGCATACTCTGGACACCATTGCAAGACATATCATCATGAAGACAATGGATAAGGTCACCAAAGAAAAGATTAAGTATCTCAAATCTGCGAAAGCAATGTGGGATACTCTTTGGTACGATCTGTGAGGGAAATGAGCGGATAAAAGGCGGTAGTCTTCAAGCTTGCCCTGGTGAAGTTCGGAAAAAGATCTTGCCCATGAAACCATCAACGAACTCGATGGAAGAATTACAATGTCTATAAACAAGCCGAGAACTTGGTAGAGATGTCGATAAAGATATCAACTATAAGATCTAAGGTCTCTACTTTGAAGTGGGACATGAAGGTCCACGGTAATCAAAGATTGCGGGACATTTCAAGAATGAAACCTAGTAGCTTGTTCTTGAGTCTTAAAAGCTCACGAGTTAGGCACGATTGAAAAGAGGTCAAAGGCGATGAAGGCGAGGTCCCTGCTGAAACCTCGACTTCAAAATCGGTTCTTTCAAAGGCAACCCGATGGAGAACAAAGGCCGAACCCGTTGGAAATATATTAAGTCGGTGAGCGGTCGCGTTGCTTACCGGGAAGCTTGAGAAGTCGGATATACAACTTGGTAAGTATCGAAGATTTTATAAGGACTATCAGCATGGCCGAGGATGAGATAGGAGATCGAAGACAATAGATCTCGAGAAAGAACCGAATCGATGATCGGAGGGATCCTTGAGAGATGAAAGGAAAGATAGTCGAACAAAGGAAGGAAAGAGATAACCAATCGGATAGAAAAACTTCGGAATTTACTATCGAAGGAAATCGATAGGTCATCTGAACCGGAGTGATTCACGGAAGGAAAGGCGGTGGATCGAGGGCGTGCTTCAAGCTGTGAAGCGGTCAGCATAGCCTGAGCGCGAGACTGGCCTTGAGGGAAAAAAAAGAGGAACAAAAGCAACAAGAAATGAAAGAAGCCATAGTTCTTCGTCGTCGGGGAATTGGCGATTCTATCGCCCTCAGGGACTCCGGATACTCCTCTGTGAAGACTTACTTTGTGTGATCTGGTCGACTTCTATAAAAATGAAGATCGATATTCTCGTCGAACGATGATGAACTCTTTGATGGCGGGAGGACCCGATCCGGTAACCTCAAACCCCCGCCCGTTAAGCTTACACTGTTATCATTAGCACACCTGCTTGGGAGATTGACTCTTGACTCTACTTTCGGAAGCGATTGCTTGAAGATCTCGATCACGGTGAAAACTTATGCTATTGTGGAGAAGAATGATAAAATTTGAGGACTAGAAATAATCGACTTGCTGAAGAAAATGATCTCGGGAAAAGCCTACGAACTTAGATCATTTGAAAGCCCTTTCGAGAAGATGGCGGGAATTTAAAATTCTCGAAGTTAAAGCACGATCGGAAAAAGGAATCAAAAGATCGAGATGAAATTAACGAATGACAAAGTGATGACTTCAAAATCTTGCAAGCAAAATTCGATGAGCTATTCCGAATGCATAAAAAGTCAGAAATCCTCTGAGGATAATCTGCGTAAGAAAATAGATGTTTTTCAAAAAATCATCTCAAGCGAATTAAAAAGACATGACGCCTATTTTAGAGTAAAGATTGATAAGGAGGGACTTGGCTATGAAACCCTCCACATCCTCAAAAAGCCCGGTGATTCATCTCGAGAAAGGTGTAATCGGGCAATTTGAGAAAAAGATACCAAAAAGCTAAACTTGTATCTAATAGGGGTAAGAGACGGTTGAAGCGGGTAAAAGCGAAGTGCCTAACGAGAAAGGAGAAATGGACCCCATTTGGTAAAAGCATCGACCCGAGGAATCAGCGGAAGAACCGGTTCTTGAAGAAGAACCTCAACGATCATCGGATCGGGGAATCGGAAAAAGACAACCTACAAAAGGAAGTCTAATCGAGACCCCGGTCAAAAGTCGGTTTGCCTAATAAGCATGCGCCAATTAAGCTGCGAAAACCATCTATCACGAAAAGGATATGAATCTTTTGATGGTAGCGATCGTGCCCTACCCCTATAGTCGAGAAATTTAGAAATTTTTGCCTTTTTTGAACCACCTTTGGATAAAAAGAAGACAAAAGCGAAAAGTTAAATCATAAGTCTTCTAAGTCATCAAGGGATTCACAAGTAATCATCAAATCGAGAAAGCATATAAGGATAAGTATGATTATGTTGGCGAGCATAGGAGACAAATCGGGCCTTACGATCGGTTGATCACAATAGAAGTGCTCTGTTTGTATGGATCCCCAAATCCAACCCTAACCCCTCCGGGACCCAATCCGAAGAAATTACCTAAAACTGATCGATTCTGCGAGGTTCGGCGTGGGAGTGCAGCCAACAAAGGAGGTGTCAAGCAACTATAACGGTACATCGATAGTGGATGCTCAAGGCACATATTTGGAAGCAAACATCTCCTCGGTTCCTCATAGAAACGAAAGGCCAGCGTGTACTCTTGGTGATGATAACTTTGGTTATACCAAAGGGTTGGAACCTTAGAGAATGATGATGTACAAATGGCGGAGTCTCGTATGTCGGACGAGCACAACCTATTATCGGTTTCTGATTCTGCGACAACGGATTCGGTGTTGAGTTCTCGGTGATCAATGCACTATCAAGAATCGAGTCACTCCAGCGGATGTGCTAAGCGGGTTCAGAAAGGACGATCTACGGTGATTGGAGCAGTTGTCGAAAATCGTGCTGATTGTTAAGAGTTCCAAAAGTAGCGATTGGCTCGGCACAAAGAATGAGCCATCTGAACTTTAAAACTCTTAATAAGATAACTAGGATGTCTCTAGTGGAAGGACTTCCGAATGAAGTGTTCTCAAAAAGGATCGGACATGTCTTGCATATCGAAGGAAAAGCAGGTCAAAAGTTCATTCAAAGGAATTTAGGACGACATCGGCCAATCTTTTGACTACTTCATATGGATCTGTTTGGACCGATTACGGTCGATCTCAGCAGACGCAAATACACTCGGTGTCGTGGATGACTATTCCAAGTTTACAGGTTATATTCTTACATAAGAAGAATGAGGCGACAACCAAGATACATTTGCTAAGAAGATTACAAAATGAGAAAGGGTGTCGGTATTAGTGAAAATCGAGATCGGATAAAAGGTCTGAGAATTTACGAACTCTTTTATTCTTGATTTTGCTCTAAGTTTAATTATCTGACATGAAACATCCATTGCGAGGGCCTAACTGAGAATGGAGTAGCTGAGCGGAGGACGCAGAACTCTCAAAAAAAATTTGCTCGAACAATGTTAATTTGAACATGCGATACCAAAGCATTTACGGGCGAGAAGCAATCAACTGCTTGCATGCCATCTGCGGAGCAGATGTCTCTGGACTAAGGCTCCTTTACAAAACACCCTATGAACTATGGAAGGCGAGAAAACCTCGTGTTTTCTTACTTCCATGTTTTTGATACCAAGTGTTTCATACACAACAATGGGAAAAAAATCGGGTTGAAGACTTTTGAGGCCAAATCGATGAGGGTATATTTCTAAAGGTATTCCTCATCTAGCAAAGCTTTCGGGGTCTACAACAAGCGAACCCTAGTTGTGGAAGAAACACCATATAACCTTTGATGAAGCATCTTACGATCGAGAAATGCGCCTCGAACAAAAAGTACACGATCTACCCGAACGTATTGAGAAAATGGATCGACTAACGATCAAGGAAAAAGAATCGGCGTATCAATTTACATTCGGATCTATTTGATTAACGGATCAATCAGATCTAAAGTACGAACAATTTGTCGATGAAAAAAGGTTTAATTTGAGGCGGTAACAATTGAACCATCCGGTTAGGGAACTTCGAAGTTCTCTCGAACAGACATCGACACATGATGATTCCAACATCGGTTGAGACTTGTTCTTATCAAGTGGACCATAACCCTGCACCACTCCCGATCTTTAGTAATAAGATTTTATCGAAGCGGATGATGTTCTCAAAAGCAAGCGCAAATCGAGCGAAGGACACGGATAACCGGTCATCAGTGATCGATAATTGGAACCCGTCGATAAAATTAAAACTAGACATCAATTGGTGAAAGTGCCATGTATTATTAGCATTATCGTCTATGAAGGAACCAACTACAATAGAGGAAGCATTACAAAGGCCTTATTTGGATTTCTAGCCGTGCGGGAGCAGCTGGAGCAGAAGAGAAATGAAGTATAGGAACTAGTAGGCAGAACGGTCATCAAGGCGTAATTGTACGAAATGGATCTTCAAGAACAAGAGATGAGAAAAATGTTATCACCAGAAATAAAAGCGCAAGACTTTTGCTAAGGGGTATTCCTGTCGGAAGGAATTGATTACGATGAGACCTTTGCATCGCTCGCCTTGAAACCATTAATTTATTTTACGGCATATACTTCCCCGCAGAATCTTTGTGTATGGATGAACGTAAAGTGCTTTCTTAAGCGGGTACTAGCGAAAGAAGTTTATGTCGAACAACCTCCGGGCTTTGAAAAGGGCTGACCAAGTGTATCGTTTAAGAAAAAGCTCTTTATGGCACAGAAAGAGGCTCACGCGAGCACAGTAGCAATACCTCTCACCGGTTCTTGATTGAAAGTGGGTTCACTAAAGGAGCGATGGGCGAGAACCTTATTCGAGAATAGAAGATGGAAAGATATTTTGATGGTTGATTTTCGTGGGCGACATCATCTTGGATCTCACAACAAGAGCCTATGTGAAAAGATTGACAAAAGCTGATGCTGAGGAAATTCGAGATGTCCATGATGGGTCGGATGAATTACTTTTCTAGGTCTCCAAGTTAAACAAAGCCAGGAAGGATATTCATACAACGCAAAGTACACTAGGAATCTATTGGCTAAGTTTGGAATTCAAAAATAGTAAGGAAGCCAAAATTCTATGATATTTGGATTCAAGATGGATCGGATGAAATTTGGTCAGAAAACAAATCGGAAGGAATATAGGGCTCTCATTGGATCTCTATTATACATTGCCCGGTAGACCGGATATCACTTTTCGCGATGAGTGTATGTGCGATTTCCAAGCAAATCGATGATCGGCCACCTAAAGCGACTAAAAGCGGATTCTTAAGTATCTGAAGGAACCATAAACCTTGGTTTATTTACCTATCGGATGATAATCTAGAAAGCTTAGTGGGTATTACGATTACGATTATGGAGGTTGCAAGATCGTGAGAAAATCAACCTCGGGAACATGTGGAGTTCTTAGGAAAGCAAAAGCTGATCTCGTGGTTTTCAAAAGCGGACATCGATTCTCGGCGTCTACTAAAGCGAGAATATATAGGCTGCGAAAATTATTTGTTTTATTTCTGGCTCGATCGGCCGGTGAGGATTACAACATTGTAGCTAAGAGCATTACCTATGATACATGTGGTGATAATAGTCTTGTGCAATCACTCGAGAAATCGAGTTCTACATCTGAATGCAAGCATGTGGATGTCGAGACACCACTTTATAAAGAATCCGCGTTGAAAAAGAAGAATATCGAATGGAAAAAGATTCATCTTGATATCTGAAGGTGATATTCTAACCAAGCCACTAAATGAGATCCGAGATTTATGCAATGAGCTAGGACTTCTAGATCTTGGAGAAATGTCATGAAAATGTTTGATGGAATGTTCTCGAACTATTTGGTTAAAGACTAACCGGGTTGAAATCGTTTGAGTTTGGTATCTTAACTGGTCTCAAAAAAGTGATAAGCAAAAAATCGTCGGTTTTGCTTCTGAGAGTCAAAGGCTGATCGGATTTTAGATTATCAGTTTAAAGTCTATCGGTTTAAAAGGCCGATCGATTCAAGGTTTATCGGTTTAAGGAAAATGCTTTCGATTTAAAGGATTATCACGATTAAATCAATTTGGTTATAGTATTTCTTTGTGATTGTTTTTGGTGATATTCAACAAAGCAAGATTCGAGAGATTAAGAGCTAACAATGGCGTGAAAGCGAAATTTACACAGCGATGAAATAACGAACTTTTCATTGATAAAAACCGAAGGTGAGGATTTCATTACGAGAGTTACAAATACAAAGACTGGGAGATTCGATTACATAAATGTTAGCAAAATCCTAAACCTATAACCCTAAACCTTCATCCCTAACCCGAAGTGAAGGAAAGAGATTTTAAACTCATTTTTCCCCACTTAACAAATTTTGAAGAGGCTTTAAAAAAACGAATCCAAAAGCGGTGCAAAAATTTGAAAGATCAAAAAAGCTGGGCTGACAGGCCTTAATAGGATTCTTAAGCACGGAGCCCTAAAGGTAGTGTAAGGGGCTCTCGGTACATTAAATGGAGCACGTGTGCCAAAGAGTTGATCGTCGGATCTCATGGGCACATGTGCTGCATATTTATCTGGAACTAAATCGATGGTTACAATTCGTCATCCAGATAGACACACAAAGGTGCATCACGGTTAGGAGAAGTGTCTTCTCGGTTACAGCGGCAATGAGATCACATACAGTGGTAGAAGCTTCTTGTGTCGTATGTGAAATCGAAATGATGAAAAGCGACAACAAGGGATCAAAGGGTTGATTTGAGAAGGGTGAAACCTTATAAAAAGGGTGTAAAAGTGTTTTAGGAAGTCTCAGGAAACAAGGGTTCACTAAGATACATGATTCTTACAAAGAAGATAAGTATGGTGAATGGGTGAAATTATGTAAAACATTGGTCAATTTATAGTGGCGGCCAAGGATCAAATCACGATTTTCATTTCAAAAGCCTATCGGAAATTTGCATCAAAAAAGGCGGTGTAGAAATCCTTGTTGATAATTAATAAATTCTGGGGTTGATTGACATATCGAAGATTGAACTGATATTCATATATCAATCACGCTACTTAGGGAATAAAACTCTTCTAGACTAAGTTTTGGTAACTCTTTATCGAAAATTGGCTTAATCTGAAAGATTGAGGATGAGGTCAACCAAATCGATTACTTCTGGTGATCGGATAGAGATAAAATTTGACTTGAAAACTCAAACAAATCGGATATATCGGTCTATATGGAAATATCGGTTGAAGGCTTTTGATCAAGGAAGAATCAAAAAAATCGGGGCGTACTCAAGGAAAGATCGGTAAACTTTGAAGTTTTCAACGTCGAGATCTGTTGGAAGATCGGTTAAAAATCGGTTAGGATCGGTTAGGCTTAAGCGGAATGATTAAGATCAACAAGTGGAATCAACATTGACAAGTAATATTGTTGATTACAACGCTCGATCAACGAGATAATCTGCATCTCTTTTCTCTTGTTCTTTACTTATTTGCTCGGATCGTGTCGATATTATTTGCCTTCTTTACCCACTATCCTTGTGGCGTGTACTCTGCAAATCATTTAATGCGGACGTGGGGTACATGTATTAGCTGCTACTTGATCGTCTTTTTAAATCCAAAAGTTTTTGTATCGTCGTTTTTCACGACCTACGATCAAAACCTTAAATCTGGGCGTACAATCTTTTCAAAACGATTGATCTTCAAAATCTTGTCTTATTGTACCCTCCGCCTCTATATAAGATTCATCAAACCTTACGAGTTTTTTACTTCACAAACTTGCATTACTTTCCTTTGAAAAAAAACTTCGAAATTTTCTCTCGTTTCAAAAAGCGATTTCTTAGAGTTCAAAATCTTCTACGAAAATTTGAATGCGGTAATATTTTCTTTTTTAAACTTAATGATGAATCTTTCTTTCCGATAAAAACATTGTTTTTCAAAAGTTGTTTTAGAATTTATGCGTCATTCCTTTTTGTTTCCTTGTTATGATATTGATATTGATTATGCACAAATTTAATGAGTCTATCTCACTGTAGATGGCCCACTCATGGACTAGGAAAGATCATGTGCAACTATGCGGGCGCTTAGCGAAGATCTTTGAGGATAAATTCGTTGATTTGGAACCCCGAGGATCACCGAATCCGTGGAGGTGGAACAAATTCTGAAAAAATTTGAATTTGAAACATATTGCTCTGCTCCTTGCCAATCCGGTGATGCGATTATGAAACTTACTACAATTCTTGCGAAATTTGAGTGTGGATCTGAAAAAACCGGGAGCAATGATGTAAATGGATCAGCGGGAAGAAATCGGTATGAATGGGACATCACTCGTCTGTTCGACTTACCAAAGGCGAATCTCACTGCACTCTGAGGGAGAATGAGGGCGAAAGAAATCGAAGGAGCTCTTAAGAGGCGGGACAAACATCGGCAGTTCATCGGGCCCGTGCTCAAAAAAGTCAATTTGTTGTTTGACATTCTATCAAAACGATCATGGAATCTCATTTGCCGGATGCTCTCACATCGGTCAAAATGTCTGACATTGTGATAATTGATGGGGCTCGAACATCAATTGGCACGGCTTCACGAAAGCCATCTTGCTCAAGAACCACGAAAAATTTGAGTCGATGAATCGAGCGGGTCTTTACCGAAAAAGTGACAATCTCAACAAGGTT